>CM038678.1:448180082-449380082 GCA_021605205.1 Aegilops longissima
CCTTAGATACGCCATCACCCCTCCAATTCAAATGGTGACAAACAAGAAAAGAAATTGAGCGTACATACATTGTATGATAGACTGATGTGGTAATTCACATATATGTTGTCTAACCAAACAGGACATCATGACACAATTTCACATATATGATGCCTAACTAAACAGGATAGCATGACACAGTTTTAGATATATGATGGATAACTTAACAAGATATAATGGCATAATTCAACATATGATGAGTACCTAAACATGATGACATGACAAAACTATATGATGTCTTTCTAAAATAGGTTGGGATGAAATAATTCACATACATGTTGTCTAAGTATACAGGATGGCATGATATAATTGACATAATTGATTCATATACTAAGCAGCTGGCACTCGCATGTATGATCTCTAAACTAAGCAGATAGAATTCAATATTGTGCATATGATGTCTAAACTAAGCAATGCAAGACACCATATGCATCATATGAGAAATATAAACATTGCAACTTAGAGCATACACCTCAGGTGGGATATAGGACTGGTCATCTGTCTCTGAATCCTCCTCTGAGGAGCTCCTCATAACCATCGAGATATATGCTTCAACATGTACCATTGCTCGCTCAAGACCTTGTTTTCACTCCAGATTTTTCCATAACCGGCTCAAATGGCTGATACACATGAAGAGTAGTTCAATATACACAGATTGTCGACAAATGGAATACGTAATGAAAAAAAGATGGCATGAGATAATTCACATGATGCACGGCTCCATGGCGGTGCATAATTCACATATATGATAACGGCTGAAAAACATGGCATTGCATAATTCACATATCGATATAGAAAGCAAACATGAGGCATTCACACAAAGCATGTCTAATCTAAGCAGATGGCATGGCAATGCAAGACACCATATGCATGATATGAGCAATATAACCCAGCCAAGTTAGAGCATGCACCTCGGGGGATACGTTGGTCATCTCTCTCAATCCTCCTCGAGGAGCTATCAGTAACCAGCAAGAAATCTACATCGACGGTAGCATCGATCGCTCGAGAAGACCTTGTTTTCACTCCAGATTTTCCCATGACCGACTCAAACGGCTGATGCATGGGAAGAGTAGATGAATGTATAAACATTGTTGACAAATGGAATACATTATGGAAAAAATATGGCACGATACAATTCACATATCGATGGTGGCTAAACAGGATGGCATTGCATGATTCACGTATATGATGCCTGGCTAAATAAGATGGCATTGCATAATTCCCATATACTCCCTCCGTTCCTAAATATTTGTCTTTTTATAGATTTCAAATGGACTACCACATACGTATGTATATAGACATATTTTAGAGTGTAGATTCACTCATTTTGTTTCGTATGTAGTCACTTGTTGAAATCTCTAAAAAGACAAATATTTAGGAATGGTGGGAGTATGATATAGAAACCAAACAGGTGGCATTCACACAAAGCAAATCTAAACTAAGATGATGACATATAAGATGTATAATGTAAGCAATGCAAGGCGCCATATGCATGATATGACCAACATCGGCATGCGAGTTAGAGCAAACACCTCTGTGGTAAGCAGGCATGGTCGGCTCCTTCTGAATCTCCATCTAAACAGTTATCTTTCTCTGGAATACAATCTGGAAATGCAGGAGAGGGGGGGGGCACTTCGCCCACCATGGAGCAGCGTCTGCATGACATTATATTCGCACACAACGGTCTTCTCCTTTTCTCTACATGTTCAGTACGATTGTGTACAATATCTGACATGCATAATAAAAAAATAGTTAGATTTGGTAAGGCCTAAGGGGTGCATGCAAAAATCAAGACTGATGGTAGCAAACGAGTGGATGGATCCAAAACTAATGATAGCGGTGTAGATTATAGCTTCAGCTTAAAAAGATAGACAATGGATCATCTATTGTTTGTTGCCCACCCAACATGAACCACATAGAAGACCCCAGATGAACCGGATAGTAGATGATACTATTCGTTGTTGGCTCGATATGAGACCCATGGGCAATTCAAAACTCAAGATTGAATGATAAAGTAGCAGGTAATAATAACCGATGTATAACGTAAGCAAACACGAAAGACTACGACCTCTCTTCCGGAACTGTCTAGTCCTCGGGTTCATCTGCTCAGTCGATGATGGTAATGCAGTTGGCGTGGCTGCCGGCAACGGGGAAGATGATCTGAGGCGGCGAAAGAAAGCCTGCAGGGGGATCTCTGCTGCAGTGAACGCTTCTGTCGATGGTGCACCTCAGGTGGGGTGGATGATGGCACGGCAGGAGCAGGACATAACACACCGAGTTTTCTTTGACGCCAATCTGAAAATGAAGTAAATCTGTAAGGGCTCCTTAGAATTGGAGGATTCTATAAACGCATGGACAGGAAAAACACAGGAATAGGAAGAACAGAGGAATGGAGAAACAAAGTGATGCGACGAGTGTACAACCTATTTGGCGTAGCCTTGTGGACCTCAGCATCATTGGGTTGGACGTGGAGGATGGTGATGATGCTGATGTGACTGTCGGAGGCGGGGAAGAAGATCCGAGGCCTCTGGAAACGGCACCGAGGGTACTGCTCCGCTGTGATGGACGGTTCCGTTGCTAGAGCAGCTCCGCTAAGGTGTACTGGCGACGAGGCTGAAGCATGACAAGACAAACAACTTTAATCTGAAGTGGGACCCTAATATCATCGCAATAGATGATGTAAAATACATCACCAAAAGTGCTAGATGTAAACGCATCAGCCACGCCACGGCCGCTCCGACAGATGTTGTAAGTACTGTTCACTCTGAACTTAATCAAGAAAATGAACTTCACATCGAAACTGAATTTTCTTGTCGAAACTGATTGAACTAGTGTGAGCATTGCAATAGATGTTTAGGGCGTTCGAGCACTAGTAGCAGAGAAGCGATGATCTAAATCAGCAGACGCCGAGCAGGGAACGCACTAGCAGAGAGCAAGTCGTGTAGTAGCACCACGAGCGAAAGTGCTAAAGCAGCAACTCCTGTAGCTACGGAGGTCGTGCAGCAGCAACAGCGCAAGCGAGAGCAAAGCGAGCAGCAGCACAAATGAAAGCAGGAGCAGCGCAGCAGCAGCAGCGACCGACAGCAAGAACAGAGCCGCAGCGCCAGTGAGAGCCGGAGCAGCTGCAGCTAGTGCCGTTGTGGAAGTCGCCGCCGAGGAAGCAATGACATGGGGGAGAGACGTCGTGGATGATGTGGCCGGCGACGGCGCCGTCGATGGAGACGCAATGTCTGCTCGGTATCGAGCACCGGGAGCCCCGTGAGATCGAATAAAAGATAAAATGCAGCGGTGAGTGCAGAACCTCCTTGGTGACGCCGAGTTGGCCTCGGCTTCATCAGAGGAATTGGTGAGGGTGATGTGGTTCCGGTGGGGCAGGTCAAGACGACGTTGTGGGGATTGAGGTGGCGCGATAGACGAGGCGAACATCGAGGCAGCTCCTTGGAGGTGGAGGACGGGGCGGCAGATCCGGCGGGACGACGAGATCGACAATGGATCCTCATCCGGTGCGGTGGATGAGGGACGGTGAGCTGTTGCGGTGGACGACGTAGTCGGGGAAGAGTCTCCGGCTGGGCGGCGGTCGGGAGGCCGACGGAGGAGCGTGGGGTTTCACGGGTTTTGGCGGCCTCGGTGTACGAATGGAGGGGCGAAGGGGGAGGGGGAGCCAAGCTTAGGGTCGCGCTTGTCCGAAATGTAGGGTAAGTTACCAGCGTACCCCCACCGGTTTTGACACCGCGACGTGGGGCTTCATTTCCGGTGAGGGTAGAGGGGATTTCGTGTCCGGGCTGCGGGAGCGATTTGGATGAGGAGGAAGTTCTGTGGCGTCAAATTCGGGATAACAAGGCGCGACGCAGGTTGAAGAAGCGGGAGTTTCAAAGCAGGTGTGACAAAAGATACTCGAGCTTGAAAATTTCGAGATAACAAGGTGCGGATTCCTTGTTCGGCGGAACAAACTTAACGTGTAAAAAAATCATACAAGACACAAGAGAGTCATGTCCCCTCTTACTATATTGCTATAGATGTCATTGAAAAATCTACAAGAAAAATGTTAAAAAAAATCGGGAGAACAAGATTACCCTACACAGTACCAAATCGATTCGCACTTCCCTCAACAACAACAAAAAATAAATCAATTTCCACCAAAGAAAGAATAATGTCCCTTTTTATATGATTACAGATGCCATGATCTCAAATTTCAATTTTTGAATCCACGTTATGTTGAATTCGAATATATCATTAGGTGACCTTGCGGTTTATAATTGATGTAGTCGTACATTTTGATCTTCCATCATATATGAACATTTTACTCCACCATGTAAACATATATATTGTCGTCTACCATATGGACTAAATTTGAATCAATTTTCCTTAATTGAATATGATTGTTGTCAAGTTATACAACAATTTAAATATTATCTTGATAACAAAAAGACATGCATATAGCAGTAATCATATTTCACTATGAACTACATGTACCATACGCTCTCCAATTCAAATATCTGTATCCATTTTATGTTGAATTCA
This sequence comes from Aegilops longissima, assembly GCA_021605205.1. Lineage (NCBI taxonomy): Eukaryota > Viridiplantae > Streptophyta > Magnoliopsida > Poales > Poaceae > Aegilops > Aegilops longissima. The sequence goes on from CM038678.1 coordinate 448,184,643, forward strand.
AATCATAGTACATTATTGGTCTAGGTAGCGAGATGTTCGGGATAATCTAAACCCTGTTTTCATATGTATAATTTTTGGCTGAATTGGGACAAGTTTTGGTATAAGCCTCTTGCAAAACCGGAGATTCTCTCAACAAGCCTCGTGGTTCCGAGAGGAACGTTTCACCTTTGTGTGTAAACGATATACGCTGCCTCCCTGATTTTATTTACAGAGGCAACATAGAACTATATGAGTGCCCTGTTAAATTTTGGAATTATTCGGCTTCATTTGGCCTTTTATACATTAATTGAGTTTCGGACTTTTAATGTGCATAATCTAAATATGAATTGCATGCACATGCTCCGTGCACCAAAGTGGGTTAAAAATCACATGTGTGTCCTTGGTTGAATTTCTAGGTCCCATGGAAGAAATGAGAATGAAATTCAAACATCTGGGCGTCATGACTCTGTCGAGAACATCGAGAAACTTAGATTTTAAATTCATGTAAATCCAAAACTCGGCTGGAAATCATGAAACTTGGCATGGTGTCATGTCATGGCACTAACATGTTGTGGTAAAAAATTGGGCCGATTTGGAAGCTCGTGGTTCTAAGAGGGAACGTGCCACCTTTGAGTGTGAAACGATATACGTTGCCCCCCTTGAGTTTCTTAACAAAGGCAACATAGAACTACATTAGTGCCATGTTAAATTTTGGAATTATTGCGGGTTCGTTTGTCGTTTTTTATAAATTAATTGAGTTTTTGGTCATTTAATGTGCATAAGTCAAATTTGAACTACAAGCACATGCTCTCGTGCACCAAAGTTGGTTGAAAAATCACATTTTTGTCCTCGGGTGAATTTCTAGGTCCCATGCAAGAAATGAGAATAAATTAAAACATCTGGGCATCGTGGCTCGGCAGAGAACATTGAGAAACTTGGTTTTAAAATTCTTGTAAAACCAAAACACGTCTGAAAATCATGAAACTTGGCATGGATATCATGTCATGGTACTACCATGTTGTGGTAAAAAATGGCCGAATAGGAACAGATTTTGGTATAAGCTTCTTGCAAACCGAAGCTTCTCTCAAGAAGGCTCGTGGTTACGAGAGGAACGTGTCACCTTTGAGTGCTAAACGATATCGTTGTCCCCTTGAGTTTATTTACAAAGGCAACATAGAACTACATGAGTGCCTGTTAAATTTTGGAATTATTCGGCCCGTTTGGCCTTATTTACACATTAATTGAGTTTTGGTCATTTAATGTGCATAATTCAAATTTGAACTACAAGCACGTGCTCCCGTGCACCAAAGTTGGTTGAAAATCACATTTGTGTCCTCGGGTGAATTTCTACTCCCATGCAAAAAATGAGAATAAGATTCAAACATCTGGGCATCGTGGCTCGATCGAGAACATTGAGAAACTTGGTTTTAAAATCATGAAACTTGGCATGGTGTCATGTCATGGTAGTACCATGCCATGGTAAAAAAAATTGGCCGAATAGGAACAAATTTTGGTATAAGCTTCTTGCAAATCGGAGCTTCTCTCAAGAAGGCTCGTGGTTACGGGAGGAACGTGTCACCTTTTGTGCACAATTCAAATTTGAAATACAAGCACATGTTCCAGTGCACCAAAGTTGGTTGAAAAATCACATGTGTGTCCTCGAGTAAATTTCTAGGTTCCATGCAAGAAATGGGAATGAAATTCAAAATTCTGGGCGTCGTGGCTGGGTTGGAAACATTGAGAAACTTAGTTTTTTAATTCCTGTAAATCCAAAACACGAATGAAAATAATGAAACTTGGCTTGGTGCCATGACATGGCACCAACATGCTGTGGTAAATTTGCAGTCCGATTTGCGAAGGCACACACATTAACAATCAACAGAGTCATTTTGGAACAAGTGCTGTCACGTTACAATCGGAAACACAAGTATTATTGAAACCGTGGGCGTTCCACTTACTAGTACCATTTACATGCCGCCACGCGTCCCCATTTTTTATTAGCTAGGTGGCGCCGTGCAGGGTAGCTATTTGAGTACGAGAGGCTTACGATCAGACCCCTGCGCGTGCTTATCAGGCGGAGAGCCCTTTGACCTCCATCTGCCGTCCACCTCTCTCCCAAGGTCTCCATTAATGGCGCCCGAGCCTCTGTTTAATTGCGTGGCTATGTCTCACTCGATGAGATTTAAGAGAGAAAAATAAAATCTGAATGCACGGATCTTGATGTAAGATCCGACGGACCTATATAGCATCTACTGCGACTTATAGCAAGACTGATGAATATATAAGGACCATTTTTATTTATTTTTGATCAAAGAAGGGCTTGCCCCTTCCGATTTTCATTAATTAAAACCACCACAATTCACAAGAAGTTCAGCACAACTCCAGCCTAACACGAAGGACTAAAAGCTACTCCCTCCGTCCCGTAATATAAGACGCTTTTTGACACTAGTATAGTTTCAAAAAACGTCTTACATTATGAGACAGAGGGAGTACACGATTGAAATCGCAACATCCCAAGAGGCCAACAAAGGCCAAAGATCCGTGCTAGAACCCAACATTTCACAACCGACGACACAATCCACATCCTAAACTGATTATTACATCAAAAGAAACCAGGAAACTGAAGGAAGCCCAACAGCAACTAGAAGAACAACAACGCCAGGGTCGCCACAGCAAGAGTTTTCTTCATTCCAGCCTCGCAACATTGATCTTCCACAGAAAGATAAGGACGATTAATTGTCTTACATAATTAAAGATAATTAAAAAATCCACATGCGGCTACGCCCGAAATACACAAGGGAAAAAGAAGAAGGAAGACAAGGATCTGGCTCGCTGATCTCTACTTTCTTGATGCGTTGTTGCAGGCCACGGGAACTAGTCTCCGCGACGAGCGGCGATGAGCTCTTTCGTGTCCTCAAGACGCTGCTTGAGAACATCCACGGATTCCTCCACCAGCCTTTGGCGCTCGTTGCGGAGCATGTCATTCTCGTCCATATGTTTCTTGACAATGACGCCGGTCCTCTTCAACAAGGCACTGGTCTCCTCTCGCCGGTCTCGCACGGACGATCTTCTCCCTCGAGAGGTTGCGCCGCCCGAGCCTCTCATTGCCCTCCCTTAGTTGCCGGATGACACCGGTAGCCTGTTCAAACGAGGCTTTCACGTCGTCCTGCAACCTCGCCAAGCCGGAGATCTGATCCATCTGGCTATGGACGATCGCATGCATGCGCCTGTAGCAGTCGTCGCCTGCCCGCGAGAAATTTTCCCAGGCCGCCGCGGCGCGGCGGGACATCTCTATGGTTCCGCGGTGCGGCCGGACCAGTCTGCTGCATTGACGGTGCGGCAGGACCTCCATGCTGCTTCAGCGGCGCGGCGGGACCTCTGTGCTGCTACTTCCGCGCAACGGGACATGTCGGCTGCTCTCGTAGCGAGGCAGGACATCTCTCGTGCTTCCGCTTCCATGCTCGCCTCTCCCTGGTGGCAATCTCTCGACCCAGAACTCACGCTGGCCATGGCAGGCACAAGGGAAGGATGCTGAATGACTTGTTTGTTTTTGTGGATGAGGAGTTGAGGAGGAATGTGCAGTCATCTTGGCATACTATTATTTATAACCGAGTACTAAAACGCTCCTGAGTGGGAAACCGTTTAGGTTGTGATCGGTGTGAACAGGTTTGGAATTCAATATAGCATGGTACTAATACGCTCCTAAGTGGGAAACCATTTAGGTTGTGATCGGTGTGAACAGGTTTGCAATTCAATATAGCGTGGAGTAATTTGGAATGTGACGAGACGCAAGCTCAAAATTTATTGACGGTTCTAGTTTTGAAGTGTGGCACTATTCCCGGATGGAGTACTTCTTTTTCTACTCCCTCCTTTCCGGTTTTATAGGGCTTATCTCAAAATTTTAGTTTTTCCATTTTATAAGGCTCAATTTGGTTGTTCCCCAACACATGTTCAGATTGCAAGGTGCATTAAATCATTGCATGCATGTATTAAGAGAAAATTGACCAATGCATGTACTTTATGCATGCATGCATTGCAATTAATGCATTGATAAACATAATTTTTGAGAAAAACAAGAGCATTAATTAGGTGCTTTTGCAAACTACAAAAATATTCCACCACTCAACATAAACCGGAAAGGAGGAGTATGCTGTATGCGTGCAATAAGCCGCACCGTCGTATACATATCTTATGGTTAATGGGGCGTTCGACAGAATAGCCGTGTGGCGAGCTCTAGGCTAGTCCTTTTTCAGACGCATTAAACCTATCTCTCGGGACTTCTTACGCACCATCGTGCCACCCACAAAAACTTGTACTATGAGTTTAGTAGTATGTTATACAGAAGAGAAGAGGTGCACGACGCACTCGTCCTCTCACACATGCGTCTGTTTTTCTCAAAAGGAGGATGATGACCCCGGCCTCTGCATCGGGAGTCACACACGATCTGTAGCTACTAATTGTAGTGTTCTCAACCATCCGATTGGCTCTATCATGGATGTACCTATATACTAAAACATGTCTAGATACATCTATATTTTGACAAATGGAAGGCATGTATTGTGGAGCGGAGGAGTGCTTGTCATCGAATGGATAAAAGGGACGTATCTAGAACTAAAATACGCCTACATACATCTCCTTTTATCCATTTTGATGACAAGTAGTACTTCTTACCCAAAGGAACTTTATATCCAATGAGACACAAAATATCCGTTAAATGCTGTTGGAAATTACTGATCTGATGTCGAAGTAATTGTTGCATCGCCACCAAAACCCACCATTTCTTAAGCTAAAGTAGACCAAGGTAATCCCTATATTAGCATATTACTAAGATAAACAGAAGGCACTGTCAAAACATTTAGGACGTGACCTTGTCAATCTGAATGTGGAGGGACACAAGCTTAGCCCCGGCCAGCAGCTTGGGCGGAACTATCAAGAATGTCAGCTCCTCCACGTCGACGTCGCCGGGATCCTTGCTGCTTGTCACCTCCATTTCCACCTTGACGGTGTCGGTCGTGCCTTTGGGCTCCCCTGGCGGGCCGTTCGCCCATAGCAGCCAAGTAGTGCGGCGGTCAGGGCGCCCCGCTCGATGCGCGACGACCGACACGGTGATAGGCGCGCCGATGTCGAGCATGCCGCCGGCCAAGAAAAACGCGCGGCGGTCCTCCTCCGCGAATAGCAAGAGTCGTGGCTCCGACAGTGGCACTTGCAGCTTGAGAACCTTGCCGTACTGGATCCTGTGCACGGGCATGGGATGCGCGGTGCTGATGTGGTGGTAGAGCACCGGCGGCGGGCCTTCGTAGTCGCAGACGGGCACGGAGCATTTGCAGGGCACGAGCGGACACACGCTCTGGTGATCGCCGAGCTTGTGGTAAGTGACGTAGAGCCCACAGCCTTCGTGCGGGCACTCCACCCTCACCGACGAAAGGACGGAGTCCACCGCCGTATTCCGCACGTCGAAGCCACCGCTGCGCTCGCACTTCTGGCACTGCCGCTGGTTCCCGGGGCGCTCGACGCGGCAGTCCGCGCAGGCCAGGTGCCCTCCCTTGCACTGCAGAAATCAATCCAACAGCACATCAATCAAGAGACCTGCACCTTGCTCAATCAGCCGAACAGACGAGGTGTATTCGAACCTCATACACTGGAGGCGTCAAGGGGCGGAGGCACAAGGGGCAGTGGAGCACAGTGAGGTCCATCGAGACCTTAGAGAGCTCCATCGCCGGGTCCTGTTCCTGTTCGGTCTGCATGATCTCGCCCTCCTCGTGCACAACCATCTCTCGACTTGGGCCGGGGTATTACAAAGCTTACCGTCACATATTTTATACTCCCTCCGTTCCTAAATTTACTCCCTCCGTTCAGAATTACTTGTCTCGGAAATGGATGTATCTAGAACTAAAATACGTCTAGATACATCCATTTTCGCGACAAGTAAGGTTGGCCATAGTGGGAGTAACATAAGTAGTATCATGCACTTGGTACTCGCAAACATGCTTATGTGGCAGGCAATTAAAGAAGAGAGAGATGGTTATAGTAACATAGGTAGATATCGTAACATAATAAATATGGTGCTACTATGTGTCATGCATGGCAATAAATGGGACCATCTATGATACTACTAATCTATGATACTATGCACTATAGAGGTAGTAACATAGACTAGTAACGTATGCATGTTACTAGTCTAAGTTACTCCCCACTATGACTAATTCCGAACGGAGGGAGTAAGTCTTTATAGAGATTTCACTAGGTGGACTACATACGGAGCAAAATGAATGAATCCACACTTAAAATGCATCTATATACATCCGTTTGTAATTCATAATGGAATCCCTACAAAGACTTATAATTTAGGAATGGAGGGAGTACTACTTCAAGGTGCATTAAATCAACACATGCAAGTACTATCAAAAGAAGAGTCACGGCATGCATGCATGCATTGTAATTAATGCATCGGTAAACGCAAATTATTGAAATATATCGAGTGCAGTGCTTTGATGTGTTGCGTCAACTCGTACATCAATGAGAAGTTTGATTATCCTCTCCTCATGGACTTAATCGCACTGCCTTTGGCTGTATGACAGGTTGGCCACACACCTGTTGGGCCCACCTGTCATACACGCAAAGACAGGAGCGTCCCTCCCTCGCCCATGAGCGTGGTGGCTGGCAAGAATAGGAGAAGCTTTCGCTACACGCTCTCCCTCCCGCACGCGGTGGACATGCAGCAGTTCAATCGGTGTTAGATGGCCAGAAGCGTACTGTAGTACTCCTCCAGTGCAGTAGTACACCATCATTGTCCGACTTCCCGAAGAGGCGAAGAGCCAAGCGCAGCCCGGACGCTCTTGTGGCAGTTTCATGTGTAGAGTAGCCTAGATAGCATGTACCGTGCTTGTAAGCTTAAAATCGTTGGGGTCGGCTCCATGCTATGTGGTCGTCTTGAAGTTTTTTTAAATTAAAATAGTCTTCTGGCCCTACCTGTCACCCTGGTGATTGTAGTTTGCACGCTCATCTGGTCAAGACAGGAATATATATTTTAATTTGTTTTTTTTTCAAAAAGGGGGGACTCCCCGGCCTCTGCATCAGAACGATGCATATGGCCACATATATTTTAATTTGTGGTGGGTAAATATTAGAGGTTGCAGCAAATATATTGTACACTGCGGGTCTTTCAGCCAAGTTTAGAGGCAAGCATGTGGGGCCAGTGCTATGATGTGTCGCGTCAACTCGTAGAACGAGGAGAAGCTTGATTTTACTACACGCCTTCTCCCTCGCCCATGCGCGATGTTGCTCGCAAACAAGGACAGGCTTTTGCTTAGTAGTAGTTCTACAAAAAGCTATCCGTCCCTTTCATGGTGGATGGACATGCAGCGATGGATTCGACATCTTTGTAGAAGCGTAGTAGTAACATCATTGTTCGTCTTCTCAAGAGGCGAAGAGCCAAGCGCAAACCGAACGTTGCGATTCTGCGAACATTGAGCACGATATAGCCGTGCTCTTGCATGAGACAAAATTGCTATGTGAGCCCACTATTGTACTAGTACATACAACTACTTGCTAGTATAGCCCTGTAAACCAGAAAGGAGTATTTGCCCTTCTAGAGATTTCAACAAGTGACTAGACTACACCGAGATGGAGTACATATGGAGCAAAATGAGTGAATCTGCACAGTAAATAAATACGTACTAGTTCTATCGTTTTCCTCTCCGAGGTGCATAATATTGAGTATACTGACTAGTCTATTTTTGACACACATTTACGTGGTTTTTTTTGACACAGTACAGACGCAAGCGCTCATATACACGCGCATACACTCACCCCTCTGAACGCACACACGCACAACACTATCATCTTGAAACTTATAAAAAGCGGAGTTGGTGATGATGGTGTGCCTGCCATCCTGCAATATAGGCCGTCCGATCTATATCTAACGGATAGGAAGGAAACTATGACAATTTACCCGCACTCCTCTCCACATTTGCAGATAAGGCCTTCCCTCGTTCATCCTTTTCTCCCCCAAGATAAACTACTCATACAAATGCATCTTCATGTTCCCTGCAACGCACGGGCATCTTGCTAGTCATCTTGAAATTTATGAAGTCACCATAGGCACCTCGTCGTCGACGGGTCCATAGGTGCTTGAATGCCAAGGAGGAAGAGGGTAGCGGTTCCCGAGACTTTGAACGGTCAATGATGCATCCTCAATTACATGTAGAGGGAATTAATTGGAGAAGCAGACTAGAGCCAGCACGATGTGAATGCAACAGAGTTTGGACTCTCATATAATAAAGGCGCCCCACCACTCCAATCCATCTACTCCCAAGTCTCTGCGCAACAGTGCTCACTCCAATCCAAGACCAAGTGACCAGAAGCCACAAGCACCTATGGAGGCGATGGACGCGAGCGGTAGTCGGCTGTGCCAAATCATCCAAGGCGCCGGCCTTCGGCCCCGCACGCAGCGTTTCCAGACGGTGCTGGCAACCGCAGGCATCGTAGCCTTCGCCGACGCCGGATTCGCCTCTCGCATGGACGACATGATAGTCAACTCCATCCGCAAGTTCACTGCCGTCAAGAAGCGCGCGGACGACCTTGCCGTACTGCTCCAGCCCGCGCGCCCAGGCCCCTCATTGCCTGCCACCCTCGTCGGCCTACATGGTGACGAACTCTTTCAAGCCCTGGTGGCCCTGCAGGTGCCGGAGGTCGCGACGAAGAATGTGCATCTCGAGGCCGCGCTCGCCGCACAGCGCCTCGCCATGCAAGAAACCGTCGACCTGCACATCCACGTCTACGAGGAAATCGTCTACATAGGCCACTACAAGGCAAGCGAGGACAGAAAGACGTTGGCCTTCTTCCAGCGGCTGGAATCTTTGGACGCCATTGTTCAGAAGCACGTCGACCTGGCCACGAAAGCCGCTGCTACTTAAGTGCCGTTCGGTGGGCCGGCGCCCTGAGTCGAGGAGGTGGACGTCGTCGATGGATGCATCTCTTCTTCTTGCCTCTTGTAACCAGCACTGCATCACCTTGTGGCCCTAGTGTTTTATTAGTATAGTACTCCCTCCGTTCCCAAATATAATTCTTTCTAAAGATTCCAGCAAGTGACTACTACATACGGAGCAAAATGAGTGAATCTACACTCTAAACTATGTCTTCATACATCTGTATGTTGTATTCCATTTGAACTAGTATCTAAAAAGTCTTATATTTATGAACGGAGGGAGTATATGGCATTTTTTATTCCAGTCGTAATGTTTTCACTGTGAGGTGGGGCCGCAGTTGAGCAAACCCACCCCACCCACCGGGCGTCGGCCGAGTTTAGAATTAGAAGAGAGAAACGAGGGAGGAGAGCTAGCTGTAGCACGGAGGCTGTTGTCAGATGGAACTCGTGTTTATAGAATAGGAGTACTGAGCACTCGTGCCTCTTTTTTTTTGAGGGAAAAATTAGTCGTATGTATAGTACCACTAGTTGGGTGCGTGCAACCTATAGCTGTCATCACTATAGGTCTCCTTTTCGAACCACGGCTACGCTTCACAGTACATATTTTTTCACGCATTTATCCTCCTATATGTACTCCTAGGCTATTTCCACATGCTCCCATTCACCGACATGTGGGACATAGAGCATCTAGGTCGTAGTGCATGCATGACTCGGAGCATATGCCGGGGTACTTTACATTTTAGACCTCATGAATTACATGCAAACCCCCCGCAGAAGAATAAATAAATCAATGAATTACTATATGAAACCGGATTATTTTCGAGGAAACCGGAGCACGTTCATTAAATTTTCTCTCTGCTCACCGCACGTATAAACCAGGACGGAGGTACTATTGTAGTAGTAAGTAGGAGTCGTAGAGTAGTCACCTTAAATAGAGAGTTTCTTTTCTTTAATGCCACGTACACAAATTGAAACGCTTGTTGTGGAGAGAAAAAAGATAATCACTCCACTATATATGGACGCAGGGGCCTGAGCGCTTGCTTTACTAGGGTTGCTCTCTTCATTCTCTCATCCTCTCCAGATATAAACAAGAAAGCGGCAGCGACATTTTCTCTCTGCTCACCGCTGGTCACAGATCGGGCCGGATCCCTTCGGCCGGTGTGTGTAGAGGACTAAAAGGTGCATCATTCACGCGGTCATCGCCGCCGAGGGAGGAAACCCACAGCTGACGAAGGGGCCCGATCCTCTGCCCGTGCCGTTCTCTCCGACACAGCGCTGGCTCGGGAGGTCCTCCGACCCTTCTTCCTCCCTGCCGTATTGTCCGCAGATCCGACCTGCCGCCGCCAACAACCCGGCGACCCTATGGTATAAGTTCTTCGAAAGCGGCCTTGTTCTACTGCCCCAGCTCCCCACGTGTCTGCATGTGCATCTTTTTCTACTCCCATCAACTCTTCCAAAGCCACCTAAATTTTTAGTATAAATAGAGTTAAAGCTACTTCATGCATTCGAATCTAGGGCTTTGTTCAAACAACGAAGAAAGGGCGAAAGTTGTAGCATGAATCTAGGAGATTCAAAGAGGAAATAATATGGTGAAAGTAGTAGAGACCGGATACCCAACCGGTCTCTTGGTTGAAAAGGGAAATAATGGGAAAACACAGTACAAACTAGATAAGGAACAGATCTATTATTGGTTGAAAAAAGGATAGAAAGTGACGGATGGTGGACAAGTCAACAGAGTATGTCCAGGATTAGATTTGCTGCCATCACATAGTAAAAGGTCTCCAGGATTAGATTTGCTGCCCTCACATAGTAAAAGGTCTTAGGATTAGATTTGCTACCCTCACATAGTAAAAGGTCTCAGGATTAGATTTGCTGCCCTCACATAGTAAAAGGTCTCAGGATTAGATTTGTTGCCCTCACATAGTAAAAGGTCTCCAGGATTATATTTGGTGCCCTCACATAGTAAAAGGTCTCCAGGATTAGGTTTGCTGCCCTCACATAGCATGAACAAGCTCGGCATCACCACTTTATGCCTCCTTGTAGGTACATTGTGTTGATGCATCCACTGTCGCATGTCCTTATACCAACCTTTTGCCCTTGTTAATATAAGGGCGCATGTAAAATGAAGGGATCACACTGTTACCTCAGGGACATGTCTAACCAGTGTTACTGTTAATCTAATGCCTCCAGTGATAAGATGCAATTAAACTGTATTACAAATGGCACTCCTGCTATTTTCCCCAAGATGATAAGTAAGTTGCTCCTTTACGCTTTGAGTGTCTGGTGTCCCCACGATCCCGTGCCCTTAAACCAACTCTTTAGCTGCTGTTGATTTATCGTGTCCGTAAACAAGCAATGCCACCATTAAAGTAATCCCATATCTCGAGGAATCTCATTGTTGATCGTAATGCTTCGGTAACATGAAGCATTGCTGACGTTTTAAAATTTCTCTTGACCTTGCGTGATTGCCATGAACATAATTAAGATGCTTCTTTTCATTTTGTATATGTTTCAGATATTCTTATTGACCAAAGAACTGTTTACTTTCTATCATTTTGTGCAGATAGGGATATCCATTTCACCTTGTTGCTATTGTGACCTTTTGGTGAACTGCACAAAACACTTTTTTTGGAATGAGTGTCTTGTGCAGTTCAACTAAAATGTCACATGGGCAACATCTCTCAATTTTGGTGGAACTGCACAAAATGGTGATTGGAGTTTCCAAAATCTCCGTCAAGTTCTGCTGGTAATCTCGTGCAACATTTTATTAGCCTTTGCAAGGTGGAGCTGTCACTGTCACCACAATGGCACTTTATTTTAGTGGAACTGCACAAAAGGATAAGAAAATTATAGTTGCACCTTACATGAGCCAGACATCCAACCTTAGTGTTCCCCAATTTTAGTGCAACTACTAAATAAGAACCTGCCATCTCACAAGAGCAAGTACTTCTTGCTAGCTGAATGATGCAATCTTTGCTTCATTTCAGGTGAACCACAGAAAAAGGCGCATGAATTGAATCATGGAACTCCAGGCAGACCTCATCCTAGTGGAGCTGGAGGTTGAGTTCAAGGAGGCCGCTATTAAAGTGAAATCATGCTCTCTTGTCTCCTTGTTTGTGATGTGCAAACATGCTGTGCAAACGGGAATACTCAACTACAAATGTTGTGACGGTCAAGAGCATTCGCCAAGTTCTTCGATTGTATGACATGGCTAGCCAAGATGGATTTAATCCCGATATTCACTTTATCAAAAGGCTCTAATGGGTTGGTTCTGAATCTTTGTAGCGACCTGACCCAAAATCGGTCAAATCTCTATGTCTGTACCATCCCAAGATCATGCTGGTACTCACAGTACATCGATGAAGTAATCAAAGTTCAATCACACCTGAATTTATTACACGGTTCTCATATAGAGTCTTTATTACAATAGAATAAATTCGGCTCAAGGCCAACTCATGAGAAATAAACTACTAATGCTGCGGAAGCGTAGAAGATAAAGCGAGTCCATCCGACTCAAAGGGCAATCGCTAAGCGCGAGCGTAGCCTCACTCCTGATCGGAATAAATCTCTGCAACATAAGACGTTGCAGCCGTGTAGGTCAGCTTTTTGAATAAGCTGGCAAGTCATGAAGAGAATAACAGTAATAAAGTTACTAACACTATATGCATTTTGGCTGTGGAGCTCTAAGTTTCATCATTTTGCGAAAAGCCAATTTTCTCCTACTACAGTGGACTTGCTTGCAAAATTACTACAAATTGTTGGTAGTTATTGAGATGGTTCCGCCAACCAATATCTCATTCCCAAATTATTAAGTCATAAAACCCCTCAAATTAATTCATTAGTTTTAGTGTTGAGATTTCCGAATACTTCCAAGTTCCAGAGGCTCAACTTGTCCGTAATCGGGACACGGCTAATCGATTAGATCTTTAACTCTGAGAGGTTTATGACTTTTCCCGCAAGAATCATTCCCTCCTTTTAAGTCTTCGCACTTCATGGTGTTTGAAGCGGGGACGAATGAAACAGGTCTTCCAAAGAGTTCTTCAGCTACTGCGGTACCCATCCAATCCTACCGTTCTTCTACATCTCGTAGTACCGTCCAGCCAGCGTCACTACTAAGGTTAACCCAGCCAGAGCCCATAATGGCTTGCGGCTGCACAGGTAAGCTTCCGGTCATGGGGCATCCATCCGTCTCTTCGTGGCTGGGTGAAGCTTTCCGCAAGATGTCATGGCACTTCTCCATGCATCCCGGCCAACCACTGGGTTCTCCAGGGTGCCCGTCAACCGTCCTCCACCCAGTAGTGAATTTTGAAGTCCATCTTGATCTTTGTAGTTCATGAGCCAAATTTGGGGAGGTCTTCATGAGCCACCGGTAGGATTAAAAAGAACGAATGAATTGAATATGATGAAAACCGAAAACCGTGAAAATGAAAATGAACAAAGAGAAGAGAACGGATCGCCGGAAAGAATTAGAAAAGCACGAAGATACTTGAGGGAATTTAGAGAAAAGAGATCGAAGAGATCGCGAACTGATTAAAGAGAAAAACACCAGAAGAATATGAAGAACGAACGAAAAGGCAAGAATATAGAATAATTGAGAGAGCGAAGCTGAAGAATTAGAACGAAGAAATCTTCCGAAAAGATGGCCTCCGGATGATCGAGACGGAGAACAGCTCCTGACATACTCCGGATGGGTAAGAAAAAATATCTGACAAACGGAATAATTCGAGAGGATAACAAGAAGCTAGACCCGCGAATCTTCGAGAGAACGGACAAGATTTAGAGGAAAAACTCTTCTTCGGGCTTAAAATGACGATGAGAAACACCACCAAAATTACTGAGATACTCCGATAGAATGAAAAGCGAATTGGTTGAGCCAACAATGAAATGATTTGGAATCAATCTTGGAAAGGCATCTGACTGATGAAATTCATTCTTACGTCACACTTTGAAAAGAATTTGGGAATAACTCCTGGGAATTAGAAGAGTCAGGAAAGATCCTGGGAAAAGACCTGTGGGTTAGGGCCCACTGAAAAGAAAACACCATTGGAAAGGATTGTTGAAGAGATAGGTGATGCACCGGAACAATTGAAATATTAGAATGAGGTGACAACCTCGAAATAATAGAATGCGAACATGAATATTCTGAGATGTCTTCAACACTCCGGGATAAAAGAATGGCGAGAGGAGGAACGAGCAAAGGGAAATATTTGAGCTGATGGAAAGAATACGATCGACAACGAAAAACTTGAATTGGATCCACCGGAAAAGAAAAGAGATGAAGAATGTCAAACGAGACGAGAATTCACCGGTTAAGACAACTGAGGAAAGACTGAAGAGGCTCCGCACGAATGAAATTGATTGTCGAAACAGACTCAGGCTCCGGGAAGAAGAGGGTGGGAGGGCAGGAAAACAAAGGCAACTTGGAACGGGGAATCGACGAATATCTTGAAGAGAAAACACCGGTTGAAATCATTGAGGAAAGAAAGCAAAGACTTCGCACGAGTGGGATGGAGAGTCGATTACGGACTCCGGTTTCGAGAAGAAGAAGGGTGGGCGGGTGGGAAAAGAAAAACAACTGAGGATTGAACTTGCAAAGATGAAGAGGCTCGAGTCGACTTGACGAGAAATGCACCGGACAAAAGAGGATGGACAACTCAGGAAACTAACCACGTGATCCTAAAGAAAAATTTGAAGGGAAAGAGGAGTAATTCAAAACACCTACGTCAAGATTCCTCACCAGAGTGACGAAGGGGCTGAGGAGTAAAAAGAAATCCTACTCTCCGATATAACTGGACTCCGAAAAAAAAGTCTTCTTCTAGACTCAACAACGACCAGACTACACGATCAATCAAGGGGGCTCCTCGGGTCAGTCGAGGCTCTGATACCAACTTGTCACGCCCAAGATGCGACCCTATCCTAAAGGAACTCGAAGGTCCCACCAAGGATAGAAGCGCATCTTGAAGACGCTTTTGCAAGGTGGATATCATTACTTCAACATTACATAATAGATGGGGATACATACATAAGGCACAAATGCCACAAGAATACATCAACATCATATAAAAGATCAACATCCGACTACGGATGAAACATAAACAGAAGCTCAAACGACATCCACCCTGCTAGCCAGGCTGCCGACCGAACCTATCCCGATCGAAGAAGCGTAAGAAGAACTCCAAAACAAGTAAACATCGCTCTCGGCCATGATCATCGCAAACCTGTACTGCAACTGTTGTTGTAGTAATCTGTGAGCCACGAGGACTCAGCAATCCCATTACCATGGGTATCAAGACTAGCAAAGCTTAAAGGGAAAGGAAGGGGTAAAGTGGTGAGGTTGCAGCAGCGACTAAGCATATATGGTGGCTAACATACGCAAATGAGAGCGAGAAGAGAAACAAAGGAACGGTCGTCAACTAGTAATGATCAAGAAGTGATCCTGAACTCCTACTTACGTCAGACATAACCCAGAAACCGTGTTCTCCTCTCGATCAACCCCGAAAAGAGACACTCACGGTTACGCACACGGTTGGTGTATTTTAGAAGAGTTTGCTTCAAGTTTACTACAACCGGATATTAACAAATTCCCATCTGCCACATAACCGCGGGCACGGCTTTCAAAAGTTCAAACCCTGCAGGGGTGTCCCAACTTAGCCCATGATAAGCTCTCGCGATCAACGAAGGATATTCCTTCTCCCCGGGAAGACCCGATCAGTCTCGGAATCCCGGCTACAAGACATTTCGACAGTAATAAAACAAGACCAGCAAAGACGCCCGGATGTGCCGACAAATCCCGATAGGAGCTGCACATATCTCGTTCTCAAGGCACACCGGATGAGCGAAGCGTACAGGAACCGACGTAACCCAAGTTGCCAAGGAATGGTCCCGCACGGTGCTCTAGTTTGGACCAACACTGAGGAGCACCGCCCGGGGTAAAATAAAGATGACCCTCGGGCTCCGGAAACCCAAGGGTAAAAGGGCTAGGTGAGGCAAATGGTAAAACCAATGTTGGGCCTTGCTGGAGGAGTCTTATTCAAAGCGAACTGTCAAGGGGGTCCCATAAATCACCCAACCGTGTTAGGGACGCAAAATCCAGGAACATAATACCGATATGACGGAAACTAGGGTGGCAAGAGTGGAACAAAACACCAGGCATAAGGCCGAGCCTTCCACCCTTTACCAAGTATATAGATGCATTAATAATATAAGAGATATTGTGATATCCCAACATAAACATAATCCAACATGGAGCAATCTTCATCTTCACCTGCAACTAACAACGCTATAAGAGGGGCTGAGCAAAGCGGTAACATAGCCAAACAACGGTTTGCTAGGAAGGGTGACAAAGGTTAGAGGTTCATGGCAATTTGGGAGGCTTGATGAGCAAAAGATAGGTAAAGCAGCATAGCGATAGAACAAAGCAACTAGCATAGCAATGATAGTAGTGAGATCCAGGGTAGCGGTCATCTTGCCTGAAATCCCGCTAGGAAGAAGAACGAGTCCATAAAGAAGATGAAGCCACGAAGACGAACCAAGCGTAGACGAACGAATCCTCACGATCGCAACGGAAACAGGAACTATCGAGAAGAAGCACACAACATGGTAAACACACCACACATAGACAAGACATGATGCACAACCAAGCATGATGCAATGCAAGACTACATGAAGCTACTCATGGCAAGAGATGATGCAAACAAGAACAACACATCAAAGCAAGTTTAAATGAGGCCGGGAACAACATATAACAATTCCGGTAAGTCCTCATATGCAAATTTCGAAATTGTTCCAGATCTGAATAAACCTTAAGCTCAAGTTGTTAAACAGCAAGTTAAGATGCACCACGATGATCTACACGAAATTCTAGTCAAGTTACATATAAAGTTCATTTAATTCGGAGCTACGGTCTAGAAGATATGAGCAACACAAGTCAAACATGGCATTGATGCGAAATGCATTCAAACATCAAGAAAACACCTCAAAACAAGGATGCAACATGATAATATGAAACTACATGCAAAATCAAGCAAGTTTCATATAAAGCACACTCAAAACGGAGCAACGGTGCAACACATACACCCTATACAAGTTTAAAGGACAAGCTGTCCAAAACAGCAACTAGGCATATTGCAAGCACCAAAACAACATGCTACAGCATCTCAACATGAAAAAAAATGCATGAGCATGATGTACAGGTAAAGAATGACAAAACATGAACACTGAGCTATCTCCATAAATCACTAGAACATGCTCAAAATGACATGGCAAGATTGCAAATACTAACAGTTTCAGACTTTGCAGAAATAACATCAGGTTGCAATGTTTAGAGCTATCAAACAACATGCTACAGGAACTTATCATGGCAAACAAAGGCATGGCATGAATCTACTAATTACATATAACAAAAGTCCTTTACTTACCATGAGCCACAAAGGCTGAGAAAATATGATGGCACCCATGTAAACATGGCAAGTTATATTACAGATTCATACATGGCAGGAACAACGATAAGTAGGCATGTTGGTGAGCTTGAACCACTCACCACAGAGCAATACATGGCATGACAAGGCAACTCACAGTAAGAAGACATGTTTACGAAGCTAATCATGGCAAGAGCAAGTTCATAGAGTGCATGGATCACTAACAACAATCATGGCAACATTGAACTTAATGTTAACAGGCTGACAGCAACATTATTTAGCAACTTTGGAGCAAGATAAAAACAAGTTACAGTAGGCTATAAATGTAACCATGGGCATGGATGGATAGAGCACGACATGTATAACAAAACATCATTAGTGAACATCTCCAGATTACGCATAGAATGACTTGTAGCAGCAGGTTAACACAGCATCATGATATAGCAGATTCAGACATGCAAAACAGCAACAACAAGTACCCTACTTAACAAGCTTGATGCACTCACTACAGGAATCACAAAAATACATGGATAGCACCACTAGAAAGATGGCATGGCATAGATCAAAACACATGTAGACATCAACCTCATAGGATGCACACACAAACATGGCAAAAATGACAAATGAGCATGTTATAACAGTTCCAGCAGATTAACATCACATAGCACTCTTCCAACAGCATTTCGGGCATCAAGATGAGCTCAAAAGAAAATGATGCAATGGAATGAAGTGAAGTACTCGTTGAGGCGAACAATTTGACATATTACACGCACGAAACAGAGCAGTATGCAGAGTTATGATGCATGAACAAGGCAACAATATACTGAAAACTACGGGGACTTGGTGAAATATTCGGGGTCAACCTGCCAGATCTGCACGGACTTCGAGGCAAGGCGGTTCTCGCCGGAAAACACGCCGGAGTTGGAGGAGACGGTGGCCGGAGTCGAGGGAGAAGTCGGGGAGGCCGGGAGAGGGCGGATCCGGCGAGGGGGGTCCCGTTCCCTGCCAGATCCGGCGACGGTGAGGCTCGGCAGGAGCGACGTGCAGGCGGCGACGGCGGCGGTTCCATGGGCGGCGGCGGTTCCTGGAGAGAGAGGGAGCGAGCTGGTGAGGGAGAGGGAAGGCGACGGGAGGAGGAGAAAGGAGGCGGCGCGGGTCGGCCTGGGCGACGGAGGAGGCAGGTCCGTGGGGCTCCGTGGAGGTGCTTTCGGCGAGTGGGATCGGGCGGCGGGCGGTTGCGGTGGTGCCCTCCGCGAGAGCTCGGGCGCGAGGGCGGCTTTGGGCCCAGATCCGCCCGGGCGGGCTGTTATGGGCTTGGCGCGCGCGGGCGCGGGAGGCGGGACAAGGCCACGTGGCGGCGTGGGAGGCCGGAGGGCGCTGGCGGGGCGAGGTGGCGCGCGCTGGTTGGTCCGGGCGGGGTGGCGGCGGCGCCAAGTGGCGAAGCTGGAGCGGGTGGCGCGGAAATGGAGGTGGGAGGCGGCGGAGATCCCGAGGAGGAGGGGGATTGCTGCGGCTGGGGTTAGGGAAGGGGTAGGTTGTCCAAAAATGGAAGGAGGGGATTAAATAGGTAGGGGTTAGGGTTAGAGGGGGTTTTGGAGCGTTTTGGAGCCTTCAGATCACGATCCGACGGTCCGGGGCGGAGGGAGACTAGGCGAGGGGTTGGTGGGCTGTGTAGAATGCATTGGGATGAGAAGAGAGAGAGACCCGACAGCAGTTTCGGAGACCGAAACGTCTGACGAATATACCGGCTATATTGCGGTTGTAGGTTTAACGGTTGGGCTATCAAATGGACTCCGAATGTGATGAAACTTGGCAGGCGGTCTGTCTACACTATAATAAGACCGCACGACAAGTTGCAACCCATTCCGAGAACATTTTTATGCCACTTATAAAATAATATCTCGGAGGTGCCACGGGCGCGTGCGAGTGTGTCCGGACTCGGAATGGACAACGGAGAGAACCGGGGAAACCCGAACGGATGCAAGTTTTGAAAAACATGCAGATGAAACGCAGATGATGACATGGCAAAATGCAACACGCAAGCAAACGACATGGCAATGAAGGCGAATAACTGAAGGACACCTAGCGCATCGAATCCGGGGCGTTACAGTTCTGTTGGGAATCGTTGCGTGGAAAAAAATTACGCACATGCAATGATCTATCCATGGAGATGCATATCAACGAGGGGGAGAGTGTGTCCACGTACCCTCGTAGACAGTAAGCGGAAGCGTTTCACAACGCGGTTGATGTAGTCGAACTTCTTCGCGCTTCAACCGATCAAGTACCGAATGCATGGCACCTCCACGTTCTGCACATGTTCAGCTCGGTGACGTCCCTCGGCTTCTTGATCCAGCAAGATGTCGATGTAGTAGATGGTTCCGTCAGCACGACGGCGTGGTGACGGTGATGGTGAAGTGATCTTTGCAGGGCTTCGCCTAAGCACTACGAAAATATGACCGAGGGTGTAAACGTTGGAGGGGGCGCCGCACACGGCTAGGCAATTGTCTGGTGTGTGCTAGGCAGCCCCCTCCTCATATATATATAGGTGGGAAGGAGAGGGGAGAGGCCAAGGGGTTCCCCAAGTAGGTCTGAATCCTACTTGGGCTCACGCCCTTGGCCGCGCCCCCCTGCCATGTTTGTCGGAGGGGGAAGGAAAGAGGGGGGAGAGGAAATCCTAATCCACAATTTCCTTTCCCTTCTCCCATTTACTTATCCTCCTTAGGCTGGCCCACATGGGGGGCACACCAACCCCTTGTGGCTGGTGCGTTTCCCCTCTTGGCCCATAAGGCCCATATCTTTTGCCGGGGGTGCCTGAAACCCCTTCCAGTGACCCGATAAGTACCCGGTACCCCCAGAAATACTTTCGGTGTCCGAATACTATCATCCTATATATAAATCCTTACCTCTCGGCCATTTCGAGACTCCTCGTCATGTCCGTGATCTCATCCGGGACTTCGAACAACATTCGGTCACCAAATTACATACTCACATAATACTATATCATCATCGAACGTTAAGCGTGCGGACCCTACGGGTTCGAGAACTATGTAGACATGACTGAGACAGCTCTCCGGTCAATAACCAATAGCGTAACCTGGATGCCCATATTGGCTCCTGCATATTCTATGAAGATCTTTATCGGTTGAACCGTTATGATAACATACACAATTCCTTTTATCCATCGGTATGTTACTTGCCCGAGATTCGATCGTCGGTATCTTCATACCTAGTTCAATCTCGTTACCGGCAAGTCTCTTTACTCGTTCCATAATACATCACCTCGTGACTAACTCCTTAGTCATTTACTTGCAAGCTTATGATGTGTATTACCGAGAGGGCCCAGAGATACCTTTCCGATACTCGGAGTGACAAACCCTAATCTCGATCTATGCCAACTCAACAAACACCTTTAGAGATACCTGTAGAGCATATTTATGATCACCCAGTTACGTTGTGACGTTTGATAGAACACAAGGTATTCCTCCGTAATCCGGGAGTTGCATAATCTCATAGTAGAAGGAATATGTATTTGACATGAAGAAAGCAATAGCAATAAACTGAATGATCATTATGCTAAGCTAACGGGTGGGTCTTGTCCATCACATCATTCTCCTAATGATGTGATCCCGTTATCAAAGAACACATGTCTATGGTTAGGAAACCTTAACCATCTTTGATCAACGAGCTAGTTTAGTAGAGGCATACTAGGGACACGGTATTTGTTTATGTATTCACACATGTATTTAAGTTTCCGATCAATACAATTCCAACATGAATAATAAATATTTATCACGAATAAGGAAATAGAAAATAACAAGTTTATTATTGCCTCTAGGGCATATTTCCTTCAGTCTCCCACCTACACTAGAGTCAGTAATCTAGTTCACGTCACCATGTGATTTAACACCCATAGTTCACTTCTCCATGTGACCAACACCCAAAGAGTTTACTAGAGTCAATAATCTAGTTCACATCGCCATGTGATTAACACCCAAAGTGTACTAAGGTGTGATCATGTTTTCCTTGTGAGAGAAGTTTAGTCAACGGGTCTGTCAAATTCAGACCTGCATGTATATTGCAAATTTCTATGTCTACAAAGCTCTACATGGAGCTACTCTAGCTAATTGCTCCCAATTTCAATAGGTATCCAGAATGAGACTCGGAGTCATCCGAATCATTGTCAAAGCTTGCATCGACGTAACCCTTTACGACGAACTCTTTATCACCTCCATAACTGAGAAATATCTCCTTAGCCCTCTTAGGTAACTAAGGATAATCTTGACCGCTATCTAGTGATCTACTCTTGGATCACTATTGTACCCCCTTGCTAAACTCATGGCAAGGTACACAATAGGTTTGGTACACAGCATGGCATACTTTATAGAACCTATGGTTGAGGCATAGGGAATGACTTTCATTGTCTCTCTATCTTCTGTCGTGGTCGGGTTTTGAGTCTTACTCAACTTCACACCTTGCAACATAGGCAAGAACCCTTTCTTTGACTGACCCATTTTGAACTTCTTCAAAACTTGCCGAGGTATGTGCTTTGTGAAAATCCTATTAAGCATCTCGATCTATCCCTATAGATCTTGATGCACAAAACGTAAGTAGCTTCACCGAGGTCTTTCATTAAAATTCTTATTCAAGTATCCTTTTATGCTATCCAGAAATTATATATCATTTCAAATCAACAATATGTCATCCACATATAATAGCCGAAATGCTACGGAGCTCCCACTCACTTTCTTGTAAATACAGGCTTCACCGTAAGTATGTATAAAACCATATGCTTTGATCACCTCATCAAAGCATATATTCCAACTCTGAGATGCTTGCACCAGTCCATAGATGGATCACTGGAGCTTGCACACTTTGTTAGTACCATTAGGATCGACAAAACCTTCTAGTTGCATATTATATAACTATTCTTTCAGAAATCCATTAAGGAATGTAGTACATGATTCGGAAACGTCCATTTGCCAAATTTCATAATAAATAATATGCGGAAATTGCTAACATGATTCGGACAGACTTAAGCATCACTACGGGTGAGAAAGTCTCATCATAGTCAACCCCTTGAACTTGTGGAAAACGTTTTGCGACAAGTCGAGCTTTGTAGATAGTAACATTACAACCAGCGTTCATCTTCCTCTTGAAGAACCATTTATTTTCAATGGCCTACCGGTTATCGAGAAAGTCCACCAAAGTCCACACATTATTCTCATACATGGATCCTATCTCAGATTTCATGGCCTCAAGCCATCTGTCCGAATCTGGGCTCATAGCTTCTTCATAGTTTGTAGGTTCCTTTGGTCTAGTAACATGACTTCCAGGATAGGACTACTGTAGTACTCTGGTGCGGATTGTGCTCTGGTCGACCTACGAGGTTTAGTAGTAACTTGATCTGAAGTTTCATGATCATCATCGTTAGCTTCCTATCTACTTGGTGTAGGCATCACGGGAATATTTTTCTCTGATGTACTACTTTCCAATTCGAGAGAAGGTACAATTACCTCATCAAGGTCTACTTTCCTCCGACTCACTTCTTTCGAGAGAAACTCCTTCTCTAGAAAGGACCCATTCTTAGCAACAAAGATTTTGCCTTCGGATCTTTGGTAGAAGGTGTACCCAATAGTTTCTTTAGGGTATCCTATGAAGACGCACTTCTCCAATTTTGGTTCGAGCTTATCTGGCTGAAGCCTTTTGACATAAGCGCTGCATCCCCAAATTTTAAGAAACGACATCTTAGGTTTCTTGCCAAACCATGGTTCATACGGTGTCGTTTCAACGGATTTAGACAGTGCCCTATTTAATGTGAATGCAGTTGTCTCTAATGCATAATCCCAAACGATAGTGGTAAATCGGTAAGAGACGTCATAGAATGCACCATATCTAATAAAGTACGGTTACGACGTTCGGACACACCATTACGCTGTGGTGTTCTAGGTGGCGTGAGTTGTGAAACAATTCCACATTGTTTTAAATGAAGGCCATACTCGTAACTCAAATATTCGCCTCCACGATCGGATCGTAGAAACTTTATTTTTTTTACGATGATTCTCCACTTCACTATGAAACTCTTTGAACTTTTCAAATGTTTCAGACTTGTATTTCATCAAGTAGATATATCCATACCTACTCAAATCATCTGTAAAGGTCAGAAAATAATGATACCCGCCGCGTGCTTCAACACTCATCGAACCGCATACATCTATGTGTATTATATCCAGTAAGTCATCAACTCGCTCCATTGTTTCGGCGGACGGAGTTTTAGTCATCTTGCCCATGAGGCATGGTTTGCAAGCATCAAATGATTCATAATCAAGTGATTCCAAAAGCCCATCTGCATGGAGTTTCTTCATGCACTTTACACCAATATGACCTAAACGGCTGTGCCACAAGTATGTTGCACTATCATTATCAACTTTGCATCTTTTGGCATTAATATTATGAATATGTGTATCACAACAATCGAGATTCAATAAACCATTCACATTGGGTGTATGACCATAGAAGGTTTTATTCATGTAAACAGAACAACAATTATTCTCTAACTTAAATCTATAACCGTATTGCAATAAACATGATCTAATCATATTTATGCTCAATGCAAACACCAAAGAACATTTATTTAGATTCAACACTAATCTCGAAGGTAGAGGGAGTGTGCGATGGTGATCGTATTAACCTTGGAATCACTTCCAAGACACATCGTCACCTCACACTTAACTAGTCTCTATTTATTCTGCAACTGCTGCTTCGAGTTACTAATCTTAGCAACTGAACCAGTATCAAATACCCAGGTGCTACTACGAACACTAGTAAGGTACATATCAATAACATGTATATCAAATATACTTTTGTTCACTTAGCCATCCTTCTTATTCGCCAAGTATTTGGGGCAATTCCGCTTGTAGTGACCATTTCCTTTGCAGTAGAAGCACTCAGTTTCAGGCTTGGGTCCAGCTTTGGGCTTCTTCATGGGAGAAACAACTTGCTTGCCATTCTTCTTGAAGTTCCCTTTCTTTCACTTGCCCTTTTTCTTGAAACTAGTGGTCTTGTTAACCATCTTTAAACACTTGATGCTCTTTCTTTATTTTTACCTTCGCCGATTTCAGCATCGCGAAGATCTCGGGAATTGTTTTCGTCATCCCTTGCATATTATAGTTGATCACGAAGTTCTAGTAGCTTGGTGACAGTGACTAGAGAACTCTGTCAATCACTATCTTATCTGGAAGATTAACTCCCACTTGATTCAAGCGATTGTAGTACCCAGACATTCTGAGTACATGCTCACTGGCCGAGCTTTTATCCTACATCTTGTGGGCAAAGTACTTGTCAGAGGTCTCATACCTCTCAACACGGGCATAAGTCTGAAATACCAATTTCAGCTCTTGGAACATCTCATATGTTCCATGGCATTCAAAACATCTTTGAAGCCCCGATTCTAATCCGTAAAGCATGGCACACTAAACTATCAAGTAGTCATCATATCGAGCTTGTCAAACGTTCATAACGTCTGCATCAGCTCCTGTAACAGGTCTGTCACCTAGCGGTGCATCAAGGACATAATTCTTCTGTGCAGCAATGAGGACCCAGTCCATATTATTGCTACCATCATCTTTCAACTTAGTTTTTCTCTAGGAACATATCAAAAATATAGGGGAGCTATATCACGAGCTATTGATCTACAACACAGATACGCAAAACTATAAGACTAAGTTCACGATAAATTAAGTTCAATTAATAAAAATACTAATGAATCCCACTTAAATAGACATCCCTCAAGTCATCTAAGTGATACGTGATCCAAATCAACTAACCCATGTCCGATCATCACGTGAGATGGGGTAGTCATCAACGGTGAACATCTCTATGTTGATCATATCTACTATATGATTCACGTTAGACCTTTTGGTCTCCAGTGTTCCGAGACCATCTCTGTACATGCTAGGCTCGTCAAGTTTAACCCAAGTATTCTGCATGTGTAAAACTGTCTTACACCCGTTGTATGTGAACGTAGAGTCTATCACACCCGATCATCACGTGGTGTATCAAACCGATGAACTGTAGCAATGGTGCATACTCAAGGAGAACACTTTTATCTTGAAATTAATTGAAGAGATCATATTATAATGCTATCGCCGTTCTAAACAAAATAAGATGCATAAAAGATAAACATCACATGCAATCAAAATATGTGACATGATATGGCCATCATCTTGTGCTTTTGATCTCCATCTCCAAAGCATCGTCATGATCTCCATCATCACCAACTCGACACCTTGATCTCCATCATCGCGTCGTGGTCGTCTTGTCAACTATTGCTAACTCATAGCGATAAAGTAAAGCAATTACATGGCGTATGCATTTAATAGAATAAAGATACAACCATAAGGCTCCTGCCGGTTGCTAGATATCTTAAAAACATGATCATCTCATACAATAACGTATATCTCATCATGTCTTGACCATATCACATCACAACGTCTGGATAACCCACAAGTATAGGGGATCAATTGTAGCCTCTTTCGATAAGTAAGAGTGTCGACCCCAACGAGGAGCTAAAGGTAGAAAAAATATTCCCTCAAGTTCTATCGACCACCGATACAACTCTACGCACGCTTAACGTTTGCTTTACCTAGAACAAGTATGAAACTAGAAGTACTTTGTAGGTGTTGTAGGCTAGGTGCAAGATAATAAAGAGCACATAAATAAAAACTAGGGGTTGTTTAGATAAATACACAACTAAGTTAGTTTTAGTAGAGAGATTTTTGCCACAAGAAAGTTATTTGTCCCTAGACAATTGATAACTAGACCGGTAATCATTATTGCAATTTTATTTGAGGGAGAGGCATAAGCTAACATACTTTCTCTTCTTGGATCATATGCACTTATGATTGGAACTCTAGCAAGCATCCGCAACTAATAAAGATCATTAAGGTAAAACCCAACCATAGCATTATAAGGCATCAAGTCCTCTTTGACTCCCATACGCAAACAACCTACTTACTCGGATCTGTACTTCTGTCACTCACGCCACCCACCATAAGCAAATCGTGAACATATTGGAAACCCTACAACGGGGATCCCTCACGCTTGCGTGACACGGAGAGCACCATAGTACAACACCAATAATAAAACATGCAACTCAAACCAATCACAATCATCAATCAACCCAAAGGACAAAAAAGATCTACTCAAACATCATAGGATAGCCATATATCGTTGGGAAATAATATATAGCGTTGAGCACCATGTTTAAGTAGAGATTACAGCGGGTAAAAGAGGGGTTACACCGCTGCATAAAGGGGGGAGAGTTGGTGATGACGGCGGTGAAGTTGTTGGTGCAGATCGTTGTCGCGATGATGGCCCGGCAGCGTTCCGGCGCCATCGGGAGAGAGGGGGAGAGAGCCCCCCTTCTTCTTCTTCTTCCTTGACCTTCCCCCTAGATGGGAGAAGGGTTTCCCCTCTGGTCCATGGCCTCCATGTAGGCGGAGGGGCGAGATCCCCTCCAAGATTGGATCTCTCTCTCTCTCTCTCTCTCTCTCTCTCTCTCTCTCTCTCTCTCTCTCTCTCTCTCTCTGTTTCCTTTTACGATTACGCGTTTCTTAAATTCCCGGAGATCCGTAACTCCGATTGGGCTGAAATTTTGACACGATTTTTATCCGGATATTGGCTTTCTTGCGGCGAAAGAAGGGCACCAACCGCATTATGGAGTGTCCACGAGGGCCTAGGGCGCGCCCTACCCCCAGGGGCGCGCCCCTCATCCTCATGGGCCCCTCGGGCATTGTCTCGCGTTGATTCCACTTCCCAAAATTCACATATATTCCAAAAAAAATCTCCGTAAGTTTTTATCCCGTTTGGACTCCGTTTGATATGGATTTTCTGTGAAAAAAAACATGCAACAAACAGAGGGCGGGACTATGCACTGGATCAATATGTTAGTCCCAAAAATAGTATAAAAAGTTGCCAAAAGTATGTAAAAGTTGTAGAATATTGGCATGGAACAATAAAAAATTATAGATACGACGGAGACGTATCAGCATCCCCAAGCTTAATTCATGCTCGTCCTCGAGTAGGTAAATGATAAAAAAGATAATTTTTTGATGTGGAATGCTACCTAGCATAATCTTGATCATGTAATCTAATCATGGCATGAATATTAAGACACGAGTGATTCAAAGCAATAGTCTATCATTTGACATAAAAAATAATAATACTTCAAGCATACTGATAAAGCAATCATGTCTTTTCAAAATAACATGGCTAAGAGAGTTATCCCTACAAAATCATATAGTCTGGCTATGCTCCATCTTCACCACACAAAATATTCAAATCATGCACAACCCCGATGACAAGCCAAGCAATTGTTTCATACTTTTGATGTTCTCAAACCTTTTCAACTTTCACGCAATACATGAGAGTGAGCCATGGATATAGCACTATAGGAGGAATAGAATATGATGATGGAGGTTGAGTGGAGAAGACAAAAAGGAAGAAAGTCTCACATCGACGCGACTAATCAACGGGCCATGGAGATGCCCATCAATTGATATCAATGCGAGGAGTAGGGACTGCCTTGCAATGGATGCACTAAGAGCTATAAGTGTATGAAAGCTCAAACTGAAAACTAAGTGGGCGTGCATCCAACTTGCTTGCTCATGAATACCTAGGGCATTTGAGGAAGCCCATTGTTGGAATATACAAGCCAAGTTCTATAATGAAAATTCCCACTAGTATATGAAAGTGATAACGCAAGAGACTCTCTATATGAAGAACATGGTGCTATTCTGAAGCACAAGTGTGGCAAACAGATAGTAACATTGTCCCTTCTCTCTTTTCTCTCAGTTTTTTTTATTTTTTCTCTTTTTTTCCTTTTCCTTTTTTAGGCTTCTTTGGCCTCTCTCTTTTTTTTGGTGGGGGGGGGGCTTCTTTGGCCACTTTTATTTTGATAACCTCACATGGGACAATGTTCTAATAATGATCATCACACTTTTTATTTAGTTACAACTCAATATTACAACTCGATACTAGAACAAAGATATGACTCTATATGAATGCCTCCGGTGGTGTATCGGGATGTGCAATGATCTATGGTAGCAATGAAATCAAAAAACAGACAAGCCATGAAAACATCATGCTAGCTATCTTATGATCATGCAAAGCAATATGACAATAAATGCTCAAGTCAAGTATATGAAGATGATGGAAGTTGCATGGCAATATATCTCGGAATGGCTATGGAAATGCCATAATAGGTAGGTATGGTGGCTGTTTTGAGGAAGATATAAGGAGGCTTATGTGTGATAGAGCGTATCGTATCATGGGGTTTGGATGCACCGGCGAAATTTGCACCAACTCTCGAGGTGAGAAAGGGCAATGCACGGTACCGAAGAGGCTAGCAATGCTGGAAGGGTGAGAGTGCGTATAATCCATGGACTCAACATTAGTCATAAAGAACTCACATACTTATTGCAAATGTCTATTAGCTATCGAAACAAAATACTACGTGCATGCTCCTAGGGGAATAGGTTGGTAGGAAAAGACCATCGCTAGTCCCCGACCGCCACTCATAAGGAAGACAATCAATAAATAAATCATGCTCCGACTTCGTTACATAATGGTTCACCATACGTGCATGCTACAGGAACGACAAACTTCAACACAAGTATTTATACAATCCATAATTACCCACTAGCATGACTCTAATATCACCATCTTTATATCGCAAAACTATTGCAAGGAATTAAACATATCATATTTAGTGATCTACAAGTTTTATGTAGGATTTTATGACTAACCATGTGAATGACCAATTCCTGTCAACTCTCTAAATAGACATAAGTGAAGCAAGAGAGTTTAATTCTTTCTACAAAAGATATGCCCACGCTCTAACAAATATAAGTGAAGCAAAAGAGCATTCTACAAATGGCGGTTTTCTATGTGTAGGGAAACAGGTAATCCAAACTTCAAAAGATATAAGTGAAGCACATGAAGCATTCTATAAAGCCATACTCAAAAGATATAAGTGAAGTTCAAAGAGCATTCTCTAAATCAACCAAGGACTATCTCATACCAGCATGGTGCATCAAAGAAAAGTGAAAACTAAATGCAAAATATGCTCCAAGATTTGCACATATCACATGAAAGAAACGAAACCGAAAACATACTGATACTTGTTAAAGAAAGATGGGATGCCTTCTGGGGCATCCCCAAGTTTAGACGCTTGAGTCTCCTTGAATATTTACTTGGGGTGCCTTGGGCATCCCCAAGCTTGAGCTCTTGCCTCTCCTCCTTCTCCTCATAACGAGACCTCATCGATCCTTGATCACTTCATCCACACAAAACTCAACAGAAAGTTCAGAAAGATCCATTAGTATAATAAAGCAAATCACTACTCTAAGTACTATTGATAGTGGGGGTATCGTGATTTGCATGTTGTTAAGACTTCGGAGACGTAGTAGACGGGCTTCTGCACCTGGAATTTGTGTCCCTCCATGTCTCACTCGACCACGAGAACTGCACTTACCACCTGATTTGTGGCCGAGATGTATGGTATCATCGGCTCACATATACCTGGTGCTGCCAGGATAGGATTAGTGATGAGGAGCACTTTGATGTCTTCCAGGGCCGCCGCGGCCTCGTCGGTCCACTTGAATGTTTTGGTTTGCTTTAATAGCCTATACAAGGGCAGGGCCTTCTCTCTGACCCGTGATATGAAGCGACTCAAAGCTGCCACGCAGCCCGCTAGTTTTTGTATGTGTTTGAGCTCTGTCAGTACCTCTAAACAGTCCAAGGCTCAAATTTTGGTCGGATTGGCCTCTATTCCTCAGCTAGATACGATGAAACAGAGTAGTTTGCCAGCCGGAACCCCGAGGATGCACTTCTCTGGATTAAGCTTAATTTGATATTCTCGTAAACTGGAGAATGTATCCCACAGGTTGACCACCAGTTGCCCGACGTGTTCCATTTTGACAACCACATCGTCGACATAGGCCTCAGATGTCTTTCCGATGTGTTTCTCCAGGCATGTTTGAATAATGCATTGGTACATGGTGCCGACATTTTTTACTCCGAAGGGCTTCGTGTTGAAACAAAATGGCCCGTAGGGTGTAATGAATGATGTGGCTGCCAGGCCTGGTTCCTTCATCTTTATTTGATGGTATCTCGAGTAGGCGTCCAGGAAGCACAATGCTTCATGACCCACCGTGGCATCTACAATTTGGTCAATATGCAGTAGGGGGAAGGGGTCTTTGGTCTAGGCTTTATTGAGGTCCTTAAAATCGGCACATAACCACCAGGACCTATCCTTCTTTGGTACGATGACCAAATTGGCCAGCCAGTCGGGGGTTTTATATCTCGGATGAACCCGTCCTCTAGTAGTTTAGCCAGCTCCTCGCCCATTCCTTGACGTTTGGCCTCGGAAAAGCGTCGAAGCATTTGCTTGACAGGCTTGTAGCCTTTGAGTATATTCAAGCTGTGTTTTGCGAGCCTGCGGGGTATCCCTGGCATGTCAGATGGGTGCCAGGCAAATATGTCCCAATTCTCCCCAAGGAAAGTGCGCAAGGCTTCAGCAGTCTCTAGATCCAGATTTGCCCCTATGGACGCTGTTTTGGCGGGGTCCGTCGGGTGCACTTGAAATTTGACTATTTCATCAGCTGGTTTGAATGAAGTAGACTTCGGTCGCTTGTCAAGAACGACGTTGTCCCGGTTGACTTTGGCACACAACATATTTAGCTCCTCGGCTGTCTTCTTCGGCCGTCCTGGGGAATCAATGTTGTTGTCTCCTCCCCTCGTCGGCGCTGCACCACCAATGTCCGTCAGGATCTCCCCATCGTCATCCTGCCAGTCTCGCAAGAGGTCTGGGTGCGCAGACTTACCCACACAACATGCCGCACCGGCTTCAGCGCTAGCCGGCTGTGTTTCAGCCGGCTCCGCATTCTCGGCGAAGGACTCCGGCCCCTCCGAGCCGGCTCGCTCGGTAGCTGGTACCTGCGTCCTCGTTTCGTCACGCATTTGTTGGATGGTGAGCAACAGCACCTCTTTCGTCACATCACGACGGAGAAGAAGCTCAAACATTGCAAAGTATGGGGACCAGGGACTCATCACCAGCGTCGGGTTCGCCCGATTGTAGGGTGCCTTCCCGAAGTGCCAATCAGCAACCATCTCGACCTTGGGGATGTTGTTGTCCCGGTTGGCGACCTGCTCCAGCGACAGCCCCCCAGACGACATCCGGGTGGGGTCCCGTCGATCCCCCATCAAGCTGATAATGTCCGCCCGACGTTGCAGTGGCAGGACCCGGCGCGTGATGAAGGCGGCGACAAGATCCGTCCCGGTGAGCCCCTCGCACGCCATCATCTCCATGATCCGAATGCATAGATTCAGCAACCTCTGTGGCGGGTTCTTGGGCATATAGCCCTAGTTCATCTTGGTGAGCGAATTCTCGTTGATGAACTACAGAAGGTTGATGGCATCTGCTCCTCCGCCGACGTTGCACACATAGAAGAAAGAGTTCTGCCATTTCTTGGCAGAATCCTCTAGGGGCATCTTGGGGAACACGCCTTTTGGCCGAACTGAGACAACGGCGGCCCTGCTAGTCAGACATGGCCCCGGCCTCCGGCCCATGTTGTTTGAGAAAGAAGAGGCGACTCCAGAGCTCCACGTCCGGCTCCATGATTAGCCCTTACATAGCATGGCGAAGCCGGCGAGCTGCAGTATATCGTTGGCACCAAGGTGGTGCAGCTGCAGCCCAAAGAAGGAGAGGAAAGCGCGGAAGAAGGCGCTCACAGGGAGGCCAAACCCGCACTTGAAATGGTTGAGGAAGACCACACGCTTGCCCTCCTACGGG
Organism: Aegilops longissima; assembly: GCA_021605205.1. Lineage (NCBI taxonomy): Eukaryota > Viridiplantae > Streptophyta > Magnoliopsida > Poales > Poaceae > Aegilops > Aegilops longissima. The sequence continues at coordinate 448,216,816 of CM038678.1, forward strand.
TGCGGGTGCGACTCTGTCTCCTGCCCGACCACACGCGGCCACCTATGTCGCTGGCGACAGCCGCTTGGTGTCGTGCAGGTACTGGATATCTTCTTCGGTGGTCTCAGACCCCTCCCATGAGCCCTTTGGCCACACCATTGGGGGAACTTGTCGAAGGCATAGAGCGCAGCGGCAAGAAGAAGGCTGGTGCGGACGGTGGGCGCTACGGGCGGCACCTGTCGTTTTGGTGCGGGCGTGCTTGATATTCGAAGGAGGAGGAGGTGAGGAAGATGAAGGGAGAGTATGGGGAGCGTGCGTGAGCGTCTCCGCCGCTCCCTCCCTCCGCTTTATAGCCGCGACGACACGATGTGGGGAAGTGGGATCGGCTGCGCCCAAGATTCCACTTCCCCACACCGTGTGGGCATGTTTCACCTAACGATTTAATTACTTGGAGAAGCGCAACCGCTTGCGGCGGCCACAATCAATCCCCTGCGCGTGGGCCAAGGGCACGGCATGGCGGGGCCCAACAGCTGGTGCGTCCCATCACGCGCGTGGCCTGGAAGGGCCTCGCCAGCCGCTGTTCACCACGTGGCACTGCGTCGGGCCGCGGAATGCGGGTCCCTTCCCCTTCAAGACTCGGTGGACGTCTCGGTTTCCCGCCCATGCCAGGGTGCCGCGATCTGACTTCCGGAAGCCGACACATAGTGGGTGTTGCCGTGACCCGGCGGCAGCAATCTTCATCAACCCAGCTGCCTCCTCAGGACGGTGAAACCGCGAAGGCCCTCCTACTTGGAGCCGGTGAGCCTTCACAGCTTCGGGGACTACTATCAGGGCGATAGCCCCTGGGCAGGCAACGGAACCCGGATCCTTTTCAAAAACATCAGGGCTAGCAACGCCCCTCAATACGGCTCGCCCCTAGCCGGCTTCCCAACTCAACCCGGCTAGGTGCCGCGACTCGACCAGCCGGCTGGTGCATGCTGGCCGGTCCCAAGAGAACAACTTCCAGCGACAAGTGAGCATGGCTACAATGCGCCCCCCTTTACGCTGGCCCCGATGGGCACGGCAGTCGTGCCGACCAAGCCACCGCCTAGGGCGGGCGGCGTCTCGGAGGCGCAACCCTATAGCAACGCAGTGCTGCCGTCCCATGACGTCCGGTACCACGTGCTAATAGTACCCAGCAGCCGGTCGTACACGTGCCCGGCGGCCACGGTACGGCCCGCACCCGACGGACCCGGCGAGACCCGCACCCGGCGGATCCGGCAGACCCGGCGGCCCCCACTGCCGGCTCCCATACACTGACGCCAGGACCCCGCGCCCATGTAGCTTTAACATTGTAACCCCGGGGGGGCCAGCCTATAAGACCCCCCGGCGCCCCTCCATGCGGGGGGCTGGAATCTAGTAGAACACACACACACCCACACACGAAGAAGGAGCATCCTATGCACAGGCCTGTCTTCCTTCCTCCCCAAAACATCTCTAGGAGCAAGCTTGTGTCCACCTCATATAAACCATACTCGGCAGGACTAGGGGTGTTATCTCTTTGGAGAGCCCCGAACCTGGGTACGTTTCGTGTCTCACACTTGCACATGCCAACCTCGCCTCTGGAGCCGACCGGTGCCCTTGTCCATGTCCCCTCTTTTAGCCATCCCATGGCATCTGCCGTGAGATCACCACGACAACCACCGTAGGGTCAAAACCACGGTTGAGAGAGTTTGAGGGCCTCTCTCTCCTCGAATGGAAGGATAACAAGGGAGAACAAGAATGTGTACGTGTATTGACTCACCCAATACCTTCCGATGCAGATTCCCTCTTAACAGTATAGATTTCCTACGAAGAAACAAATAAACACGTAGGGAACACCGTCTTTGATCTTTTCCGTCCTGGGAATGCCCTAATCGTCTTGTACCAAAATAGAGAGTACCTGAAGGACTTGGCACACGATTAGACCATGAAGTGAGTTTTCATCATCACCACTGTTCAGCATGTTCTATTCGATACTGGTAGGAGAAGAACCCGACTCAGTATTTTTTTAAAAAGAGGGGAAGCATAACCAAGTCAAGATGAAATGGCTCGCCCCTTCTTCTTGCGCCAAAGATCTTACCATTTCCGAAGGAACTGGGGCTACATTTGTTTTCAATTTCCATTCAAGAGTTTCTATCTGTTTCCACGCCCTTTTCTTGAGACCTCGAAACATGAGGACAAATTACTTCTCTTAGGAACACATACAAGAAAAAGGATAACGGTAGCCCTCCCATTAACTACTTCATTTTCATTTATGAATTTCATAGTAATAGAAATCCATGTCCTACCGAGAAAGAATTTAGAACTTGCTATCCTCTTGCTAGCTACTTTGGTATAGTTACAAAGGTAACCGGTAGGTGACTGTTGAATCGACAGTAGTTACGAAAGGGGAAAATAGCTCAGTTGGTTAGAGTGCTGGTCTGTCACGCTAGAAGTCGTGTTCGAACCCCGTTTTCCCCGCAAAACACTAAAGCGGGAAATGCCCTAACAAGCCGGCAGACCTTGGCCCAACTAACTAGGTAGCCGAAGCACGCATCCTTGCAGCCTTGCTAGAGGATGTCTCGAATGATCTTAGTCATTCTTTTTAGGATGGGTGGGGAGATTCCCATCGCCAATGGGATGTGAGTGGGGCATGGTAGTGAGCACGTGACATACGAGAGCAAGACACTCGCTTTGGGAGAGTAACAAGGCTTTCTAGGTGGCCAGCTTTAGGATGAGCTTGTCAACAAGGGGCATGAGGTTTGTGGATGAGGCTTTGCGCACTGACAGGGGAAGCCCAAGGTACTTGATGGGGAAGGCCGAGACATGGCAGGGCTGCGCCAATGGCCTCTGTCTCCGTCAGCGAGCAGCGAATTGGCGCTGCCGAGCATTTGGCGAAATTAGTGCAAAGGCCTAATGTCATGCCGAAGGTATGCAGGAGCTTGTGGATGAGATTGAGCTCAGATGGGTCGGGGTGGCAGAACATGACGACGTCGTCGGCAAACAGCGAGATGCTCGAGGCTGCATGGCGTGTGGTGAGCTACCACAGGATGCAATTCTGGAACGCGTGTCAGAGCATGGAATTGAGGGTGTGGATGACGATGGCGAATAGCATGGGTGACAAAGGGTCACCCTGGCGCGAGCCACACCCGTGGGGGATGGGGTAGAATATCTGGTGCATCTCTTCTACCGGTGCACTAAACTCACTTTGCACATTTAAAATGTTCAAAAAAACATGAAGAACGATTAGCACACTCACACAATGTTAATGTAGGTTGTAACAAATTTCAAGTCAAAATTTGAAACATAGTTTGGAGAACAAAAATGATAAGTTCGACACTGAACAGTGCATGACATAAGTTGGGTTTTAGATTTAGCCCATTATCACATTTATGTCAAAATTTTCATTTTTGTATCTTAAAAAATATTTTAAATTTTCATACAAAATTTTGTGACAACATACATTGTTGTTGTGTCAATGTGCTATATATATTTTTAATTTTTTTAAAATGTTTTGCATCTGGTGCATCGGTAGCACCACAAGTGTGGGTTTATCAGATATATCCCCTAGGGGGATGGGGGCCTGGGTTGCCATTGACGAGGACACGTGTGAAGTCAGTGAAGATGATGATAGAGATCTACTTGCACCACCAGCAACCAAACCCCAAGTTGGCTAGGGTCTCGAGAATAAAAGGGCCAAGTGACCGTGTCAAATGCACGTGTAATGTCAAGCTTGAGAATAACCCTCGGGGCCTTGAGCTTATGTAAAGTCTCGTCATTTAACTATTGATAAGATTAATAGTATATGAGATGTATAATGTGAAAATTATATCTTTGAAAGCTCCTTTTACGTACGAATTTGATGATATGCTTTGTGTAACTTGCATGCCATATGTTATTGCTCCAACATGTGGTCAAAATTAGTCACAAAAACTGCATTACACCTTATATAGATGGATAGAGGGAGTAGGTGAAACATGTACTCTATGCCATAAGTTATAATTCAAAAATTGCATGCATGTAGTAAGCTCTGATCACAATATACAATTTTTTTGATCTTGATGCAATCACGCGGCCGCATGTAGTAATCTCTGATCACAATATATGATTTTTTTAATCTTGATCACGCGGTTGCATGTATGCCACGTACCTCCGGACTTTTTTTGAAAAGGAGGAAGACCCCCAGCGTCTGCATCTCGGCGATGCATGCAACCACTTTATTAATTATTCACAAAAGACCTTACAAAGAAATACAACATAAGTCTGAAGCCACCGTTTAGGCGACATCTGTCACTACTCCTATCCAGTTGATGAAGAGATGCTGATAGTCCGGGCCTAATACCAAACAGACCTCACAGCCAAGCCTAACATCTAAGACCTGAGGCCCCAACCAAGCCACTTGCCGGGTATGGAACACACACCGGTCCGGGCACTCTCAGAGGCCGCCGCGCCAACTATCACCAATCCATCTTCAGAGCTATACTGACGCATCAACCTTGCCCGGTATAGCTGCTGTCGACGATGCCAAGGCGCCAGACAACACCATCGCCCAGCGTTCGTCCGTCCAGTCACATCCCCCGTCGACATCCAGCTGCACCATGCGGCCAATACTCGTCGTCATCGACGTGGTAGATACAACGTCGCTCCTCCTACCAACCTCCACACTGTCGCCGCTGCTGGAGCTACGTGGAGCCCACCACCCATAGAACCTCTCCCCGAACATCTGAGCCACCCAAGACGGTGCCTCCATGAAGGCTACGACGCACAGGACGCCGCCTGACGATGACATGTACCTAGGGTAGGGTCTTAGGCCTGACCTAGACACCCTACCCATGCACACTGCCCTAGAGTCAAAGACATCCAAAGACCAATAGAAGATACCGACTGGAATCACCCTGAAGTGCAATCCACTCGACGAAAGATTCCATTCGGATATCCCAATTCCACTCAACCATGGAAACATAACTCGACCATACAAAGAACCACTTGGAGTGCAGAAGGCCTAAAGTCACCCCAGGATGGCAACGGGCAGGCGTTCATTTCATCGTCATAAAGATCATTAATAGCATGCATTACCGGCAATGTCCTAGTCTTAACTCACATTGAACCCTGTGTTACCGAGGGCTGCGAGGGACCTGGCGCACTCTATATAAGCCACCCACTCCTATGGCACAAGGGTTCGCACCCCCTGTAACTTCAACACATATCCAGTCGACAAGCCTCCGTGACACCGAGACGTAGGGCTGTTACCTCCTCCACGAGGGGCCTGAACTCGTAAACTTGTGTGTACAACCTCGTCGTAGCTAGGACCTTGCCTCCTCCTATGTACCCTATACTCTTACTGTCAGACTCATTCCCACGAGAGTTGGCGCCCACCACGGGGCCAGCGTCTGAGCGACTTCCAGTGAGATTGCAAATTTCGTTCTCCATGAACATGGTTTCCGGCGGGGGTTTGGCTTTGGGCCGCGAGATCCGTCTCGGTGCGCTCGTCTTCATCGCCGACGACTCCGCCTGGCTTCAAGAAGATCCCATCGACGTCGAGGCCCTCCCCATCTGCGGAGCGGCGCACTTCCGCACAAGTGCCTACGGCGTCCTTCTGTGGCAAACATCGACTCAGTATTGGTCAGCTCCTGTGGCATTTTCGCTCCCCGCCGTCCATCACCGCAAGCGATCCGGTCGTTCACGACTCCAGCGGTGAGTGAAGCACGAAGTGGCTCGCCAGTCGACCACTCCTCAAGTCGCGGAGATCGAGCCCGACGAATCCCTATACGGGTTGTTTGATCTTCCAATTGGTCACTTGGATTGACTTTCCGAGTATGAGAGCAACGATCCAGCGGTGGAAGTCCTCATGGTCAACTCCCAGCGCAGCTCGTCCAAATTTTGTCGCGGCAGCGGTGGCGGCGACAGCGGCAGCTCGTCGCGCGATCATGACGAGTATATCCCCGAATCCCTCACCGCGGAGCGGGGGGACAAGCTGCATCGCCGCAACGTCCAAGCACTCTAGACCCCCATCGTTGGGGAGACCTCCGAGGCTCGAGCCTAGGAGGCAGCGCGCTTAGCCACCTTGTCTGAGCGTATGCGTCTGGAGAATCTTCAACAAGCACTTGATGAACGCGCCCGTCAGCAGATCCCTGGATCCAGTCGACATCCTCGACAATGCTACCTCTTGAGCACTGCGTTGGATTTCCCCGAAGAGGAGAGGATGATGCAGCAAAGTAGCGTAAGTATTTCACTCAGTTTTTGAGAACCAAGGTAACAATCCAGTAGGAGGCCACGCACAAGTCCCTCGTACCTGCACAAAACGATAGCTACTCGCAACCAACGCAATTAGGGGTTGTCAATCCCTTCATGGTCACTTACGAGAGTGAGATCTGATAGAGATGATAGATAATATTTTTGGTATTTTTGGTATAGAGATGCAAAGTGAAAAGTAAAAGGCAAAGTAAAAACAAAGCAAGTATTAAAGTAATGGAGATTGATATGATGAGAATAGACCCAGGGGCCATAGGTTTCACTAGTGGCTTCTCTCAAGAGCATAAGTATTCTACGGTGGGTGAACAAATTACCGTTGAGTAATTGACAGAATTGAGCATAGTTATGAGTATATCCAGGTATGATCATGTATATAGGCATCACATCCGTGACAAGTAGACCGAAACGATTCTGCATCTACTACTATTACTCCACTCATCGATCGCTATCCAGCATGCATCTAGAGTATTAAGTTAAAAATAGAGTAACACCTTAAGCAAGATGACAAGATGTAGAGGAATAAATTCATGCAATATGATAAATACCCCATCTTGTTATCCTCGATGGCAACAATACAATACGTGCCTTGCAACCCTTTCTGTCACTAGGTAAGGACACCGCAAGATTGAACCCAAAGCTATGCACTTCTCCCATTGCAAGAACTACCAATCTAGTTGGCCAAACCAAACGGATAATTCGAAGAGATTTGCAAAGATAACCAATCATACATAAAAGAATTCAGAGAAGATTCAAATATTATTCATAGATAAGCTGGATCATAAACCCACAATTCATCGATCTCAACAAACACACCGCAAAAAGAAGATTACATCGAATAGATCTCCACAAGAGGGGGGGAGAACATTGTATTGAGATCCAAAAAGAGAGAAGAAGCCATCTAGCTACTAGCTATGGACCCGAAGGTGTGAAGTAAACTACTCACACTTCATCGGAGGGGCTATGGTGATGATGTAGAAGCCCTCCGTGGTGGATGCCCCCCCTCGGAGCTCGAACAGGCCCCAAGATGGGATCTTGTGGATACAGGAAGTTGCTTGGCGGTGGAATTAGGTTTTGGATCCTGTTACGATCGTTTGGTGCGTGAGGTATATATAGGAGGAAGGATGCGTCGGTGGAGCGGCAGGGGGCCACGAGGGGGCGCGCCCCACCCTCGTGACCGCCTCTTTCATTCCTTGAGTAGGGTCCAAGTCCCCTCGGATCACGTCCGTGAGAAAATCACGTTCGAAGGTTTCATTCCGTTTGGACTCGTTTGATATTCATTTCTTGAAACACTGAAATAGGCAAAAAACAGCAATTGGGCTGGGCCTCCGGTTAATAGGTTAGTCCCAAAAATAATATAAAAGTGTAAATAAAGCCCAATATAGTCCAAAACAGTAGATAAAGTAGCATGGAGCAATCAAAAATTATAGATACGTTGGAGACGTATCAGACAACTCTTTTCGACTGAAACTCGAGGAGAACCTTAGGTATACCGTACTCCAATTCAAAATGTTGCAGCAGCACGCCTAGCAGAGTCAATCCAGTCGTCACGATCAAAAGCTGGTAGAGGTTTGCTGCAGATCCGAGCGCTGCTTCGAGCCGCTTGGGAACAGAACTCTGCTGTTTCCCAGTCGCGCAACAGAAACCACAACAGATTTGTAGTTGCGGACACAGTTTAGTCGGCGCATAGTCAGAGATCGCCTCCGCGGCGTGAAGATCATGGTCACTGCCAAGATCAGTACCTTGGTCGAGGCCACTGACAGTATGACCATTGATATCCACGTGATGACCACCGTTGAGTGCCTATGCCCCCTCCGAGGGGCGGGTCCTACGCGCCTCGGTGGTATGATGACAGGCGCCCGTATGGTGATGGGGGAGAGCCCCAGTCGACCCAAGAGAGCCTGGGTTCGATGCGAGGTAACTCCTCGTGCAGGGTTTCGCCGACAGATGCCGAGCAAAGAGAGAAGGACAAGACAGAGACCGTCCGATTGGAAACAGAGCATTTGTTTCTGGGCCCGAGTGTTTCAGTAGAGCCATACGAGCTGCTGAGATCCCTCCCAACTTCAGATTGGCTACGGGCATGAGCAAGTTCACCAATGAGTCAAAGCCAGACACGTGGCTGGAAGATTACCGAGTGGCAGTGCAGATTGGTGGAGGCAACGATGATGTAGCCATGAAGCCCAATATAGTCCAAAACAGTAGATAAAGTAGCATGGAGCAATCAAAAATTATAGATACGTTGGAGAAGTATCAGGCATCCCCAAGCTTAATTCCTGCTCGTCCTCGAGTAGGTAAATGATAAAAAGAGAATTTTTTATGCGGAGTGATACTTTGGCATAATTTCAATGTAAATCTTCTTAATTGTGGTATGAATATTCAGATCTGAAAGATTCAAGACAAAAGTTCATATTGACATAAAAATAATAATACTTCAAGCATACTTAAATAATTGTTCCCAACTTCTATACCCCCGATGACAAGCCAAGCAATTGTTTCATACTTAAATAATCTTAAACTTTTTCAACCTTCACGCAATACATGAGCGTGAGCCATGGATATAGCACTATGGGTGGAATAGAATATGATGATGGGGATTGTGTGGAGAAGACAAAAAAAGGAGAAAGTCTCACATTGACGAGGATAATCAACGGGCTATGGAGATGCCCATCAATTGATGTCAACATGAGGAGTAGGGATTGCCATGCAACGGATGCACTAGAGCTATGAATGCTCAACAAAATAAAACTAGTGCGTGTGCATCCAACTTGCTTGCTCATGAAGACCTAGGGCATTTGAGGAAGCCCATCGTAGGAATATACAAGCCAAGTTCTATAATGAAAAATTCCAACTAGTATGAAAGACAACTTATGAGACTCACTATTATGAAAAACATGGTGCTACTTTGAAGCACAATATATGAGACTCACTACATGAAGAACAAGGTGCTAATTTGAAGCACAAGTGTGGAAAAAAAGAGATAGTAGCATTGCCCTTTTTATTTATTTTCTTTTTTTTGGGCCTTTCCTTTTTTTTCTTTTTGGCCTCTCTCTTTTTTCTGGGCAATGCTGTAATAATGATGATCATCACACTTCTACTGATTACAACATAAGGATTACAACTCGAAACTAGAACAAGATATGACTCTATATGAATGCCTCCGGCGGTGTACCGGGATGGTGCAATTAATCAAGAGTGACATGTATGAAAAATAATGCATGGTGGCTTTGCCACGAATACGATGTCAACTACATGATCATACAATGGCAATATGACAAAAGTAAAGTATGTCATGATGATGATGAACGAAACGGTGGAAAGTTGCATGGCAATATATCTCGGAATGGCTATGGAAATGCCATAATAGGTAGGTATGGTGGCTGTTTTGAGGAAGATATAAGGAGGTTTATGTGTAATAGAGCGTATCATATCACGAAGTTTGGATGCACCTGCGAAGTTTGCACCAACCCTCAAGGTGAGAAAGGGCAATGCACGGTACCGAAGAGGCTAGCAAAGGCGGAAAGGTAAAAGTGCGTATAATCCATGGACTCAACATTAGTCAAAGGAACTCATATACTTATTGCAAAAATTTAGAAGTCATAAAAAATCAAGTGCTACGCGCATGCTCCTAGGGGGATAGATTGGTAGGAAAAGACCATCGCTCGTCCCCGACCGCCACTCATAAGGATGCACAAGCCAGGTACACTTCATATTTCAAATTTGTTACACAACTTTAACCATACGTGCATGCTATGAAATTTTCTAACTTCAACACAAGCATTTCTCAAATTCACAACTACTCAACTAGCACGACTTTGATATTATCACCTCCATATCTCAAAACAATTATCAAGCATCAAACTTATCTTAGTATTCAACGCACTCAAAAGAAAGTTTCACATATCTTGAATACCAAGTATATTAACATTAAGTAAATTACCATGCTATTAACGACTCTCAAAATAATCTAAGTGAAGCATGAGAGATCAATAGTTTCTTTGAAACAAATCCACCACCGTGCTCTAAAAGATCTAAGTGAAGCACTAGAGCAAAAATTATCACGCTCAAAAGATATAAGTGAAGCACTATGAGCAAAACTATCAAGCTCAAAAGATATAAGTGATTCTAGCAATTTATAATCAAATTGGATTCTCTCAAAAGGTGTGTACAGTAAGGATGATTGTGGTAGACTAAAAAACAATGACACAAATAATACAAGACGCTCCAAGCAAAACACTTATCATGTGGTGAATAAAAATATAGCTCCAAGTAAATTACCGATGGAAGTAGATTTAAAGAGGGATGCCTTCAGGGCATCCCCAAGCTTTGACTTTTGGTGTCCTTGGATTATCTTGGGGGTTCCATGGGCATCCCCAAGCTTAGGCTCTTGCCACTCCTTGTTCCATAATCCATCAAAAGAATTCACCCAAAACTTGAAAACTTCACAACACAAAACTCAATAGAAATCTCGTGAGCTCCGTTAGAGAAAGAAAACAAAAGACTACTTTAAGGTACTGTAATGAACTAATTCTTTATTTATATTGGTGTTAAACCTACTGTATTCCAACTTCTCTATGGATTATAAACTATTTTACTAGCCATAGATTCATCAAAATAAGCAAACAACACACGCAAAACAGAATCTGTCAAAAACAGAACAGTCTGTAGTAATCTGTAAGTAACGCAAACTTCTGGAACTCCAAACAATCTACCAAAATTAGACGACCTAGAAAATTAGTTTATTGATCAGAAGCAATTGGAATCAGTATTTTATCACGTTCGGGTGATTTTTAATAATTCAGGCACTGGGCGCAAAGTTTCTGGAAATTACAGCAAGATCAAATAACTATTATCCAAGAAGATCCAATAGGTCTAGCTTGGCACAAACACTAATTAAAACATAAAACCACATCTAAACAGAGGCTATATGGATTATTTATTCCTAAACATAAGCAAAAACAAAAAAACTAAAAATAAAATTGGGTTGCCTCCCAACAAGCGCTATCGTTTAACGCCCCTAGCTAGGCATAAAAGCAAGGATAGATCTAGGTATTTCCATCTTTGGTAGGCAATCCATAAGTGGCTCTCATGATAGATTCATATGGTAATTTTATTTTCTTTCTTGGAAAGTGTTCCATGCCTTTCTTTAATGGAAATTGGAATCTAATATTCCCTTCCTTCATATCAATAATCGCACCAATCTTTCTAAGGAAAGGCCTACCAAGAATAATAGGACATGAAGGACTGCAATCTATATCAATGAACGATAAAATGTACGGGCACATAATTCCTATTTGCAACAATAAGAACATCACTAATTCTTCCCATAGGCTTTTTAATAGTGGAATCCACAAGATGCAAGTTTAGAGAGCAATCATCAAAGTCACGGAAATCTAGCAAATCACACAAAGTTTTGGGAATAGTGGAGACACTAGCACCCAAATCACACAAAGCATGAAACTCATAATCTTTGATTTTAATTTTAATGGTAGGTTCCCACTCATCATAGAGCTTTCTAGGGATAGAGACTTTCAACTCAAGTTTTTCTTCATAAGATTGCCTCAAGGCATCAACAATGTGTTCGGTAAAGGCCTTATTTTGACTATAAGCATGAGGAGAATTTAGCACGCATTGCAACAAGGAAATACAATCAATTAAAGAGCAAATTTCATAATTAAATTCCTTGATATCCAAAATAGTGGGTTTAGCAAAATCTAGATTTTTATTTCTTTCAACCCCACATTTATCAATTTCATCATCAAGATCTAAAAACTCCGAATTCTTAGAACGCCTTCTAGGTAAAGGAAGATCGTATTCAGTTTCATCAAGACTCATATTGCAAAACAAAGATTTAATGGGGGACACATCAATAACTTTTAGATCTTCATCTTGATTTTCATAGGAATTGGAAGAACACGCTTTAATAAAGGCATCTTTGGAAGCACGCATCCTAGCGGTTCTTTCTTTGCACTCATCAATGGAAATTCTCATAGCTTTGAGAGACTCATTGATATCATGCTTAGGAGGAATAGATCTAAGCTTTAAAGAATCAACCTCAAGAGAAATTCTATCAACGTTCCTAGCCAAATCATCAACTTTAAGCAATTTCTCTTCAAGCAAAGCATTAAAATTATTTTGTGAATTCATAAACTCTTTAACACTATTCTCAAATTCAGAGGGAGTCTTATTAAAATTTCCATAAGAGTTGTTGTAGGAATTTCCATAATTATTAGAAGGATTACTAGGATAAGGCCTAGGATTAAAATTCCCTCTATGCGCGTTGTTACCAAAATTATTCCTACCAACAAAATTCACATCCATAGATTCATTATTATTCTGAATCAAAGTAGACAAAGGCATATCATTAGGATCAGAAGAAACACTCTTAGTAGCAAATAATTTCATAAGTTCATCCAGCTTCCCAATCAAAACATTGATTTCTTCTATCGCATGCATTTTTATTAGTAGATCTTTCAGTATGCCATTGAGAATAATTAACCATAATATTATCTAGAAGTTTAGTAGCATCTCCTAGAGTGATTTCCATAAAAGTGCCTCCCGCGGCCGAATCTAAAAGATTTCTAGAAGAAAAATTCAATCCGGCATAATTTTTTTGTATAATCATCCACAAGTTCAAACCATGAGTAGGACAATTACATATCATTAATTTCATTCTTTCCCAAGCTTGTGCAACATGTTCATGATCAAGTTGCTTAAAAGTCATAATATCGTTCCTAAGAGAGATAATCTTAGCGGGAGGAAAATACTTAGAGATAAAAGCATCTTTGCACTTGTTCCAAGAATCAATACTATTTTTAGGCAAAGATGAAAACCACGCTTTAGCACGACCTCTAAGCGAAAAAGGAAATAGCTTCAATTTAACGACATCATTATCGACATCTTTTTTCTTTTGCATATCACATAAATCAACGAAGCTATTCAGATGAGTAGCGGCATCTTCACTAGGAAGGCCCGTGAATTGATCTTTCATAATAAGATTCAACAAAGCACGATTGATTTCACAAGATTCAGTATTGGCAAGAGGAGCAATAAGAGTGCTAAGGAAATCATTATTGTTGGTATTGGTGAAGTCACACAATTTGGTAGCATCTTGAGCCATCGCGACAAACAAGCAATCCAACACACGAGCAAACAAGCGGACGAGGAAAAAGGCAATGGGAAAAAGAGGAGGAGATTGGGAAAGAGAGGGCTAATAAAACGACAAGGGTGAAGTGGGGGAGAGGAAAACGAGAGGCAAATGGCAAATAATGTAATGCGAGAGATAGGGATTGCGATGGGTACTTGGTATGTTGACTTTTACGTAGACTCCCCGGCAACGACGCCAGAAATTCTTCTTGCTATCTCTTGAGCACTACGTTGGATATCCCCGAAGAGGAGAGGATGATGCAGCAAAGTAGCGTAAGTATTTCCCTCAGTTTTTGAGAACCAAGGTATCAATCCAGTAGGAGGCCACGCAAAAGTCCCTCGTACCTGCACAAAACGATAGCTACTTGCAACCAACACGATTAGGGGTTGTCAATCCCTTCATGGTCACTTATGAGAGTGAGATCTGATAGAGATGATAGATAATATTTTTGGTATTTTTGGTATAGAGATGCAAAGTGAAAAGTAAAAGGCAAAGTAAAAACAAAGCAAGTATTAAAGTAATGGAGATTGATATGATGAGAATAGACCCAGGGGCCATAGGTTTCACTAGTGGCTTCTCTCAAGAGCATAAGTATTCTACGGTGGGTGAACAAATTACTGTTTAGCAATTGACAGAATTGAGCATAATTATGAGTATATCTAGGTATGATCATGTATATAGGCATCACATCCGTGACAAGTAGACCGAAATGATTCTGCATCTACTACTGTTACTCCACTCATCAACCGCTATCCAGCATGCATCTAGAGTATTAAGTTAAAAACAGAGTAACGCCTTAAGCAAGATGACATGATGTAGAGGAATAAATTCATGCAATATGATAAATACTCCATCTTGTTATCCTCGATGGCAACAATACAATACGTGCCTTGCAACCCTTTTTGTCACTAGGTAAGGACACCGCAAGATTGAACCCAAAGCTATGCACTTCTCCCATTGCAAGAACTACCAATCTAGTTGGCCAAACCAAACGGATAATTCAAAGAGACTTGCAAAGATAACCAATCATACATAAAAGAATTCAGAGAAGATTCAAATATTATTCATAGATAAGCTGGATCATAAACCCACAATTCATTGGTCTCAACAAACACACCGCAAAAAGAAGAATTACATCGAATAGATCTCCATGAGAGAGGGGGAGAACATTGTATTGAGATCCAAAAAGAGAGAAGAAGCCTTCTAGCTACTAGCTATGGACCAGAAGGTCTGAAGTAAACTACTCACACTTCAACGGAGGGGCTATGGTGATGATGTAGAAGCCCTCCGTGGTGGATGCCCCCTACGGCAGAGCTCCGGAACAGGCCCCAAGATGGGATCTCGTGGATACAGGAAGTTGCGGCGGTGGAATTAGGTTTTGGCCCTGTTCGATCGTTTGGGGGCGTGAGGTATATATAGGAGGAAGGAGTACATCGGTGGAGCGACAGGGGCCCACGAGGGGCGCGCCCTAGGGGCGCCCCCCCTCGTGACCGCCTCTTCGTTCCTTGGACTAGGGTCCAAGTCCCGGATCACGTTCGGTGAGAAAATCACGTTCCCGAAGGTTTCATTCCGTTTGGACTCCGTTTGATATTCTGTTTCTTCGAAACACTGAAATAGGCAAAAAAACAACAATTCTGGGCTGGGCCTCCGGTTAATAGGTTAGTCCCAAAAATAATATAAAAGTGTAAATAAAGCCCAATATAGTCCAAAACAGTAGATAAAGTAGCATGGAGCAATCAAAAATTATAGATACGTTGGAGACGTATCAGACAACTCTTTCCGACTGAAACTCGAGGAGAACCTTAGGTATACCGTACTCCAATTCAAAATGTTGCAGCAGCACGCCTAGCAGAGTCAATCCAGTCGTCACGATCAAAAGCTGGTAGAGGTTTGCTGCAGATCCGAGCGCTGCTTCGAGCCGCTTGGGAACAAAACTCTGCTGTTTCCCAGTCGCGCAACAGAAACCACAACAGATTTGTAGTTGCGGACACAGTTTAGTCGGCGCATAGTCAGAGATCGCCTCCGCGGCGTGAAGATCATGGTCACCGCCAGGATCAGTACTTTGGTCGAGGCCACTGACAGTATGACCATTGATATCCGCGTGATGACCACCGTTGAGTGCCTATGCCCCGTCCGAGGGGTGGGTCGTACGCGCCTCGGTGGTATGATGACAGGCGCCCGTATGGTGATAGGGGAGAGCCCCAGTCGACCCAAGAGAGCCTGGGTTTGATGCGAGGTAACTCCTCGTGCAGGGTTTGGCCGACAGATGCCGAGCAAAGAGAGAAGGACAAGACAGAGACCGTCCGATTGGAAACAGAGCATTTGTTTCTGGGCCCGAGTGTTTCAGTAGAGCCATACGAGCTGCTGAGATCCCTCCCAACTTCAGATTGGCTACGGGCATGAGCAAGTTCACCAATGAGGCAAAGCCAGACACGTGGCTGGAAGATTACCGAGTGGCAGTGCAGATTGGTGGAGGCAACGATGATGTAGCCATGAAGCACCTGCCCTTGATGCTTGAGGGTTCAGCCAGAGCTTGGTTGAATCAGTTGGCCCCTGGAAGTATTTTCTGTTGGGAAGATTTAGCCCGAGTGTTCATCAAAACATTCGAGGGCACCTGCAAGCGACCTGCTGGGCTGACTGAATTACAACACTGCGTTCAAAGCCGAATGAAATTTTGAGAGATTTCATCCAGAGATCGACTACCCTTCACCATGTGGTAGAAAATGTGTCAGAGCACCAGGCAGTTTGCGCCTTCAAGGAGGGCGTTTGATACAGAGAGCTCATCTTGAAGTTCGGTCGATCCAAAGACATGTCTCTCAGCCGAATGATGAAAATAGCCACTCGGTATGCGAACGGCGAAGAGGAAGACCGACTCCGCAATGGCAAGGGGAAACTAGTTGACCAGGACACTGGAGGTGGAAACACCAGTCGGAAGCAAAAACGTAAGGCTGAACCAGCAGGTCCCGCCGAGGCCGCAGTTCTGAATCAAGGAAAGTTCAAGGGAAAGCCTAAGGGGCCGTGCGTCCCCAAAAAGGTGAAAGATCAGTCAGGCCAAGACATCTTGGATTTTCCCGTGTCACATTCACATGAAGAAAGATGAAGATGGTAACTTGATTTTGCCCAAGCATACCACTCGACAATGTCGACTCCTGATTCAGCAGTTCCGAGAGGGTCAGCCCAGTGAGAAAGTCTCTGATAAGGATGAAGCGAAATAAGAAGACGATGGTTTTCCAAAGGTCAATGCTACCTTGGTGATGTTCGCTGATGTCGAGAGCAAAAGTCGACTGAAAGTCATTGACAGAGAAGTGAACATGGTTGCTTCGGCAACTACGACATACTTGAAGTGGTCGAAAACTCCCATTACATTCGACCAGTCGGATCACCCAGCGCATGTTGCCACCCCTGAGCGGCAAGTGTTGGTGGTCGACCCAGTCATTGGGGGTACCCGACTGATTAAAGTCCTTATGGATAGTGGCAGTGGTTTGAACATTTTGTACGCTGGGACCCTCCATGGGATGGGCATTCTGATGTCCAAACTCAGTGAGAGCAACATGCAGTTCTAAGGTGTCATCCCTGGAAAGAAGGCAAAGTCACTCGGACAGATTGCTCTTGATGTGGTTTTCGGTGATTCCAAGAATTACCGCAAGGAGAAGTTGACGTTTGAGGTGGTGGATTTCCATAGTGCCTATCATGCTATTCTGGGCAGGCCCGCATATGCTCGTTTCATGGCCCACCCATGTTACGTGTATCTCAAGTTGAGGATGCCCGAACCCAGAGGTGTGATTACAGTCACAGGAAATAGGCAGAGAGCAGAGGGGTGCCTTCATAAAGGCTCAAAAATTGCTGATGAGCAGATGGCAGCAATAAAGATGAAGGAATACAAGAAAAATGCAGATCCGAGTGATTTTTTGCGAGCTAAGAAGCCTGCCTCAGAGTCCGCATTTCAGTCGGCCGGTGAGACAAAGCCTGTCCATATTCACCCCGGAAGACCCCACTACTACTCCGACTCACATCTCAACAACACTCGACAGCAAATAGGAAGCCGCACTCATCCAGTTCCTCCATGAGAACTGGGACATCTTTGCATGGAAACCATTAGACATACCAGGTGTGCCCAGGGGCTGGTTGAGCACCGTTTGCATGTTGACCCGAAAGCAAAACCTGTCAAAGAGCATATTCGGCGGTCCATCGTGGAGAAGAGGAAGGCGATTGGCGAGGAAGTGGCTCGGCTCCTGTCAGCTGAGTTCATCTACGAGATATACCACTCCGAGTGCATGATATGTCTCCGTCGTATCTACTTTTCCAAACATTTTTGCCCTTGTTTTGGACTCTAACTTGCATGATTTGAATGGAACTAACCCGGACTGACGTTGTTTTCAGCAGAATTGCCATGGTGTTATTTATGTGCAGAAACAAAAGTTCTCGGAATGACCTGAAACTCCACGGAACTTATTTTTGGAAAATACTAAAAATACAGGAAGAAGAATCCACGTCAGGGGGGCCTCCACTTGTCCACGAGGGTGGGGGGCGCGCCTGCCCCCCTGGGCGCCCCCCTGCCTCGTGGGCCCCCTGGAGCTCCACCAACCTCAACTCCAACTCCATATATTCGTGTTCGGGGAGAAAAAATCAGAGAGAAGGATTCATCGCGTTTTATGATACAGAGCCGCCGCCAAGCCCTAAAACCTCTGGGGAGGGCTGATCTGGAGTCCATTCGGGGCTCCGGAGAGGGGAATCCGTCGCCATCGTCATCATCAACCATCCTCCATCACCAATTTCATGATGCTCACCACCGTGCGTGAGTAATTCCAACGTACGCTTGCTGGAGGGTGATGGGTTGGATGAGATTTATCATGTAATCGAGTTAGTTTTGTTAGGGTTTGGTCCCTAGTATCCACTATGTTCTGAGATTGATGTTGCTATGACTTTGCTATGCTTAATGCTTGTCACTAGGGCCCGAGTGCCATGATTTCAGATCTGAACCTATTATGTTTTCATGAATATATGTGAGTTCTTGATCCTATCTTGCAAGTCTATAGTCACCTACTATGTGTTATGATCCGGCAACCCCGAAGTGACAATAATCGGGACCACTCCCGGTGGTGACCATAGTTTGAGGAGTTCATGTATTCACTATGTGTTAATGCTTTGGTCCAGTACTCTATTAAAAGGAGGCCTTAATATCCCTTAGTTTCCCTTAGGACCACGCTGCCACGGGAGGTTAGGACAAAAGATGTCATGCAAGTTCTTTTCCATAAGCACGTATGACTATATTCGGAATACATGCCTACATTACATTGATGAATTGGAGCTAGTTCTGTGTCACCCTATGTTATGATTGTTACATGATGAACCACATCCGGCGTAATTCTCCATCACCGAGCCAATGCCTATGAGCTTTTCATATATTGTTCTCCGCTTATTTACTTTTTCGTTGCTACTGTTACAATCACTACAAAACCCGAAAATATTACTTTTGCTACCGTTACCGTCACTTCCATATTGCTTTGCTACTAAATACTTTGCTGCAGATATTAAGTTTCCAGGTGTGGTTGAATTGACAACTCAGCTGCTAATACTTGAGAATATTCTTTGGCTCCCCTTGTGTCGAATCAATAAATTTGGGTTGAATGCTCTACCCTCGAAAACTGTTGCGATCCCCTATACTTGTGGGTTATCAAGACTATTTTCTGGCGCCGTTGCCGGGGAGCATAGCTCTATTCTTTGAGTCACTTGGGATTTATATTTGCTGGTCACTATGAGGAACTTGAAAGACGAGAAAACAAAAATTTATCCCTCAACTATGAGGGGAGGTAAGGAACTGCCATCTAGCTCTGCACTTGATTCACCTTCTATTTTGAGTAAGCTTGTGACACCTAAACCTGCTTCTGCTATTAATTCTGATATGTCGCATGTTATTGATGATGCCACTTCTGCTATGCATGATACTTATGATGAAACTACTTCTATGCTTGATACTACTGTGCCACTTGGTGAATTTCTTGATGAACAACTTGCTAGGGCTAGAGAGAATGAAATTATTGAAACTGATAATATTGAAGATAGTGATGATGAAGACTCTCCCCCTAATAAATATGAATTGCCTATTGTGCCTGAGGGCTATGTTATGGATGAAGAAACTAAAAGAGACTTTCTTGCTTGCAATGATAGAAGTGATCTTAAGAAATTATTAGCTAAGCTTAAACAAAAAACTCTGAATGCTAGGATGAAATATGATCCTGCTTATGCTACTTCACCTATCTTCGTTACTGATAAGGATTATGAATTCTCCGTTGATCCTGATATAATTACTTTGGTTGAATCTGATCCTTTCTATGGCTATGAATCTGAAACTGTAGTGGCACATCTTACTAAATTATATGATATAGCCACCCTGTTCACTAATGATGAGAGGACTCGCTACTTTTATATCCTTAAAATATTTCCGTTCTCATTAAAGGGTGATGCTAAGATATGGTTTAACTCTCTTGATCCTGGTTGTGTGTGTAGTCCCCAGGATATGATTTATTACTTCTCTGCTAAATATTTCCCTGCTCATAAGAAACAAGCTGCTTTAAGGGAAATATATAATTTTGTGCAAATTAAAGAAGAGAGTCTCCCACAAGCTTGGGGGAGGCTTCTCCAATTACTTAATGCTTTGCCTGACCATCCTCTTAAGAAAAATGAAATACTTGATATCTTTTATAATGGACTAACTGATGCTTCCAGAGATTACCTGGATAGTTGTGTTGGTTCTGTTTTCAGGGAAAGAACACCGGATGAAGCTGAGATTCTATTGAATAATATGTTGACTATTGAAAATAATTGGACACTTCCTGATGGTGTCCTGGACTAGGGGGTACTCACCACGTCATCTCCCGATCTGTTAGATTGGGCCGAGGACCCCCATGGCCGTATACTCATGGGCCAGTCCGGACAGCTCCCGCATACAAGGAAGATTCCACAAGACTTGGCGATCAAGACAAGGACTCCTCCCCCACCGGCGTATTCGGCTAGGACTCTTGTTATCCTAGGCCTCTGGTGCATTATATAAACCGAGGCCAGGCTAGTCGATAGAGATATACAACAATCATACCATAGGCTAGCTTCTAGGGTTTAGCCTCTCTGATCTCGTGGTATATCTACTCTTGTACTACCCATATTATCAATATTAATCAAGCAAGAGTAGGGTTTTACCTCCATCGAGAGGGCCCGAACCTGGGTAAAAACATCGTGTCTCTTGTCTCCTGTTACCATCCGACTAGACGCACAGTTCGGGACCCCCTACCCGAGATCCGCCGGTTTTGACACCGACATTGGTGCTTTCATTGAGAGTTCCGCTGTGTGTTTCGCAAAAGGTCGATGGCTCGCCTGCAGATCAACTGCGACTTCGACATCTTCGTCACCAGCTCGACTGGTCACCTTGGTTCGACCAAGGACTGCGCCCTACCTCCGATCGTCATGTTCGGATGAGGGCCTTCATCAACATCAGCTCCGATCTCTATCAAGATCATGGAGGAATCATCCAGGGAGCCCGGGGGCTCAACGTCAACATTGCCCTCGGGCGACCGTGCTGTTTTTCTGGACAACGAACTTGTATCCGCCGTCACCGCCTCCTCGAGTGTCGGTTTGACGATTGCTTCGGTGGAATAGTGCGGAATTACGTCTACAACAGCCATGCTAAATTTCGTCGAGTTCCGATGGAGGAATCTCCCACAATCTGCGATATACCGGAGCCCTTTCAAATCAGGACGAGAATCTGGACGAGTTTAGGGCGTGGTGTCCAGCTTCTAGCTCGGACCTACTTTGGAAGATCAAACCGCTGATCGACTGCGGAATTCCTATATCTACCACCCCTCAAAATTTCAGCTCGATCCGACCGTCCAAACTCCGGGAACCTTCCGATTAGTGCATCACTTTTCGGATCTGTTTTCTGCGCGAAAACAAATCCGACCCGAGTTCGTCCTTTTTACGAACGGGATTTCGGACATCCTTTTTGAAGGAAGTTTTGTATGGGGTGTTGTGTTTTGTTCCCAAACACATCCCACTAATTTAAAAAATCTTTTGAACATGATCTTCAACATCATGCTAGTGTCAAACCAGTCCGGCAATATTGCTCCACGGCTGCCGACCTGCGCTAGACACGTCGTCACTTTGTTGAGCCGAGCTCAACAACTTCGGATCATCATCTCGGCAAGCCAAACATGAGTCCGGCATCGCGAAGGATAAATCATCACCAACATCGTCGCCCCACGGATTACACGGAGCGGTCATACCGGCATCGCCGCACGGTCGCTTCATCAAGCCGGCATCGACCACGTCACGACCTGCATCGGCAGGGCCGCACTATTGCTTCTTCAAGCTGGTGTCCATCACGCCGACCTACTTTGACATCTCGGTTGGATCGGGGGCTTCGCCATCTCTTCATCAACCTACTCCGGACACTTCGGCGTCACTAGCCGACCAGCTCCGTCACGTTAGCTGGACCGAGGGCTTTGCCTCGGTGAGCCAACCTTTGCCAGCTTTGCCATGCCGTCGTTTTATCACCCATCAGGCAATGCGTGTGCGGATCGAGTCCCAATTTTGGGAATCACCTTCCTTCGGATTGCTACAACAAATAAACCAGGTGCTATTAATCCAGTATTTTTTTGCTTGTTTGGGTTCATTTTTCCCAAGAAATTATTACTCTGGTTTGTCCATCATATGTACACAGGTCTATCAAATGGTGGCCGCATTAACGACAGTCGCATGGTGGTTTGGTCAGTTTCCGTACATAGTCCGACGAACGCCGCATCCGAAGCTCGGACCGACCTGTGAATTCAGGCTTTGCCACGCCTTTACCGCCTCACGCTGACGCCCTGCATCGACATTGACTTCGGCGCCAGGCCATATTTCTTTTATTACTCACTTTGCATAAATTATTTATTATGCAACGATTTTCTTAATTATCATTATTACTATTATCTCCGGTTTGCACTATTTTTTGTGCACAGGAAAATGATCCGGGGACTTCGGCGTCACTCTGCCGGTCTGCATTGACCGTGCTATGTCACCACTTCGGTGTGTCGAGCTCTCTGCTCCGCCACCTCGGGACCGGCTTGGGGGATGGAACCTTGTCCCGTATTAAACTCGGACCGCGTCATCAATACCAAACACATTAACCAGCTAAGTTGCTTTCATGCTCAAAGCTTTAATTTCTAACTTGTGTTCGGTTCGACCAAGCATTATACTTTTTTGGAAAAATGTTGCTTGTAAAAAAATTTCTTGTCCAAACTTTGTTTGTGACGCATAAATTCAAATACCCAATTCATTTGGGGGCTTCCTTCATGAAGCTTTTCCTCTTGCATATGATTATACTTGTACGGCTTCGTTCCTTGTTCGTGTATTACGCCACAATATGCACCATATTGACTTAAGTGATTTGCAAGCTGGGTTGCCTCGCTCCTGTGTTTACCCCTACGTTCTCGATTGTTCGGCTAGGGAGTAAAGGGAGCACCTCTGTGATTGTCATGATCGGATCATCCGAGCCGGACCTCAGACGGGGTGAAGCCGAAAGCTAGCCCTCTTTTAGTTTTCAATGATGGTCAGCACACAACGGAACTCTTGGGTACAAAAAATCTATTGCACAAGTCTCATAATAACAATGAGCACCGAAGAAAGGTATCGGTGGGGGTACTATTTTCTTCGAAGATGCTTCTTACACTTCGCAGTAATATAGCATAAGTTCCTCGAGCGTGCTTTGTCTGATACAGCCTTATGGCCTGATTGCCTGGTTATTGGAAACACCGTCGATATTCTCGACAGATGGAGTACATAACACTTTTCGGTCCTTGACAGAAGAGGGAGAAGCCGACGGTCGGTTAAGACGCGTTTAAAGTTCGGTTGAACATAGACATGATATAAGTACTTCGGTACATGCAATCATTCTTTTACCCAAGTCACTTGGGGGCTCTTAAATTTATATGAGCCGTTTTATGACAAGTGTTCTTCTTCTTAGTCGTTGCAAAGTTTTATTATAATTATGTATCACTCCTTTTTCCGACACGAGCGTGTGGTCACTAGCCGGGGAGCCTAATTTCTCTCTCAAAGAAGCTAGAGTTTAGTTTGCTAAACTGGCCTAATGAGAAGTACTCCACCCTCGGGATAGGAGGTTGAAGCCGTAGGCTGACCCGCTTGAAGTCTTGAGATAGGATGTATCATGTTAAAGCACGACAGAAGCACTTCTTTTGCTAAGGCCAATTTTCGGATTGGCACCGAACACTTGATCTTGTTCGGACGTCAAGTTTTTATTGACGTTTTTTGGTTTTCCAAGCTTATGGCACTTTTAAACTATTTATCTGTTTGCAGCACAAGTCTCGCAGTGCAACGCCGGACACCTTTAGAGATTCGGCAAAAACATTCTCGGATATTGCTATATATGCATCGGTTTCGAATTGTGTCTTCGGTCAATAGTTGGGTTGCCCGGCTCCTGCGCTTGCCTCTTACGTTCCGCTTTGTTCGGCTAGGTGTGCAAAGGAGAACCCACGTGATTATGCTTCCAGCTCACATGGTTAAGCACCTCGATGGAGAAAGCCGAAACCGACTGTCACAATAAGCGTAAACTGGTCAGCGATCCGATGACGGTGTTAAATGACGGTCCATTCATAACAATGGCCGAAGTGTTTACGGCTTGACCTCGACTGTCGCCGAACACTACCGGGGGCTATTAACTGGCCTCCCAAACTAAATCCTCGATATTTTGCTCTTACATTGGAGATGAGGTTTCATGATCATGCTTAGCATGACAACCCAAAGAAAGGAACCGATAGCGGGACTATTTTCTTTGGAAGACATTTCTTCTATTAAACAGTAATATAACATATCTCTCTGCGTACCTTTGTTTATAAAACCATATGGCCAGATTGCCTTGTTTGTTGTAAATCTTTGCCCTCATAAAGGCTTTATAAAGTAGGAAAAACACTCCTCGGCTATTGGCCGAGGAGGTGGAAGCCAATGGTCGGTCAACAAAGTTTTATACAATGCGGATACAAGCATTAATGACGTAAAGTACTTGGATACATAGAGTCATTACACATAATTTGTGGTTTTACTATGGATATCAATCCTTAATTCGGCCACCCGTGCCCGCATTAAGGCTCGGGGGCTACTGGGCTTCGGGCTTATTATTTACAAATATTAAAGGGGCACATCGATCCCCTGATCTGGTGTTGCCACCCGACCAGTGTCTCAGGGGCTACTGCATTGCCTGTCCAATGCAGAAAATTTTAAGTGTAATACATTCTCCAAGAGATTTTGATCCTCAGGTTGGTCGGCCGCACCCAATCTGAGTCTTGAGGACTGAGCACGCCACTTTTTGTGTCCCGAAGTATCCTGCCGAGCTAGGACTTGATCCTCAGACCGATTTTGCAAATCAACCTGGTCTCGTGACACGGGATCAGCGGTCTTATGTCATCCTTCATGTGCATCTCGGGTTTTAGACCAATACCCACCTTGAGGGCTACTGGCTATGTATCTTGGCAAAGAATAAATTGCACCAATCAAAAATATTGACAAAAATCGGCCCACATTCGGAGTGGTGCACCACCTCGGAAGCAGTCCGGCATAAAGCTCGGGTGCTAGTGGCTGGCTCCATAGAGGGCATTTCCGGCATTAAGCTTGGCTAAACTCCTTCAAACTTCTTTGAACCAAGGTGATTTACGACACCTCGGATACAGCCCGGCGTTGGAGCTCAGATACATAGTCCGGCGTTGGAGCTCAGATACAGTCCGGCGTTGGAGCTCGGATACATAGTCCGGCGTTGGAGCTCGGATACATTCCGGGTTAGAGCTAGGAAGCGGTCCGGCGTTGGTGCTCGGCTGCAAAAGATACCTCGAATGCAGTCCGGCGTTGGAGTTCGGACGCAAGAGGACGCTGCCGCCCGGGAACAACTTCAAACCCGAGGTGTGGCATAAAAATAACAAGGCATTGATGAAGGCCGGAAACTTAAAAGGGCTCCTCGGATACCCGACGTGTAAACTCGTCGAATGCATTTTGGTGATCCTCAAGATCGAAGATGAGAAGATTTCTTGAACCAGTTTTCAAGACCGACGACTGAAGATGAAGAACGGTACGGAAGAATCGAGGAGCGTCCCTAAACTTGAAGACCGATTCAGGGGGCTACTGACGGTGTCCTGGACTAGGGGGTACTCACCACGTCATCTCCCGATCTGTTAGATTGGGCCGAGGACCCCCATGGCCGTATACTCACGGGCTAGTCCGGATAGCTGCCGCATACAAGGAAGATTCCACAAGACTTGGCGATCAAGACAAGGACTCCTCCTCCACCGGCGTATTCGGCTAGGACTCTTGTTATCCTAGGCCTCTGGTGCATTATATAAACCGAGGCCAGGCTAGTCGATAGAGATATACAACAATCATACCATAGGCTAGCTTCTAGGGTTTAGCCTCTCTGATCTCGTGGTAGATCTACTCTTGTACTGCCCATATCATCAATATTAATCAAGCAGGAGTAGGGTTTTACCTCCATCGAGAGGGCCCGAACCTGGGTAAAAACATCGTGTCTCTTGTCTCCTGTTACCATCCGCCTAGATGCACAGTTCGGGACCCCCTACCCGAGATCCGCCGGTTTTGACACCGACACTTCCTGAGGCAATTCCTGAGCCTATTCCTAAACCAACTCTGAAGAAAAGAGGTGTTCTATTTCTCAGTCCTTAAGATATGCAAGAGGCAAAGAAATCTTTGAAAGAAAAGGGTATTAAAGTTGAAGATGTTAAGAATTTACCTCCTATTGAAGAAATACATGGTCTTAATTTACCGCCTGTTGAAGAAATATATGATCTTAATCCATTACCTATTGAAGAAACTCATGGTCTTGATAACCCGACACAGGTAGTAAACGTAAATTCTCTCTATAGATATGATAAAGCTGAAATCCCTCCTACTATGTTTGCTAGCCAATGTTTGGATGAGTTTGATAACTTTATGGTTAAGCAAGAAGATTTTAATGCTTATTTTGGTAGACAATTAAAACAAAATGCTTATATAGTTGAGCACTTGGGTGATTATATGTCTAGAGTTAAAGGTGAACTTAAACTCATTAGTAAACATGCTTCTATGGTCACCACTCAAGCAGAACAAGTACTTAAAGCTCAGAATGATTTGCTCAATGAATTGAATAGTAAGAATAATGACTATGCTGTTAGAGTGGCTACTAGAACTGGTAAGATGACTCACGAACCTTTGTATCCTAAAGGCCATCCTAAGAGAATTGAGCAAGATTCTCAGAGAAATAATTTAGATGCACCTAGTCCTTCTATAAAGAAGAAAAAGAAAAATGATAGGACTTTGCATGCTTCTAGTGAACCTATTGCTGAACCACCTGAGAATCCAAATGATATTTCTATTTATGATGCTGAAACACAATCTGGTAATGAACATGAACCTAGCGATAATGTTAATGATGATGTTCATGAAGATGCTCAACCTAGTAATGATAATGATGTAGAAATTGAACCTGCTGTTGATCTTGATAACCCACAATCAAAGAATCAACGTTATGATAAGAGAGACTTTGTTGCTAGGAAGCACGGTAAAGAAAGGGAGCCATGGGTTCAGAAACCCATGCCTTTTCCTCCCAAACCATCCAAGAAAAAGGATGATGAGGATTTTGAGCGCTTTGCTAAAATGATTAGACCTATCTTTTATGTATGCGATTAACGATATGCTCAAAATGAATCCTTATGCTAAGTATATGAAAGATATTGTTAAAAATAAAAGAAAGATACCGGAAGCTGAAATTTCCACCATGCTTGCTAATTATACTTTTAAGGGTGGAATACCTAAGAAACTTGGAGATCCAGGAGTACCAACTATAACAAGCTCTATTAAAAGAAACTATGTTAAAACTGCTTTATGTAATCTTGGAGCCGGTGTTAGTGTTATGCCCCTCTCTTTATATCATAGACTTGATTTGAATAAGTTGACACCTACTGAAATATCTTTGCAAATGGCTGATAAATCAACTGCTATACCTGTCGGTATTTGTGAGGATGTGCCTGTTGTGGTTGCAAACGTTACTATTTTAACGGACTTTGTTATTCTTGATATTCCCGAGGACGATAGTATGTCTATTATTCTTGGAAGACCCTTTTTGAATACTGCAGGGGCTGTTATTGATTGCAACAAAGTCAATGTCACTTTTCATGTTAATGGTAATGAGCATACGGTACACTTTCCGAGGAAACAACCTCAAGTCCATAGTATCAACTCTATTGGAAAAATTCCATCAATTATTTTTGGAGGTTTTGAATTTCCTCTTCCTACTGTCAAGAAGAAATATGATATTCTTATTATTGGGGATGTGCATATCCCCGTTGAGAAAATAATGAAGACATTTTTGAGGGGTTCATCGAGCCGAAGCTCGAAGGAAAAGCAAAGTGAGGAAGCAGAGAGGCCCAAATATAATCTGCCTCGCACCACGGAGGTTCGGCCGTGTGAATGGCCTTCCGATGATTTCTTTAGAGCAGCCGGGATTTATGATGATTTTTATGAATTAGCTGAGAATGCAAGCCTCACCGACTTCCTCCGCGACCAACACGAACAATATCTCTTACTCACCAATATCTCTTACTCACCTCCTTCAGTAGAGTTTCATTTATATGATGTGGTTAAGAAGATGTCACTATATGAATTTTGCAGGGTTTGCAAAATACCTTTCGAGGGTAGCTTAGAGGAACCACATCGTAAAGATGTGGACGGGTTTATTGATACTATTATGGTAGGGGAAACTAGGAAGATTTCCGATGCAAGAATCACTAGCATACATTTTCCTGTTTTACGCTACTTTGCAATATTTGCTAGTCGTTGCTTAATTGGTCGCGGAAACTGTGGAAACCTTAGTGTTCCTGATGTTATTATTTTGTTCCATGGTTTATTCTGTGATGACTCTGTTAGTATGGGCGGTATTATTGCCAAACAGTTAAGTCTGAACCATACAAAGGGCCCCATCTTTGGAGGTGTCTATGCTTCACGCCTCGCTGCATATTATAACATACCTATTAGGCGATATGAAAAAGAAGAAAAATTGCTGCCCACTGTTTATTTAGATTATAAGAGCATGGTAGCGCATGATTTTATTGTAAAGAATAGGGAAGGGGAGCTTAAATACAAATTGTTCTTTGATAAACATCACCCTGAGACTATTACCTTGCCTGCTCCTTCCTTGTTTGATTTATCTGCAGGCCAGTATCTCGTTCCGCTGGCGGCCATTCATGCCTACCGGAACCCTACATCAGCTACAGAGCCAGAGCCGGAACCACAATTTGATCCTCCATGAAAGTCTAATTACCACTGGGATTCGGAGATGATTGCTAACCAGTGGCAATCAGAGGCTTCTTCTTCTCAGTACGACCCCAACTACAACTTTGGATATCCGCCAGACCATCCGTGGCAATAGACCAACTTAGGCCAAAAGCCTAAGCTTGGGGGAGTACGTATTTCTCACCGACATTATATTCATGTTCACACACTCATTGCTAGATGTCGGTGCTCATACTTTTTCATTGTACTATCCATGCTAGTTTATTTTCTTTTTCTTGCTTTCTTCTTGTGTGTTTGAAAAACCTTAAGGAAAAACCAAAAAAATTAGTTGTAGCTTTTAGTTAGTTTACTTTTCTTGCTATAGTAATAATTAAAAGAAAACCCAAAAAGATTTCCCGTTCTTCTTTTGCTTGTTGGGAGCTTTACCGTGTAAATAGTTTTATTTGTTTTATTTTCTTTGGGGGTCGATAGGAGAAGACCATAATGAAAATGTTGAAGTGGCTCTTATATGCATTATTGTTGATTTAACCAAGAGCCCATATTGCCTTGTCTTCTCCTGTTTATTGAATGCTTGCAGATTCCAGCTTAGTCCAATGCACGTGCACTCTTATTATTATTCACATCGTTCGGTCGTGCAAGTGAAAGGCAATTATGACGATATATGATGGATTGATTGAGATGAGAGAAGCTGGTATGAACTCGACCTCTCTTGTTTTTGTAAATATGATTAGTTCATCGTTCTTTGGTTTACCTTATAATGGTTTACCTTGCGTGCCAACATGCTATTAAAATGGTTTTGATGTGGTATGATGGGATGGTATCCTCCTTTGAATGATTTAAGTGACTTGACTTGGCACATGTTCACGCATGTAGTTGAAACAAAATCAACATAGCCTTCACGATATTTATGTTCGTGGTGGATTATATCCTACTCATGATTGCACTCAATGTTCATTAATTTTAATGCATGTTCATGACAGTTGTCGCTCTCTTGTTGGTCGCTTCCCAGTCTTTTGCTAGCCTTCACTTGTACTAAGCGGGAATACTGCTTGTGCATCCAATTCCTTAAACCCCAAAGTTATGCCATATGAGTCCACCATACCTTCCTATATGCGGTATCTACCTGTCGTTCCAAGTAAATTTGTATGTGCCAAACTCTAAACCTTCAAATGAAATTCTGTTTTGTATGCTCGAATAGCTCATGTATCAACTAGGGCTGTCCGTATCTTCCATGTTAGGTGGGTTATTCTCAAGAGGAGTGGACTCCGCTCCTCACTCACGAGAAAATGGCTGGTCACCGGGATGCCCAGTCCCATGCTTTATGCAAATCAAATCAAAATAATTGCAAACAAAACTCCCCCTGGGCTTGTTGTTAGTTGGAGGCACTCGTTGTTTCGAGCAAGCCATGGATTGATGCTTGTTGGTGGAGGGGGAGTATAAACTTTACCATTCTGTTTGGGAACCGCCTATAATGTGTGTAGCATGGAAGATATCGCCATCTCTTGGTTTTCATGTTGACAATGAAAGTATGCCGCTCAGAATATTATTTATCTCTGCTTTAAAATCGAGCTCTGGCACCTCTACAAATCCATGCTTCCCTCTGCGAAGGGCCTATCTATTTACTTTCATGTTGAGTCATCACCCTCTTATTAAAAGGCACCAGCTGGAGAGCACCGCTGTCATTTGCATCCATTACTATTAATTTATATTGGGTATGACTATGACTGGATCTTTTTACCATGAATTACAATGTCTAGTCAGTCCTTGATCTTTAAAGGTGCTCTGCATTTATGTTTCGCGGTCTCAGAAAGGGCTAGTGAGATACCATCTTGTTATATCATATCATGATTGTTTTGAGAAAGTGTTGTCATCCGAGATTTATTATTATTGCTCGCTAGTTGATTATGCCATTGATATGAGTAAACATGAGACCTAAGTGTTATTGTGAATATGGTTAGTTATAATCTTTGCTGAAAACTTGAATGCTGGCTTTACATATTTACAACAACAAGAGCAAACAGAGTTTGTAAAAGTTTTTCTTTATCACTTTCAGTTTATCAACTGAATTGCTTGAGGACAAGCAAAGGTTTAAGCTTGGGGGAGTTGATACGTCTCCATCGTATCTACTTTTCCAAACACTTTTGCCCTTGTTTTGGACTCTAACTTGCATGATTTGAATGGAACTAACCCGGACTGACGCTGTTTTCAGCAGAATTGCCATGGTGTTATTTATGTGCAAAAACAAAAGTTCTCGGAATGACCTGAAACTCCATGGAACTTACTTTTGGAAAATATTAACAATACTGGCAGAAGAATCCACATAAGGGGGGCTCCACCTGTCCACGAGGGTGGGGGCGCGCCTGCCCCCTGGGCGCGCCCTCTGCCTCGTGGCCCCCCTGGAGCTCCACCGACCTCAACTCCAACTCCATATATTCGTGTTCAGGGAGAAAAAAACAGAGAGAAGGATTCATCGCGTTTTACGATACGGAGCCGCCGCCAAGCCCTAAAACCTCTCGGGAGGGCTGATCTGGAGTCCGTTCAAGGCTCCGGAGAGGGGAATCCGCGCCATCGTCATCATCAACCATCCTCCATCACCAATTTCATGATGCTCACCGCCGTGCGTGAGTAATTCCATCATAGGCTTGCTGGACGGTGATGGGTTGGATGAGATTTATCATGTAATTGAGTTAGTTTTGTTAGGGTTTGATCCCTAGTATCCACTATGTTCTAAGATTGATGTTGCTATGACTTTGCTATGCTTAATGCTTGTCACTAGGGCCCGAGTGCCATGATTTCAGATCTGAACCTATTATGTTTTCATGAATATATGTGAGTTCTTGGTCCTATCTTGCAAGTATATAGTCTCCTACTATGTGTTATGATCCGGCAACCCCGAAGTGACAATAATCGGGACCACTCCCGGTGATGACCATAGTTTGAGGAGTTCATGTATTCACTATGTGTTAATGCTTTGGTCTGGTACTCTATTAAAAGGAGGCCTTAATATCCCTTAGTTTCCGTTAGGACCCCGCTGCCACGGGAGAGTAGGACAAAAGATGTCATGCAAGTTATTTTCCATAAGCACGTATGACTATCTTCGGAATACATGCCTACATTACATTGATGAATTGGAGCTAGTTCTGTGTCACCCTATGTTATGATTGTTACATGATGAACCACATCCGGCGTAATT
Source organism: Aegilops longissima (assembly GCA_021605205.1). Lineage (NCBI taxonomy): Eukaryota > Viridiplantae > Streptophyta > Magnoliopsida > Poales > Poaceae > Aegilops > Aegilops longissima. The sequence goes on from CM038678.1 coordinate 448,248,696, forward strand.
CTCCATCACCGATCCAATGCCTACGAGCTTTTCATATATTGTTCTCCACTTATTTACTTTTCCATTGCTACTGTTACAATCACTACAAAACCCAAAAATATTACTTTTGCTACCGTTACTGTTACTTCCATATTACTTTGCTACTAAATATTTTGCTGCAGATATTAAGTTTCTAGGTGTGGTTGAATTGACAACTCAGCTTCTAATACTTGAGAATATTCTTTGGCTCCCCTTGTGTCGAATCAATAAATTTGGTGAATACTCTACCCTTGAAAACTGTTGTGATCCCCTATACTTGTGGGTTATCAGTGGCTTGCTAATGTTGTCATGGTTCCCAAGAAAGATGATTCACTTCGTATGTGTATTGACTTCAAGCATATCAATTGGGCCTGCCCGAAAGATCACTTTACTCTCCCCCGCATCGATCAAATTGTCGAGTCGACTGTGGAGTGTGAGCATTTGTCTTTTTTGGATGCATATTCCGGGTACCATCAGATCCGATTGTATGGTCCCGACGAAATAAAAACAGCCTTCATCACCCCATTGAGGTGTTTTTGCTATGCCACCATGACTTTTGGTATCAAGAATGTTGGCGCCACGTTCATGCGCATGATCCAGAAGTGGCTGCTCACTTAGATCAGTAGGAACGTGGAAGCATACATGGATGATATGCTGGTCAAGTCACGCAAGAGTTCCGATCTGTTGCCTGACCTCGCTGAAACCTTTGCCAACCTAAGAAGATATGATATCAATCTCAATCCGTCTAAATACACATTCGGAGTCCCAGGAGGGAAGTTACTTGGTTTTCTCGTTTCTGAATTAGGAATCGACGCAAACCCGGAAAAGATTGGAGCAATTCTCCGAATGAAACGCCCTGTGCGTGTGCATGACATTCAGAAGCTCATAGGTTGTTTGACCGCATTGAAGTTGATTCATTTCTCGTCTCGGTGAAAAGGCCTTGTAGCTGAAGCTGAAGCAGCGCTTGTAGAGCTCAAAGCCCTGCTTTCTACCCAGCCGGTGCTTGCAACCCCAGTCAACAAAGAGCCTCTATTGTTATATATTGCAGCCACTGGACAGGTTGTCAGCACAGTGCTCATAGTCGAGCGATAGTAAGAAGGAAAAGCCTACAAAGTTCAATGCCCAGTGTATTACATTTCTGAAGTCTTGACTCTTTCCAAGCAAAGGTATCCGCATTACCAGAAGCTTGTCTATGGAATTTATCTGACCACGAAGAAAGTAGCACATTACTTCGCAGACCACTCGGTTTCAGTCGTCAGCGATGCTCCATTGTCAGAAATTTTGAACAATCGAGATGCAACTGGTCGAGTGGCTAAGTGGGCGATTGAACTTCTCCCTCTGGATATCAAGTTTGAAGCAAAAAAGGCAATTAAGTCTCAGGCAATTGCAGATTTCTTGGCCGAGTGGATTGAGCAACAACAGCCGACTCAAGTTCACTCGAAACACTGGACCATGTCCTTTGATGGGTCTAAGATGTTGAACGGTTCTGGTGGTGGAGTGGTTCTGGTGTCCACAAGAGGCGACAAACTCAGTTATGTCCTCCAGATTCACTTGTATTCTTCCAACAACGAAGCTGAATATGAAGCACTTCTGTATGGGTTACGTATGGCCATCTCACTCGGCGTCCGTCGCCTGATGGTTTACGGTGACTTAGATTTGGTGGTTAATCAGGTGATGAAGGAGTGGGATATAAGGAGCCCTGCCATGACTGGATACTGCAATGCAGTGAGGAAATGAGAGAAGAAGTTTAAAGGGTTGGAGCTCCACCACATACCCCGACTCAAGAATCAAGCAGCTGATGATCTGGCGAAAATAGTTTCCACTCGGAAACCCATTCCTAGTAATGTGTTCTTGGAGCATCTCCACACCCCATCAGTACAAGAAGATCCCTTTATAGAGGAGCCCCCACAACCAATAAGTGATACTAATGCGACTGAGGTCGAAGTGCCAGCAGTAGTCAACCTAATCATGGAGATTCTGGTAATCACCCCCGACTGGACAATGCCGTAGATTGCATACTTGCTCAGACGGGAGCTTCCAGAACATGAAGTTGAAGCACGTCAGATCATTCCAGGTTGAAAGCCTTCACAGTTATAGGTGGGCAGATTTTCAAAGAAAGTGTTAGTGCCGTAGCTCAGCAATGTATCTCTCCAAAAGAGGGTCGACTGATCTTGAACGAGATTCACTTGGGGACCTGTGGTCATCATACGTACTCCCGGACCATCGTGGCCAAAGCATACCAAGCGGGATTTTACTGGCCACGAGCCAACAGAATGGCAAAAGAGATTGTCGAGAAGTGCAAAGGTTGCCAGTTTTACTCGAACATGTCCCACAAGCACGCATCGGCCTTGAAGACTATTCCACTCGTCTGGCCATTTGTTGTTTGGGGACTGGACATGATTGGGCCCCTGAGGACCGGTAGAGGTGGCTTCATCCATCTGCTCGTGGCGGTCGACAAGTTCACTAAGTGGAAGCCAAACCCATCAAGAACCTTGACTCAAGCACAACCATCAGTTTCATCAGAGAGTTAATATTCAGATATGGAGTTCCGCACATCATCATCACGAACAACGTCTCAAACTTTGATTCTGATCAGTTCAGAGCTTTTTGCGCTTCCCAAGGCACTCGGGTCGACTACGCATTTGTTGCGCACCCGCAGTCGAATGGGCAAGCCGAAAGAGCAAATGGTTTGATCCTCCGAGGGCTGAAACCCCGATTGATGCGCGACCTCAAGCATGCAGCTGGAGCTTGGGTGACTGAGTTGGCATCCGTTCTGTGGGGATTGAGGACAACTCCCAACCGGGCGACTGATCGAACCCCTTTCTTCATGGTGTATGGGGCTGAAGCCGTGCTTCCGAGTGACTTGCTCCACAACACACCCCGAGTAGAACTCTTTTCAGAAGCCGAAGCAGAGCAAACATGTCAAGACACTGTTGATCTTCTGGAGGAGAAGAGAGAGATGGCCTTGATCTTCGACCATCTATCAGCAAGACCTTCGTCGATTCCATGCCCGAAACATCAAAGGTCGAGCATTTCATGAAGGAGACCTTGTACTCCGAGTGGATCAGCAACGGCCTCCTAAGCTCACCCCTTCCTGGAAAGGACCCTTCATCATCACCAAGGTGCTCCACAATGGGGCATATCACCTTTACAACATGGCCAAGAAGAAAGAAGAGCCGTGCTCCTGGAACACGGATCTGCTCCGCCGCTTTTATACCTAAACACTCGGATCATCGAGATGTAATAAGAATAGTTTCAGATTGTTTATGAAAGACATGATTTCCGCACTCTCCTAAATGATTGTTATCGCATAAACGTGTGTTCAAATCCCTAGAGGGTGACTTAGCTGCGAATCTGATTCGCCTAAGTTTCAAAAACACTCCGAGTGAAGAGCAACCCTCTCACTCGGGGGCTTAGCTGTGAGCCAGACTCGCCTAAGTTTCAAAACACACTCTGAGTGAAGAGCAACCCTCTCACTCGGGGGCTTAGCTACGAGCTAGAGTCGCCTAAATTTCAAAAATACTCCGAGTGAAGACCAACCCTCTCACTCGGGGGCTTAGCTGCGAGCCAGACTCGCCTAAGTTTCAAAAATACTCCGAGTGAAGAGCAACCCTCTCACTCGGGGGCTTAGCTGCGAACCAGATTTGCCTAAGTTTCAAAAACACTCTGAGTGAAGAGCAACCCTCTCACTCGGGGGCTTAGCTGCAAGCCAGACTCGCCTAAGTTTCAAAACACACTTCGAGTGAAGAGCAACCCTCTCACTCGGGGGCTTAGCTGCAAGCCAGACTCGCCTAAGTTTCTAAAATACTCCGAGTGAAGAGCAACCCTCTCACCCGGGGGCTTAGCTATGAACCAGATTTGCCTAAGTTTCAAAAACACTCCGAGTGAAGAGCAACCCTCTCACTCGGGGCTTAGCTGTGATCCCGTACTCGCCTAAGTTTCAAAACACACTCTGAGTAAAGAGCAACCCTCTCACTCGGGGGCTTAGCTGCAAACCATATTCGCCTAAGTTTCATACACACTCTGAGTGAAGAGAAACACTCTCACTCGGGGGCTTAGCTACGATCCCACACTCGCCTAAGTTACAAAACACACTCCAAGTGAGGAGCAACCCTCTCACTCGGGGGCTTAGCTGCGATCCCGTACTAGCCTAAGTTACAAAACACACTCTGAGTGAACAACAACCCTCTCACTCGGGGCTTAGCTGCGATCTCGTACTCGCCTAAGTTTCAAAAAACACTTCGAGTGGAGAGCAATCCTCCCACTCGAGGACTTAGCTGCGGTCCCATACTCGCCTAAGTTTCCAAAAACACTCCGAGTGGAGAGCAATCCTCCCACTTGGGGACTTAGCTGCGGTCCCGTACTCGCCTAAGTTTGAAAAATGCTCCGAATGGAGAGCAATCCTCTCACTCGGGTACTTAGCTGCGACCCCATACTCGCCTGAGTTTCAAAAACACTCTGAGTGGAGAGAATCCTCCCACTCGGAGAACGGCGAGGTGCACTCTGAGCTGCGCCACAAGTACAATGTCCGTTCCACCCAAATCTACTCCGAGTGGAGAGCGATCCTCTCACTCAGAGGCTTAGACGCAAATCAGCTTCGCCTAAGTCAAAAAATCCAAGCACATTGGGAGCAAGAAAACTGTATTCAGATAAAACAACCAAGTTCGGATAAATCCAGCGAGGTTTAGAACCACAAGCAGAAGTACTCGAGCATCAGGCCGAAAGAGTTTAACGATTACAAAATCACTTGGCATTTCGAGGCAAATAAAGTCAAGTTATCAAGTTGTTTCACTCGGCAGGAGGGGGACTAGCTGGCTCGACAAAGGTGCCAAGTCAATAACGTCTGTGATGCGAGTGGCTGCGTCGATGAAGGTCTCCATGAAAGACTGAAACTGAAGCTTCTTGGTGTTTGCCACCTGAAGGGCTTTCAGCTTCTCTTCCTTGGCGTCCTTGAAGTGAACACGGACGAATGACAGAGCTATGTCAGCACCACAACGAGCAGTAGATTTGTTCCATGCTTGCACTCGGTCGGGAATTTTATTGAGTCGAGTCATCAGGGGCTGGAGATCATTCTGAAGCACATCTTCTGGCCATAACTCCTTGTCGATCTGCGACAGCACGACCTTCAGTCGAGAAATGTAGTACAAGACGCTGGCGAGGCGAGATTCCAGTCGCAGCACGTTCATGGCAGCTTCATCCTTGACGGGAGAGTTGATGGGGTCCAGTCTTGTCTCGATCCGCCTAGTTTCCTCCTTAAAATTCTGACAGAACTCTACATGCAAAGGTAAGTAATGAATTGGCAGCAACATGGTGAAGAAGTTTTTTGAACCCAGTCGGATGAGGCAGAGTACCTTCGAGCATGAGGAACATCTTCTTGGCAAGACCTCCCAGATAAGCCTCTAGTTCATCCCTCTTCCGAGTGAGAACATCCACTTTGTCGGCCAAGGCCACCTTCTCCTCCTTCAGCTGTGCAGCTTCTTTATTTGCCTCGTCAATAGCAGTTTTCAGCTTGGCATTCTCCTCTTCCAACTTACCGACTGAAGCTAGCTTCCTGTCAGCAAGTTCAGTATTCTCACGCGCCGTCTTCTGCGCCCCCGCAAGATCAAGATCCTTCTGCTCCAAAGCCTGCTTCATTTTGTCTAAAGAAATAACATTCATCAGCCGAGCTTGGAGTTGACGGTTTTCATACGCACATCTGCTCGAGTGGAATCACTCGGTTCAAAGGATGCAAAGGAAAAAATGACAAGGCGAATAGTCAGCAAGTTATTACCTCCCAAGACGGCTACTTCATCTTGGGCTTTCTTCAGGTTCTCCTTAGCAAGATCCAGGTCAAGCTTGAGTTGGATCTTCTCCTTCTCCAAGGCGGCATACTGGGTCCCAAGTTCACAAGATTTTTGCAATCAACCAAAAGAAAAATCAGTCGACGGAAACAAAAGATCAAATTGCCATGGTGATACGTTTCCAACGTATCTATAATTTTTGATTGTTCCATGCTATTATATTATCCATCTAGGATGTTTTGTATGCATTTATATGCTATTTTATATGATTTTTGGGACTAACCTATTAACCTAGAGCCCAGTGCCAGTTTCTTTTTTCCTTGTTTTTGAGTATTGCAGAAAAGGAAAACCAAACGGAGTCCAACTGACCTGAAATTTCACGAAGATTATTTTAGGACCAAAAGAAGCCCACGCAGTATCAGAGATGGGCCAGAAGAGTCCCGAGGCACCCACGAGGGTGGGGGCGCGCCCTACCCCCTGGGCACACCCCCTACCTCGTGGCCACCTCGGGGACCCCCCTGACTTGTTCCCGAAGCCAACACCTCTTATATATACCCAAACTTCCAGATCATAACCTAGATCGGGAGTTCCACCGCCGCAAGCCTCTGTAGCCCCCAATAACCAATCGGGACCCTGTTCCAGCACCCTGCCGGAGGGGGGATCCCTTACCGATGGCCATCTTCATCATCCTGACACTCTCCATGACGAGGAGGGGGTAGTTCACCCTCGGGGCTGAGCGTATGTACCAGTAGCTATGTGTTTCATCTCTCTCTCTCTCTCTCTCTCTCTCTCGTGTTCTTGATTCGGTACGATATTGATGTATCGCGAGCTTTGCTATTATAGTTGAATCTTATGATGTTTCTCCCCCTCTACTCTCTTGTAATGGATTGAGTTTTCCCTTTGAAGTTATCTTATCGGATTGAGTCTTTAAGGATTTGAGAACACTCAAGGTATGTCTTGCATGTGCTTATCTGTGGTGACAATGGGATATTCACATGATCTACTTGATGTATGTTTTGGTGATCAACTTGCCGGTTTAGTGACCTTGTGAACTTATGCATAGGGGTTGGCACACGTTTTTGTCTTGACTCTCCGGTAGAAACTTTGGGGCACTCTTTGAAGTTCTTTGTGTTGGTTGAATAGATGAATATGAGATTGTGTGATGCATATCGTATAATCATACCCATGGATACTTAGGTGACATTGGAGTATCTAGGTGACATTAAGGTTTTGGTTGATTTCTGTCTTAAGGTGTTATTCTAGTACGAACTCTAGGATAGATTGAACGGAAAGAATAGCTTAAGCTTCATGTTATTTTACTATGGACTCTTGAATAGATCGATCAGAAAGGATAACTTTGAGGTGGTTTCGTACCCTACCATAATCTCTTCGTTTGTTCTCCGCTATTAGTGACTTTGGAGTGACTCTTTGTTGCATGTTGAGGGATAGTTATATGATCCAATTATGTTATTATTGTTGAGAGAACTTGTACTAGTGAAAGTATGAACCCTAGGCCTTGTTTCCTAGCATTGCAATACCTTTTACGCTCACATTTATCACTAGTTACCTTGCTATTTTTATATTTTCAGATTACAAAAACCTATATCTACCATCCATATTGCACTTGTATCACCATCTCTTCGCCGAACTAGTGCACCAATACAATTTACCATTGTATTGGGTGTGTTGGGGACACAAGAGACTCTTTGTTATTTGGTTGCAGGGTTGCTTGAGAGAGACCACCTTCATCCTACGCCTCCCACGGATTGATAAACCTTAGGTCATCCACTTGAAGGAAATTTGCTACTATCCTACAAACCTCTACACTTGGAGGCCCAACAACGTCTATAAGAAGAAGGTTGTGTAGTAGAAATCAAGCAATTTCTGGCGCCATTGCCAAGGAGGCCAGGTAAGCGGCACTAACACCCCATCAACTAAGCAATTTCTGGCGCTGATACGTCCATTTTGCATCATGCTTTTACATCTATATTTATCGCATTATGGGCTGTTATTTCACGTTATGTCACAATACTTATGGCTATTCTCTCTTATTTTACAAGTTTTACATGGAGAGGAGAATGCCGCAATGGAATTCGGGCTGGAAAAGGAGCAAATATTGAGACCTATTCTGTGCAACTCCAAAAGTCCTGAAACTCCACGGAATATCTAAAAATAAATAAAGAAAAATCGTCGCCAAAGATGAAGGCCAGGGGGCCCACACCCTGCTCATGAGGGTGGGGGGCGCGCCCTCCCCCCTGGGCGCGCCCCCTACCTCGTGGGCCCCTTGGTGGCTCTCCGACGCCCATCTTATCCTATATGAAGTCTTTCGATGAGAAAAAAATAAGAGGCAACCTTTCGGGACGAGACTCCGCCGCCACGAGGCGGAACCTTGGCGGAACTAATCTAGGGCTCCGGCAGAGCTGTTCTGCCGGGGACACTTCCTTCCGGGAGGGGGAAATCATCGTCATCATCATCACCAACGCTCCTCTCATCGGGAGAGGGCAATCTCCATCAACATCTTCACCAGCACCATCTCATCTCCAAACCCTAGTTCATCTCTTGTATCCAATTCTTGTCTCCAAGTCCGGGATTGGTGCTAGTAGGTTGCTAGTAGTGTTGATTACTCCTTGTAGTTGATGCTAGTTGGTTTATTTGGTGGAACATCATATGTTCATATCCTTTATGCTTATTATTACCTCTCTGATTATGAACATTAATATGCTTTGTGAGTAGTTACGTTTGTTCCTGAGGACACGGGAGAAGTCTTGCTATTAGTAGTCATGTGAATTTGGTATTCGTTCGATATTTTGATGAGATGTATGTTGTCTAGCCTCTAGTGGTGTTATGGGAACGTCGACTACATAACACTTCACCATTATTTGGGCCTAGAGGAAGGCATTGGGAAGTAATAAGTAGATGATGGGTTGCTAGAGTGACAGAAGCTTAAACCCTAGTTTATGCGTTGCTTCTTAAGGGGCTGATTTGGATCCATATGTTTCATGTTATGGTTAGGTTTACCTTAATACTTTTGTTGTAGTTGCGGATGCTTGCAATAGAGGTTAATCATAAGTGGGATGTTTGTTCAAGTAAGAACAGCACCCAAGCACCGGTCCACCCACATATCAAATTATCAAAGTACCGAACGCGAATCATATGAACGTGATGAAAACTAGCTTGACGCTATTCCCATGTGTCCTCGGGAGTGCTTTTCCTATTATAAGAGTTTGTCCAGGCTTGTCCTTTGCTACAAAAAGGATTGGGCCACCTTTCTGCACCGTGTTTACTTTTGTTACTTGTTGCTCGTTACAATTTACCTTATCACAAAACTATCTGTTACCACTTATTTCAGTACTTGCAGAGAATACCTTGCTGAAAACCGCTTATCATTTCCTTCTGCTCCTCGTTCGGTTCGACACTCTTACTTATCTAAAGGACTATGATAGATCCCCTATACTTGTGGGTCATGAAGACTCTTTTCTGTCGCCATTTTCGGGGAGTGTAGCGCCTTTGGTAGGTGGAATTTGGTAAGGAAAATTTTATATAGTGTGCTGAAATTTTCTGTCACTTGTTACTATGGAAAGTAATTCTCTGAGGGGCTTGTTCGGGGTATCATCACCCCGTCCAGTAGAGCAAAGAGTTGCTCCTCAACCTTCTGAACCTATTGAAAATGAAACTCTTTTGAATTTCCTTCGGGTATGATGGAAAAACTGTTAGCTAACACTTTTGCAGGAGATGGAACAAAGCATCCTGACGAGCATCTACGCTATGTGGATGATATTTTTGGACTATTTAAGCTTGCAGGTATACACGATGATGTTGTTAAGAAGAAGGCTTTCCCTTTATCTTTGGAGGGAGACGCATTGACATGGTATAGGCTATGTGATGATATGAGATCATGGAACTATAAAAGATTGAAATTAGAATTTCATCAAAAGTATTACCCTATGCATCTTGTTCATCGTGATCGCAATTATATATATAATTTTTGGCCTCGCGAAGGAGAAAGCATCGCTCAAGCTTGGGGGAGGCCTAAATCAATGTTATATTCATGCCTCAATCATGAGCTCTCAAAAGTGACAATTCTTCAGAATTTTTATGCTCGGCTTTCTGATAACAATCACACCATGCTCGATACTTCTTGTGCTGGCTCTTTTATGATGAAGACTATTGAATTCAAATGGAATTTATTGGATAGAATTAAACGCAATCTGAAGATTGGGACCTCGACGAAGGTAAGGAGTCAGGTATGACGCCTAAGTTTGATTGTGTTAAATCTTTTATGGATACTGATATTTTCCGTAAGTTTAGCACTAAATATGGACTTGACTCTGAGATAGTAGCTTCTTTCTGTGAATCTTTTGCTACTTATGTTGATCTCCCTAAGGAGAAGTGGTTTAAATATCATCCTCCCATAGAAGTAAAAGTAGCTGCACCTATTAAAGTTGAGGAAAAGACTATCACTTATAATGATCCTATTGTTCCCACCTCTTATGTTGAGAAACCACCTTTCCCTGTTAGAGTAAATGATCATGCTAAAGCTTCAACTGTTGTTCGTAAAAGCAATACTAGAACTTATACACCTCCTGAGCAAGTCAAAGTAGAACCTAATATTGCTATTGTTAAAGATCTCTTGTCTGATAATATTGATGGGCATGTCATTCAATTCTCTGGTGAAACTGCTAGAATTGCTAAACCCTGTGCTAAAGATAAACATAGACCGGTGGTAGGCATGCATGTTATTTCTGTTAAAATAGGAGATCATTGTTATCATGGCTTATGTGATATGGGTGCTAGTGCTAGTGTTATACATGTTACCTTGTATGAAGAAATTAAGCATGAAATTGCACCCGCTGAGATAGAAGATATTGATGTTACAATTAAGCTTTCCAATAGAGATACTATTTAGCCAGTGGGAATTGTTAGAGATGTTGAAGTCTTGTGTGGGAAAACCAAATATCCCGCTGATTTTCTTGTTCATGGTTCTCCACAAGATAGCTTTTGTCCCATTATATTTGGTAGACCCTTCTTGAATACTGTTAATGCTATGATAGACTGCAAAAAGAATGTTGTTACTGTTGGCTTGGATGATATGGTTCATGAGTTTAATTTCTCTAAATTTAGTAAACAACATCATGAGGAAGAATTGCCCAGTAAGGATGAAATTATTGGTCTTGCTTCTATTACTGTGCCTCCTAGTGATCCTTTGGAACACTATTTGCTAGACCATGAAAATGATATGTTCATGAATGAAAGAAGGGAAATAGATGAAGTATTCTTTAAACAGGAACCTATTCTGCAACACAATTTGCATGTTGAAATCCTAGGGGATCCTCCTCCACCCAAGGGTGATCCCGTGTTTGAGCTTAAACCGTTGCCTGATAATCTTAAATATGCTTATCTTGATGAAAAGAAAATATATCATGTTATTATTAGTGCTAACCTTTCAGAGCATGAAGAAGAAAGATTATTGAAAACTCTGAAGAAGCACCGTGCAGCTATTGGATATACTCTCGATGATCTTAAGGGCATTAGTCCCACTCTATGTCAACATAAAATAAATTTGGAAGCAGATGCCAAACCAGTTCGTGATCCTCAACGACGTTTAAATCCTAAAATGAAAGAAGTTGTAAGAAAAGAAATACTCAAGCTTATGGAGGCAGGTATAGTTTATCCCGTTGCTGATAGTCAGTGGGTAAGTCCTGTCCATTGTGTCCCTAAGAAGGGAGATATTACTGTTGTTCCTAATGACAAAGATGAATTGATTCTGCAAAGAATTATCACAGGTTATAGGATGGTAATTGATTTCCGCAAATTAAATAAAGCTACTAAGAAAGATCATTACCCCTTACCTTTTATTGATAAAATGCTAGAAAGATTATGCAAACATACACATTATTTCTTTCTAGATGGTTATTCCGGTTTCTCTCAAATACCTGTGTCGGCTAAAGATCAATCAAACACTACTTTTACATGCCCTTTTGGTACTTTTGCTTATAGACATATGCCTTTTGGTTTATGTAATGCACCTGCTACCTTTCAAAGATGCATGATGGCTATATTCTCTGACTTTTGTGAAAAGATTTGTGAGGTTTTCATGGACGACTTTTCCGTCTATGGTTCCTCTTTTGACGATTGCTTGAGCAATCTTGATCGAGTTTTGCAGAGATGTGAAGAAACTAATCTTGTCTTGAATTGGGAAAAGTGCCACTTTATGGTTAATGAAGGTATTGTCTTGGGGCACAAAGTTTCTGAAAGAGGTATTGAAGTTGATAAAGCCAAGGTTGATGCTATTGAAAAGATGCCATGTCCCAAGGACATCAAAGGTATAAGAAGTTTCCTTGGTCACGCCGGATTTTATAGGAGGTTCATTAAGGACTTCTCAAAAATTTCTCGGCCTCTGACTAATTTATTACAAAAAGATGTACCATTTGTCTTTGATGATGATTGTGTAGAAGCATTTGAAATACTTAAGAAAGCATTAGTATCTGCACCTGTTGTTCAGCCACTTGATTGGAATTTACCCTTTGAAATTATGTGTGATGCTAGTGATTATGATGTAGGTGTTGTTCTAGGGCAAAGAGTTGATAAGAAATTGAATGTTATCCATTATGCTAGTAAGACTCTAGACAATGCTCAGAGAAATTATGCTACTACCGAAAAGGAATTCTTAGCAGTTGTATTTGCTTGTGATAAATTCAGACCCTATATTGTTGACTCTAAAGTAACTATTCACATAGATCATGCTGCTATTAAATATCTTATGGAAAAGAAAGATGCAAAACCTAGACTTATTAGATGGGTTCTCCTGCTCCAAGAATTTGATTTACATATTGTTGATAGAAAAGGATCTGAGAACCCCGTTGCAGACAACTTGTCTAGGTTAGAGAATGTTCTTGATGACCCACTACCTATTGATGATAGCTTTCCTGATGAACAATTAAATGTCATAAGCACTTCTCGTAGCACTCCATGGTATGCTGATTATGCTAATTATATTGTTGCTAAGTTTATACCACCTAGCTTCACATACCAACAAAAGAAAAAGTTCTTCTATGACTTGCGACATTACTTTTGGGATGACCCACATCTTTATAAAGAAGGGGTAGATGGTGTTATTAGACGTTGTGTACCTGAGCATGAACAGGAACAAATCCTACGCAAGTGTCACTCCGAGGCTTATGGAGGGCACCACGGCTGGAGATAGAACTGCACATAAGGTATTACAATCCGGTTTTTATTGGTCTACTCTCTTCAAGGATGCCCGTAAGTTGGTTTTGACTTGCGATGAATGTCAAAGAATTGGTAATATTAGTAGACGTCAAGAAATGCCTATGAATTATTCACTTGTTATTGAACCATTTGATGTTTGGGGCTTTGATTATATGGGACCTTTTCCTGCCTCTAATGGATATACTCATATTTTAGTTGATGTTGATTACGTTACTAAGTGGGTAGAAGCTATTCCAACTAGTAGTGCTGATCATAACACTTCTATTAAAATGCTTAAGGAAGTTATTTTTCTGAGGTTTGGAGTCCCTAGATATTTGATGACCGATGGTGGTTCACACTTTATTCATGGTGCTTTCCGTAAGATGCTTGCTAATTATGACGTTAATCATAGAATTGCATCTCCATATCACCCGCAGTCTAGTGGTCAGGTAGAATTGAGCAATAGAGAGCTCAAATTAATTTTGCAAAAGACTGTTAATAGGTCTAGACAGAATTGGTCCAAGAAACTTGATGACGCATTGTGGGCCTATAGAACTGCATATAAAAATCCTATGGGTATGTCTCCGTATAAAATGGTTTATGGAAAAGCTTGTCACTTACCTCTCGAACTAGAACATAAGGCATATTGGGCTATTAAAGAGCTCAACTATGATTTCAAACTTGCCGGTGAGAAGAGGTTATTTGATATCAGCTCGTTTGATGAATGGAGAACCCAAGCATATGAAAATGCCAAGTTGTTTAAAGAAAAGGTTAAAACATGGCATGACAAAAGGATACAAAAGCGTGAGTTTAATGTAGGTGATTATGTATTGCTATACAACTCTCGTTTAAGATTTTTTGCAGGAAAACTTCTCTCTAAATGGGAAGGTCCATACGTTATCGAGGAGGTCTATCGTTCCGGTGCCATATAAATCAACAACTTCGCAGGCACAAATCCGAAGGTGGTAAACAGTCAAAGGATCAAACACTATATCTCAGGTAATCCTATAAATGTTGAAACCAATATTATTGAAACCGTAACCCCGGAGGAATACATAAGGGTGACTTTCCAGAACGTTCCAAACTCCGAAAAGGAATAGGTATGTGGTACGGTAAGTAAACCGACTCCAAAATAATTTTTAAGGCAATATTTCTCCGTTTTGGAATATTTAGAAAAATAGAAAAATAAGTAGCAGTCCGGGGAGGACACGAGGCCTCCACGAGGGTGGAGGACGAGACCTACCCCCCTGGGCGCGCCCCCCTACCTCGTGAGCACCTCGTGTGCCCTCTGGACTCTGTTTTCTTGCACGATACATATTTTGATCGGTAAAAATTCATTATACATTCTCCCGAAGGTTTTGACTACCGTATCACGCAAATATCCCCTGTCCTTGTTTCGAGCCGTTTTTCTGACAGATCCAGATCATCATGACGTCCCCAAGTGCTTCCAAGGACAAGTTCTTCGAGAAGGTGATCAACCCTTACCTCGCGGAGGTGCTGCGACACCATCAAACCATTGAGATGCGTGATGGGTTGCTGCACATCCGCGATGTTGAGGGACCCAAGGGAACCGGAAGCGTGGAGGCAAGGCTCGAAGCAATGGAGCAACAAGTTTTCAAGTGCCGGGGGATGGTGGAGCGTGGAATTAACGCTAGCCGCAAGATGCTCGCGGAGTTCACCAACAACTACGAGCCGGATGCCAAGAACACCGAGGAAGCCATCTTCAAGCTACATGAGAAGATCGAGCACATCCAAGCCCAAATCTATGATCTGCAAAATCAAAACTGTGAGTATGAATATAGATTCAAAAGGATGAGTTTGGCTGCAGATTTGAGGATTCCGGAGACTCGATCATCCTTCTATGATGGTGAGCCTATGCCATGGAAGGTGGACGACAAGCCCGCATCATCAACAACACCTCCACTTCCGCCAACAACAAAGAAGGAGATATAATCACATGGGTATGGGCACTCCCCTTGGCATCTGCCAAGCTTGGGGGAGGTGCCCCGGTATCGTATCACCATCACAACTCCTATCTTTACCGTTTTTCTTAGTTCGATCCTATTAGTAGTATCTTGATTTAGTAGAATAAAGTCATGGCATGATCAAGTTTTGAAGTTTTGCTTTATAATTCCTCTATGTAATCGAGTCCGTGAGCTATATATATGTCACATCCATAGCCTTGCAATGCACTAGTTCTAGCTTGGTTGTTGCATCATGTCTAAATTTATTGAAAGTTGAAATGGGGATTGCTCAAACCCTAGCACCAAACCAAATCAACTAGGATCAAATAAAAATATTCTCAATGAACCCGAAATGCCCTTCGGAAAAGTTTATCATTTTTGGATTGGTTTAAAACCTCTGCCAAAAATGGTGCACATATTTCTAGGCCATTCTGGATTTTTGAATTAAATCATATGGTATTTGCATTTGGGCATTTAATTGCTAAATAATATTTTAAATGCTCAAATAATCACAAACTAAAATGTTCACTGTAGGATATATTCCCAACAGTGATCATGAGTAGTTTCATGATTTTTGGAAGTGTCTAAGTATTTTTAATAAAGCCCTAAAACTACAGAATAATAGAAAACAGAATTTAATAGGAACAACAGAGAGAGAGATAGTACCTGGGCCACTTACCTGTGCGGCCCAGGAGCCGGCCTAGCCCACCTGGCCGTTGCCAGTCGTCTCCCACCTCTTCCAAAGAGGGCGAGGCGGGGACAACGCATGGATGCTGCTGAGCGCCACGCCACCCAGCTGCCCGCCGCCGTCCGAGGACAGCGACGCCTTGAATCCCCTCCTCGGTGCCGTCCCGAACCGCTCGACCCCTCTCACTCTCCCTGTGCTCCTCCCCCACCTCTGTTCCTCTCTCCCGAGCACCACCGTCGCCGCCGCTGTTGTTGCCACGGCCACCGCCCTCCTCGCCTCCAACATGCTCCCGAGCTCCGCAGATGCCTCCTCGCCCTCTCCGCTGCCTCACGCGACCGGAAGAGCACCGACACGCCGCCCTCGACCTCATCTTCTTCCTCGCCACAGGAGATCGCCGCCGGGATTCCGACGCCGTCAAGCCTTCCCCGAGGCGGCTTCAACGACCCCTGCAACCGCTATGAGGCCACGGTCCTTTTCCCCTAACCCGTGCTCGCTTGCCTTCCCTAACCGCTTAACCACCTTGCCGAAGCGCCTCGCCGCCGCCATGGCGCCGCCGCGACCACAGCCTGCCGTGGCTCGCATCCGAGCCCATCAAGACGCTCGTAACACTCCCAGAGCACGTAGCACTCTTTCGCTTCTCCTCTAGTGCACCGAAGGCCGACACCGCTTGCGCCTCAACTCCGCCGGGAGCAAGTTGCCGCCGCCGCCGATTTAGGTCACCGAGCTGCTGCTGCGGCACCACAAGACGCGGACGAGCTCCAAAGATCGCGTAGAACCTCTTAGCCATCGATTTGGTCGCCGGAGGTGCGTTTCCGACGCCCTCCGCCGTCTCTGGCATCGCCGGCGATGAGCCGCGGTCAACTCTGGTGAGTTTGACCCGGGGTTGACCACGTTTGACTTCTCTGGGTCATCGACGTAGGGCCCTGTGCCACTAACTAAACTAGGTTAGTGTTAGTTTAACGCTAACTAATTAGATTAGTAAGGTTAGTCACTGGCAGACGGGACCCACAGGTCAAGGTTGACCTGGACCGTCTCCGTTGACTGCTGACGTCACAGAAACGCAATGCTGACGCAATAAAGTATTTTCTGGATTTAATCTTAATCAGGAAATTTCAGAAAATACCCCAAACTTCTAAAATTCATAGAAATTCAACCGTAACTCCAAATTAAATAATTTATATATGAAAAATTATCAGAAAAATCCAATCTATCCATCTGTACTCTTTTCATGCATGTTAGAAAAACTTATAGCTGATGTTTAGCACAAATAATATAAATGTCATTTAAACCTTCACATATGGAGTTTGAATTTGAACCTAGGGTTCAAACCAACTCCATTTAACTTGCTGCTAGTTGCATTAGCTCAAATCACACCATTCTGACATGTCATGATCATGCATCATATTGTGCACTGCATTGATTGTGTTCTTCCTTGTTTGCCGGTATTTGTCCCCTCTCAGTAGACGACGTACCGATGATGAGTTCGATGACACCGATGAAGAACTATAATATCTTCAAAAGTGCCAGGCAAGCGAAACCCCCTTGTTCATTCCGATACAATCCCACTCTCTCGCTCCTGCTCTCTTTTACTGCATTAGGACAACCACGATTCATCTGTTACTTGCTGCGGTAGCTGAACCCTTTATCCTCTCGTGATGACCTGTCATTCCACAAGAATAGATGAAACCCACTAGCATGAGTAGGAGTTGTTTGAGCCCTGTTGTGCCTACTCATTCATGCTTGTTTTGTCATGCCTGCTACTGCTTAGAGTTGAGTCAGGTCTGATTCATCGGGAATGAATCAGAGGTGTGTAAACATGTCCTACTGTGTGAGCTAAGTGTGTGAACATGATTTGGTAAAGGTAGCGGTGAGAGGCCATGTAGGAGTACATGGTGGGTTGTCTCATTGCAGCCGTCCTCAGGAACTGAGTTCTGTGTTTGTGATCCATGAAACAGTTACTACCACGCATTGGGCCCGAAACCAATGGACCCTCTCGGCTTCTTAACCACCCTTGTTCTCTGTCCAGGAGTTGCAACTAGTTTCTGATGTTTGTAGGATATGTGTTGGAGGCCGTATGAAGCGCTGACCCTAGGGATGGGCTATGATGCGGTAGATACACCGTGGCCCGAAAATCAATGCCCGTTTGGTATCTCGGGAACCCTGCACACATCGTTCGGGGCCGTTAGTGGAAACCTCGGCGGACTCCTGCGGATGGAACCCGAATAGGCGATAAACCTGGACTAGGGACTTGAGTGTTTAGGTAGGCCGTGGCCGACACCCACGCTGGGCTTCCGCTGAAGGTTGCCGAGTACATGTCGGTAAACGACGGTAAGTGGTGAGAGCGTGTGAAGAAGTACACCCCGCAGGTTAATATGATCTATTCAATAGCCGTGTCCGCGGAGAAGGACTTCGGGTTGCCTATATCAGTTCATAGACAAGTGAAAGTGGATACTCTAAAATGCGCAAGATAAGCGTGAGTGCTATGGATGGCGTTCTCGAGGGAGACGGAGCGGGTCCATAATGGTGTATTGATATGGTGAATATGTGGACTCGTGCGCCACCTCAAAAGAGTTACTTGCAAATGTAGTTCAGATAGCCACCGAGTCAAAGCTGGCTTGCTGCAGTCAAACTCCACCACCCCTTTGTTGATAATGATGCATATGTAGTTAGTTCTGATGTAAGTCTTGCTGAGTACATTTGTACTCACGTTTGCTTATTTTATGTTTTGCAGAGAGATGTCAGTCTCGCTAGTAGTTCCGTGTGGACTTCGACGTTTAGCTTGTTACCTCAGCTACGATCTTGTGCCCTCGGCAGGATCTGGTAGATAGTCAGGCTTCTCAGCCTTTTTCATTTGTAGATGTCTGTACTCAGACATGTTAAGCTTCCGCTTGTGCTTTGACTTGTATGTTTCGAGTGTTGGGTCATGAGACCCATGTTTGTAATATCTCGCTCCTGAGCCTAATGAATAAATATTTGAGTCGAGAGTTATGTTGTGATGCCATGTTGTATTTACACATATTGAGCATATTGTGCGTATGTTTGAAATGCTTGGTATGTGTGGGATCCGACAATCTAGTTGTTTATCCTTGGCAGCCTCTCATATGGGGAAATGTAGTCTAGTGCTTCCCGAGCGATAGTAGTCCGCTACAGCCCGGTTCACCGGAGTCCGCTAGCCCAAAGACTACTGCTTTGGACACTTGATCGGCCGGCATGTGTTTCACTTCGTTCTTATGTCTGTCCTTCGGGAAATGTCACGCGGTGATATCCGAGTCCTGCTTAGCTCTGTTACAGCCGGGTTACCGGAGTCCTCATAGCCAGCGCTACAGCCCGGATTCATACGTTGATGACCGACATGTTCGATGTGATTCTATGCCTGTCCCCATGGGTTAGTGCCGCTTTGGGTTCACGACTAGCCATGTCGGCCCGGTTCTCGTCATATGGATGCTAGCGACACTATCATATACGTGAGCCAAAAGGCGCAAACGGTCCCGGCCATGGTAAGGCGACACCGTGGGAATACCGTGCGTGAGGCCGCAAAGTGATATGAGGTGTTACCGCTAGATCGATGTGACTTGGAATCGGGTCCCGACAGCTTTGGTATCGAGCCCGATCGCTCAGAGGATTACCAAGCCAAACTGGTCAAAGTTGTGTCTAGCAATGCTTTAGTTATGTAAGGGAATTGTTTGTGGAAGGAACTTAAGGCTCTTTTACTCCTTATACCTCATGGCCTTCGATCCGAGTCAGTCTCTTCTCTTCTACGGGATTAAGAACTAGGCCTTCTCATCTATCTATCAGGATGACGTGTTACTAATCCATAGACTTTTAAGATTGTTGGTTTTACGCCCCAGTTCAATTTCTACTATCTCTGTATGATAATTGTTGATCTCGGAACCTTGATATTGTGATGTTGAGTGGCTATGCCACCATTTTGCATGATGTCTCAAATCTTTTTGAGCATTTACAGCCGTTATGCTGTCCGAGTCATCCCAGGGTTCTAATTAGTCTGATGCATTTGCAAAATCCCTTCTTTCCACCCCGTTGTTCCTTTGGGTCAGGATAAGCACACTAATCGGTGATTTGAGGTACCTTTTGCCTCGACATATATGTTGGAGCTATTATTATGACCCTAGGTGTTTAGGAAGTCACCTAGCAATTTAGCAATGCTTTTGTATCCCTAGTGTGATGATTCTGGCCACTATTCTTGAAAGCATCCCGTGATGTTATTAGTTAGTAGGCATTATATTCCTGGGTTCTTGAACCCGAGATTCACCCTACTTCATGTTGTTAGTATTTGCTAGTTCCTTTAGGATATTAGTAACTTTGCGATAGTCCTCGAGGTCCATGGTATTTCCTTCTTCCAAATACCATGAACCATTTTGGCAGAAGTTCTCTTGAACCGAAAGATCACAACAAGAGTGCTCCCACTGAGTTTCCTATCCCATGTTGTGATTCTGCCAACTCTACCTTCTCTGCATGGGTTATTCGGAAGAAATGTTGAACTTTGCTCGACATACTAATCCATGCCCCCACAACTCGAAAAGTTATATGTTCCTTTGAGTTGTCCCTCTTCAGTTGTATTCCGACCTTCGTCTATCAATTGATAGTCAGGAGTAATTGTGCATTCGTGTTCATCGATGCCTATTATTCTTGTGGTCCGTTGAGCCATTCTATTTCGAATGACTAGGAAAACAAACTCGAAGACTTCATCCATTTCTAGGATTGGGTCAAAGTAGTTGTATCCCGCAGATCAAAATGCCAATTCAGCTTTGTTCTGTTTCTACCTTGAGTATTACCCCTTTATGTCGAATTGTCATGAGAACTGCACCAACTCTCATGAATTCTTGACGTAGTGATACTTCTCACCATCATCATTCATTCCTCGGTCCTCGTGTTGTTGTAACCGGAATGCCGACAAGTGTACTGTGATGTGTGAAATCAATACTCCGAGCAACTCGTTGCTTGGTAGCTAATGGACAATATCCTCATTCTTAGCGTGTTGGTTATTAAATCATCATCCTAAGATTGATCGTGCTACATATTCCTTATTTCTGGTGCACACTTCGATTGATGAGTCAGGATCTTTCAAGTCCTCACTCATTTGATCATATCGTCTTGCCCTCAAAAGCAAGATTGTTCTCGAGCTTAGTAACATACCGGTGGTTCGTGACTTTCCAAATATCTTCTTGGAAGTGTTACCGGGTTGTTTCCTGACTGTTATGTTGAGCTCGTAATCAAGTTGGTTTCTTGTGAACCACCCTTTCTCCAAGAATCTGTGTTGGATATCCGTGAGCTAGTTGGTTAAGCTAGACAACAACTTGGAGAGTTGGAAGATAAAAGCTTGCCTAACTTAGTTCGTTCCAAAGGGATATTCTTGTGTAGTGTGTGTTGAAGAAAGATGATATCTTCATCGATTGGTCCCGTGATCATTTATTGGACCTATTGTCTTATCAATCCTTTGATTTGAGTGTGGGCTATCGTCAAGTCAAATCAGAACCAACGATATTCGTGATGTTGTCTTACTCGTGGTTGATCCTCGAGCATACACCATTACATCTTTGGTCCGACCAATGCTATCACCGTGTTCACATGATGGTGGAAGTCCAAAGGATATGGAAATTCGATGAGTTGTTGTTGAGACCATCAAGAGCATTTTGTCTCCCCATGATTCATGTTGAACATCAACCTAGTGTTGGAAACTTTGTAAGCAATGCCTTCGTGTTCCGCTCATGAAGCTTATGCTTGGATGGAAGAAGTGACTTCCTCTAATTCACGTGCATTAGGTGCAAGTTGCCGCCATGAATTTGAGAAAGGTTTGTTTTGTTTCCTTGGAATCATCCCAAGTCGGTCATGCATATGTGCTAAGTATTCGTAGTCCGAGACTTGCAACCTTCATTCTATATGTATTCCTAGCACACCAAGCCACCGATTGACTTGTTCAAGGAAAAGAAGTCTATGCTTGGGATCTAATCCATGGACTTATGCAAGACTTTGATATCCTCGATGATGGTTCCCCACCTGAACTCGGTAGTGTTTTGTTGTGAGACTACCATGTGGTCATGCTTGTCTGGGACAACGTGTTCACATGTGTTTAGCAGAACCAGCTCATGTTTTGGAGCTTGCTACCTTGGTTCATTCCTCGAGAATCTCGCAATGCCATCTCGTCGAATTGTGTTGCAAACTTTCTTTTCAAACATGCCGAGTCTGAAGTATCCTATTACCAATCGGATCTGAATCTCGGGCAGATATGATGGTTGGAACCTTCCCAACATTTGCATGTTGTTCCCAGCTTGCACCCTATTGTGCCAATTTTTCCATGGGATGTCCTTCTTAGCAGTTGATGTCCAGGATCATCTTCAAAGTGGACTTACCATGGTTCCCCTCCACCACCAATGATAAGCAAAATCATCCATTATGTTGTCTTCAACAAGGTAGTCCACATCATCCATTCTAGTCCGAGTATGTCATTCTTTCGAACTCTTTCAAATGATCGATTGTGATTGCCTTAGGCTGGTATAAAGAGTTCCAATGATCTATGGATCAAAAGTAATTCTTTTTGCCACTTAAGGGAATAGTTCTTTGCGTCACTTTTCCCAAGGTGCCCCGTTACGGGATCATGGTAAATATTTCCTCGCCACCTTGACACCATCCACCATCTTTCTAAGCGTGGAATTGTTGCCCACCAATCAAACCACGTCGTTTGTTCTTCCATCCCTCTCGATGTGTTTTGTGTCTCAACTCGAGATGTTTCACCATCTCATTCCGTGAGTTGATCGTGAGTTGCTCGATCTTTAAGAAGATCGATTCCTGCGGAGTTCCTCTCTGTCGTTGTCGTGTTGGATGAAGATCTCAAAAGCAAGGACGTCAAGATCAATTGGAGCAATGAACCAACCTATTCGGGAAGGGAATTGGATCGACAAGATCGTGTTAGTTTTGTGTCCCCTCTATCTACTTACCTCACGTCTTGAATCTCGGGACGAGATTCTTGTTTAGTGGGGGTGAGTTGTCACATCCCTAGCCTTGCAATGCACTAGTGCTAGCTTGGTTGTTGCATCATGTCTAAATTTATTGAAAGTTGAAATGGGGATTGCTCAAACCCTAGCACCAAACAAAATCAGCTAGGATCAAATAAAATATTCTCACGAACCCAAAATGCCCTTCGTAAAAGTTTATCATTTTTGATTGGTTTAAAACCTCCGCCAAAAATGGTGCACATATTTCTAGGCCATTCTGGATTTTTGAATTAAATCATATGGTATTTGCATTTGGGCATTTAATTGCTAAACAATATTTTAAATGCTCAAATAATCACAAACTAAAATGTTCACTCTAGGATATATTCCCAACAGTGATCATGAGTAGTTTCATGATTTTTGGAAGTGTCTAAGTATTTTTAATAAATCCCTAAAACTACATAATAATAGAAAATAGAATTTAATAGGAACAACAGAGAGAGAGATAGTACCTGGGCCACTAACCTGTGCGGCCCATGAGCCGGCCTAGCCCACCTGGCCGTTGCCAGTCATCTCCCACCTCGCCAAGAGGCGAGGCAGGGGACAACGACGGGGCTGCTGCAAGCGCCACGCCACCAGCTGCTCGCCTGCGTCCGAGGACAGCGAGGCCATGAATCCCCTCCTCGGTGCCGCCCCGAACCGCCGAACCCTCTCACTCTCCCCTGCTGCTCCCCCTCCTCTGTTCCTCTCTCCCGAAGCGCCACCGTCGCCGCCGCTCGTTGTTGCCACGGCCACCGCCCTCCTCGCCCTCCAACATGCTCCCGAGCCCGCAGTGCCTCCTCGCCCTTCCATCGCCTCACGCGACCGAAAAGAGCCCCGACGCGCCATCCTCGACCTCATCTTCTTCCTCGGCCACAGGAGATCGCCGCCGGGATTCCGACGCCGTCAAGCCTTCCCTGAGGCCGCTTAACGACTTCTGCAACCGCTGTGAGGCCACGGTCCTTTCCCCCCCCCCCCTAACCCGTGCTCGTTTGCCTTCCCTAACCGCTCTAACCACCTTGCCGAGCACTCCTCGCCGCCGGCCATGGCGCCGCCGCGACCACAGCTGCTGTGGCTCGCATCCGAGCCCATCAAGACGCTCGTAACACTCCTGTGAGCACGTAGCACTCTTCTTCGCTTCTCCTCTAGTGCACCGTAGCATCGACACCGTTCGCGCCCAAACTCCGGCCGCCGTGCAAGTTGCCGCCGCCGTCGATTTAGGTCACCTGAGCTGCTGCTGCGTGCACCACTAGACGCGGACGAGCTCCAGCATCGCGTAGAACCTCTCAGCCATCGATTTGGTCGCCGGAGGTGCGTTTCCGACGCCCTCCGCCGTCTCTGGCATCGCCGGCGACGAGCCGCGGTCAACTCTAGTGAGTTTGACCCGGGGTTGACCACAGTTTGACCCCCTCTGGGTCACTGACGTGTGGGCCCCAGGCCACTAACTAAACTAGGTTAGTGTTAGTTTAACGCTAACTAATTAGATTAGTAAGGTTAGTCACTGGCAGACGGGACCCACAGGTCAAGGTTGACCGACCGTCTCCGCTGACCTGCCGACATCACAGAGACGTCATGTCGACGCAATAAAGTATTTTCTGGATTTAATCTTAATCAGGAAATTTAAGAAAATACCCCAAACTTCTAAAATTCATAGAAATTCAACCGTAACTCCAAATTAAATAATTTATATATGAAAAATTATCAGAAAAATCCAACCTATCCATCAGTACTATTTTCATGCATGTTAGAACAACTTATAGCTACTGTTTAGCACAAATAATATAAATGGCATTTAAACCTTCACATATGGAGTTTGAATTTGAACCTAGGGTTCAAACCAACTCCATTTAACTTGCTGCTAGTTGCATTAGCTCAAATCACAGCATTCTGACATGTCATGATTATGCATCATATTGTGCATTGCATTGATTGTGTTCTTCCTTGTTTGCCGGTATTTGTCCCCTCTCAGTAGACGATGTACCGACGATGAGTTCGATGACACCGATGAAGAACTATAATATCTTCAAAAGTGCCAGGCAAGCGAAACCCCCTTGTTCATTCTGATACAATCCCACTCTCTCGCTCCTGCTCTCTTTTACTGCATTAGGACAACAACGATTCAATGTTACTTGCTGCGGTAGCTGAACCCCTTTATCCTCTCGTGATGACCTGTCATTCCACAAGAAATAGATGAAACCCACTAGCATGAGTAGGAGTTGTTTGAGCCTGTTGTGCCTACTCATTCATGCTTGTTTTGTCATGCCTGCTACTGCTTAGAGTTGAGTCAGGTCGATTCATCGGGAATGAATCGGAGGTGTGTAAACATGTCCCACTGTGTGAGCTAAGTGTGTGAACATGATTTGGTAAAGGTAGCGGTGAGAGGCCATGTAGGAGTACATGGTGGGTTGTCTCATTGCAGCCGCCCTCGTGAACTGAGTTCTGTGTTTGTGATCCATGAAACAGTTATTACCACGCATTGGGCCCAAAACCAATGGACCCTCTCGGCTTCTTAACCACCCTTGTTCTCTATCCAGAGTTGCAACTAGTTTCGATGTTTGTAGGATATGTGTTGGAGGCCGTATGTAGCGCTGACCCTAGGGGTGGGCTATGATGCGGTAGATACACCGTGGCCGGTGTACCGAATGCTCGCTTGGTATCTCGGGAACCCTGCACACATCGCTCGGGGCCGTTAGTGGAAACCTCGGCGGACTCCTCGGATGGAACCCGAATAGGCGATAAACCTGGACTAGGGACTGTTTAGGTAGGCCGTGGCCGACACCCACGCTGGGCTTCCGCTGAAGGTTGCCGAGTACATGTCGTGTAAACGGCGGTAAGTGGTGAGAGCGTGTGAAGAAGTACACCCGCAGGGTTAATATGATCTATTCAATAGCCGTGTCCATGGAGAAGGACTTCGGGTTGCCTATATCAGTTCATAGACAAGTGAAAGTGGATACTCTAAAATGCGCAAGATAAGCGTGAGTGCTATGGATGGCGTTCTTGTAGGGAGACGGGAGCGGGTCCATAGTGGTGTATAGATATGGTGAATATGTGGACTCGTGTGCGCCACCTCAAAAGAGTTACTTGCAGTCGTAGTTCAGGATAGCCACCGAGTCAAAGCTGGCTTGCTGCAGTCAAACTCCACCACCCCCTTTGTTGATAATGATGCATATGTAGTTAGTTCTGATGTAACTCTTGCTGAGTACATTTGTACTCATGTTTGCTTATTTTATGTTTTGCAGAGAGATGTTAGTCTCGCTAGTAGTTCCGTGTGGACTTCGATGTTTAGCTTGTTACCTCAGCTACGATCTTGTGCCCTCGGCAGGATCTGGTAGATAGTCAGGCTTCTCAGCCTTTTTCATTTGTAGATGTCTGTACTCAGACATGTTAAGCTTCCGCTTGTGCTTTGACTTGTATGTTCTGAGTGTTGGGTCATGAGACCCATGTTTGTAATATCTCGCTCCTCGGAGCCTAATGAATAAATATTTGAGTCGTAGAGTTATGTTGTGATGCCATGTTGTATTTACACATATTGAGCATATTGTGTGTATGTTTGAAATGCTTGGTATGTGTGGGATCCGACAATCTAGTTGTTTATCCTTGGCAGCCTCTCATATGGGGAAATGTAGTCTAGTGCTTCCTGAGCGATAGTAGTCCGCTACAGCCCGGTTCACCGAGTCCCGCTAGCCCAAAGACTACCGCTTTGGACACTTGATGGCCGGCATGTGTTTCACTTGTTCTTATGTTTGTCCTTCGGGAAATGTCACGCGGTGATATCCGAGTCCTGCCTAGCTCGCTACAGCCCGGGTTACCGGAGTCCTGTTAGCCCAGCGCTACAGCCCGGATTCATACGTTGATGACCGACATGTTCGATGTGATTCATGTATGCCTGTCCCCATGGGTTAGTGCCGCTTTGGGTTCACGACTAGCCATGTCGGCCCGGGTTCTCTGTCATATGGATGCTAGCGACACTATCATATACGTGAGCCAAAAGGCTAAACGGTCCCGGCCATGGTAAGGCGACACCCGTGGGAATACCGTGCGTGAGGCCGCAAAGTGATATGAGGTGTTACCGGCTAGATCGATGTGACTTGGAATCGGGGTCCTGACAATATATAATAAAGATTAGTGTTGAGTCAAGAGCTTGATTGTTTTGCCATGATCTTGGGTGGAAAATAGAAAGAAAAAGAAAAAGAATAAAAAGAATCAAAGAGTTCATATTGATCTTATTGAAAGTAATGACTTCACATAGAAAGAGTATAATGATTAAAAGTTGTTGGGAGTTGGCAAATATAGCTTTGGTCATCGTTGCAATTAATAGGAAGTAATAAGGAGAAAGAGGTTTCACATATAGATATATTATCATTGACATCTTTTATGATTGGGAGCACTCATTAAAATATGACATGCTAAAGAGTTGATGTTGGACAAGGAAGACAACATAATGAGTTATGTTTTCTTGTATCTGAGATAAAGTATGTTGTCATGGATCCTCTAACATGTTGAGCTTGCCTTTCCCCCTCATGCTAGCCAAATTCTCAGCACCAAGTAGAGATACTACTTGTGCTTCCAAATACCCTTAAACCAGTTTAGCCATGAGAGTCCACCATATCTACCTATGGATTGAGTAAGATCCTTCAAGTAAGTTGTCATCGGTGCAAGCAATAAAAATTGCTCTCTAAATATGCATGACTTATTAGTGCAGAGAAATAAGCTTTGTACGAACTTGTTGTGGAAGTAATAAAAGCGACGGACTGCATAATAAAGTTCCACATACAAGGGGCAATATAAAGTGACGTCCTTTTGCATTAAGATTTTGTGCATCCAACCATAAAAGCGCATGGCAACCTCTGCTTCCCTCTACGAAGAGCCTATCTTTTATTATTATCTTCTACCTTTTGCAAGAGTCTGTAGCGACCCGACCCGAATGGATCAAGTCTCTGTGCTCATGTGTCATCCCTGGATCAGTAATGCTGACACCACACAGTACTTCGAAGGATTTATAAATGAGTAGCAATCACACACTTATTACATCGTTTCCCAAAAGAGGACTTATTACAATAAAAATGGCTTAAGGCCATCTAAGAACGATAACAGCGGAAGACTTGGAAGATAAGTGAGTCCATCAACTCCAAAGACATCATCGAGTATAGAACCACGACCTAAAGCACCTTACTGTCGTTCGAAAAGTCTGCAACATGAAAGTTGCAGCCAGAAAACGGGTCAGCACATGGAATATGCTGGCAATGTAACACATAGAGAATAATGATTGATAAGCCTGTACTACATGCATATGTGGCTGGTGGAAAAGCTCTAGGGTTACAGTTTTGCATAAAGCTAGTTTTTCCCTACTGCAAAGGAATAAATTTGTTTAACTATCATGGTGGTTGTTAAACATTGAGAATGGTTGACAGCATCCTCAATCCCAATTAAAGGTACTCATTAAAAACCCAAAATATTAATTAGAGTAACATGTTGAGATTCACATGATATTCAAGTACTAGATACTCAAGATGTCCATAACCAGGGACACGGCTAATCATGATTAGTTTGTACACTCTGCAGAGGTTTATGACTTTTCCCCACAAGACTCGATCGCCTCCGCTTGGTTTCTCGACTACATGGTGTTTGAGAGACGGATGACCGAGACATAGTCTTTCGAAGCGCTAGCACCTTACGATGGGTAGACCGTACACCTACATCCCCTACATCTGCTAGTCCACCACTATAAGAGTTCGCACGACTTAGTCAACTATGCAGAGCCCATAATGGCTTGTGGCTGCACACGAAGTTACTAGTTTGAATAATCTCATGATCCCTTTGAGCACGGGTGGCGGTCCAAGAAAAACAGGCAAGTCCTGATGGAAACCAGGTGCCTCAATCCACCAGATGTGTGTTTAAGTTGCCACCTTAAATAAACCATTATTTTAACAATCTCACATTTGTCATGGAATACACTCACCCAATCCACGTCTACTAGCATAGCATGGCATAATAAGCAAACGTAGAAGTAACTCCCAAAGGTTTCATAAGTAAAACAGGTAATAGGTACTACCTCAATCTACTTCCCATCCCACAATTTATTTACATCCTAATCATGCAAGTGTTTGAGGAGGGATCTAATGCATAAAAACTGGGTGGTAGAAAAGGTATGATCAAGTGTTACTTGCCTTTCGATGATCCATGAAACCTAGAGATTCAAGTAACAAGCGGCGACTCCGGTGATCTATCGCAGACAAACAACAAGCATACAATAAGTACTCATCTAATGCACGGGTAAATCTTGAATAAAAGATCTGACCAGAAATTTCAACTTAAGAACCCTGGTTGCAAAAGAAAACAAATCGAACAAAACTACGGAAAACATCCGGCGAAAGAAAACAGCTCGGTTCTAGCAAGTTGAAACTAGGTCAAATTTTACAGTAGCAAAACTTTGTTTAAGTTGATTAGTCGGAATGGCGGTTTCGAAACGAAACTCCAGGCGCTTGAATTACCTGATTCCGATAAACGAGCGAGAAGATAAACTAGAATGAAGATCGGATCTGAAATCGCGATCAGAGAAAATAGCGGACTAAATCCGATTAAAAGAAAACGACGAACGGTTAAACGAACGGACGTTCGTTAAATAACCGGTGATCACGTTCGTTAAGACGAACGGTCCGGCGAACGCTCGCTAAACAAAACCGGAAATAAAACCGATCTAGGGTTTCGAAAATAAAACCGAACAACGGAAAGAAAACCGGAAATAAAACCGATCTAGGGTTTCGAAAATAAAACCGAACAACAGAAAGAAAACCGGAAATAAAACCGATCTAGGGTTTCGAAAATAAAACCGAACAACGGAAAGAAAACCGGAACGGTTTTTTAAAAAAACCGAACCGAGGGAGGGTGGCGGCTTGGCTACCTCGACGAGTGGGGCTCTGAGCGGCGGCTAGGGCGGCGGCGGCGCAAGGGGGGCGGCGGCAGCGGCACAAGGGCGGCGGCGGCGGGCTTGGGTTGGGGCGGCGGCGCGGGTTGGGGAGGAGAGGGGGTGAGGTGGTATTTAAAGAGGGGGAGTAGCTTGGGGGGGGGCAAGCAAGGAGGAGGAGGAGTCCTCCTCGGACTCGGCCAAGAGCGGCAAGGGCTTCTTGCTGTGTGTATGCCATGAGGAGGGCGGCTGGGCCCTTGGCCCAGTGGGCGCCATGCATTTTTTAAAAAAAAATCACGCGCGGAAAAACGAATAAAATAAAATCTAAACGAACTCCAAAATTTACAAAGTAAATTTTTCCCGACTCCTAAAAATGATTCGATCAAAATGAACTTTAACACGGGGCCTAAAATGCAATTTTGAAAACACGCATTTTTTTCCCTAAGGCAAAATAAGCTCCGAAAATCCCGAATTTGATTTATTTATTAAATCTTCATTTTATTATCCAAATTTTTGGGAAAGTCATATTATTCCCTCTCATATTTTGATATTGGAAAAATTATTTGAAGCTGACATAAATAAACTCAAATGATCCTCTTTTTTCATAATTCGTGGAAACACAAATATGAAAATTTTCGAAATCTCCAACTCTCTCCGAGGGTCCTTGAGTTGCGTGAAATTTCTAGGATCGGCAAAATGCAAGAAAATATGCAATGCATGATGACTTAATGTATAACATTCCAAATTGAAAATTTGGGATGTTACAAACCTACCCCCCTTAAGATGAATCTCGCCCTCGAGATTCGGGTTGGCTAGAAAATAGGTGAGGGTGGTCCTTGAGCAAATCTTCTTCTCTTTCCCTGTGGCTTCATCCTCGGTGTGGTGGCTCCATTGAACCTTGCAAAACTTGATAACCTTGCTGCGAGTAACTCTCACTGGCATAATCGAGAATCTTGACTGGTTTCTCCTCATATGTCAAATCATCCTTCAACTGAATTGCTTCAAGTGGTCTTGTATCTCTTAACGGTATCTCTGCTATCTCGGAGTGACATTTCTTCAGGTGAGAAACATGGAATACATCATGAACTCCCGACAGTCCCTCCGCAATTCCAGTTTATAAGCAACTTCTCCCATGCGTTGCAAGATCCTATATGGTCCACCAAACGTGGTGCTAGTTTTTCTTTAACTCCAAAACGCTTAACTCTGTGAAGTGGGGATACTCTAAGATAAACTCTGTCTCCAACTTCGTATTCTATCGCCTTGCGTTTTGAATCCGCATAGCTTTTCTATCTGGATTGGGCTACCTTGAGCCTATCGCGAATCAACTTAACCTTCGCTGAGACTCCTTAATCAAATCTGGTCCAAACAATTGACGGTCTCCAACTTCGTCCCATGATAACGGTGTCCTGCACCTCCTTCCGTACAAAGCCTCGAAAGGTGACATCTTCAAGCTGGTTTGGTAACTGTTGTTATAAGAAAACTCTGCATAAGGCAAGCTATCATCCCAACTAGATCCATAATCTAGTGCACAAGCTCTCAGCATATCCTCCAAAATCTGATTGACTCTCTCAGTCTGTCCATCGGTCTGTGGGTGGAAAGCTGTACTGAAATCCAGCCTGGTTCCCAATGTTTCGTGCAATTGATTCCAAAACTTTGAGGTAAATTGGGTTCCTTTATCTGATACGATACTCCTCGGAACTCCGTGCAAACACACAATTCTGGTCATGTATATCTTTGCCAACTTAGCACTGCTATAGGTAGTCTTGACTGGAATGAAATGAGCTACTTTCGTCAAGCGGTCGACTATAACCCAAATCGAGTCATAGCATGTACGAGTCTTTGGCAAACCTGTGATGAAATCCATGCCTAGTTTATCCCACTTCCATTCGGGTATCGGCAATGGTTGCAACAATCCTGCTGGCTTCTGATGTTCTGCCTTCACTCTTTGACAAACATCACAAACTGCTACATACTCTGCAATATCTTTCTTCATTCCGGTCCACCAGAACGTTTCCTTCAAATCTAAATATATCTTGGTATTTCCTGGGTGAATCGAGTAGGGCGAATCATGTGCTTCTTGCAAAATCAACTTCCTGATCTCCGGGTCATTTGGCACGTAAACACGGTCCTCAAACCATAAGGTATCGTGCTCATCCTCACGAAATCCCTTTGCTTTTCCTTCGCTCATTTTCTCCTTTATAGAGGCAATTTCCTTGTCTGCCTTTTGAGCTTCTCTGATTTTGTTCATTAACGTAGACTGAATCTCCAATGTTGCTACATAGCCTCTAGGGACTATTTCCAAACATAGTTCTCGAAGGTCCTCGGCTAACTCCTTGGGTATCTCTCCCATCATTAATGTATTGACGTGGCTCTTACGACTCAATGCGTCTGCTACAACGTTAGCTTTCCCGGGGTGATAATGCAATCTCATATCATAATCCTTAATAAGCTCCAACCATCTCCTCTCATCGAGATTTAATTCTTACGTGTGAAGATGTACTTCAAACTCTTGTGATCCGTGTACACCTCACAATGATTTCCAATGAGAAAATGTCTCCATGTCTTCAATGCATGCACAACGGCTGCTAACTCCAAATCATGGGTGGCATAATTTAACTCATGAGGCTTAAGCTGTCGTGAAGCATCTGAAACAACTCTTCCTTCCTGCATAAGCACTGCTCCAAGTCCTCGGCGTGAGCGCCGCAATACACCTCATAATCCTTGGTCCGATCCGCAAAATTAACTTTGGTGAGGTAACCAATCTTTTCTTCAACTCTGAAAGCTTACCTCACAATCCTCGGTCCATATGAACTTGGTATCCTTTTTCAGCAATTCCGTCATAGGCTTTGCAATCCTTGAGAAATTCTCAATGAATCTTGGTAGTATCCTGCGAGTCCAAGGAAACTCCGGATCTCTCAACTGTCGTTGGTGCTTCCCATTTGGTTATGGTCTCAACCTTTGTGGGGTCAACTGCTATCCCTTCTCCGGATATAACATGTCCAAGAAATCCAACTTCCTTTAGCCAAAACTCACATTTGCTGAACTTGGCATATAAGCGATGTTCCCTTAGTTTCTCCGAACCAATCGCAAATGTTCCTTATGTTCCTCTTCATTCTTCGAGAAAACCAAAATATCATCTATGAACACCACGACGAACTTATCCAAAAACTCCATAAACACTTTGTTCATCAGGTTCATGAAATAGGCAGGTGCGTTAGTCAGTCCAAATGACATAACGGTTTATTCATACAGTCCATATCTCGTGGTAAATGTTGTCTTAGGTATGTCCTGCTCTCGAATCTTCAACTGGTGGTACCCTGATCGCAAATCGATCTTGGAAAACACTTTAGCTCCTTGCAAACGATCAAACAGATCATTTATCATTGGTAGTGGGTACTTGTTCTTGATTGTTACTTCATTTAAACCATGATAGTCTACAACCATCCTTAATGATCCGTCCTTCTTCTCTACTAGAAGTACGGGTGATCCCCAAGGCGAAGAACTTGGGCGTATAAAACCTTTATCCAATAGCTCCTTAATCTGCTTCTTGATTTCCGCCAAATCCTGTGCGGGCATCCTGTATGGTCGCTTCGATATTGGGCCTGTACCTGGCAAAAGCTCAATCAAAAACTCAATGTCTCTATCCGGTGGCATTCCTGGCAATTCCTCAGGAAATACATCAGGGAAATCCTTCACCACTGGCACCTATTCCTGCACAACTCCTGATAAAGAATTTACTTGATTCCTATTTGGTCCATGTCGCGATACATACCTAATCCTTCTTCCTTCTGGTGTTGTGAGCAAAATCGTCTTACTGGCACAATCGATGTTTCCCCCATACATCGACAGCCAATCCATACCAAGAATCACATCCAATCCTTGGGATTCCAAAATGATCAAATCCGTCGGGAACACATGCCTTCTTATCCTTAATGGCACTTGAAAACATCCTTGTCTGGCCATATACTCCGCTCCTGGTGAGCTTACTAGCATAGGGGTTTTAAGAATCTGAGTAGGCAGGCTATACTTTTCTACAAATCCCCTTGATATGTATGAATGCGTTGCACCGGTATCGAAAAGAACTAGTGCAGTAAGTGACTTAACCAAAAACTTACCGATTACTGCATCGGGCTGATCTTCAACCTCCTCCACATCAATGTGGTTCACCTGTCCCCTGTTGAAAGGGTTTGGCTTCTTTCGAGCTTCCATTTCCACCTTGGCCTTGGGACATTCACTTGCATAATGTCCAGTCTTGGAACACTTGTAACAGGTGACATGGCTCAGGTCTTTCTTGGTTGGGGTTGATGGTGTGGTCCGGTTCTGGACGTTGCTTCCTCCATTCCCATTACCATTTTGTGGCCATTATGGTTGTGCGAACTACCTCCTCCATGGGTATCTGAAACCGAACTCCTGTTTAGGGGTATATCGGGCTTCATTGGGCTCCGAGTTATATTTCCCTTGCCCATACTTCCTCTTGCGATTCTCAATTTTCTGCTGCTTTCCTTCAATCATGAGGGCACGGTCTACCAACTCCTGGTAGTTATTGAAACTTGCTACCATCAACTGCATGCTTAACTCATCATTCAGTCCTTCCGAAACTTCTCTGCTTAGCTGCATCTGTAGTAACGTCATCCGGGGCATAACGTGCTAACTTATTGAAATCATCCACATCTTCGCCAACAGTCCTTCCTCCTTGGCGTAAGTTGCGAAACTCACGCTTCTTCATGGCCATAGCTCCCTTTGAGACATGGGCAAGTCGGAAAGATTGCTAAAACTGATCCCATGTGACAAGATCTACAGGTAAGTGGCTGTAAAATTCTCCCACCATGCTGCTGCGGGTCCTTCAAGTGGTGTGCAGCAAACTTCACCTTCTCTCCATCTCATACATCCTGCAGTGGTCAGCTCCTCCCTACCTTACGGAGGCAATCATCTGCTACTATCGGCTCGGTGCTCTTTGGAAAACACCGCGGTTCAGCCTTAAGAAACGTGTCAAGTGATCCGCAGGTGGTGGTGGCGGTGGGTTGTTGTTGTTGCCTTGGTTCTGTACCAATGTTTGGATCAAAGTGTTCTGCTGCTGAATCAACTGGATGATCTCTGGCGGGAAAACAAACCCGGGGTCGCGTCTCGGAGGCATCTGATGGGTTTAGAGAAGATGAGAAATTAAGAATAGAGTGAGGTCTAAGGAGAAACACTACCCAAATGTATATGAGCAAATGCACACAAAATCACTTCATTCAATTCAAACAAAGGGCTTACAACGATCTAACTATCGCAAAAGTGTGTGTACTATGATGTTACATGGAGGTAATACTACTAATATGTGGGGTCATCTATTAATTTGAACCGTGGAAGACTCCATGATGTACGCTCCACTTCGTCTTCAAAGTCGGGTTCACTTGGATCCGAATCGGTGTAAATCGATGATGATGTAGTTGCTCGGACAGCGGACGACTTGTCTTCATTCTTGGCGCCAATTTCTTCTTGAGTTCTTCAATCTCATATTTAAGATCGTTATTGTGTCTTGCTACAGCTACGATCTCGTCCATGTAGTCCTTACGTGTAGACTTTAGCTCTCCTTCAAGTTCGAGGATCCTTCCTTCGCATCCTTCAATTCGATCATATCATTGCACATCTGGTTCTCTGGCCGAATGTGCTGGTTTAACTCAGGATGAAAGCTGCAATGGATCTATCCTTCTTGGTGCTGACTATCTCCCATTGTTCATCTCGGCGTCCGCAAATCTGATAGATGGTGTCCTTGAGGTCTTCTTAGTAAACTTCTCCAATGCGTCCCATGGTGATATGAGTTGCCATGCTCTTTCCCATACTCCAGGTTGGTGCACTGAAAACACTATCTATAGGCTTGGTGATTGGGGCGAATGTCCTTCCCGGAACGTGAGCTTGAATCTTCCGGTAGCTCTTCTTGAGGCAGAGTGGCGTTGAAAGTCCCGGTGAAGCTTGGTAGTCCAATGTTCGGTACTTGGTGACTTCTTTCAAGTGAAATCCAAAAGGTGTGCCTTCATCTGGTTGGGCGTACTTGATCTTCGTGTCCTTCATCCTAAAAGAGTAGAAAAGATGAGGAGTTAGAAAATGGGAAGAGAGTAGTGATCTATGGCTTTAACTTAGTGGTCGTGTCCTACGGTCGGCGTGTGCTCGATACCATCTCTCAGAGCGACCTGACCGAATGGATCAAGTCTCGTGCTCATGTGTCATCCTGGATCGAATGTCTTGACACCACAGTACTTTGAAGGATTTATAACAGAGTAGCAATCACACACTTATTACATCGTTGCCCAAAAGAGGACTTATTACAATAAAAATAGCTTAAGGCCATCTAAGAACGATAGCAGCGGAAGACTTGGAAGATAAGTGAGTCCATCAACTCCAGCGGCATCACTGAGTATAGAACCACGACCTAAAGCACCTTACTCGTAAATTCTAAAAGTCTCGCAACATGAAAGTTGTAGCCCGAAACAGGTCAAGCACATGGAATATCTTTGGCAATGTAACACATGGAGAATAATGGTTGATAAGCCTGTACTACATGCATATGTGGCTGGTGGAAAAGCTCTAGGGTTACAGTTTTGCATAAAGCTAGTTTTTCCCTCTCGCAAAGGAATAAATTTGTTTAACTATCATGGTGGTTGTTAAACATTGAGAATGGTTGACACATCCTCAATCCCAATTAAAGGTACTCATTAAAACCCAAAATATTAATTAGAGTAACATGTTGAGATTCACATGATATTCAAGTACTAGATACTCAAGATGTCCATAACCGGGGACACGGCTAATCATGATTAGTTTGTACACTCTCTGAGAGGTTTGCACTTTTCCCCACAAGACTCGATTGCCTCCGTTTGGTTTCTCGACTACATGGTGTTTGAGAGACGGATGACCGAGACATAGTCTTCGAAGCGCTAGCACCTTACGATGGGTAGACCGGTACACCTACATCCCCTACATCGCTAGTCCACCACTATAAGAGTTCGCACGACTTAGTCAACTATGCGAGCCCATAATGGCTTGTGGCTGCACACGGAAGTTACTAGTTTGAATAATCTCATGATCCCTTTGAGCCTGGGTGGCGGTCCGAAGAAAAACAGGCAAGTCCTGATGGAAACCAGGTGCCTCAATCCACCCAGATGTGTGTTTAAGTTACCACCTTAAATAAACCATTAATTTAACAATCTCACATCTGTCATGGAATACACTCACCCAATCCACGTCTACTAGCATAGCATGGCATAATAAGCAAATGTAGAAGTAACTCCCAAAGGTTTCATAAGTAAAACAGGTAATAGGTACTACCTCAATCTACTTCCCATCCCACAATTTATTTAGATCCTAATCATGCAAGTGTTTGAGGAGGGATCTAATGCATAAAAACTGGGTGGTAGAAAAGGTATGATCAAGTGTTACTTGCCTTGCTGATGATCCGCGAAACCTAGAGATTCGAAGTAACAAGCGGCGCACTCCGGGTGATCTATCGCAGACAAACAACAAGCATACAATAAGTACTCATCTAATGCACGGGTAAATCTCGAATAAAAGATCTGACTAGAAATTTCAACTTAAGAACCCTGGTTGCAAAAGAAAACAAATCGAACAAAACTATGGAAAACATCCGGCGGAAGAAAACAGCTCGGTTCTAGCAAGTTGAAACTAGGTCAAATTTTATAGTAGCAAAACTTTGTTTAAGTTGATTAGTCGGAACGGCGGTTTCGAAACGAAACTCCAGGCGCTTGAATTACCTGATTCCGATAAACGAGCGAGAAGATAAACTAGAATGAAGATCGGATCTGAAATCGCGATCAGAAAAAATAGCGGACTAAATCCGATTAAAAGAAAACGACGAATGGTTAAACGAACGGACGTTCGTTAACCGGAAATAACCGGTGATCACGTTCGTTAAGACGAACGGTCCGGCGAACGCTCGCTAAACAAAACCGGAAATAAAACCGATCTAGGGTTTCGAAAATAAAACCGAACAATGGAAAGAAAACCGGAAATAAAACCGAACTAGGGTTTCGAAAATAAAACCGAACAACGGAAAGAAAACCGAAACGGTTTTTTAAAAAAACCGAACCGAGGGGAGGGTGGCGCGGCGCGGCTACCTCGACGAGGTGGGGCTCCGGCGGGGCGGCGGCTAGGGGCGACGGCGGCGCAAGGGGGCGGCGGCGGGGCGGAAGTGGCGGCGGCGGCGGGCGGCGGCACAAGGGCGGCGGCGGCGATCTGGGTTGGGGGCGGCGGCGCTGGGTGGGGAGGAGAGGGGGTGAGGGGTATTTAAAGAGGGGAGTAGCTTGGGGAGGGGGCAAGCAAGGAGGAGGAGGAGTCCTCCTCGGACTCGGCAGCGGCGGCGGCGTACATGTGTGTGCTGGCGAGGAGGGCGGCTGGGCGGCTGGGCCCTTGGCCCAGCGGGCGTGCGATTTTTTTTAAATCACGCGCGGAAAAACGAATAAAATAAAATCTAAACGAACTCCAAAATTTACAAAGTAAATTTTTCCCGACTCCTAAAAATGAGTCAATCAAAATGAACTTTAACACGGGGCCTAAAATGCAATTTTTGAAAACACGCATTTTTTCCCTAAGACAAAATAAGCTCCGAAAATCCCGAATTTGATTTATTTATTAAATCTTCATTTTATTATCCAAATTTTTGGGAAAGTCATATTATTCCCTCTCATATTTTGATATTGGAAAAATTATTCGAAGCTAACATAAATAAACTCAAATGATCCTCTTTTTATCATAATTCGTGGAAACACAAATATGAAAATTTTCGAAATCTCCAACTCTCTCCGAGGGTCCTTGAGTTGCGTGAAATTTCTAGGATCGGCAAAATGCAAGAAAATATGCAATGCATGATGACTTAATGTATAACATTCCAAATTGAAAATTTGGGATGTTACAGAGTCACAATGATCTTCACCTTTCCTTTTCATTTTATCCTTTGGCAAGCCCGGCATGTTGGAAAGAACATGATATATATATATATATATATATATATATATATATATATATATATATATATATATATATATATATATATATATATATATATATAAAATTGGATGTAGGGGAGCATGAATTGTTATTGTTGACATTAGCCTTGAGGTAAAAGGTTGTGGGGCAAAACTATAAGCCCCTATCTTTCTCCGTGTCCGATTAAAACTCCGTAACCACAAGTATTGTGTGAGTGCTAGCAATTATGAAGGACTAAGTGATAGTTGAGTATGTGGACTTTCTTTTAAGCTCTGACATAGGCACTTTCCGATGTTATGATAAATTGCAATTGCTTCAATGACTGAGGTTATAATTTGTTAGTGCCCAATAAGGTTTCTAATTCATACTTTTGCATTGTGAATAGATCATCACTTGAACATGAGTAATCATATGACAAAATCTATATATGTTGCTGTTATGAGAATAATCGTGATGCCTTCATGTCCGTATTTTATTTTTATCGACGCTTCTACCTCTAAACATGAGGACATATTTATTGTTATCGGCTTTTTGCTTGAGGACAAGCGAGGTCTAAGCTTGGGGGAGTTGATACGTCCATTTTGCATCATGCTTTTATATCGATATTTATCGCATTATGGGCTGTTATTTCACGTTATGTCACAATACTTATGGCTATTCTTTCTTATTTTACAAGGTTTACATGGAGAGGAGAATGCGGCATTTGGAATTCGGTGGAAAAGGAGCAAATATTGGAGACATATTCTGTGCAACTCCAAAAGTCCTGAAACTCCACAGAATATCTTGAAATAAATAAAGAAAAATCGTCGCCAAAGATGAAGGCCAGGGGGCCCACACCCTGCTCACGAGGGTGGGGGGCGCGCCCTCCCCCCTGGGCGCGCCCCCCTACCTCGTGGGCCCCTGGTGGCTCTCCGACGCCCATCTTCTCCTATATGAAGTCTTTCGATGAGAAAAAAATAAGAGGCAACCTTTCGGGATGAGACTCCGCTGCCACGAGGCGGAACCTTGGCGGAACCAATCTAGGGCTCCAGCAGAGCTGTTCTGCCGGGGACACTTCCCTCCGGGAGGGGGAAATCATCGTCATCATCATCACCAATGCTCCTCTCATCGGTAGAGGGCAATCTCCATCAACATCTTCACCAGCACCATCTCATCTCCAAACCCTAGTTCATCTCTTGTATCCAATTCTTGTCTCCAAGTCCGAGATTGGTGCTAGTAGGTTGCTAGTAGTGTTGATTACTCCTTGTAGTTGATGCTAGTTGGTTTATTTGGTGGAAGATCATATGTTCAGATCCTTTATGCATATTATATTATTACCCCTCTGATTATGAACATCAATATGCTTTGTGAGTAGTTACGTTTGTTCCTGTGGACACGGGAGAAGTCTTGCTATTAGTAGTCATGTGAGTTTGGTATTCGTTCGATATTTTGATGAGATGTATGTTGTCTAGCCTCTAGTGGTGTTATGTTAACGTCGACTACATAACACTTCACCATTATTTGGGCCTAGAGGAAGGCATTGGGAAGTAATAAGTAGATGATGGGTTGCTAGAGTGATAGAAGCTTAAACCCTAGTTTATGCGTTCCTTCTTAGGGGCTGATTTGGATCCATATGTTTCATGCTATGGTTAGGTTTACCTTAATACTTTTGTTGTAGTTGTGGATGCTTGCAATAGAGGTTAATCATAAGTGGGATGTTTGTTCAAGTAAGAACAGCACCCAAGCACCGGTCCACCCACATATAGAATTATCAAAGTACCGAACGCGAATTATATGAACGTGATGAAAACTAGCTTGACGCTATTCCCATGTGTCCTCGGGAGCGCTTTTCCTATTATAAGAGTTTGTCCAGGCTTGTCCTTGTTGGGGAACATAGCAGAAATTCAAAATTTTCCTACGTGTCACGAAGATCTATCTATGGAGAAACCAGCAACGAGGGGAAGGAGAGTGCATCTACATACCCTTGTAGATCGCTAAGCGGAAGCGTTGCAAGAACGCGGATGAAGGAGTCGTACTCGCAGCGATTCAGATCGCGGTCGATTCCGATCTAAGCACCGAACAACGGTGCCTCCGTGTTCAACACACGTACAGCCCGGGGACGTCTCCTCCTTCTTGATCCAGCAAGGGGAGAGGAGAAGTTGAGGGAGAACTCCGACAGCACGACGGCATGGTGGTGATGGAGCTCATTGTTCTCCGGCAGGGCTTCACCAAGCACTACGGAGGAGGAGGAGGTGTTGGAGGAGGGAGAGGGCTGCGCCAGGAAGGTGCGTCTGCCTCTCTCTCTCTCTCACTATATATAGGGGAAGGAGGAGGAGGCGCCCTAGGGTTCCCTAGGGAGGGCGGCGGCCATAGGGGAAACCCTAGATGGGTTTGGCGCCCCCACCCCTAGGAAACTTGCCCCCAAGCTGGGAGGGCGGCTGCCCTAGGGGTGGCGCCCCACCTCTCCAGTTACGTGAGATGGGGTGGGAGGCGCTCAGCCCCTTAGTGGGCTGATGTGCCCTCTCCCTTGGCCCATAAGGCCCCCAAAGCTTGTCGGGCCTCCAAACCCCTTTCGGACACGCTGGTCATCACCGGTACCCGGAACAATTCCGGACTCCAATACCCTTCGTCCAATATACGATTTTCACCTCCGGACCATTCCGGAGCTATTAAATCATGTCCAGGATCTCATCCGGACTCGAACAACCGGTAACCACATACTATTTCCCGTAACAACTCTAGCGTCACCGAACCTTAAGTGTGTAGACCCTACGGGTTCGGGAACCATGCAGACATGACCGAGACGTTCTCCAGTCAATAACCAACAGCGGGATCTGGATACCCATGTTGGCTCCCACATGTTCCACGATGATCTCATCGGATGAACCACGATGTCAAGGATTCAAGCAATCCCGTATGCAATTCCCTTTGTCTACCGGTATAGTACTTGCCCAAGATTCGATCGTCGGTATCTCGATACCTTGTTCAATCTCGTTGCCGGCAAGTCTCTTTACTCGTTCCGTAACACATCATCCCGTGATCAACCCCTTGGTCACATTGTGCACATTATGATGATGTCCTACCGAGTGGGCCCAGAGATACCTCTCCGTCACACGGAGTGACAAATCCAGATCTCGATTCGTGCCAACCCAACAGACACTTTCGGAGATACCCGTAGTGCACCTTTATAGCCACCCGATTCGTTGTGACGTTTGGTACACCAAAGCATTCCTACGGTATCCGGAGTTGCACAATCTCATGGTCTAAGGAAATGATACTTGACATTAGAAAAGCTTTAGCATATGAACTACACGATCTTTGTGCTAGGCTTAGGATTGGGTCTTGTCCATCACATCATTCTCCTAATGATGTGATCCCGTTATCAACGACATCCAATGTCCATGGTCAGGAAACCGTAACCATCTATTGATCAACAAGCTAGTCAACTAGAGGATTACTAGGGACATGGTGTTGTCTATGTACCCACACATGTATCCGAGTTTCCTATCAATACAATTATAGCATGGATAATAAACGATTATCATGAACAAGGAAATATAATAATAATAATAACTAATTTATTACTGCCTCTAGGGCATATTTCCAACAGTCCTTTGCTACAAAAAGGATTGGGCCACCTTGCTGCACCGTATTTACTTTTGTTACTTGTTGCTCGTTACAATTTACCTTATCACAAAACTATCTGTTACCACTTATTTCAGTACTTGCAGAGAATACCTTGCTGAAAACCGCTTATCATTTCCTTCCGCTCCTCGTTGGGTTCGACACTCTTATCGAAAGGACTACGATAGATCCCCTATACTTGTGGGTCATCAGGCGCCGTTGCCGGGGAGGTTAGTGCTTGAAGGTATATCGTTAGATCTTGCAATTGAATCTTTTTGTTTCTTGTTTTATCACTAGTTTAATTTATATAAGAAAACCACAAAAAATGGAATTAAGGGTGCCTCTTCATCTTTTTAATGTCTTTCGTGAAAATGATGGAAAGGAAAATTGTCTCAAGTGCTAGAAGAAGAATGCATTAGAATGTTTGGCACTATATCTTTGAATGATGAGCATGATTGCACTGTTGCTAGTACGAACTCTTTGAATATCCATGGTACTAATATGATTGCACTAGTCATGATGAAAATGTCTCTTATAAGCATGTCAATTTTTTTGGAGTGCATAGAGTTTGCAAGTACACACCAAATAGGGAAGATATATTTTTCAAGAGGCATAAGTATTTAGAAACCAAATGGTTGCAAGAAAGGCTAGATGTTTGTGCTAAAAATTTCAATTTTCATAGTCATCCTTGTGAACTTTGCAATGAACATGGTCATTTAAATATCCAATGCAAATTGTTTCATGATCGAATCGTGTCCAAAAATTGTGATGACTTGATTTCCCTTATGGATCATAATGAACTTAGTTTGCTTGTGGGTTATGAAGAAATGAAACGTATAACTAAGGATATGCCAGAATTTGTCCTTGATAAAGTTCTTGATTTTGATCTAGAGGAAATTTATATGTATTGTGCGGTGAAATGCATTGAAAATCCTTATATTGTCAATTACATAAAGACAAGAAAACAAATAGAAGATGAAGAGAATACTAATGAAAGGGAAGAGATTTTCCAATATCCTCCTATTCTTTCTTACGATGAATCAGGTAACGAGGAGGAGCTTTCTATTCAACCGTTCTCATTAATAAGGAGCTCCAAAAAGACGATTAAACCCACACATGATGTGAAGAAGAAAAAGAATAGACAGAGAAGCAAAGGTAAAAAGGTATCCCTCCCAAATGATGTTCCTCCTATTACTCATTGTGATGATGATAATTGCTATACTATTGGTGCTATCCATACTATTAATGATGAGAGTGATTATGCTTATGATATGAAAAGGCCCAAGATTGGGGATGCTATGTTTGATGAGAATAACAAGTTCGAGAATTTATTTGCTGCAATTAATAATTTTCCCAAGCTTGGGGATGCTATGTTTTATGAAGATGATATGTTTAACCTCCCAAGTTTTGATATGCAAATTTATTATAATGATAGCATGCCTCCTATTTATGATGGTTATATTGATGAAAGTGGGTTTGTAAGAGTGTCAACTTTAGGAAGTAATGTTCCCACTATTTTGGAGGATGTTGAATATTATTGTGACAATTATGAAAGTGGATTTGTAGAGTTCATGACTTTATTTAGTAATGATTCCACTATCTTGGAAGAGGTTTCAATTGATTATGATGAGAACAAAGTTGCTACTTATGATGATTATTGTGATGACACTTATGCTATAAAAAGTAGTGATGATTATATTTATAAAACTTGTCATGATTATGATTACCCTTTTTCTGAACATTACTCTTTTAATATGGAAACAATTTATAGTATTCGAGTTTCTTATGATACTCCCACTATTCCGAATGAGAA
The DNA here is from genome assembly GCA_021605205.1 of Aegilops longissima. NCBI lineage: Eukaryota > Viridiplantae > Streptophyta > Magnoliopsida > Poales > Poaceae > Aegilops > Aegilops longissima. The sequence continues at coordinate 448,292,646 of CM038678.1, forward strand.
GAATTTTGCTTATGTGGAGAGTAGTAAAATTTCTATGCTTGTGGCTCGTGAAAAGAATGCTTTATGTGATAGTTATGTTGTTGAATTCATTCATGATGCTACTGAAAATTATTATGTGGGAGGAACATATGCTTGTAGGAATTGCAATAATATCAAGTTTCCTCTCTGTGTGCTTAAAGTTCTAAAGTTATGCTTGTTTTGCCTTCCTATGCTAGTTGATTATTGTTCCCATAAGTTGTTTGCTCACAAAATCCCTATGCATAGGAAGTGGGTTTGACTTAAATGTGATAGTCATATTCTTAATGATGCTCTCTTTATGTTTCAAATCTTATCTTTTATGTGAGCATCATTGAAATCATCATGCCTAGCTAGGGGCGTTAAACGTTAGCGCTTGTTGGGAGGCAACCCAATTTATTTTTGTCCTTTGATTTTTCTACTTTTTAGTAATAATAAAGCATATAGCCTCTGTTTAGATGTGGTTTTATGTGTTAATTAGTGTTTGTGCCAAGTAGAACCTTTGGGAAGACTTGGGTGAAGTCTTTGCGATCTTGCTGTAAAAAACAGAAACTTTAGCGCTCACGAGATTAGCTGCCATTTTTTACTGGAGAGTACTTTTAGGTTCATTATTTTTGCAGATGAATAATAGACAAATTCCTCACGTCCACAAATTTATTTCAGAATTTTTGGAGTTCCAGAAGTATTTGTTTAAGTCATATTACTACAGACTGTTCTGTTTTTGACAGATTCTGTTTTCTATGTGTTGTTTACTTATTTTGATGAATCTATGAGTAGTATCGGAGGGTATGAACCATAGAGAAGTTGGAATATAGTATATATTACACCAATATGAATTTATAATGAGTTCACAACAGTATCTAAGTGGTGATTTATTTTCTTATACTAACGGAGCTTACGAGTTTTCTATTAAGTTTTATGTTGTGAAGTTTTCACGTTTTGGGTAAAGATTCGATGGACTACGGAATAAGGAGTGGCAAGAACCTAAGCTTGGGGATTCCCAAGGCACCCCAAGGTAATATTCAAGGACAACCAAGAGCCTAAGCTTGGGTATGCCCCAGATGGCATCCCCTCTTTCGTCTTCGTTCATCGGTAACCTTACTTGGAGCTATATTTTTATTCACCACATGATATGTGTTTTGCTTGGAGCGTCATTTTTTTGTTTTGCTTGATGTTTGAATAATATATCAAGATCTGAAATTCTTAAATGTTAGAGAGTCTTCACATAGTTGCCTAATTATTCGACTACTCGTTGATCTTCACTTATATCGTTCGGAGTAGTTTTCCATTTGCTATAGTGCTTCACTTATATCTTTCAAGAGCACCACGGTGGTTTTATTTTGAAGAAATTGATGAACTCTCATGCTTAACTTATATTATTTTGAGAGTCTTAAACATCATGGTAATTTGCTTAGGTTATGAATTTATTCCTAATATGATAGGCATCCAAGATGGGTATAATAAAAACTTCCGTATAGAGTGCATTGAATACTATGAGAAGTTAGATACTTGATAATTGTTTTGAGATATAAAGGTGGTGATATTAGAGTCGTGCTAGTTGAGTAATTGTGAAATTGAGTAATACTTGTGTTGTGGTTTGCAAGTCCCGTAGCATGCACGTATGGTAACCGTTGGGTGACAAATTTGAAGCATGAGGTGTTCTTTGATTGTTTTCCTTATGAGTGGCGGTCGGGGACGAGCGATGGTCTTTTCCTACCAATCTATCCCCCTAGGAGAATGCGCGTAGTTCTTGGTTTTGATGACTTGTAGATTTTTCCAATAAGTATGTGAGTTCTTTATGACTAATGTTGAGTCCATGGATTATACGCACTCCCACCCTTCCATCATTGCTAGCCTATTCTGTACCGTGCACTGCCCTTTCTCACCTCGAGAGTTGGTGCAAACTTCGTCGCTGCATCCAAACCCCGTGAAATGATACGCTCTATCACACATAAACTCCCTTATATCTTCCTCAAAACATCCACCATACCTACCCATTATGGCATTTCCATAGCTATTTCGAGATATATTGCAATGCAACTTTCCACCGTTCCGCTAATTACGACACGCTTCATCATTTCATATTGCCTTGCATGATCATGTAGTTGACATCATATTTATGGCAAAGCCACCATGCATAATTCATACATGTCACTCTTGTTTATTGCCCATCCCGGTACACCGCCGGAGGCATTCATATAGAGTCATATTTTGTTCTAGTATCGAGTTGTAATCTTTGAGTTGTAAATAAATAGAAGTGTGATGATCATCATTATTAGAGCATTGTCCCAAAAAAAGAGAAAGGCCAAATAAAAAAAGGCTAAAAAAGATAAAAGGGACAATGCTACTATCCTTTTCCACACTTGTGCTTCAAAGTAGCACCATGATCTTCATGATAGAGAGTCTTTTATTTTGTCACTTTCATATACTAGTGGGAATTTTTCATTATAGAACTTGGCTTGTATATTCCAACAATGGGCTTCCTCAAATGCCCTAGGTCTTCGTGAGAAAGCAAGTTGGATGCACACCCACTTAGTTTCTTTTGTTGATCTTTCATACATTTATAGCTCTAGTGCATCCGTTGCATGGCAATCCATACTCCTCGCGTTATCATCAATTGATGGGCATCTCCATAGCCCGTTGATTAGCCGCGTCAATGTGAGACTTTATCCTTTTTTGTCTTCTCCACACAACCCCCATCATTATATTCTATTCCACCCATAGTGCTATGTCCATGGCTCACGCTCATGTATTGCGTGAAAGTTGAAAAAGTTTGAAAATACTAAAGTATGAAACAATTGCTTGGCTTGTCATCGGGGTTGTACATGATACAAGCATTTTGTGTGACAAAAATGAAGCATGGCCAAACTCTATGATTTTGTAGGGATGAGCTTTCTTAGGCTATGTTATTTTGAGAAGACATAATTGCTTGATTAGTATGCTTGAAGTATTATTATTTTTATGTCAATATTAAACTTTTGTCTTGAATCTTATGGATCTGAATATTCATGCCACAATAAATAAGATTACATTGATAAATATGTTAGGTAGCATTCCACATCAATTCTGTTTTTATCATTTACCTACTCGAGGACGAGCAGGAATTAAGCTTGGTGATGCTTGATACGTCTCCAACGTATCTATAATTTTTTATTGTTCCATGCTATTATATTATCCATCTAGGTGTTTTATATGCATTTATATGCTATTTTATATGATTTTTCAGACTAACCTATTAACCTAGAGACTAGTGCTAGTTTCTTTTTTTCCCTTGTTTTTGAGTATTGCAGAAAAGGGAAACCAAACGGAGTCCAATTGACCTGAAATTTCACGGAGATTATTTTTGGACCAGAAGAAGCCCACGGAGTATCAGAGATGGGCCAGAAGAGTCCCGAGGCACCCACGAGGGTGGGGGGCATGCCCTACCCCCTTGGGCGCGCCCTCCTACCTCGTGGCCGCCTCGGGGACCCCACTGACTTGTTCCCGACGCCAACACCTCTTATATATACCCAAACTTCCAGAACATAACCTAGATCGGGAGTTCCGCCGCCGCAAGCCTCTGTAGCCACCAAAAACCAATCGGGACCCTGTTCCGGCACCCTGCCAGAGGGGGGATCCCTCACCGTTGGCCATCTTCATCATCCCGGCACTCTACATGACGAGGAGGGAGTAGTTCAACCTCGGGGGTGACGGTATGTACCAGTAGCTATTTGTTTGATCACTCTCCCTCTCTCTCGTGTTCTTGATTCGGTACGATCTTGATGTATCGCGAGCTTTGCTATTATAGTTGAATTTTATGATGTTTCTCCCCCTCTACTCTCTTGTAATGGATTGAGTTTTCCCTTTGAAGTTATCTTATCGGATTGAGTCTTTAAGGATTTGAGAACACTTGATGTATGTCTTGCATGTGCTTATCTATGGTGACAATGGGATATTCACGTGATCTCCTTGATGTATGTTTTGGTGATCAACTTGCGGGTTAAGTGACCTTTTGAACTTATGCGTACTGGTTGGCACATGTTTTCGTCTTGACTCTCCAGTAGAAACTTTGGGGCACTCTTTGAAGTTCTTTGTGTTGGTTGAATAGATGAATCTGAGATTGTGTGATGCATATCGTATAATCATACCCACAGATACTTGAGGTGACATTGGAGTATCTAGGTGACGGTAGGGTTTTGTTTGATTTGTGTCTTAAGGTGTTATTCTAGTACGAACTCTAGGATAGGTTGAATGGAAAGAATAGCTTCATGTTATTTTACTACGGACTCTTGAATAGATCGATCAGAAAGGATAACTTTGAGGTGGTTTCGTACCCTACCATAATCTCTTCGTTTGTTCTCCGCTATTAGTGACTTTGGAGTGACTCTTTGTTGAATGTTGAGGGATAGTTATATGATCCAATTATGTTATTATTGTTGAGAGAACTTACACTAGTGAAAGTATGAACCCTAGGCCTTGTTTCCTAGCATTGCAATACCGTTTACGCTCACTTTTATCATTAGTTACCTTGTTGTTTTTATATTTTCAGATTACAAAAACCTATATCTACCATCCATATTGCACTTGTATCACCATCTCTTCGCCGAACTAGTGCACCTATACAATTTACCATTGTATTGGGTGTGTTGGGAACACAAGAGACTCTTTGTTATTTGGTTGCAGGGTTGCTTGAGAGAGACCATCTTCATCCTACGCCTCCCATGGATTGATAAACCTTAGGTCATCCACTTGAGGGAAATTTGCTACTGTCCTACAAACCTCTGCACTTGGAGGCCCAACAACGTCTACAAGAAGAAGGTTGTGTAGTAGACATCACATGGCAAAAGAGTTCTAAGACTGTTGCCGAATCAAACACTCAACAACAGTCTCGGGGACTACACCCAGTAGCTGCACTTAGTGTGCCCCCACTGGTTCGATTTCCCACTTTGCATGGTCCGCCCAGACCGAGTGGAAATAGTAAAAAGATCAGCTACCTCCGAGTGAAAAAGCGCAAGGTCAGATTACTACGACAAAAGAGTTATAAGACTGCTCCCGAATCAAACATTCAATAGCAGTCTCGGGGACTACACCTAGTGGGTGCACACTGCGTGCACCCACTGGTTCGATTTCCCACTTGGCATGGTCAGCCCAGCCCGAGTGGAAGGAGTAAAAAAACATATTTGTTCTAAGACCACCGCCGACTGCCCGCAGTCGACAATGGTCTCAGGGACTACACCCAGTGGGTGCACTAAGCGTGCCCCCACTAGACCAAGAACTCACTCGACACGACCTGTCTAATGCGAGTGAAGGATCTACACAGCTATAGAAATACCCAGTGGGTGTACAAATGCAAGGAATAGATTGACATCTTACGAATAATAAAGCAGCAGTTTTCAGATAGCATATCCTAATAGAACAAGAGTCAAGCCGGAAAGCCAATCAGAAATCAACTTACAATCCCACTTACTCGGACATTGGTTTGGAGAGTAGTGCTAGCGTCGTAAGCGGCCTTGTTGGTCTCGTACACCACTTTCAGTCAGTCCATCATCAGACCAAACTGGGTCATTGCTTCCTTAGCAGCTCCTACTTGGTCCTCCGGGACGTGGTGCGGGACAAATGGAGCGGACGATGGAGTAGATGACGCAGTTTGTTGGATCGGAGCCTGGGGTTGTGCAGCTGGACCAGAAGTCTGGACAGTCGACGCTGAGGGTTGATCAGTTGACAAAGGAATAGCAAAGGAGACAGAAGCCCACGGCGGGTGACCAAGTTCTTGAATCACAGGCTCAGCCTCTGGGCAAGACACTCTATTGGCAGGCTCCCTCTTGCTCAAAGCCTTGCCTCTTCTCCCTGTACTCCTATGGGGTACATCCTCATCATCATCATCCGGAAGTTGGATAACATTTGTCGGCACTGCAAACACTCGACAGTGAGATTTCAGTCGACCAAGAGAACAATTGATAGTGCGTAAACATGAATATGATATCATACCTGCCTGAGAGGTGGCCACATCCACAGTATCTGCATCAGCCTTCTCTTCGTCAATATCCATAGATGTTGCAGAAGTAGCTGCACTGAAAGTTCCAAATTTCACTCGGTCAAACAAGTAAAGAAGTTCACGGTGGCAATGAAGGACAAGGGAAAGAAACGCTTACATTGAGGCAACAGGCACGACCACCTTGATCCTGGGTAGGGCCTTCCGAGGCTTCGGTGGAACAACTTTGGCCTGCTTTGTGGCCTTCTCAGCTGGGTCTGGAGCTGACGTCTGAGTGCGCTTTGAAATCTTCGCACTCAGCGAAACTGCTTTGCCACGTCCTCCCGCAGGGTCTTGCGACTGTTTGGAATGCTGTTCAGAGCGGGGTGGCGAGTCGACTTTCTCACTGCTACCAGAGTCCTCGTTGTCATTCTCACTGTCGTCTGCATACTCATAATTAGCGCTTTCACCATCGCTCTCAACACCTTCTTGGTGCTTCTCCCTGTTCGGCATCGAGTACATCTTGGTAAAAATCTACAAGACACAAGTTACAAGTATCAGTCAGATTCAAGAACAACTGCAAATTAAAAAAACATTCGGTAAATCGAGCCTGACCTCTTTTGGAGCATTGTTGGCATCCAATGGCAAGATTCTTCTAGCTCCACGAGGGTTGTCTTTGTTGCCGGTGATGCTCCGGAGCCACTGGGCCACCGTCTCCTCATCAACCTCCTCCGGGTGGGTTTGAGTGGTGTCTTCAGGGCCCGAGTACATCCACATCGGGTGGTCACGAGCTTGGAGAGGTTGGATGCATAGACTGAGGAACACCTCTAGCAGATCCATGCCAGTCACTCCGCCCTGGACTAATGAAACGACCATGTCGACTAACATTTGCACCTTCCCCTTCTCCTCATTCTCTACAGTCAGTAAACGAGGGATGCGGAGTCTCTCCAGAGAGAAAGGAGGAAGACCAGTCGACTGATCGGGAGTCCAAATATCTTTGCAGTAGGACCAAGTCGGCTGCCATCCCCTAATTGACTCAGGAAAGGTCATGGGAGGAAAAGTGCTCCTACCTCTCGTCTAGATCCCTAACCCCCCACACATCTAGATCACGTGCATCTCCTCGTCAGTCGGATTGGCTTTCTTTACCAACTGAGATCGATAAGTGAAAATGTGTTTGAACGGGCCCCAGTGCGGCTGACACCCAAAGAAGTTCTCACACATAGAAACGAATGCGGCAAGGTACGTGATAGTGTTGGGGGGAAAGTGGTGGATTTGAGCACCGAAATAGTTCAAAAAACCCTGAAAGAATGGATGCGGGGGGAGGGAGAAACCTCGGTCGACGTGGGTGGTGAGGAGGATGCGCTCACCCTCGTGTCGCTGGGGCTTGGATTCCCCCTCTGGCAGCCTCCAAGACCCATGAGCAATCAAGCCGTCGGTGGCGAGATTCTCCAAGGCTTCCTTCACGACGGTGTAGCAGATCCAGTCCCCCTGGATCCAACCAGGCAACAGACCGGACCGCGACAACGACCCCCGAGCCGTCTTTTTGCCATTCGCTGTTGCCTTCTACGCGTGCTCCAGAGCCGCGGTCTTCTCCTTCACCATGGCGGTGGAGCTCGAAAGGAACGGGCGAGGGCGTGGAGAGCAGGAAGAAGCGAGGCGGAGAAGCGGAGAGAAAGGGGAATGAATGGAATGCACAGTGCTTCGCATCAGCAACGGCGCTTTTTATTGGGCCGCTTCCAAGTGGCTGACCCGTGGGCCCGAGCGATCATATCGCATCCCGTAACAGGCGCTGGCTCGATACGTGGCGAAAAAGGTGGCACAAAGATCGAGGAGCCCCTATCTACTCGCTCTGCTTACTGCGCCACGCCCCGTCCCGCGCGCTTCTCCAAAATTTTAAATCCCGCAAGATCCGGGAACCGTAGAGCATTCAATCGCACCAAAGACATCTCGCTTCAACTCACCCAAAGATATGCAACATAATTCACTTGGTAAATCCAGAAGCCAAAATCGATCAAGGCGACTGATGAAGGGTTAAACTTCCAGTATGTTTTGAAGACCTTGCAGAAATGCCTCCGAAGCATTTAACCAGATCGAAGTCAATTTCAGCCCTTCTTCACTCGGACCTCAATCCATTCGGGGGCTAATGACGATGACATGTACCTAGGCTAGGGTCTTAGGCCTGACCTAGACACCCTACCCAAGGACACTGCCCTAGAGTCAAAGACATCCAAAGACCAACAGAAGATACCGACTGGAATCACCCTGAAGTGCAATCCACTCGACGAAAGATTCCACTCAGATATCCCAATTCCAATCGACCATAGCAACATCACTCGACCATACAGAGAACCACTCGGAGTGCAGAAGGCCTAAAGTCACCCCAGGATGGCAATGGCCAAGCATTCACTCCGTCGTCATAAAGATCATTAATAGCAGGCGTTACTAGTAACGTCATAGTCTTAACTCACATTGAACCCTGTGTAACCGAGGGCTGCGAGGGGCCTGGCACACTCTATATAAGCCACCCCCTCCTCTGCCACAAGGGCTCGCACCCCCTGTAACTTCAACACATATCCTGCCGACAAGCCTCCACGACACCGACACGTAGGGCTGTTACCTCCTCCATGAGGGGCCTGAACTCGTAAACTTGTGTGTACAACCTCGCCGTAGCTAGGACCTTGCCTCCTCCTATGTACCTTATACTCTTACTATCAAACTCATTCCCACGACACCGCATCCACCCAATCCAGTTTGAATTTTGAACTTTCATCCGGGAGGTGTTCGGAGGTGGATAGAAGGGACCTCGCCTTCGCCTCCAGGAAGGTTAACGACGTCTGAGGGACGCCGCCGATGCCGGGCCAGACCAATCGACCAAAGTTTCCTCCGATCCCCATCCTATACCACCAAACCTTCATCTGCTCCGGATCTGGCAACGAGCCAAGAATCGAAACCTACATAGATGAGATTGCCATGGGGCTCAACCCAATAAGAGTCGAGAAGAACATCCATAGTAGATATCCAGGCACCGAATCAGCCGATCCGATGTGGCCAGCGGCGAAGACCACCACCCCGCGCCGGCCGACTGCGTCTAGCGTCAGATCGAGATCCGATGTGAACCCGGCGGCACCCGCAAACACCTGGCTGAGCCCATCACGTAGCCGTCACCACCCCGCAAGATGGGATCCCGCCTCAACCGCCGTCGCGCCACGCACGATGTTGGCAAGGGTAGCCCGCCCGCCGCGCCACCGGACCCCACGTAAACCCAGCGCCTCCACGCAATCCAGTCATCCCGCGCCGGTGGAGATGCTCGAAGGGGAAGATGTCCCACCGCTACCCTACCGGCCAGGCTTTGCTTGGTGGTGCTATGGACAGCGGCGAGGAGGGTGGGAGGCGGGAGGGCTCGAGGGGGAGGGCGGCTAGGGTTTCCCCCGGATCACACACGGGTGTCACGAGGGGCATGGTATTGTTTGGCAATGCAACTCTCAATTGATTGGGTGCATACACGCACGTATATATTCACAATGAACAGCCCACGACCTCGACTATACATGGAAACTAGGAGGCGGGGCTAGGTAGGAAATGATCCTACAGATACATGCGATATACGGCCTATACAAAATATATTCAACACCCCCTGCAGTCGATACGACATCTGTGACGCATAGACTGGACCGAAACTCCTCGAATGTAGTCGTGTGGGTAACCCCTTGGTCATAACATCGGCGAACTGCTGAGCAGTGGGAACGTGCAAGACCCGGATGTGGCCGAGAGCCACCTTCTCACGCACAAAGTGAATGTCGAGCTCGATGTGCTTCGTGCGACGATGATGAACGGGGTTGGCGGAGAGGTAGACGGTGGAGACGTTGTCGCAGTAGACAACGGTGGCCTTGGCCACACCAAGGTGCAACTCCTGGAGAAGCTGCCATAACCAGGAGCACTCGGCAACAGCATTGGCCACAGCGCGGTACTCAGCCTCGACACTCGATCTGGACACCATCGTTTGTCATTTAAACGGACACGAGATGAGAGAGGGGCCGAGGTAGACGCAGTAGTCGGAGGTGGAGCGACGAGTGTCAGGACAGCCAGCCCAGTCGGCATCTGAGTAAGCCACCAGATCAGTGGAAGAGGACTCCGTCAACGTGAGACCCAGAGCCATGGTGCCGCGGATGTAACAAAGGATCCACTTCACTAGGGACCAGTGAGAATCACGTGGAGCGTGCATGTGTAGGCACACCTGCTAAACTGCGTACTGCAAGTCGGGCCGAGTGAGCGTTAAGTACTGAAGAGCACCGACAATGGACCTGTGGAAGGCGGCGTCCTGTGCCGGAGTACCCTCAAGAGCGGGGACCTTGGCCTTCGTGTTGATAGGCGTAGGTGCAGGCTTGCAGTTAAGCATGCTAGCGCGCTCAAGTAACTCCTGGGCATACTGCTGCTGATGAAGAAAGAACCCGTCTGCACGCCACACTACCTCGATCCAGAGGAAGTAGTGCAAAGGACCGAGGTCCTTCATGGCGAACTCGGTGCAGAGGTGAGCCGTGAGTTGACAAAGAAGGTCGGTCGAGGAAGCGGTCAAGATGATGTCGTTGATGTAGAGCAGCAGATAAGTCGTCCCACTAGCGTGCTGGTATACGAACAGAGAGGCATCCGAGTGAGTGGCTTGGAAACCAAGCCGTTGAAGGAATGCAGCAATACGCTGGTACCAAGCATGAGGGGCCTGCTTGAGCCCGTAGAGTGAGCGCGAGAGCAGGCACACGTGATCCGACTGGGTGGCGTCGACGAGGCCGATGGGCTGCTGACAGTAGACCTGCTCGGTGAGATGGCCATTGATGACCCACAAGTATAGGGGATCTATCGTAGTCCTTTCGAAAAGTAAGAGTGTCGAACCCAACGAGGAGCAGAAGGAAATGATAAGCGGTTTTCAGCAAGGTATTCTCTGCAAGTACTGAAATAAGTGGTAACAGATAGTTTTGTGATAAGATAAATTGTAACGAGCAACAAGTAACAAAAGTAAATAAGGTGCAGCAAGGTGGCCCAATCCTTTTTGTAGCAAAGGACAAGCCGGAACAAACTCTTATAATAGGAAAAGCGCTCCCGAGGACACATGGGAATATCTTCAAGCTAGTTTTCATCACGCTCATATGATTCGCGTTCGGTACTTTGATAATTTGATATGTGGGTGGACTGGTGCTTGGGTGCTGTTCTTACTTGAACAAACATACCACTTATGATTAACCTCTATTGCAAGCATCCACAACTACAACAAAAGTATTAAGGTAAACCTAACCATAGCATGAAACATATGGATCCAAATCAGCCCCTTACGAAGCAACGCATAAACTAGGGTTCAAGCTTCTGTCACTCTAGCAACCCATCATCTACTTATTACTTCCCAATGCCTTCCTCTAGGCCCAAATAATGGTGAAGTGTTATGTAGTCGACGTTCACATAACAACACTAGAGGTTAGACAACATACATCTCATCAAAATATCGAACGAATACCAAATTCACATGACTACTAATAGCAAGACTTCTCCCTTGTCTCAGGAACAAACGTAACTACTCACAAAGCATATTCATGTTCATAATCAGAGGGGTAATAATATTCATAAAGGATCTGAACATATGATCTTCCACCAAATAAACCAACTAGCATCAACTACAAGGGTAATCAACACTACTAGCAACCTACTAGCACCAATCCGGACTTGGAGACAAGAATTGGATACAAGAGATGAACTAGGGTTTGGAGATGAGATGGTGCTGGTGAAGATGTTGATGGAGATTTCCCTCTCCCGATGAGAGGGCGTGGTGATGATGATGGCGATGATTTCCCCTCCGGGAAGTGTACCCGCAGAACAGCTCTGCGGAGCCCTAGATTGGTACCGCCAAGGTTCCGCCTCGTGGCGGAGTCTCGTCGAAAGGTTGCTTATGATTTTTTCCCATCGGAAGACTTCATATAGGACAAGATGGGCGTCGAGAGCCACCGGGGCCCACGAGGTAGGGGTGTGCAGGGGGGGGCGCGCCCCACCCTCGTGAGCAGGTGTGGGCCCTGGCCTTCATCTTTGACGATTTTTCTTTATTTATTTTAAGGTATTCCGTGGACTTTCAGGACTTTTGGAGTTGCGCAGAATAGGCCTTCAATATTTGCTCGTTTTCCAGCCCAGAATTCCAGCTGCCGGCATTCTCCCTCTTCATGTAAACCTTGTAAAATAAGAGAGAATAGCCATAAGTATCGTGACATAACGTGAAATAACAGTCCATAATGCGATAAATATCGATATAAAAGCATGATGCAAAATGGACGTATCAACTCCCCCAAGCTTAGACCTCACTTGTCCTCAAGCGAAAAGCCGATAACAATAAATATGTCCTCATGTTTAGAGGTAGAGGCGTCGATAAAAATAAAATACGTACATGAAGGCATCATGATTATTCTCATAACAACAACATATATTGATTTGTCATATGATTACTTATGTTCAAGTGATGATCTTTTCACAAAGCCAAAGTATGAATCAGAAACCTTATTGGGCACCAACAAATTATACCTTCATTCATTGAAGCAATTGCAATTTATCATAACATCGGAAAGAGTCTATGTCATAGCTTAAAAGCAAGTCCACATACTCAACTATCACTTAGTCCTTCATAATTGCTAACACTCACGCAATACTTGTGGTTACGGAGTTTTAACCGGACACAGAGAAAGATAGGGGCTTATAGTTTTGCCCCACAACCTTTTACCTCAAGGGTAATGTCAACAATAATAATTCATGCTCCCCTACATCCAATTAGATATATATATATCATGTTCTTTCCAACATCTGGGCTTGCCAAAGGATAAAATGAAAAAGAAAGGTGTAGATCACATGACTCTTGCATAAGGTAGAAGATAATAATAAAAGATAGGCCCTTCGCAGAGGGAAGCAGAGGTTGCCATGCGCTTTTATGGTTGGATGCACAAAATCTTAATGCAAAAGAACGTCACTTTATATTGCCCTTGTATGTGAACCTTTATTATGCAGTCAAATCGCTTTTATTGCGTCCACAACAAGTTCGTACAAAGCTTATTTCTCTGCACTAATAAGTCATGCATATTTAGAGAGCAATTTTTATTTCTTGCACCGATGACAACTTACTTGAAGGATCTTACTCAATCCATAGGTAGATATGGTGGACTCTCATGGCTAAACTGGTTTAAGGGTATTTGGAAGCCCAAGTAGTATCTCTACTTGGTGCTGAGAATTTGGCTAGCATGAGGGGGAAAGGAAAGCTCAACACGGTAGAGGATCCATGACAACATACTTTATTTCAGATGTAAGAAAACATAACTCAATATGTTGTCTTCCTTGTCCAACATCAACTCTTTTAGCATGTCATATTTTAATGAGTGCTCCCAATCATAAAAGATGTCAATGATAATATATCTATATGTGAAACCTCTCTCTCCTTCTTACTTCCTATTAATTGCAACGATGACCAAAGCTATATTTGCCAACTCCCAACAACTTTTAATCATCATACTCTTTCTATGTGAAGTCATTACTTTCAATAAGATCAATATGAGATCTTTGTTTCTTTTTATTCATTTCTTTTATTCACCCAAGATCATGGCAAAATAATCAAGCCCTTGACTCAACACTAATCTTTATTATATATATAGCTCACGGACTCGATTTCATAGAGGGATCATAAAGCAAAACTTCAAAACTAGATCATGCCATGACTTTATTTTACTAAATCAAGATACTACTAATAGGATCGAACTACGAAAAACGGTAAAGATAGGAGTTGTGATGGTGATACGATGCAGGGCACCTCCCCAAGCTTGGCGGTTGCCAAGGGAGTGCCCATACCCATGTGATTATGTCTCCTTCTTTGTTGTTGACGGTGGAGGTGTTGTTGATGATGCAAGCTTGTCTTCCACCTTCCATGGCATAGGCTCACCCTCATAGAAGGATGATCGAGTCTCGGAATCCTCAAATCTGCAACGAAACAGCTCAAACGAAAACAGAGGATATTTGCGTGATACGGTCGTCAAAACCATCGGAGAATATATAATGAATTTTACCGACCAAAATCGTATCGTGCAAGAAAGCGGAGTCCGGAGGGCACACGAGGTGCTCACGAGGTAGGGGCGCGCCCGGGGGTGGGCGCGCCCTCCACCTCGTGGAGGCCTCGTGTCCTCCCCGGACTGCTACTTATTTTTCTATTTTTCTAAATATTCCAAAACGGAGAAATATTTCCTTGAAAATTGTTTTGGAGTCGGTTTACTTACCGTACCACATACCTATTCCTTTTCGGAGTCTGGAACATTATGGAAAGTGTCCCTTATGTATTCCTCCGGGGTTACGGTTTCAATAATATTGGTTTCAACATTTATAGGATTACCTGAGATATAGTGTTTGATCCTTTGACCGTATACCACCTTCAGATTTGTGCCTGCGAAGTTGTTGATTTTTATGGCACTGGAATGATAGACCTCCTCGATAACGTAGGGACCTTCCCATTTAGAGAGAAGTTTTCCTGCAAAAAATCTTAAACGAGAGTTGTATAGCAATACATAATCACCTACATTAAACTCACGCTTTTGTATCCTTTTGTCATGCCATCTTTTAGCTTTTTCTTTAAACAACTTGGCATTTTCATAGGCTTGGGTTCTCCGTTCATCAAGTGAGCTAATATCAAATAACCTCTTCTCACCGGCAAGTTTGAAATCATAGTTGAGCTCTTTAATAGCCCAATATGCATTATGTTCTAGTTCGAGAGGTAAGTGACATGCTTTTCCATAAACCATTTTATACGGAGACATACCCATATGATTTTTATATGCAGTTCTATAGGCCCATAATGCATCATCAAGTTTCTTGGACCAATTCTTTCTAGACCTATTGACGGTCTTTTGCAAAATTATTTTTGAGCTCTCTATTACTTAATTCTACTTGACCACTAGACTGCGGGTGATATGGAGATGCAATTCTATAATTAACATCATATTTAGCAAGCATTTGATGGAAAGCACCATGAATAAAGTGTGAACCACCATCAGTCATTAAATATCTAGGGACTCCAAACCTCGGAAAAATAACTTCCTTAAGCATTTTGATAGAAGTGTTATGATCAGCACTACTAGTTGGAATAGCTTCTACCCACTTAGTAACGTAATCAACAGCAACTAAAATATGTGTATATCCATTAGAGGTAGGAAAAGGTCCCATATAATCAAAGCCCCAAACATCAAATGGTTCAATAACAAGTGAATAATTCATAGGCATTTCTTGACGTCTACTAATATTACCAATTCTTTGACATTCATCACAAGACAAAACAAACTTACGGGCATCCTTGAAGAGAGTAGGCCAATAAAAACCAGATTGCAATACCTTATGTGCAGTTCTATCTCCAGCGTGGTGTCCTCCATAAGCTTCGGAGTGACACTTGCGTGAGGATCATTCTGTGCATGCTCGGTACACAACGATCTAATAACACCATCTACTCCTTCTTTAAAAGATGTGGGTCATCCCAAAAGTAATGTCGCAAATCATAAAAGAACTTTTTCTTTTGTTGGTATGTGAATCTAGGTGGTATAAATTTAGCAACAATATAATTAGCATAATCAGCATACCATGGAGTGCTACGAGAAGTGCTTACGACATTTAATTGTTCATCAGGAAAGCTATCATCAATAGGTAGTTCTATAGGCCCATAATGCATCATCAAGTTTCTTGGACCAATTCTTTCTAGACCTATTGACGGTCTTTTGAAAAATTAGTTTGAGCTCTCTATTACTTAATTGTACTTGACCACTAGACTGCGGGTGATATGGAGATGCAATTCTATGATTAACATCATATTTAGCAAGCATTTGACGGAAAGCACCATGAATAAAGTGTGAACCACCATCAGTCATTAAATATCTAGGGACTCCAAACCTCGGAAAAATAACTTCCTTAAGCATTTTGATAGAAGTGTTATGATCAGCACTACTAGTTGGAATAGCTTCTACCCACTTAGTAACGTAATCAACAGTAACTAAAATATGTGTATATCCATTAGAGGCAGGAAAAGGCCCATATAATCAAAGCCCCAAACATCAAATGGTTCAATAACAAGTGAATAATTCATAGGCATTTCTTGACGTCTACTAATATTACCAATTCTTTGACATTCATCACAAGACAAAACAAACTTACGGGCATCCTTGAAGAGAGTAGGCCAATAAAAACCAGATTGCAATACCTTATGTGCAGTTCTATCTCTAGCGTGGTGTCCTCCATAAGCTTCGGAGTGACACTTGCATAGGATCTATTCCTGTGCATGCTCAGGTACACAACGTCTAATAACACCATCTACTCCTTCTTTATAAAGATGTGGGTCATCCCAAAAGTAATGTCGTAAATCATAAAAGAACTTTTTCTTTTGTTGGTATGTGAAGCTAGGTGGTATAAATTTAGCAACAATATAATTAGCATAATCAGCATACCATGGAGTGCTACGATAAGTGCTTACGACATTTAATTGTTCATCAGGAAAGCTATCATCAATAGGTAGTGGGTCATCAAGAACATTCTCTAACCTAGATAAGTTTTACGCAGCGGGTTCTCAGCTCTTTTCTATCAACAATATGCAAATCAAATTCTTGCAGCAAGAGAACCCATCTAATAAGTCTAGGTTTAGCATCTTTCTTTTCCATAAAATATTTAATAGCAGCATGATCAGTGTGAATAGTTACTTTAGAATCAACAATATAGGGTCTAAATTTATCACAAGCAAATACAACTGCTAAAAGTTCCTTTTCGGTAGTAGCATAATTTCTTTGAGCATTATCTAGAGTCTTACTAGCATAATGGATAACATTTAATTTCTTATCAACTCTTTGCCCTAGAATAGCACCTACAACATAATCACTAGCATCACACATAATTTCAAAGGGTAAATTCCAATCAGGTGGCTGAACAATAGGTGCAGAGACTAATGCTTTCTTAAGTATTTCAAATGCTTCTACACAATCATCATCAAAGACAAATGGTACATCTTTTTGTAACAAATTAGTCAGAGGCCGAGAAATTTTTGAGAAGTCCTTAATGAACCTCCTATAAATCCGGCGTGACCAAGGAAACTTCAATACCTTTGATGTCCTTGGGACATGGCATCTTTTCAATAGCATCAACCTTGGCTTTATCAACTTCAATACCTCTTTCAGAAACTTTGTGCCCCAAGACAATTCCTTCATTAACCATAAAGTGGCACTTTTCCCAATTCAAGACAAGATTAGTTTCTTCACATCTCTGCAAAACTCGATCAAGATTGCTCAAGCAATCATCAAAAGAGGAACCATAGACGGAAAAGTCGTCCATGAAAACCTCACAAATCTTTTCACAAAAGTCAGAGAATATAGCCATCATGCATCTTTGAAAGGTAGCAGGTGCATTACATAAACCAAAAGGCATACGTCTATAAGCAAAAGTACCAAAAGGGCATGTAAAAGTAGTCTTTGATTGATCTTTAGCCAACGCAGGTATTTGAGAGAAACCAGAATAACCATCTAGAAAGCAATAATTTGTATGTTTGCATAATCTTTCTAGCATTTGGTCAATAAAAGGTAAGGGGTAATGATCTTTCTTAGTAGCTTTATTTAATTTGCGAAAATCAATTACCATCCTATAACCTGTGATAATTCTTTGCGGAATTAATTCATCTTTATCATTAGGGACAACGATAATACCTCCTTCTTAGGGACACAATGGACAGGACTTACCCATGACTATCAACAGCGGGATAAATTATACCTGCCTCTAGAAGCTTGAGTATTTCCTTTCTTACCACTTCTTTCATTTTAGGATTCAAAGCGCGTTGAGGATCACAAACTGGTTTGGCATCCGCTTCCAAATTTATTGTATCTTGACATAGAGTGGGACTAATGCCCTTAAGATCATCAAGAGTATATCCAATAGCGCACTGTGCTTCTTGAGTTTTCAATAATCTTTCTTCTTCATGCTCTGAAAGGTTAGCACTAATAATAACAGGATATATTTTCTTTTCATCAAGATAAGCATACTTAAGATTATCGAGCAGCGGTTTAAGCTCAAATACGGGATCACCCTTGGGTGGAGGAGGATCCCTAAGATTTCAACAGCAAATTGTGTTTCAGAATAGGTTCTTGTTTAAAGAATACTTCATCTATTTCTCTTCTTTCATTCATAAACATATCATTTTCATGGTCTAGCAAATAGTGTTCCAAAGGATCACTAGGAGGTACGACAATAGAAGCAAGACCAATAATTTCATCCTTACTAGGCAATTCTTCTTCATGATGTTATTTACTAAATTTAGAGAAATTAAACTCATAAACTATATCATCCAAGCCAATAGTAACAACATTCTTTTCGCAGTCTATCGTAGCATTAACAGTATTCAAGAAGGGTCTACCAAATATAATGGGACAAAAGCTATCTTGTGGAGAACCAAGAACAAGAAAATCAGCGGGATATTTGGTTTTCCCACACAAGACTTCAACATCTCTAACAATTCCCATTGCAGATATAGTATCTCTATTGGCAAGTTTAATTGTAACATCAATATCTTCTAACTCAGCAGGTGCAATTTCATGCTTAATTTCTTCATACAAGGTAATAGGTATAACACTAGCACTAGCACCCATATCACATAAGCTATGATAACAATGATCTCCTATTTTAACAGAAATAACAGGCACGCCTACCACATGTCTATGTTTATCTTTAGCACAAGGTTTAGCAATCCTAGCAGTTTCACCACAGAATTGAATAACATGCCCATCAATATTATCAGACAAGAGATCTTTAACAATAGCAATATTAGGTTCTACTTTGACTTGCTCAGGAGGTGTATAAGTTCTAATATTGCTTTTACGAACAACAGTTGAAGCTTTAGCATGATCCTTTACTCTAACAGGGAAAGGTGGTTTCTCAACATAAGAGGTGGGAACAATAGGGTCATTATAAGTGATAGTCTTTTCTTCAACTTTAATAGGTGCAGCTACTTTTACTTCTATGGGAGGATGATATTTAAACCACTTCTCCTTAGGGAGATCAACATGAGTAGCAAAAGATTCACAGAAAGAAGCTACTATCTCAGAGTCAAGTCCATATTTAGTGCTAAACTTACGAAAAATATCGGTATCCATAAAAGATTTAACACAATCAAACTTAGGTGTCATACCTGACTCCTTACTTTCGTCGAGGTCCCAATCTTCAGAGTTGTGTTTAATTCTATCCAATAAATTACATCTGAATTCAATAGTCTTCATCATAAAAGAGCCACCACAAGAAGTATCGAGCATGGTGCGATTGTTATCAGAAAGCCGAGCATAAAAATTCTGAAGTATTGTTTCTCTTGAGAGGTCATGATTGGGGCATGAATATAACATTGATTTAAGCCTCCCCCAAGCTTGAGAGATGCTTTCTCCTTCGCGAGGCCAAAAATTATATATATAATTGCGATCACGATGAACAAGATGCATAGGGTAATACTTTTGATGAAATTCCAATTTCATTCTTTTATAGTTCCATGATATTGTATCATCACATAGCTTATACCATGTCAATGCGTCTTCCAAATTCTTCATAGTGTCCAGCAGATATAAATCCCAAGTGACTCAAAGAATAGAGCTATGCTCCCCGACAACGGCGCCAGAAAAGAGTCTTGATGACCCACAAGTATAGGGGATCTATCGTAGTCCTTTCGATAAGTAAGAGTGTCGAACCCAACGAGGAGCAGAAGGAAATGATAAGCGGTTTTCAGCAAGGTATTCTCTGCAAGTACTGAAATAAGTGGTAACAGATAGTTTTGTGATAAGATAAATTGTAACGAGCAACAAGTAACAAAAGTAAATAAGGTGCAGCAAGGTGGCCCAATCCTTTTTGTAGCAAAGGACAAGCTGGAACAAACTCTTATAATAGGAAAAGCGCTCCTGAGGACACATGGGAATATCGTCAAGCTAGTTTTCATCACGCTCATATGATTCGCGTTCGGTGCTTTGATAATTTGATATGTGGGTGGACCGGTGCTTGGGTGCTGTTCTTACTTGAACAAACATCCCACTTATGATTAACCTCTATTGCAAGCATCCGCAACTACAACAAAAGTATTAAGGTAAACCTAACCATAGCATGAAACATATGGATCCAAATCAGCCCCTTACGAAGCAACGCATAAACTAGGGTTTAAGCTTCTGTCACTCTAGCAACCCATCATCTACTTATTACTTCCCAATGCCTTCCTCTAGGCCCAAATAATGGTGAAGTGTTACGTAGTCGACGTTCACATAACACCACTAGAGGTTAGACAACATACATCTCATGAAAATATCGAACGAATACCAAATTCACATGACTACTAATAGCAAGACTTCTCCCTTGTCCTTGGGAACAAACGTAACTACTCACAAAGCATATTCATGTTCATAATCAGAGGGGTAATAATATGCATAAAGGATATGAACATATGATCTTCCACCAAATAAACCAACTAGCATCAACTATAAAGGGTAATCAACACTACTAGCAAGCTACTAGCACCAATCCCGGACTTGGAGACAAGAATTGGATACAAGAGATGAACTAGGGTTTGGAGATGAGATGGTGCTGGTGAAGATGTTGATGGAGATTGCCCTCTCCGATGAGAGGGCGTTGGTGATGATGATGACGATGATTTCCCCCTCCGGGAAGTGTCCCCGCAGAACAGCTCTGCGGAGCCCTAGATTGGTTCCAAGGTTCCGCCTCGTGGCGGCGGAGTCTCGTCCGAAAGGTTGCTTATGATTTTTTCCCATCGAAAGACTTCATATAGGAGAAGATGGGCGTCGGAGAGCCACCGGGGGGCCACGAGGTAGAGGCGCGCCAGGGGGGCGCGCCCACCCTCGTGAGCAGGGTGTGGGCCCCCTGGCCTTCATCTTCGGTGTGGATTTTCAGGACTTTTGGAGTTGCGCAGAATAGGCCTTCAATAT
Organism: Aegilops longissima; assembly: GCA_021605205.1. Lineage (NCBI taxonomy): Eukaryota > Viridiplantae > Streptophyta > Magnoliopsida > Poales > Poaceae > Aegilops > Aegilops longissima. The sequence goes on from CM038678.1 coordinate 448,313,595, forward strand.
TTTCTCCTTTTCCAGCCCAGAATTCCAGCTGCTGGCATTCTCCCTCTTCATGTAAACCTTGTAAAATAAGAGAGAATAGCCATAAGTATTGTGACATAACGTGAAATAACAGTCCATAATGCGATAAATATCGATATAAAAGCATGATGCAAAATGGACGTATCAGCCATGAAGGGACACGTTGGAGACATCCATCTGGTGGACGGGCCATGCGCGAGAGACCGCCAGCTGCAGGACAATGCGGATGGTGCCCGGTTTGACAACCGGGGCGAAGGTGTCGGTGAAGTCCACACCGGCACGCTGGCAGAAACCGCGAACAACCCAACGAGCCTTGTAGCGCTCAATGGTCCCGTCAGGTCGAGTCTTATGACGAAAGACCCACTTGCCGCTGAACACGTTAGCGTGTGGCGGCCGGGGCACCAACTGCCAGGTGCAGTTGCGCTGAAGAGCGTCAAACTCCTCCTGCATTGCGGCGAGCCAATGAGGGTCACGAAGAGCCGCTCGAGCCGATGATGGGAGGGGATACGGTGCCGAGGTGGAAGCCGCAAGAAGATACTCGTCGGCTGAGTACCACTGGATCGGGTGGAGCGCATAGGTCCGGGCACGAGTCACCATACGGGGTGGCGGCAAGTCCGGGGCAGCAGCGGGCGAATTTGATGAAGAAGAGCCCACTGCGGCCGAGCCTACCGAGGGCTCGGGAGAGTCCATCACGGACCCGGGCGACCCGGGCGAGGGGGCATCGAGGGCGCCGCTGCGTCGGCCGAAACAGCGGGGCCAGGCGCCGAGCCCGCAACCCTTGAGTGGGACAGGGGGCCGAAGCCAGGAGGCGGCCCGAGGTGGGCTCGAGGGTGCGCATGCGCACCAAGGGAGCCCGAAGCCGAGTCGCCAGGAGCCGGTGGTGAAGTCGTCGGCGAGTCGGACGGTGGTACCTGCTGAAACGAAAAAACCCTTTCATCAAAGTAAACGTGTCTAGAGGTGAAAACACGGTGTGAGATAGGGTCGTAGCAGTGGTAGCCCTTGGTGTTGGGAGGGTAGACCAAGAAGATGCATGCGAGAGAGCGAGGAGCAAGTTTATGAGGGGTGGTAGAGGCGATGCTGGGGTAGCAAAGGCACCTGAAGATGCGAAGGTTGTCATAAGATGGTGGGCTCCCGAAAAGCAGGTGGTGCGGTGGAAAGTTGCCGCGAACGCGGCATGGCCGAATGTTGATAAGAAGTAATGCAGTGGCGAGGGCGTCGGTCCAGAAACAGGGTGGCACGTTAGCATGGAACAATAGGGTGCGGACGCAATCATTAAGAGTGTGTAGGACCCGTTCGTCCTGCCCATTTTGTTGCGAGGTATAGGGGCAAGTGAGACAAAAAATTGCCCCATGTGTGGCGAGGAGATTACAAACCGCAAGGTTGTCGAATTCCTTCCCATTGTCCGTTTGGATGGCATGAATGGAGCGACCGTGGTGACATATGAGTAAAAGGCGGTGAGAATGGATATGACATCGGATTTCCGCCGCAACGGGAAGGTCCACACATAGTGCGAAAAATTATCCAAAATGACGAGATAGTAAATATAGTCGGTATTACTCGCAACTGGAGAAGTCCACACATCACTATGAAGTAGTTCAAAGGGATACAATGCAAACAAAGAGGAAGTGCTAAAGGGAAGACGAGTATGTTGGCCTAGACGACACGCATGACAAGTGTGTCCGTCGATCTTATTACAAGTGAAAGAAAAACTCCGAAGAATATGACGAAGAGTGGTGTCGTTGGGATGTCCCAAGCGAGCGTGCCAAAGGTCCACACCGACGGAGAGGGCGACCGGAGATGTGTTGGTGGAGGCGGGTGGGTGGATTGGGTAGAGCTCGTCGGGGCTATCACATCAGAGGAGCACCATCCGGGTACGAGCGTCCTTGACAGAAAAACCACACATGTCAAATTCAACGGTAACAGGATTTTCACGAATAAGAGAACGAACGGAAACAAGATTTTTAATGAGGTCGGGAGACACAAGTATGTTAGATAATGATATCGGTGTGGATGTAGATGAAAAGTAAGCATGTCCTATGTGTGTAATGGGAAGTGATGATCCATCACCGACGGTAATGCGATTGGAAGTATGGACGGGGTAAGAAGTGTGGAGAGTATCGGGGTTGGCAGCCATATGAGCGGTGGCGCCGGTGTCCATGTACCAATCGCCGCCACCCGTGTAGTTGGCCGGCGAGGGGGCGGAGTGGAGCGCCGCAAGGAGGGCCGGGTCCCACGAAGCCGGCGGGAGTGGGGGCGCCGATGATTGGTGGCGCAAGGGGCCGGCGGCAGCGCGGAGTAAGGAGCCGGCGGCAGCGCAGCGTACGGCGCTGCGACATAGGGCGATGTCGGGGCCGCGGCGTACAGCGCCTGTTGGGGCACGGCGATCAGCGCCTGGTGCGAGGTGGGACGCGGGCCCAGGAGGCCGGGAGCGGGCGGGCGGGGCACTGGCATGTTGTACGCGTGAACCAGGCCCGTCCACGGGTTCTGGGCCGTGGCCCAAGGCGCGGTGGCCTGCTGCTGGCGAGGCTGGCCGCCTTGGTCTTTGCCCTTCCGACCGCAACGCCCACCACGGCGACGATCAGAGGAGGCCGGCTGGGCTGGCGGCTCCTAGAAGAAGCCCGCGGGCGGCGGGTACTGCCCGTAGGAAGCCGCCGGTGGAGGGAACCGCGGCGTGGCAAGCGCCTGCGGAGACGGCGGTGGCGGGCCGCCGCGAGAAGTCCCGACGGTGAGGGCAGTGTGGGTAGCCCTGGTTTTCGCCATCTTCATGCGACGCTCCTCCAGACGAAAATAAACCACGACCTTGGGAAAGGTTGGCTCCGGGATCAAGGTGAGGTTCGAGGCAGCGTTACCGAACTCCTCATTGAGCCCGGCGGTGAGGGTGCTGAGGAGGAGGTCGTCGGAGATGGTTTCGCCAAGGTCACGGAGCTCATCTGCAAGTTTCTTGAGATGCATGTAATAATCATCGATGGATGAATCAAGTTGATGAGACCCAAAAAATTCTTGCTGAAGAAAAAATCCGCGTTGGAGTTGGTTGTCGGTGAATAGCCCGTTGAGTTTTGTCCAAACGGCGAGGGCGTCATCCCCGTCGGTGACCACCGTGTGGAAGAGATCACAGGAGATGGTGAGGTAGAACCAACGAATGAGCGTAGCATCGATGGTCGTCCACTCTTCATCACCAAGCATGAGGCTGGAATCAACGGAACCGTCGACGTGATCATGAAGATGATACTCGTGGAACACTAGAGAGAAATATGTTTTCCAGGAGTAGTAGGTGGAGGTGGAGTGATCAAGGCACACGGGGACACGACGATGGATGTCAAGATCGCGGATGAGGACGGGATCGGGACCGGCGAACGGGTTGTTGTTGGTGGAACCGGAGGCGGATGATCCGGGTGAGGCCATGGCGATGGAGGGAAGTGGCTAGGGTTGTGGGAGGGAGGAGAGGGTGCGGCGGCTGTAGGGAGGCAGCGGAGGCAGGGAGGAGGTGCGGCAGCAGCGCGGCTAGGGGCAGCGGCAGCGGCCTAGGGGCGTCGCGGCGGCTGGAGCGGAAGCTTAGGAAATGGATCGTGGAAGGGAAACACATACTCCCTCCGTTTCATAATGTAGCGCATATAGATTTTCTACAAAGTCAAACTTTATAAAGTTTGATCAAGTTTATAGAGAAAACTATTTATACTCACAATACCAAATGTATATAATATGGAAGTATGTCTTGTGATGTATCTGAGCACATATATTTGGTATTCTAGATGTATATGATTTTCTCTATAAAGTTGGTCAAAGTTTATAAAGTTTGACTTTTAGAAAAATCTATCTGCGCTATATTGTGAAACGGAGGGAGTACCATATTATTTGAAAATGCAACTCTCAATTGATTAGGTGCATAAACACACATATATATTTACAATAAGCAGCCCACGGCCTCAACCAGGGGCGTAGCCAAGATTATCAACCGTTGGGTTCAGCTACACTAAACAGTGGATGCAGTTCTTTACTTAGTCTTAAGCTAGTGTAAATCTATAAGGGACATGCCAAATTTCATTGGGTTCACTTGAACCCAATGCTAATGAGCTGGCTCCGCCCCTGGCCTCAACTATACATGAAAACTAGGAGGTGGGGCTAGATAGGAAATGATCCTACATATACATGCGATATATTGCATGTGCAAAATATATTCAACACACGAGAATAAAACCTAATTCTTAAATAGCTCTTTGGCTTAGACAAAATGGGTTCTAACCGGACATGCGTCCAACAAATCGTCTCCCCCAATACGCCGAGCAGAAACCATGAAGTTTACCAATTGCTGTTTTTAATTTCAAGGTTCCAGATGCGTACGTGCTGTACGTCTCTTCTGCCAAGCAAGATATAACGAGGGCAAGAAAGGCGACGTCACACGTGATCCACATGCATGCTACTCCCTCCGTTCCTAAATAATTGTCTTTCTAAAGATTTCAACAAGTGACTACATACGGAGCAAAATGAGTGAATCTACACTCTAAAACATGTCTACATACATCCGTATGTTGTAGTCCATTTGAGATGGCTAGAAAGACAAATACTCCCTCCGTTCCTAAATAATTGTCTTTCTAGAGATTTCAACAAGTGACTACATACGGAGCAAAATGAGTGAATCTACACTCTAAAACATGTCTACATACATCCGTATGTTGTAGTCCATTTGAAATGGCTAGAAAGACAATTATTTGGGAACGGAAGGAGTATTTGGGAACGGAGGGAGTAGTATATGCTCTACTGGCGGCAATACACTATGCACGCGCTTACGTACATATAATCTGACCGTGTCGCGAGATGGATCGATTAGACCCACAAAGGCTGAGCTTGACGAGCATTATTCTACTTGGAAAAGGCCCAACTTGTCTTGGAAACAGGTGTAGCCGTGTAGGAGAGCAGCAGTACGCAGTACGTAAACCAGCGCACAATGTCCATCCAGCCATCCAGGTCCAAACCGAGTGACGTCTTGCATTACGATGGTGCTGCCGACGCCAACTCCGCCTGGAAACGTTGGGCGCCCAGCGTCCAAAACTTCGGCTCTCGCCACGATTGGATTGTGTTAGGTACGCGACAGCAACACCCCCAAAATCAGAGCGTGTGTGTGAACCTCACTGTGAGAGTCCTAGCAAGTATACATGCTCAATTGGAGTTTTCACGCTGCCCACTTGCTAACTATTCCTTTCTAGAATCGCTCCCACCACTAGTTTGGAGTTGCTCAATTGGAGTTTTCCCCTAAAATATTGGGACGTACGCACGCACCTACGTACGTACGTAGTATCCTTTTTCTTTTTGAACGAGGATATAAGTAACATAGATTTATTGTCATTTATCCTCTTGCTAAGAGCATCTACAACCTGGCGTCACAAACCCTCCTCAAACGTCCGAGCGGCCCGCCCGGTCACTGGCCAGTCACGATTTTTCGACCCAAACGGACGCATCAAACAGGCATCAAACGCCACCCTCATATCACTAGTAGAAAACATGGTTTTGGTCCAAGCTCAATCTACACATTGGACTAATATGAGCATTAGTCTCGGTTTGAGGCCTAGCGCGCCGGGCAGGCATTAGTCCCGGTTCAAATGGGACTTTTAGTCCCGGTTTGAAGCCACAAACTAGGACTAAAGCGTGCGATGCCCTTTAGTCCAGGTTCGTGGCTCCAACCGGGACTAAAGGTTTAGCTCCCGGTTGGAACCACCAACCGGGACTAAAGGGGTTGAGGCTTTAATCCCGGTTGGTGGCTTGAACCGGGAGACCTTTAGTCTCGGTTTGAGTCACGAACCGGGACTAAAGGGGTTCTTATTTTTTTTATTTTTTTTTCTGTTTTCAGTTTCTGTTTTACATTGCTTATATCTTTTAGGACATTTGATGTTTTTGAGTGATTCTTTTTGCATTAGATTCAAAATTTTGTCTAGTTTCGGTTCGTGCCATTAGCTTTCAAATTTGAATAATTTAAATATGAATTTTTTCAAATTTGCTTCAAATTCTAGACTGTGAATAATTTAAGTTTAAAAATATTATTTAATTTAATTCTTTTTGCTCCTAGTCACATGTTAGATTGTTGTCATAGTAAGACTTATTTGGTTATTTTAGAATAATTTAAATTAGGATTTTAGTTAAGACAATATTGTTTTGCTTATATAGTTGTTTTAGTCCTTTAATTGTTGTTTTCAATTATTTTTAGTTAGTTCTTTCTGTAGATTTTAACATGTTGTAGTATGCTTCTGTTAGAAAATAGTAGCATAAATTTTTATAAATAATTAATAATAATTTTGCTACTGTTTTGTATTAATAGTTATTTAGCCTTTAATAATAGTTGATAGAATTAGTTTTGCCATATTAAAAGGTAATTCTTTTTGCCACTTTAATAGAACGCGACTCTGACTTGGTTAACCTTGGTTGTGACTCTGGCTGGGACGGTGCTAGCAGATGTAGTCGACGGTAGGATTGGATGGACACCATCCCTGACTAAAGGTGCAGTTTTCAAACTATACCCCCACCCCTATCGCCATTTCAGTTAAAAAAAACAAAAGAAAATGATAAAAATTTCAAAAATTAAAATCCTTCGAGATGTAGTTATGTTACTACATCTACTAGTTAGGAAAATTAAAAAATATAAATTTTGACATGTTTTGCAAAAAAGTGTTATGAAGTAAAACGGCTATAACTTTTGCATACGATGTAAAAAAATGTATAATATCAAAATGTTCAGCACGAAAACCCGGTTCCAATTTCCACCGCCGTAGGCCGTTTTGCAAATTTTTAGAATCCTCAAATTCTGAAAGAAAAAAAGTTATCCTCAAATTTAAGCTTTTTTGAATTTTTGGTCAAACTCTAGTCAAATTATGGTCAAACTACTTATTCAAGAAATATTAGTGTTACTAAATAATTATTGTTTTTTAAATAATAGTTTCAAACTCAAACGGTGGAACGTGTGACTTCATGCTCAAGTTCAACTCCTAAGAGTTAATAGGATTGCCAGCTTACTATTGTTAGGAACAAAGTGCAGACTTGGAAACTAGGGGGAATATAACTCGGAAGTTAAGTGTGCTTAGGCTGGGGTAGTGAGAGGATGGGTGACCAGTCGGGACGTTAGACGATTTGGAATGAGTGGTCCATACTTGAGCAGTGATGAGGAGTGATTAGAGATTAAATTGTTAAATAATTCAAAATTTTGAAAATCAGGAAAAAATTAAAAAAATTAAAATTTTATTTTTCAAAAAAAATTTAGAAAACCAAAATTTCAATAGAAATCTTTTATTCCCGGTTGGTGTTACCAATACGGACTAAAGGTGGAGCTCCAGACAGCGGCCACGTAGAGCTCCTTTAGTCCCGGTTCGTAAGCCAACCGGGACTAAAAGTTTTGGGCATTAGTCCCGTTTGTTTTGTCCTGATTCCAGAACCGGGACTAAAGGCCCTCTGAAACCGGGACTAAAGGCCCGTTTTCTACTAGTGTATCCATCCTAAATATGGGGCTGATATGGGGCGCACGGGCACGCCCGGCACGTCGGACTGATGTCGGGGTCCCACGTGGGAACGCCAAGAAACCCGGCGGTCCGAAGCTTGTCTCCTCCGTTGGATCGGTGTTGTGGCCTGGCACCGCTCCGGCGGGCCGCGTAGTGCCTAGCCCGGCTATTTAAGTTGACCGGCGGCATCTAAACCCTACCATCCATATTTTCCTCCGTCTATCCCCCGCCGCCGCCACTTCCACTCCCCACGTCCTCCTAGTAGCCATGCCCCCACGTCGCAGGCCATAGAGGAGGCGGAGATGATCACCTACATGAATTAATGAGGTCGAGCAGGAGGGCCGGAGCCCTCCTATCCGCCCGTCCAGCAGGCCCCCGGTACCGTCGTCGTGGACATCTCTGACGAAGAAGATTAGCTAGGGTACTACGTAGGATTTCTTTTGCATGCTTCGTACGGGTCTAGGGGTTGAAATATGAGAGACTCAGATGTAGAGTGGCTAATTTGAAGCGTGACCGGTCACTATCTACGGGCACGCCTAATCGCGTCCGCGGGCGTTTGAGGGGTCGGATTGGCAAAATCCGGTCGTAGATGCTCTAACATCCGCACCACTCTATACGGTTCTAGCATTATGGCTGGGGCCGTTATCATCATATCTCTTCCTCATTTGTGCTCAAGGCCTCACATTGCTACTGAATAATTTTGGAGGTGCATATGTTGACAGGGGTATCCGGGTGAGTACCCATGCACCATGGGGCAATCATTTATTACTCGTTGACAACAACATCATTTTTCTCGGTGCCAAAACCCAAAGTGCAGAGAGACTCAATCACATTCTCTGGATTTACGCTGACTGCTCTAGGCAGTCAGTGAACCGAGAAAAGATTTCGGGTTTCTTCAATGCAAACACAGGTCAAGCCCTTCGAGAGGTTCTCAAAACTACCGTTGGGCATAGTTTAAAAAATCGAACCAGGAGCGCTATCGGTTCATATGTTTTCACTGGTCGGACCGCCGGTTCACCGGTTCGATTGTTGATTTTTGAAGAAATAAAATGCTATATATTTTATCAATAAATAGACCAATCAATAGATAAAAAAAAGTTTAATCGGACCGTCGGGCGTCCTGGTTCTCCTGCTCGGGTGCTCCTAGCCTGGACTCTGGAACGGAGGGAGGCAACCGGAGGGAGGACTGGTCGAACTGACTGGAGCGGAGGGAGATTGGACTTGGATGGACCAGACTGACTAGGCAGCGTTGTCCCCTTTGCCAATTATTAATAGAAGTGGCTCAGGGCACAGGAGTGGCGGCGTGGGCTGGTGGCCTACTACTGCCACGTGGAGCCATGAGGGAGAGGTGGCGTTGCCGCACAACAGCACCCGACAAGGATCGCGTTGGAGGAGGGCGACTATGCTCGACAGGGTTTGCCTGGGATCAAAATCAAGAGAAAGGCTCCGAAATTGGCTAGAACCCTACCAAAAGAAGGTTTTCTTCCTTTTTGGATTCTACCCCCAGCCTGTTCGCACGGAAACGATTTGATTGAGGGGCTTTTAAGGAAATGACATTGAACCGTCTGGTTTTCTATGAACCGACCGATTCGCCGGTTTTAAGAAAAACTGGTCGGTTCGACCAATTTTTTTCAGTTCGATTCCTCGAACTGTCCGCTGTGCTTAAAAACCTGCTGGGTTCACCGGTACCAGTTTTTCGGTCCAACCGCCGGTCTGGTTCAGTTTTTTAAACTATGCTCTCGAGATATCGGTGGAGGCATTCTTTGAACAGTACTTGGGCCTGCCTACTACCATTGGAAGAATCACAAGTGGTACGTTTATTCACATTGGTGAACGAATCCGAAGCAAGGTTCGGGTTGGTCAGAGAGGAATTTTTACATTTAATATGAGTTGTTTCCAACTGTCGGCCGCGAGGTTTCGTTGAAATTAGTTGCCCATGCAGTTCCTACATATAGTATGAGATGTTTCCAACTGGCTAAAAAAGCTTGCAAACGTGTTTCATCATCAATGGCAAAGTATTAATGGGGTAGCTCTTTGGATAAGTGATCTCTGCATTAGCTTTCCTAGGAGAAACTTGCATCTCCAAAAGTGAAAGGGGGATGCTTTTTAGGGATCTCCCTTCACTCATTCTTGCCATGCTCGGTAAGCAAGGTTGTCGCCCGTTGACCCACCTAGACTCCCTTTGTGCAAGAGTTTTGAAGGGCAAGTACCATCCACATACAAAGTTTTTACATGCCACAACTCCTGCACGAGCATCGTTCACCTGGTAGGCGATCATCGCGGGCAAGAAGGCCCCGAATGTCGGCTTGATAGGGTTGGCGATGGTTTGAGCATCTGTACATGGAATGATCCATATATTTCCAACACGTCTACTCTAAAACCTACGGGGTGTCTAGGTACTGCACCTTTACCCAAAGTTCCAGACTTATCAATGAGTACACATGCGGTTGGAATATTGAGCTAGTTCATCAGAACTTTCTACACTCCGATGCATAAGCCAAATTGAACATACCTCTTAATCCATCTGGAAAAGAAGATAGCCTAGCGTGGTCATTGGAAAAGTCAGGCAACTATACTGTAAAGTCAGCGTATCGATCTCTCGTGACTTGTAATAGGCCCAGCTCTCTAGAGGAAGGGACGATTACAAAAACTTCAACGACAAATAAACAATTGTGGTCTGCATTTTGGAAACTGAATGTCATACAGAAGGTTAGGGCATTCCGGTGGCGGGTGCTCCGCGATATACTACCAGACTCCAAACTATTGAAGTATGGACATATTAAACCATTTGGCATATGTGGCATCTGTCACGCTATATGGGGGAGGACTTGATGCATGGTCTCATTTCATGTACAGATGGTAAAAAGTTTTGGATTGCAGCAAGGATAGGTTTAATCTTCGCCTGCCAAGGTTGCACCCAGAAACATGGTCTCGTGATATTTTGCTAGACCCAATGTTCTCAGAGGACTCAAGATGCAAAATTATCACAATTATGCATGCCATATAGTCATCACGGAACCGATGGACACACAATGAAGATGGGTATGATCCGGTTCAGGCGATTAAAGGAGTGCATGAAACCCCTTCCATCCTTGACATTCCATCGCGCCAGAGAACGCATGGGGTGCAATGTTGAAGACCACCGGAGGCGGGATGGATCACCATCAACAGGGACGGGTCTATCTTCGCTGATGGTATGTCAGGTGGAGCAGGTGGCATGGCCCGATCTCACCTATCGTTTCTTGGTGCATGGTGTAAGCCCTTGCCAGGAGTTTTCGACACATTCGTGTTGAGCTGTTGGCTACGAGAGAAGGGGTGACCTTCGCCCATTTGCGCGAGTATTCACATGTGATCATGGAGTTTGACTGCCTGGATCTTGTCAACCTACGGAACTCACATCAAAATTCACGTTCGGTTGCGGCGCCTGTCTTACAAGAATTGGACAATGTCATGCCTAGTTTTTCTTTGTTTTCGGTTCGTCATGTTGGTAGGGACCCGGATTTCCCGGGCCATCAATGTGCTTAGTGTTCTTGTACGTTTGAGGGTACGGATAGTTGACTTGATCAAAGCCCAGATTTTGTCAATTTTTTCTGCGAGGTAGATTTTGTCATTAGCAGCCTATGGGCAGATTGTAACCAGATATTATTTCGTTGAATAAAGTCCCAATTCGATGGAAAGAAAAAACATCCGCTCCAGTGGTTTGTGCTCCCACCACTAGTGTGCCTCTCAACTCTAATGTACAGCAACTTGATCAAGTCAGAGAGAATCGGTGCAGGAAAAATACAAGTCAAGTAACACGAATAATCTGAATTCAGGAGGCCAACAAATCCGAATTCAGGACACGAGACCAGATAGTGTTGTTCTCCATAAAGGACCTTTTTTGCGGAGGGTAAAGCTTTATTGATTACCCAGACTGAAAGTCTTGCTTACAAAGATCAGGCACATCGCCTGGACCAGAATCGAGCCACACAACAGTGCGCTCTTCTACTCTACCAAAGTTTGCAAGGAAATGACTGACTTTATTTTGATCACGAGAGATGTGAGCTAGTCTCACTTCTCGTCCTCCCAACATGAGGCGTTTGGTCTGATCTATCAACATAGCATAACGAGATCGGTCAACAATGTTACCCCTCAGCATATTGATGCCCACTAGGCAATCAGTCTCGATCTCCACCGGCATAGGCGTCCATTGGAGTGCCAAGTTTAAGCCCACCATACACGCGGCCAGCTCCGCCTCCAGTGCATCCGCGCATGTCCGAAGTTGGCGGCATGACGAGAAGATAATCGTGCCCGCGTTGTCCCGGAGCACTATGCCCGCTCCAGCCGATCCCGTCGAGGGGCAAAAGGACCCATCAACGTTGAGTTTGGCCCAGCCCGACGGGGGAGGGGACCATCTGGCAGGGATCGGGCTGCTCTCCAGAAAGGACCTTGGTCATGCTCAACAAAGCGGTAAAGCACAGGAAGACGACGTGGTTAGTCGATCTACACATCTCCCCTAGGGTATTCGCATAGGGTTCCACCGATTCCTCCGGTGATCTGGCCGGAGTCCACGTAAAAACCTGCTCGACGCCTGGTCTTCGCCGGCGATGGGGAGTTACCCTGTCTGTTACAGGCGTGCGAGTTTACATGGCGGATTCACGTCAGATCTTGGGCGAGATGAAGGGGAAGGAAGATGTGCCTGGAGAGAGGGTAGATGCGATTGATGCGTTGGAAGCGACGGAAGGAGATGGACAGAATACAGAATCGGGAACAGCATCAAGAGGAGGGACGACGGAGCAAGATCTGGACGCCGACCAGGAAGATCGGTATGAAGAGGAGGACGCAGCCTGGGGCTTCTATGGCCCCGTACCAGACTTGGAAGATCAGTTCGCTGGGATGAAGTTGCATGGTGAGGAAGAAGAAGACCTCGATTTTTCAAGCGAGGTGGAGGAATTGGTGAAGGACGTTAGATGGCTGGGGCTTTTCCACGTGTACACAACGCGGCCGTTCAGTCACGCCGCTCTCCTAACTCAGATGAGGAACGCTTAGCAAGCGGCAAAAGGTGTAACCTTCAACATCAAAGGCCCGAATCTGTTCTTATTTCAATGTCATTGTTTGGGAGACTGGAAGAAAATAATGGAGGGGGGCCATGGCTGTTTCGTAAAGCTCCAGTGGTGATCCAAGAGTATGACGGATTTTCAGATCTATCAGAATATAAGCTCAATAAAGTTCCTGTTTGGGCACGAATTAAAGGGCTCCCTGATGGCTTGACTGCGAAAAAAGAGTTAGCAGAAAAAGTTGCGGCCAAGGTAGGGAAGCCCCCGTTTACTGTCATGGTCAATGAAGGCACTATAAACCCTGGAAAAGCTTTAAGGGCTAGAGTTTTTCTGGATGTGGAGGAGCCATTGGTGCGGTTTGTTCCTATTACTCTCAAAGAACGAAAGAAATATTCGGTTTACTATGAAAAATTACCAGACTTCTGTTTTTTCTGCGGTTGAATGGGTCATCTCGTCGAAGAAGGTGGAGACGGAGTGCACGACCCCCGGGAGTGCGAATGGGGTGAATGGCTTCTGTGGAACCCTGAGCCTCCACCAAGTGGTCCTTCAGCTGGCCGGGGTGGGGTTGGATGGAGAGGAGGAAGAGGGAGGTCAGGAGGAAGGGGAGACAGAGGTGGAAGGCAGGGAAGAGGAGATGAAGGGGGAAGGAAACAAGGTCGGGGAGAGGATGAGGCTCCCAGTGATATGGACTACACTTATCAAAGAAATAATGAAGATGGGGGGAAGAACACGAGGAAGAGGTTAGTTGCAGCGGATGGTACAATTAATGTACGGGGTCAGCCAGTTCCGAACCTTGCTGGCAAGGTGGCTGGCAATGTCCTGCTGATTGGAAGTGCAGCGACAAAAGCAGGTGAAGACACGGGAACAAGTACACCCGGGAAACTTCCGATTGTGAAGCGCAGGAAGCAGGGAGCAAATGCTGAAGAGCAAAATGATGATCCAATGATTTTGGCGGCCTCCCGAGTGGAGGATTGCCCGTCCAAATGAGTACAGTCTGCTGGAACTGTCGCGGTTTGGGCAATCCCGCGACAGTTCAGGAAATTCGTGATCTCACGGCAAAATTTGCCCCGGTCGTGCTCTGTCTAGTTGAAACACAAATTTCTAGAGCAAGGGCCGAGATATTAGCTCAGTATTTTGGTTTTAATAAGTCGTTTGGAGTTGATAGTTCTGGTGGGAGGTGTGGACTTGTAATTTATTGGAATGATGAAGTAAAGCTAGAGGTTACCGGTTACTCCAAGTATCATATTGATGCTAATGTTTTTGAGCTAGGTCCAGTCCCGTGGAGGTTGACATGTGTGTATGGTGAGGCTCAAGTCATTGAACGCTACAAGACATGGGAAACACTTTGTTCCATTGCAAGTGCTTCTAGTCTCCCATGGGTGGCTCTTGGAGATTTTAATGAGGTCTTGCTGCAATCAGAACATGAAGGAGTTAATGCAAGGAGTCAAGGTCAAATGGATGGGTTCCGAGATGCGCTAGACGTCTGCGGATTGCTTGATCTTGGATACAGGAGGCGGATGTGGACTTTTGAGAAAAAAGTTGCAAGCGGAAATTATACTAGAGTGCGGCTGGATCGGGCCGTGGTGGATCCGTCATGGATGGCACTTTTTCCAGCAGCTGAACTGACAAATGCTGCAGCAGCCTGTTCAGACCATGGGCCTATTATTTTGAAGTTTTCTGATATGGCGGACACAAGGGGACAGCCAAAAAGTTTTAAATACGAGGTTATGTGGGAAAGGCATCCTGAACTGGAAGAGTTTGTGCAAAACGAGTGGGGAGGCAGTCCTACTGTTCTTTCGGTGACAGAACTCCATGAGAAGTTAAAGGACTTGGGAGATAGCCTACACAGCTGGGATAGGCACACTTTTGGCAGTGTTAAAAAGGAAATAAAGAAGCTTTGCAGGGAGCTAGAGATTTTAAAAAATGTACCAGGGCGTACAGGTCCAAGTCATTTGGAGATCAAGACCACGGACCGTTTAGTAGAGCTATACCAGAGGGAGGAAATTATGTATCGTCAGAGGTCGAGAGTGGATTGGCTCACATACGGTGATAGGAATACGAAGTATTTTCAGCTTAGGGCGTCTATGAGGAGACGGAAAAACAAAATTTTGGCGCTCACACGGCCAGACGGGCAAGTTACAGAAGATGTGGAGGAATTAGAGAATTTGACATCCCAGTTTTACAAGGAACTTTTCACATCAGAGGGATGCTCAAACATGCATGAAGTTATCAATGCGGTTCCTCGTAAGATAACAGATGATATGAAGTCCATGCTGGACGCAGTTTATACCGAAGAAGAGGTAAAAAAGGCATTGTATCACATGTTCCCGACTAAAGCGCCGGGGCCAGATGGGTTCCCAACCCACTTTTTTCAAAAACACTGGGGTGTTTGTGGAGCGGAGGTGACAATGGCTGTATTAAGAAATAGTGGAAGGACAGGAGAGCGCCGAAGCAATTAATAAAACATTATTGGTCCTCATTCCGAAGGTAAAAAATCCAGCCTTACTCTCACAGTTCTGACCAATCAGTTTGTGTAATGTGCTATACAAAATTGCATCGAAAGTGATTGCTAACCGTCTGAAGTTAGTGCTTCCTGATATCATTTCAGCAGAACAATCGGCCTTTGTGTCGGGTCGTATGATAACAGACAATATCATTTTTGCGTATGAGTGCCTACATTTTATGAAGCGCAACAAATCTGTGAAGCATCGCCATTGTGCCCTAAAGTTGGATATGATGAAAGCTTATGATAGGGTGGAGTGGGACTATCTGCGAGCAATCATGAGTAAGTTGGGATTTTCGGACAGATGGGTGAACATTGTAATGAATCTTGTCAGTACGGTTTCTTATTCAGTTTTGTTTAATGGCAAGAAGTTAGAGGAATTTAAACCAAGTAGAGGTATCCGTCAGGGAGATCCCATATCCCCTTACCTGTTTTTGTTGGCAGCAGAGGGCCTTTCGTGCCTCTTAAAAAAGTGTGACCAGTCGTCTCAAGTTGGTGGAATACAAGTGGCGCCTTCTGCACCACCTGTGAATCATCTCCTGTTCGCGGACGACAGCCTGTTGTTTTTCAAAGCTAATGGTGAAGGGGCGACGATGGTGTCAAACCTGTTGGAGTTATATTGTCAGGCCTCAGGGCAGCGAATCAACCTAGGAAAGTCTTCGATCTTTTTCAGTAAAAAATGTCCTATGAATGTTAAACAGGAGATCCAGGGCATACTGAATGTTCCTAATGAAACATTGAATGACAAGTACCTGGGCATGCCATCTGATATTGGTAATTCAAAATCTGGAGCTTTCAAGTATCTCAAGGATAGACTGTGGAACAAGGTAAAAGGTTATATTGAAAAAACAATTTCATATGCAGGGAAGGAGGTGTTAGTTAAGTCAGTGGCCCAAGCTATACCTGTGTACTCAATGTCTTGTTTCAAGCTTCCTAGAGGTTTATGCGAACACCTCAACAAGCTCATCAGGCAGTTTTGGTGGGGGAGTAAAGATGGAAAACGAAAACCCAGCTGGGTCTCTTGGAACTCTATGACACAACCCAAGGTTATGGGTGGTTTAGGCTTTCAGGATTTTGAGATTTTTAATCTTGCACTTTTGGCTAGGCAGTCGTGGAGACTGCTACGACAATCAGAATCACTTTGTGCACGATTGTTAAAGGCAGTTTATTATCCTAATGTTTCAATTTTGGCTGCCGAAGTGGGCAAGCGTCCATCGCAGATATGGAGGGCTATTTTGGAGGGACGTGATGTACTTTGTCAAGGCTTGATAAGAAGAATTGGAGACGGGTCTTCAACCAAAATCTGGGAACATAATTGGATTCCTAGGAGTGCTACTATGAGACCTATTGCATGTTTGTCATCTAATCCGCCAGAGTTTGTGAGTGAGTTAATTGATCATACATCCGCAACCTGGTGAAAAAACATTGTTGAGCAAGTCTTTGTAGCAGCAGACTCAAATGTGATCTACGGTATCCCACTTTGCACACGACATATGAATGATCAGTGGGCTTGGTCTCATGAGAAGAATGGGATTTTTACAGTACGATCGGCGTACAAGATGTTGATAGATACAAAAAGACGAAGAGAGGATTGGCTCGAAGGAATTGCAGGATCATCTGACTTGGCAGCCGAAGGGAAATCTTGGACTTCTCTATGGTCGGTTCAGGTCCCGGGCAAGGTAAAAAACTTTCTATGGCGACTTGCCAAACATTCTCTCCCGACTGAGGATGTGCGCCATGTAAGAAATATGTCCGATGTTGATTGTTGTTAGCTGTACGGAGCACAAGATTCATGGAGGCATTCCCTCCTGGATTGTTCAATGGCTCGTTGCGTTTGGGCCCTCGTTGATGGCGATCTCGCTGAACATCTACATGCAACAAGCGAGCCGAGTACGAAGCAATGGTTATTCACTTTGTTTGATAATCTGCCACATGCCCAGCTAATAAACTGTGTTGTTACTTTATGGGCAATTTGGACAACACGTCGGAAGGCTATCCATGAAGCAATCTTTGAGAGCCCACATGCCATTTTCTCTTTTGTTAAGAGCTTCATCTCGGAGCTTGAAATTTTGAGGGCACCTGTGTCATCCGGCGACAAGCCTCGGGCAGCAACTGTCACAAGAACGGGAGGCAGGAGAGGATGGAACGCGCTAGCCGAAGGCATCGCAAAGATCCATGTGGACGGAGGACTCGCAAGGAATGGGAGACGCGGGGGGGCAGCCTCGATTTGTCGGGATCATACTGGCAAATACCTTGGTTCGTCGGCTATGGTCTTCGATCTAATGCACTCGATTTATCTTTGGATCGAGTTGTTATCGCATGTGACTGTAAAACACTAGTGGATGAGATAGAGAAAGGTTCGGATGGAAAATATGGTATGATCATTAAGAAGATTGTTGCAAGGGCAAGGGAACTTACTAGCTGCAAGTTTGTTTTTGAAGGCCGGGCAATGAATGTTGATGCCCATAATTTAGCGAAGTTCTCTACATCCTTAGAAGAAGGACGTCATGTGTGGCTGTGGACACCCCACGACCCTTTTGTAATTCATGTAAACCTGACAATTGAGTAATAAAGTTTGGTTTACCGCTAAAAAAAATGCTCAACAAAGCGGTATCCTCGGAATCTTGTTTCTCAGAGCCAGAGCCAAGGAAAACAACATCCACCGGCCACACCTGAAAATTCCACACTGCAGTCCGGTGAGACCCTTTCAGCCCGCGCATCGTTCGCTGGCTCTGTTTGGATCCATGGGTTAGAGTTAGTTTAGGATAGTTTGGAGTCAACTAACCCAAAAAGATCCAAACAGGAGGGTTAGTTTAGGTTAGATGCATCTAATCCATCCAAAAAAACTAACCCATCCAAGAGGTGCTTATTTGGGTTAGTTCTTCTCGGGACCACTAATAAACACTTTTTTCTCTCGCTCTTCCCGCAGCAGATCCCTCCCCACTTCCTCGAAGCTTCTCGTCCTCTTCCTCCCTCCCTCTCGCACCGCCCGTGAAGATGCCTCGCCGTATCCGCGCTCCATCTAACCCTGCCATCCAAACACCTCTTTACTTAGAGTTAGTTCAGGGTTAGAATCTAACTCTAACCTCTAACTGAGTTTAACTGAGTTAGAGTATCCAAACAGGGCCGCTGTTCCGCGGCGCTGCCCACCCCCATGATCTGACTTCCAACTGCAACGCCGCCGTCCGCGTCGCAGCGGCTGTTGTCACGGATGCGGCGGCCCCGACAGCGGCTGACGCCCGTCCACGTCACTCCCCGCGACAACTCGTGTGCAGTCCCCGCGGAAAGCTCCCCCGCGTCCTGCGGGTCCCACATACTACCGCCGTGCTGTCGTCACCTTCCCACCTCACCTCCCTCCTCGCTGTATATATCTGGCCCCTTCACCTCCCCAAGCCATCACACACACGCCCAACAATCGCAGACACGAACCACACACCCGCGCAAGACAGGGAAAAGAGGGAAGGCCGGGAGCATCCACGTAGCCGTGCGCAATGTACCAAGCCATCCCCTACAGCAGCACCCGGCCCTGGGCCCGCCCGTCGCCGGCGGCGGAGACGGCCGTCGCCGTCAAGACGGAGACCGCGGAGGCGTCGGCGTTCCGGGAGGACGCGGCGGGGGTTGAGAGGGCGGTGTCGGAGAGCCCGGTCGTGGTGGTGGGGAGGCGGGCCTGCTGCCTCACCCACGTGGTGAAGCGGCTGCTGCAGGGGCTCGGGGTCAACCCCGCCGTGCACGAGGTCGCCGACGAGGCCGCGCTCGCCGGGGTCGTGCCGGACGGCGGGGAGGCAGCGGTGCTCCCGGCGGTGTTCGTCGGGGGGAAGCTCCTCGGCGGCCTCGATCGCCTCATGGCCGTCCACATCTCCGGCGAGCTCGTGCCCATCCTCAAGAAGGCCGGCGCCCTCTGGCTCTGATCGGACCCTTCCTTCCTTTCCTTAGTTTCCTTTCGTCAGAAGACGGTGCCGCGGTGTAATCCTGGCCGTTGGATCGAATTTTACACCGCGGCGGGTATATTCTAGGATTTTGGGTTTCTTTAATGGCGTGCTAAATTTTTTCTCAACAAAGAGTATTTATGAGAAAAAAGAAACAGACAGCTAGCGTTACTGATTTTGGTAAGTAATTTATTTCGTCTGGTCATGAGCATGTGAATACGGAAGAAGAGCGTGGGCGGCATTGCAGCGTCTGTACAGTTTGTCGTTTCTATTTCTGAGTTAATGAGAATCAGATGCTTCCTACGGAAATCTTCACCAGCGGCCTGAAATTTCATTATCCCTTTTTTTTAGTTAATGTAAGTTTAGGCGTCTGGTTTTCGTTGGTACACGGACGCTTGATTGGAGTCCTGGTTGGTTGTTGAGAGGATTTAGGTCGATGTTACAGCATACAGGTGGCATGGCTAACCTATGTCAATAGGGTATTCATGTCATGCGTACAGTACAGCTCCTGATTCCATTCCAGTCCAACTGTTTCGGTGTTTGGTTGCGTATACTAAAAAATCACCTATCGACAATCTGTCGTCGTTTGGTTGCTCGTTTCTAACAATCTTTTACTTGCATGCATCCTACTATGCTAGTCTAGGAAGGAGTAGGAAGTTGCATCATCATCAACAACTAGTCTTGGATTAGTCATCATACTTCTAGTTATAAAACTGCAGCCAGGAGAGGAGACGAGAAGCGGTAACTTGGAAAACTAACCGGGAGGGGAGGGGAGGGGCGACGCTGCGCAGGTCGTCATGGTGTACCTCATGAAACTCCAGGGTCGTGTGGCATGTGGACAAGCAAGTGCGTAAGCAGTGATGGGATGGCGAGCCGGAAAAACGACCACAAAATGGCAGTCGCGCAAAGCAGACAAAATTAATTGCTCGTGCTGCCAAGGATGGAAGAGGAGGATTCAGACTTGTTCTCTCGTGAGTTTTTGCGCGGCTCGCGTGACTCGGACGGGAGGAGAGGAGATGGATTCCGCACCCACCTGACCACAGCCACTCCGTCAGCGACGGGTGGATCTGCACAAAAATCTCCCATCTTCTCTTCCCCCCAGGTGCAAGGGAAAATCCGTTCTGATGTGCGTTATTCTGCTGCATGTACACGCTTCACTCTGTAATCACACGAACTGTCGCAGTCGCCTCTGTTCGGCTTCGCGCTGCTGCCGGCTCCGGCACGCGCTTCCTGCGATGACGGAGCTAGCCGCGGCCCGGCCTACCTTTCTCTGTCATTTGAAAATCTTTGTGGAGAGAGCAAAGGAAGGAAGGACGCGACAAAAGGGCGACCGATCGGTTGGCTTTGTGGTCCGCGCGCAGCAAGGAAGGAGTAGGAGGGGACGCGTCCACGGGCAGCCACCAGACGCACGTACGTACGGATGCCCACCATGTGCGCCCCCAACGTCTTGCCGGCCGCGGCCGTGCCACTCTGCTCGCTTCAACGGCGGCGGTGCTACATAGTAAATGTCGAATTAGAGCATCTATCGCTGGACCTGGCAATCCGACCCTTTAAAAACCCGTGGACACGTCCACAGATATTGACAGTCAAGCCTTAAATTTTCTTTCTCATAACCAAACACCTTAATTAGCATACCTCAAGTTCATACAAACTCATGCAATTACATAATAATGCATTACATGCATCGTCCGGCTACTACATCACAACATGCCATCGGACTATCAATTTGGCATTTTTTTAGAAAAGGAGGATGACCCCCGGCCTCTGCATCTGGGAGATGCATACGGCCATTTTATTGGTTATTCTCGAGGACCTTACAAAATATTACAATAATGTGCCTGAGTCCACCATCTTGGCAACATATGCCCCTACTCCTATCCAAAATGATGAAGGAGTGCTAGCTGAGCCACTACCCAAACCACTCACCTAAGCCTAACATCAAAAGCCGGAAGCCGAAACTCATTCGAAAGCCCCAGCCGAGCCTACCGGTGCAGGGCACAATCCGATCGAGCGCGCACACGTGTGTCGTCGCCGCCATCTTCCACAGTCTTGTGTCATATTGAGGCTTCTACCTTGTCAGCCACTCGCCATCAGCGTCACCATGACGCCAGACGGCAACCTCCTCTCGCGAGCCCGCCTCCAGCGCGCCGGGCACCGAAGTCTCCACAGCGCCATGCCATCGATCTCCGCCGCCATCCAATATGTGAGATGAAACACCGCTCCACCATCCCTCCAGCCAGCACTTGCTCCAAGACGATGCCCCCAGAAGGGAAAGCGATAGAACGCCATCATCATCCGAGCCAGAAGACCTAGATCTGGGGTTTTCCCCTGAGCATCCCGAACCTGACGGCGCAGACTGCTGACGATGCCTCGACCATCGGCAGTAGCCAAGGTTGGAAAAAGCGGTAGGCGTAAGCGAGGCGGTTGGCCTTCGCCTAGTGCCTAGGCGGTGCATAAGCGCCCTAGGCGCAGCCTAGGCGGTAATATAGTTTTTACTTGTAGTGTATTTGTGATTATTATATGGGTGTTCATATTAGTTTAGGGCATATAAATAAGTTAATTACCACCTATTTCCTTGGAATATAACCCGTTTGGCATATCGATGTAGTATGTGGCATGATTACTTGCTTGGGTAGGCAATTCCTTGCTTGCCTGCCTGAACATCCATTTATGCCCTAGGCGAGGCGTTTGGCCATTGCCTAGCGCCTAGGCGTGCCTAAGCGCCTTCTAGGCACCGCCTTTTCCAACAGGCGATAGCTCCACTGACGGCGTCGCCACGTCGTCGCAACCTCCAAGATGAAGTGACGAGAATGCATATGTCGACACCGAACCGCCGCCACTTCCACCGCCGCTGAGCAGCCCCGAGCAACGCCGGGAAGGAGCACGCCACCGTGGTGTCGTGCCGCTGGAACAGGGGGTGCGAGGTTTTCACCGAGCTCTGGGAGGGTGGAAGGAAGGTCCTCTCGAAGCCTCCAACGAGGAAGCAACACCCAAAGGCGCTGCCATCGAAGTGGCCGCCACGCCGCCAAGAGATTCCCGGAACCCTTCCGACCACCGGATCGCAAGTCCGGCACCAAAACGGTGACCGAAGCCACCAAGGGCGGATCCGCTGCGGATCGGAGTAGATCGGGTCGAGGACGAACATCACCATGGCCACCAACATCCAGCGAGGAACCGCCGCGCAGCCGAGCCCACCACCTCCCGCCATCCACATGGCGTGGAAGTAGCCCACACATCCCGCCGGCGCCGCCCGCCACCAAGCTGTGTCGCGTGCCACCAGCCATGGCCGCCGCCATGGATCTGAGCCGCAGGCGGGCCGCCAGCCGCGGGGCCCCGCGATAGAGCAGAGCCGCGCCACGGGGGGAAGGCCAACCCCAGCAGATCAGCTTTGGGGAAACCCCCCCGCGCGCCACCGCGTCTCTCGAAGCGGCCTCGCGCCGTGCACATGAGCCCTGTGACAGCCGATCGCCGGTAGCGCGGAACCCCAGATCGGGTCCAGCCCGCGCGCCGCCCACCTCGCGCCTCGCGGCGCCTCCTTCTGCCGCTGCCTCGGAGTGGATCTCCTTTCTGAGACCAGGAACTGGCGCCCCGCCGCCGCCTTCCTTGGGCTGGCCCGAGCTTCGCCGGGGGCGTCCTCTGGCGGCGGCAAGACGGCTGGGGGGAAGGGGAAGAGGGTGGCGGCGCTAAGGTTTTTTTACCCCCGAGTCGCCAGACGAGGCGACGCCCCATTTGTATTTCCGCATGAGGTGATGAAATCCCGCTCTACACTATAAAACCATCCAAGTTAGAAGAAAACCATATTGTTTGCGGCCGTCCAACAACGTGGCCTCTTCGTTGTTCATGTAGATTACACCATTAAAAATAGGAATTTGTTTGGAAACAAAATAAACGAACAAAAAAATTTGAATTCAAGAAGATTATTGAAAACTAAACTTCATTTTTTTCTTTTTTTTACAAAACATTAGAAAAAAATAACTACTACATATTGGAGTGTCACAACCCTAGAATAATTGCTTGTAATTAGTTGCATCAGAAGCATACATACATCATTTTAAATTCAAGCAAATTGAATCGAGGGAATTATCAAAGCCTCAGAAACCATTTAAAAATGATCAACATTAAAAAATGTCTTCAAACAAGTCCAAGGAAATGTTCCTGTTAATCTCTGAAATATTGGCAAGAGCTAAAATTCAAACCATTTTTTTGGAATCTCAGAAATGATTATTTTGGGACTTTGAATTAAATCAATAGTTATTTGAATTTGATTTATATTTGCTATGTATAAAATATAAATCCAATAATCCTGAAAACTTGTGAATGGCTTTGAATATATTGTATCAAGCCACATAAATATTTTCAGAAGCTACTAAAATTATTTAGTCTGAAAACCAAATTAAAACAAACTACAGAAAATAGAAAATGGTAACGAAATTAGAAAAAAAAACACACACACACACAGAGGGGGGGGGGGGAGAGCTCACTTGGCGCAGCCCGCCCGGCCAGCCAGCCCACCAGGGGCAAGGAGGTCTTCTTCCTCCTCGCGCCAGAAGGACTGGGTGCGTGCCCGACGGGCACGCTCCACGAGACGCCATCTGTTAGCAAGCCTCCACGTCGATGCCGCAAATGACTTCGCCGTTGCCGTCCGGATCATTCTGACCTCCTCGCCCTTTCCCCCTCGCCCTCTCCCTCGCTATCCCCTCATGCCCGAGACGACCATGGACGCGCCACGGTGCACTACCGCAACCATTGGCCTTACCCCATCCAATCACCATGTCCAGAGCGTCTGCATCCTCGCTCTGGTAATCTTCTACCAACGGATTCGAGCCGAGGCGCCCTCAAGACGACGCCCGTGACCATCTTCTTCACCCACGACCGTCGGATGCCGGTGATCGACTCAACGCTGTCAACACCTCCCCAGCCTCGACGCTGGCGCCAACAACTTTGCCTTGAGCTCCTCTTTCTCTTCCTTCTAACCCCGTTGCTCCACTCGTTCCCTAGCTATCTCCAACACCGTGCTAAGCTCCAGCCGCCGCCATGGTTGTTGAGCCTCGCGCTCCCAAGCTCCCCCGCTTGCAGTCGTGGCACCGTCATGCTCTTGGAGACCCCAGGATGCCGTAGAGCCTCTTAGATGGCCTCCCCGTGCCCTGTAGCGTCGCCCGCGTAAAGCTCTTGGCTCCGGCCACCTCCCATGTGCTCGCCGGCGTCGTTTCCACCCTTCCCACAGCCAGCCACCTGTACCACTGGACACGGCGCACATCCAGCTGCCTTTAGGACCTCTCCACACGACATTTGGTCGCTGGAGGAGCTTTTCCGGCGTGCCTCCGCCGTTGGTTGTGGTCGTCGTTGTTTAACCGTCGGCTAACTACGTCATTAGTACTAATTAATCTCTCATGTGTCGCTGATAGCAGGCCCCGTGCCTTCTAATTAGTTTAGTTAGGGTTAATTAAACTCTGGTAACTAATTGAGTCAATGACACGCGGGCCCCACACATAAGTTGATTTGCTGAAGTCACCTTTGGCCGACCCCATGATAACCTACAAGTATAGGGGATCGCAACAGTTTTCGAGGGTAGAGTATTCAACCCAAATTTATTGATTCGACACAAGGGGAGCTAAAGAATATTTGTAAGTATTAGCAGTTGAGTTGTCAATTCAACAACACCTGGAGATTAAATATCTGCAGCAAAGTGATCAGTAGCACAATAGTATGGTTATTTGATAGTGATAATAGTGAGAGTAGCAGCAATAGTAACAATAGTAGTAATTGTTTTGTAGCAGTTGTAACAGTAGCAGCAACAGCAGTAACTTAGCGAGAACAATATGTAAAAAGCTCGTAGGCATTGGATCGGTGATAACGTTGGATAATATTCATCATATAACAGTCATAACCTAGGGCGACACAGAACTAGCTCCAATTCATCAATATATTGTAGGCATGTATTCCGTATATAGTCATACGTGCTTATGGAAAAGAACTTGCATGCCATCTTCTTTCCTACCCTCCCGTGGCATCGGGGTCCATAAGGAAACTAAGGGATATTAAGGTCTCCTTTTAATAGAGAACCGGAACAAAGCATTAACACATAGTGAATACATGAACTCCTCAAATTACGGTAATCACAGGAAAGAATCCCAATTGTTGTCACCTTGGGGCATACGGATCATAACACGTAATAGGTGCATATAACTTGCATGGTAGGATCAAGAACACAAATATATTGGTGAAAACATAAACGATTCAGATCTGAAATCATGGCACTCGGGCCCTAATGACAAGCATTAAGCATAGCAAAGTCATAGCAACATCAATCTCAGAACATAGTGGATACTAGGGATCAAGACCTAACAAAAATAACTCGATTACATGATGAATCTCATCCAACTCATCAATGTCCAGCAAGCCTATGAAGGAATTACTCACTCCCGGTGGTGAGCATCATGAAATTGGTGATGGAAGATGGTTGATGATGAAGAAGACAGAAGATCCCCCTCTATGGAGCCCCGAATGGACTCCAGATCTGGCCTCCCGATGAAGAACAGGAGGTAGCGGCGGCTTCGTATCGTAAAACATGATGAAACTTCCTCTCCTATTTTTTTCTCCGAAAGTAGGAATTTATAGAGTTGAAGTTAGGTTCAGCGGAGCCTCATGAGCCCTACTACCCACCAGGGCGCGCCAGAGGGGGGTGGGGCGCCCTGGTGCCTAGTGGGCAGCACCCCCCCCCCTTTGCTCCATTAATTTTCTTCCATTACGAAATAATTCTCCCAAAAGTTTCGTCAAATTTCGAGAACTTTTATTTCTGCACAACAACTACACCATGGTAGTTCTGCTGAAAACAGCGTTAGCCCGTGTTCGTTTCATTCTAATCATGCGAATTAGAGTCCAAAACAAGAGAAAAAGTGTTAGGAAAAGTAGATACGACAGAGACGTATCAACTCCCCCAAGCTTAACCCGTTGCTTGTCATCAAGCAATTCAGTTGATAAACTGAAAGTGATAAAGAAAAACTTCTACGAACTCTTTTGATCTTGTGTCCATATATATGGTTAAATAATACCCAGGTTTTCAGCAAAGATCATGACTAACCATGCAGACGATAACTATTAGATATTATATTCACTCATATCAATGGCATAATCAACTAGCGAGCAATAATAAGATATTTCAAATGCCAACGCTTTGTAAAAACAATCATGGTATAATTTGACAATAGTGGTATCTCGCTAGCCCTATCTGAGACCGCAAAACATAAATGCAGAGCACGTCCAAAGTTCAAGTAGCGACTGAACATTGTAATTCATTGTAGAAGAGATCCAGTCATGATGCACACAACATTAACTATACACAATGCATGAGGATGAAAATAGTGCTCTTAGGACTGGTGCTTATTTGAGAAGGTGATGACTCAACAATAAAAGTAAAATAATATATAAGTAAATAGGTAGGCCCTTCGCAGAGGGAAGCAGGGATTTGTAGAGGTGCCAGAGCTCAAAGGTTAAATTAGAGATAAATATAATTTTGGGAGGTGTACCTTTCCTGTCAACGTTACGACCAAGAGTTTTCAATATCTTCCGTATGCTAAACAAATTAGCTGCAGTCCCCAAGCGGTAAAAGTAAAGTTTACCCCCCCCCCCCCTCCACCAACAAACACAAGCCATGGCTCGCCGAATCCTTGGGTGCCCTCCATACCAACAACAGTCGAGGGGAGTTTTGTTTAATTATTTGCGATTTTGATCATGGGACCAGGCATCCCGATTACCGGCCCCTCTCGTGCAAGGACGAGTGAATAAACACTCATCATGAGAATAATCTATTGAGCATGGAAGATATTAACCACCCCTATCGCTCCATGAGCGATACGAGCACACAAAACAGATATTCATTTGAATTTTTAGAGGTGGCACATGCAAATTTACTTAGAACGGCAGGATAATACCGCATATAGGTAGATATAGTGGACTGATATGGAATAACTTTGGTTTAAGGTTTTGGATGCACAAGCAGTATTCCCTCTTATTTCAAGTGAAGGCTAGCAATTTGGTTGAGAAGCGACCAGCTAGAGAGCGAAAACGGTCATGAACATGTGGTGTGAATAATTAACATTGAATACTAGCATGAGTAGGATATAAACACCATGAACATAAATATCGTGGAGGCTATGTTGGCTTTGAATCAACTACATGTGTGAACATGTGCCAAGTCAAGCCGCTTGAAACGTTCAGAGAAGAATACCATATCATTATACTACATCACAACTATTTTAATGCATGTTGGCATCTAAAATAAATCATTATCCACTCCTAGCTACTTAAGCATGGCATGGGCAAGTATAATCTCTAATTTTCATCATAAACATGTTTAATCATAGTATGCTGACTCATGGATACTGAGTTAAACATATTTACAAAAACAAAAACAAGTTGAGTTCATACCCGCCTTTCCTTGCCTCAGTTACTTCATCATATATCGTCAGTATTGCCTTTCACTTGCACGACCAAATGATGTGAAAATAATAATAGTGCAAGAGTGCCATGGACTAAGCTTGAATCTGCAAACATTTTATTTAAAGGTGAAGACAAAATAATTTGGGCTATTTGTTAGATCAACGATAATGCATATGAGATCCACTCAACATTTTCATCGTGGTCTTCTCCTTAGTAAGACCCAAAAAAAGAAAAGAATTTCAGAGAAATACATTAAATATTTTTGGAGTTTTAAGTTTTTTTTGAAAGAAAAAAAAGTTAAAGAAGGGAAAACAAAAAAGAGAAAAAAAATTTACACGGGAAAGCTCCCAACAAGCAAAAGAAGAACTGGGAAATCTTTTTGGGTTTTCTTCTAATACTACAACTAATGTAAACTAGAAAGAAAAACCAAAAAGGAGCGAGAAACATTTTTTATTTTTCTCAAAGTTTTTCAACGAGAAAATAAAACTAACATGGATTATACAATGGAAAAGTGTGAACACCGACAACTGGAATGAAATGTGTGAGCATGAATGTCATGTCGGTGGGAAATACGTACTCCCCAAGCTTAGGCTTTTGCCTAGCTTTGTAATCACCATCCCTGGCTCGGTTAATAGTCAAAATGATAGCTCGTGGAGGCTCTGGGCGCGGCCTCCTCAGCTCGATGGGCAACTTCCACTGCTGCGTTGTATGCACGTGCCTCTCTCTCATAAATGTAATACCTTCCTTTCCCCGGGTAATCAAAGAGAGCGGGTGCAGGCAAAATAATAGGTACGATAGGTTTTTAATCGAACATCAAGTTATAATTGTAATCCGTAGCTCCATATTTGATGAACTTATGACCGTGCATCGCATCAAAGTCTAAATATCTGGTGGGTAAAACAGGATCATTAGGCAAAGGTGAAACTCTTAGCCTTGCAGCTAAACAGGAGGCATAAATTCCTCCATATAAATGACAATTGTCAGCATTACGTTGCAGCTTCTGTGCAATAGTTGCTCCAAGATTATATCGTTCAATGCCCGTTAAAGCAGTATGTATAAGGCTTAAATCTGGGGCATAGAGTGTACTGCAGTATTGTTTACCCGCGACGCATTTGCCATTAAAGAGTGCAAAGTAACGGATAGAGGGAAATTGTATACTTTTATTCTAGCTTGTGCAACTACCCTATCCTCACCACAACAGAGGCTGCTCAGGAACATCTCATAGTCATATTTTGGTGGTTCATATAGCAAGCCTCAATATGGAATTTTGCATGCATCACGGAATTCTTCTAAAGGAATACTAAAGGTTCTATCATAGAGGCAACATGGACTCTAAATTCATGAGGATGATACCTAAACTTTTTGGTGAACGATTCAGTAACGTTGTAATGCTGAGTACACTTATCTGTGATGAAGGGTGCGAGCCCAGTGTTGTGAACATACTGATCAAATTATTCTTTAATGCCCGCACCTATCATGAACTCGTCACATGACCATAGGCATGATCTGGTGTCGGTATCCCCCAATGAACTTGCCCTTGGTTCATCATAGCCTTGTCATTTCGAGCTCTCACTTGACGATGCCTCCGAGGACCTTCACCTAAAGAGGTGCATTTTATCTTCGAACAATTTCTAAAAAATTTGACCACAAAAATGATATCAATAAAACTTCACAAGATTGATAGCAAGTACTCATATGGATGTCTAGAGGCTATATCAAGCATTCAACTTCTTGGAACTCAAAGAATTCAACATGCAAGCTCATTTATAGCAGCACCAAGAGTAGCTAATTCCTCAAAATATAAACCGCTAGAACAAAAAACTAATTGGAGCAATGGAGGAGTCACATACCAAGTAGCAATTCCCCAGAACAGTTTCGGAAATGAAGCTCCGAGCAAGGAGATCAAAATTTGTGGGTTTGAGAGCAAGAACATGAGAGAGAGCTACATAGATATTTTTTGTGGAGGTAGGTGACGATGTGAGCTAAAGAGGTAAGTGAGGGAGTCTTTGTGGGGCCCACTACCCACCAGGGGCACCAGGTGGGTGTGGCGCGCCCTAGTGCCTAGTGGGCACCTGGGGCACCCCCCATGTGGTGTTTTTAGTACCAAAAATTCTCAAATATTCAGAAAAAATCATGTTAAAATTTCAGGTCATTCTGAGCACTTTCATTTTTGGGCACTTTTTATTGCGGGGATAATTCATAAAACAGGATATTCATGGCATTTTATTGTATTTAACTAAAAATAACAGAAAATATAGTGGGTACAGAAGTAGTGCTTACTAAATTCGTCAACCACATGCTTCTCGAAAATAATCCATTAATAAGGTTGATTAAGTCTTATTAACAACCACTTTCGATTAGCATGAACCTGAAGAACTTACGTAAAACACTAGGTTACCTCAATGGGGATATGCATATCCCCAACAATCAATATTTCATATTTCCATTTGGAAGTAGGAAGGGGAAGTTGGAAGCTTCCAATAGTAATCTTCCGAGCCTTTTCAATAACATTAATACCATTCACTTGAAATTGTTTCTTCGGAAAGTGCACTCATTACCATTGATATGAAAAGTGACCTTGCTTTTGTTGCAATCAATAACAGCCCCTGCAATAGTCAAAAAGGGTCTACCAACGATAATCGACATGTTGTCTTCCTCGGGCATCTCAAGTATAACAAAGTCTGTCAAGATAGTAACATCTGCAACAACAACGAGCACATCCTCAGAAATACCGATAGGTACGACAGTTGATTTATTAGTCATTTGCAAAGATATTTCAGTAGGTTTGAGCTTGTTCAAATAAAGTATTTTGTATAAAGAGAGAGTCATGACACTAACACTAGCTCCTAAATCACATAAGGCAGTTTTGACATAACTTCTTTTAATGGAGCATGGTATAGTTGGTATTCCTGGATCTCCTAGTCTCTTAGGTACTCCATCCTTAAAGTAATAATTAGCAAGCATGGTGCAGATTTCAGCTTCTGGTATTTTTTTCTTCTATTAGTGACAATATCTTTCATGTATTTAGCATAAGGGCCCATTTTTAAAATATCAGTCAAGCGAGTACGCAAAAAGACTAGCCTAAGCATTTCAGCAAAACATTCAAATTCTTCCTCATACTTTCTGTTAGATGGTATAGGTGGAAAGGGCATGGGTTTCTGAGCCCATGGTTCTATTTTCTTTACCATGTTTTCTAGCAACAAAGTCTCTTTTACCATAACGTTTATTTTTAGCAGGTGGGTTATCAAGATCAACAACAGGTTTTATTTCAACATCATTATCTGGTTCTTTATTCTGGTTGAGCATATATATGAACATCATCATTTTCATCTTCATTATCACTAGGTGAATGTTCATTACCAGGTTGAGTTTCAGCATTAGAGATAGAGACATCATTGTTATCCCCGGAAGGTTTTTCTACCTCGGGTTCACTAGAAGTATGCAAAGTCCTATCATTTTTATTTTTATTTTTCTGTTTAGATGGACTAGGTGCATCAACATTAGTTCTTTGAAAGTCTTGTACAATTCTTTTAGGGTGTCCCTCAGGATAATGTAACATCCCAAAACTCTAAATTTTAGAATGTTATATTAAATAAATAGTTTTGGTTGATTGCTTGATTGTGGTGTGGTTTGTTGTGTGAAATTGAGTGAAATTTCAAACTCTTCGAAAGTTGAATGAGATGGAATAAAATGACTTTCCCAAACTTTCACCTTGCATTTCGGATCTCCATGAATTCAAATATTTTCAAATACAAAACCCTAGAGTGAAGATAATATGACTTCCTCCATTTAAATAAATAAAAAGGGTTTTTGAAATATTTTATTTCATTTGGAAATATTTCAAATTCAGAAACTTTATGCAACTCAATGATTTTCATGAGAGAAGATAAAATGACTTCTTCAAAACATATGAAATATGAGTTGGGAGTTTCAACGAATCAAATTTAAAGTCCATTTGAAAATTATTTTTGATTTGGAGTTATTTGGATTTTATTCAAATTATTTTTCTCCAAAAATAAAATATATGGAAATTAGAATAAAACGATTCCGTACATTAGAAAATTGGAGAGAAATAAAGTTGAAATAATTTTGGTATTTTAAAATGATTTTTATTGGGTTTTATTGCACCAGTAGCACTGTTTGCTTTATTTGAATTTTTGAGTATTTTATTTGACGCTGGAAAAATGTTCATGTTGTAGAAAATCTTTTTCTGAAAACTTTGATATATAATATGCCTATATATCATTTTTATTTTTCGACGTTTTATTTTTATTTTGGTTGTATTTGCTAAAAAAAACACTTCAGACCGACTGGGCCGAAGCCAAGCCGGACCAGCGCGCCGCCACCGCCCCCAAGCTCGGGACGGAGTCCCGAGCATCGCTGCCGCCAGCCGTACCTCACCCGGGCACGCCTCCCGAGGTTCGCCGTGCCCCCTCCCCCACGCCACCTTGCCCCTCTCCCCCTCTTTAAATAGCCGCCCCAGCCCTCTCGTCCTTGCATCGCTCGCCGCTGCCGCATCTCGTGCCGCTGCCGCATCTCGCGCCGTCACCGCCGCATCTCGCCGCCTCGCGCCATAGTTGGTCACCGCCGCTGCTGCTGCCTCACCGCCGCTGCTGCTGCCTCACCGCCGCCGCACTCCGCCCGATCCGCCGCCGTCCTCCGTCGCGCCCTGCCTCGCCGGAGAGCCACCGCCGCCGTCGACCCAAACCGTCACCCGGTCCGGTCCGGTTTTCTTTTAGGGTTCGTTTTCATTTAAACCCAGTTTAGTTTTTTTCTGTTAGATCTATTTAGTGAATGTTCTCTGTTTAGCTGTGTTTAGTGAATGTGTTCATTTTATATAGTTTGGTAACGAACGTTCGTTCGATTAGGTTTTCTGTTTTAGTCAGGGACCTCTTTGTAGATGTTTTATTTACAGTTTAGCCCCTGAATTTCAAACCTTCACAACTTTTCAATCGTTTGTCCAAATCCGACGAAACCAACGCCCACTTCTTCGTTATGATCCCCTCTATCCAGATAACCAATTTAAACATATTTTTGAAATTTTGAAATTTGATTTAAAACAGATTTGAATTCAAACTTCTTTTGTTCATAACTCGAGTTTTATAACTCCGATTTAATTGATTCTTTTTGCATATTGAAGCTCTTGACCTAAACTTTCTGATAAGAAGAAAGTCACCCCAATTTTGGTACTGTTAGAAATTGCTTTCTGTTGCAAGAGTTAATTGCTTGTTTTCGAAGTTTTCCAAGATCTTTTCTTTGATTCTTTTGCATGAGTGCTTATGCATGCAATTGCTTGCTCACAATAGATTGACCGGAGTGTGATGAGTAGAACTATCAGGAGTTATGAGTGCGAATCATCTTCATCAACAGTACAAGGGAAGTTCACACTTTGATCATATCCCTTTATTACCCATTTTTTATGCATTAGTTTTATCCCTCAAACATTGCATGAGTAGGATTGGTAAACATGTGGCTGTGGGAAGTAGTTGTTGAGGTAGGAACCTATTGTCTTTTATCAACCCTAGGTTTTATACGTTATGCTCATATTGCTTTGCTATGCTCATAGACGTGGGTTGGTATGTGAGCTTCATGAAAGTTGTGAGAGTTATATTTAACTAAGGGAAACTTAAGGTGGCTACTTTAAATGCACATCTGGGTGGAATGGTTGGGGCACCCTGGGGATATACTAGTGGCTTGCCCGGGCACCTATGGATATACCAATGTTGTCCAAGGAGATCCCAGGGGACCCGTGTGATCATTCTATTGGAATGCCACCCAGACTCAAAGGGATCATAAGATTATTCATGCTAGAAACTTCCTTGTGCAGCCACAAGCCATTATGGGCTCTGGCATAGTTGAGTAAGTTGTGGGAATCCTTTCCATGATGGGCTAGCAGATGTAGGGGATTGTAGGTGTACCGGTCTATCTATCGGTTAAGGGGACCTCTTCGAAAAGACCGTGTCTCGGTCATCCGTGTCTCAAACATCATGCAGTGCGAGAAATACAACGGAGGAGATCGAGTCTTGTGGGGAAAAGTGCACAAACCTCTGCAGAGTGTACAAATTAATCATTATTAGCCGTGTCCCCGGTTATGGACATCTTGAGTATCTGGTACTTGAATTATTGATTTGATCTCATCACTTTACTTAATGAATTTTGTTGGTTTATTAATATTAATATGGGATTGAGTTGGGGGTACCTTCTCAATATGGTCATCAAACTTTGTAGTTAAATCAAATATATATTCCTTTGCTATAGGAAAAAATGGCTTTATGCAAATGATAATCGTAGAGCCTCCACTAGCCAAATATGCATGTAGTGATAGCCATTATTCAGCATTCACTACTGCAGGATGCTACTAACGCGACACTACGATCAGAGACCCTTCGACGAAACTGTGTGCGATGCAATAATCAAAAACGGCGGTGTAAAAAACCGTCAAAAAGGCGCAAAACATTTGTGATGACGGATGCATCAAACACGGTTCAGATTTTTGTTGCGTGTGTGATTCAGGGCATAGGGTTCAGTTCAGTTAACCGTTTTCGACGAGTTGGAACAAAAGAAACGGGCAGCCAGATGAAGGTGTGTGTGATGTACAACATACAGTTCACTCAGATGAACTATTTGTGATTAGGCAACACAAAAGAAACGGTCAGCCAGATCAAGGTGTGTGCGATGTACAGCATACAGTTCACTCGGATGAACTGTTTTTTATTAGGCAACACAAAAGAAACGGTCAGCCAGATCAAGGTGTGTGCGATATACGACATGCGGTTCACCCGGATGAACTATTTGCGTTGAGACAAGAGAATATAAACGATTCAATATAACAAATACCATAAATATTGCAAGGTTCAAATTCAAAGATTACAATGCCCAAATTCAATCATTGCAAGCTGCGTCATTTCTGAAAAGGGATCAGCCGCTGACAAGTCATGTATGGGTTTGACACAATGATTTCCAATTGCTTTGCCATATGTTCTTCCCATATGAACTTTGGCATTTTTGGAGGCACTTACATTCAACAGTACCGCCGACTCTGCTCATCATACCATTGATCTTTCCTAATTAAATGCGTGTTCAACCTCAGTACACCCAACACCTTTGCTCTGGCAAGAAAGAACCTGGCGAGTGTAATCTCTGGTGGGGTCCCTCGGTAGGAGTTCAAAGTAATATTTGAGAGATGCAGATCCAGGCATTCGATGTGATTGTCATTATAAACATCATCCACCGGGCCTAATATGCACTGCAAAAGAAGAGAACGTGTTAGTGCCTACATGCAGTTTTGAACACTGCTAGACACCCATTTGGTTTGCAGGATTGGTAAAATGCACCAACGTGCCATCTTCGATCTAGCATGATTAACATGGGTATTTGATTACAATCTAGAAACATGTAGCCTTCTTCACAAGAGGTTGGATTGGATGAAAAATTCCCTAAGAAAACTAGTACGGATGAATCCAAAGGAGAAATTCTTATGAACGATTGTAACCATATGAATGAAGCAACCAATATGGGGTGGGGGTGTATGTCCTAAAATCCTCCAAAATTCCTTCAGAAATAGTAGTACATTGTCATTGTGAACTTGGGAAAAGGTGCAAAAAATTGAACTCCCTTATGGTTAACATTTAACAGGAAAGGAACATCACCTCGATATACAGCTTCTTCAGGCATGGAAAGCATATAAGGCGACTATTGTACCTGAAAGTTGTAGTATTTGACAGACGAGTAGCCAACCACTTTCAATTTCGGCGCATAAATGACATTGATTCTTGTTGGACCTTGTTGATCAATTACAAGTAATCTCTCAAGTGAAGGTGTGTCCTGGATGACCATATTGTGGTCCGCCTTTTGTGATCTCTCGTTGCAGCACCAACAACACACATAAATAGTGCGGAGAGTCCTGGAGGTGATGTGCAAGGTACTCGACCAATTCATCGCCTGGAGACGAAGGAACTCGAGTGCAGTACAGCCGCGGAGCAGGCGCTCCAGGTCATCCTTTGGGATGCAGACGGCGACGAGCTCGAGGTGCTTGATCGTGGTAGAAAAAAGCGGCGCGTCATTAAGGGGGGATGGCAGTTCATGAACTTGGCGAGGCGCAGCGTGGGTGCGAAGCGGAGCACGGACGTTGGCAGCAAGCTCATATGCCCATCATTATAACTTAGCTTCTCGAGCTGATCTATGGCGTGGGATCGGAACCACTCTTCAAGCTTGCCTCGCTCCCTGCCATTGGAACGGAACTTGCCCGCGATAAGGCCTTTGACTGGGCCATGGTGACTGCCGAGGATCTGGGAGAACGCATCCAAGCTTTGGGGATAGCCATGGCAGAACTTCTGGGCATGGAGGAGGTCGACAGGGGTGCGGAGCCATAGGGTGTGCCACCGCCGGGAAACGGCGGCTGTCCTCGCCCGATTTATGATTGGGAGGAGGGATATGATGACTATCAACAAATCATCGAGGAGGTTGTTGATGAAGTCTAGGCCTGCTGGAGTCACTTGCGGTACTTTCTCGACCCGCCTCCGCTTGTTGGCAGCCTCGTTCTCCACCTCGTCGGCGGGGACAGGAACCTCTATCTCCATATTCATGTCGTGCTCCGGTGCTTCAGCAGCCCCGGCGTCGCCACTCCCTCCAATGGGGTGCTTCGGCGGCATCCTCGTACCCTGACGACTTTGAGGACTCAGAGCGGCGTCGAGGATGCGGACGAAGAGAGAGGAATTGTGTGTGTGGCGAGGATGTGGGGTACAGCCGCTCAGCAGCGCCATTAATATAGACCAGTGGGAGTGAGGCGGGCGACGGTCCAAGGCTATCTCGCTTCCCGGTGAGAACGAGTGCTTAATCTCTAGTATGAATGAAATATATGCTTAATTACTGAATTTTAGTTGCAAAAAATAGATGGTGATATTGATTTTTAGCTGCATATTTTGACAAATCACGGTGTCTCTTGGCTTAGCGCCAAAGTCTGGCTTTAATTTGCATACCGTAATCTGAACCGTTTGCATTGAAGAGATGCACAAATCCTGTGTTGAACAGCTTGTACGCTTCCCGGTGAGCCTGCGCACCGGACTGCGGTCGCACGCCTCCCGTTCAGTCAAGCAGCTGTCCACACGGCACCTCCTATAGCCATTAAAACCAAGACACGTGGCGGCACGTGAATGGTTAACCGAACGCACACGGTTTGAATTATACAAATATTAGAGATATTAAAGTGGCAGCTATTTTTTTTCAAAATGCCTTTGTTGGCTGTCGTTATTCGAGTGCGCCTTCTCTCAAAATGGACACGAAAAATACCACAGCATGTCGGGTGCCCTTCCATGATAGCATGCCAAGTTTCATGAATTTCAGACGAGTTTTGGATTTACTAGAATTTAAAAACCGGGCATCTCAATGTTTTGCCAGCAATCAACGGTGCCCTGGTGTTTGAAATTCATTCCCATTTCTTGCATGGGACCTAAGCATGCACCCAAGGACACAAATTTGATTTTTCAACCAAATTATATGCACTGGAGCATGCGCATGTAATTCAAATTTGAATTATGCACATAAATGCATTGAGAACTCCGTTAATGCATAAAAATTTACAAACGAACCCCAAAAAATCACAAAAAATCACACAACCCTCCTGCTGTTCTATGTTTACACGAGAAAAAACTTGAAAGCAATAAGAGGCAACGGATATCGTTTCATCCCCAAAGGTCGGACGTTCCCTACCAAAAACCATCATGCTTGTTGTGAGAAGCTCCGGTTTGTGAGAAGCATATACCCAAACCTGCCCCAAACGGGACAAAATTTGTACCACGGCATGTTGATGCCGCTCCATGATAACATGCCAAGTTTCATGAATTTCATACGACTTTTGGA
Source organism: Aegilops longissima (assembly GCA_021605205.1). NCBI lineage: Eukaryota > Viridiplantae > Streptophyta > Magnoliopsida > Poales > Poaceae > Aegilops > Aegilops longissima. The sequence goes on from CM038678.1 coordinate 448,350,853, forward strand.
TTTACTAGAATTTAAAAACCAGGCATCTCACTGTTTTGCAGGAAATCAATGGTTCCCTGGTGTTTGAAATTCATTCCCATTTCTTGCATGGGACCTAAGCATGCACCCAAGGACAAAGATTTGATTTTTCAACGAGTTTATATGCACTGGAGCATGCGCATGTAGTTCAAATTTGAATTATGCACATAAATGCATTGAAAACTCAGTTAATGCATAAAAATGCCCAAACTAACCCCGAAAAATCACAAAAATTCACACAACACTCCTATTGTTCTTTGTTGACACGAGAAAAAACTTGAAAGCAATAAGAGGCAATGGATATCGTTTCGTCCCCAAAGGTTGGACGTTCCCTACCGAATACCATCATGCTTGTTGTGAGAAGCTCCGGTTTGTTAGAAGCATATACCCAAACCTGCCCCAAATGGGACAAAAAATTGTACCATGGCATGTTGATGCCGCTCCATGATAGCATGCCAAGTTCCATGAATTTCAGACGAGTTTTGGATTTACTAGAATTTAATAACCAGGCATCTCACTATTTTTCCGGCAATCAACAGTTCCCTGGTGTTTGAAATTCATTCCCATTTTTTGCATGGGACCTAAGCATGCACCCAAGGACACATATTTGATTTTTCAATGAATTTATATGCACTGGAGCATGCGCATGTAGTTCAAATTTGAATTATGCACATAAATGCATTGAAAACTCTGTTAATGCAAAATAATGTCCGAACGAACCCCGGAAAATCACAAAAATTCACACAACACTCCTGTTGTTCTATGTTGACATGAGAAAAAAACTTGAAAGCAATAAGAGGCTATGGATATCGTTTCGTCCCCAAAGGAGGGACTTTCCCTACCGAAAACCATCATGCTTGTTGTGAGAAGCTCCGGTTTGTGAGAAGCATATACCCAGCCCCAGATGGGACAAAATTTGTACCACGGCATGTTGCTGCCGCTCCATGATAGCATGCCAAGTTTCATGAATTTCAGACGAGTTTTGGATTTACTAGAATTTAAAAACCAGGCATCTCATTGTTTTGCCGGCAATCAACGGTGCCATGGTGTTTGAAATTTATTCCCATTTCTTGCATGGGACCTAAGCATGCTCCCAAGGACAAAGATTTGATTTTTCAATGAATTTATATGCACTGGAGCATGCGCATGTAGTTCAAATTTGAATTATGCACATAAATGCATTGAAAACTCAGTTAATTCATAAAATGTCCAAACAAACCCTGAATAATTCCAATTCTTTTATGATCACTGCAGATAAAAGGTCTAGCAATCAAACACCGTCCATGGCCGCTTTGACCCCATTATGTAATTCATATCAAGACAAAAAATCAAGTAGTTCCCACATAGTTTATTATAACCAACCGTGTGAGATGCAACACAAAATATCTTTGGACCGTGTCTGAATAAGAGACCGTGTCTGATGACACTTTGCGCGCCAGTTTTTTGGCTGAAGCGATTCCAAATTTTCGGCTTCCGTGGAAATATCTACCTCCCCGCCCCCTCCCCCTTACCAAAAGCCACATTTCCCCTCTTTCCGCCTTCCTTTCCAAGTTGAAACCTTCACTCCTTGCTTACAGCGTCGCCGCCTCCTCGCCGGCGACCCTCCTTCATGCTGCTCGGCCTCGCCTATCCAGGCAGGTAATCCACACCCGCCCCCATCCTCCTCCTCCTTCCACATCCCACATGGCCCGACCGCCGGCGCGAGCGCGACACCTTCCACCCAAATCACCGACCTCTCCACCAAATAAGCGCCGGCCTAAGCCATGGTGCATGCAGTATAGCCAGGACCTCAAGGAGCATTTGGCAGCGGAGAAGCAAATTACAGCCACACGCGTGGATGAGGTCGCGATGGCTGCCATTCGTGCCGACCCCCAGATCTTGGAGGAGCACCTCGCCGTCGAGGCCACCGTTGACGCCTCGCGCGCCGACGCCTCGACGTGGTTGGCTGCTTTAAATGACAGTTCATGGCATTTTCTCGAGGCCACCGCCGGTGCCTTTGACGAAGACTACGAGGTGTTTTCTCCGTGTCCACGTGCTTACCTCATCTCGAGAGACATCAGGTTGGTGCCCGGAGCGGCTCAGGTAACTCACCACTACAACGAGGGCACCCACGATGCGGAGGCCTCGCCCTCTTCCATGTCCAAGGAGCCAATCTTCATTGATATCTCCGACAATGAGGAGTAGCTTGTCTTATTAGCTCACTATAAGGACCCATGTTCAGTTTGCTAGCTACTGCCTTTCCTTCAAAAATTCTAGTGAATTGTGCTATCTACTTTTACCATGCAATCTTCTACTATAGTGTATATGTTCTATATGTCGTGCAATGTGGTGTTCAATTAACTGCTTGGTTCAACTATGCAAATGTGATGTTCAATTCTTCAGGGTGCAATATTTCCAAGTTGTTAAGCATGCTTGGTTAACTGTCTGATCTTCTATTAGGAGTATGTTATATTGTTCAATTGGTGTTTACTTAACTGCTTGGTTCATTTGTTGTGGTTTGGTTCACTTGTTGTGGTGTTTAGTTAACTGCTTGGTTCAATTCTGCAATGCGATGTTCAATTGTTGTGGCTGCATTCTGTTATTGTATACCATGTGAGGAATAAATCGAATTTGGCTGTAATAAATACATGAGAAACAAATAAAATTGCTATATTTCCAAGTTGTTAAGCATGCTTTGTTTGGTTAACTGTCTGATCTTCTATTAGGAGTATGTTATATTGTGCAATGTGGTGCTCAGTTAACGTTTGGTTCATTTGTTGTGGTGTTTAGTTAACTGCTTGGTTCAATTCTGCAATGCGATGTTCAATTGATGTGGCTGCATTCTGTTATTGTATACCATGTGAGGTATAAATCGAATTTGGCTGCACTCAATACATGAGAAACATATACAAGTGCAATATTTCCTAGTTCTTAACCAAGCTTGGTTTGGATAAATGGGGTTTCCATGTGGCTTGAATCAATCTGATGAATCTGCAATGTGCTTATTTATCATCAACATATTTTACTGATAGCATGCGAACCCTTACTTAACCTGATGACTAACTACCTTATATGTGTTGCAGGGAAACAATGGGAAGCACTGAGGTTTACAAGATGGTACTAACTATTATACCTTGCCTTTTTGTATTCCTTTGCCCCATTTACAATATAGAGAAGATATTTATGCACATCCTTATTTTCAGGCTTCACTGATGATTACCTCTCAAACCACCTCTGTGGTCAGGAGGCAAGGAAAGTTTTCATACAACACCCACGGTTCAATATTGAAGTGTTCCTGAAGAGGTCGAAGGATGGACGGTCAATCATCCACAGGCACTGGCCTAAAGTTGAAAATACCTTCAACATGAATGAAGGCTCAATATTCGCCTTCCGCTTTAGCAGTTTTCCAGATGAGATGCATCTCTCTATGTACCGTCTAAGATGCTAATTTCGAAAGGTTCTAGATGTTGCATGTGAAACTTGCTGCTGGTGTAGTTGTGTAATGGGGTAGCTGAGTGTTGAAGCTATATCATGTTGTATTCTAATGGAATATATTATGTGCTTAATATGAATGTCAATTAGATTAGTAAATCTATTATTAATAATAGGGCAATTAGCCCGCTAATTGGCCAATTAGCTTGCTAATTGGGTTTTCCTATTGCAAACGGTTAATGAGAAAACACCGTGGACAATGACCTCAGGCAACGCACACAGTTTCTAGGAATAAGCCGTGTTGGATCATGAATAATCACACACGACATTCTCTTCAAAACTGTTTGCGTTACGCCACCTTGCGCAAACGTTTTCCTTGGATCGACTCTGTGGGATATACATACGAACGAAAATGTCACATCCCTAGTTCTGGTATGCACTAGGCTAGCCCTTCATGTGTGCATCATGTTTAAAATTCAAATGAACTTGAAATGGGGGATGTTCAAACCCTAGCATGAAAAGGAATCCAAATAGGTTCAACTAAAATCTTTTTCAATGATTTTAAAATGCCCTTTCAAAATGTTCATCATTTCTGGATCAAGGTGGAAGCATCTACCAAAAATGGTTCACATTTTTGCAGGACATATTTGGACTTTGAATTAATTCAATAATAATTGAATTGGAGCTATTTGAATGCTATATATATTTTAGATGCTCCAAAAATACTGGAAATGGTTAAGGGTCACTGGAATAATTCAGAAAGCACCCATAATTATTTCCAGGATTTTATGAAATGGTTTATTATTATTACTAAATCAAAACAGAGAAAAATAAATAGAGAAAGAAAAGATTAATGGAAACAGAAACCTACCTGGCACTTACCTCGGTTGGTTAATGTGCAGCCCAGCCGGCCCATCTGGCCGTGCCGGTCGTCCTCCTCCTTGCGCCAGAAGTACAAGGGCGTGTGGCCGCCGTGCGCGCACACGCGCTGCACCACCTCCTGCTTCCCACCGCTGCCCGACACGCCTGTGAGCGCCACGCACTCCCCCTCGACCGCTTGCTCGGCCTCATCCCCTCTCTGTCTCTCTCTCCCGCAACCGTCCACGAGTGCCCGAGAGCGCCGACGAGCACCCCCGCGCCCATTGCCATCCCCTAGCCTCACCGAGCTGTCCAGAAGCTCCGCCGTTCTCCACCGCATCTCCTCACCGACAAGAACAAGGCCTGGAGCAGCACATCGCGCCCTCGAGCTCTCCACTGCCGCATCTGGCCGCTGGAGGTCGCCACCGGTTCGTGCACTGGAGGTCGTCCCCGAGCACTCTAAGCGTCTCTGCGAGTCCGTTGTGAGCTCCTACGCCGTTCCCCCTTACTCCTGCGCCCATTTGCCCTGCCTAGGCTGTAGTTCCACCGGAGCCGTGAGCTCCTCGCCGTGAGTGATGATGCGGCTACGGCCACGGTCACCGCAGCCCGTGTCCAAGCACATTAACATGCTCAAAACGTCTCCGCCAACCGGTAGCGACCAGCACCTCTCCCTCCCGTGCTCTCTAGCTCCGAACCCGACTGCTCCCGAGCGCCGCCGCCACTAGAGCTCGCCATCGCCGTAGCTAACGACCACCTCTCGCAGCCCCACGGCCACCGTTCGAGGACCGAGAGCTCCTGCTCTCCAGCGCACCCATCCACGCAACCTACCGCCGCCGGAAATGGCTAGAACGGCAAACGCCGTCGCCTCTGCTTACGCCGGCGACTAACCACCGACCTAATCCGGCCATTAGGACCTAAACACCCTGTTAATCACCCACTAGAGCCACTGCCAAGTGGGTCCCCGTGCCTGTTTAGGATAGTCTAATTTTCTGTTTAGATTAGTGCTAATCCCGTGGAGCCCACGTGTCAGCTTTGACTTGGCCAAGTTAGCGTTGACCGGGCCCACCTGTCTGCGACACTAACCAGCTATGGGTCACCGACCAACGGAACCCACTAGTCAGTTTGACCTGGGCCGCCCAGTTGACCTGCTCACATCACAATGACAGAGTGCTGAAGTCATAATTGTTTTCTGGATTTTGAATAAATCAGAAATGATTTATTTATTTCAAAAAATATCCTAATCTTCTAAAAATCAAAGAAATTAAACCGTAGCTCAGAATGAAATAATTTGATTGTCGACACCGTCCTTCTCGATAGGTCCTACTCCGGAGGGTGCTCCAGAGTACCTGTCTAAGGAGCAGTGCCCCCTGTTGATCTTTCAGGCAAGCAGAACCCCCTTGTTCTTTCTGATACAATCCCACTCTCTCGCTCCTGCTCTCTTTTACTGCATTACGACAACAGCGATTCAACTGTTACATGATGCGGTAGTTGAACCCCTTTCCTCTGCATGACCTGTCATTGCCACAGTAAATAGATGAAACCCACTAGCATGAGTAGGAGTTTTTTAAGCCCTGATGTGCCTACTCATTCATGCTTTTTTGTCATGCCTGCTATTGCTTAGAGTTGTGTCAGGTCTGATTCACCGAGGATGAATTGGAAAGTTGTGAACATGTCCTACTATTGAGAGCTAAGTGTGTGAACACAATTTGGTAAAGGTAGCGGTGAGAGGCCATGTAGGAGTACATGGTGGGTTGTCTCATTGAAACCGTCCTCAGGAGCTGAGTTCTGTGTTTGTGATCCATGAACAGCTACTACCACACATTGGGTTCCAGTAACTCGAGCCCTCTCGGCTTATTAATCAACCTGATATCTGTCAAGGAGTTGCAACTAGTTTATGGTGCTTGTAGGTAGTGCTAGTAGTCTACCAAGTGGCACCCAGTACAGGTGGGCTTGGGACGGACTAGGTGCGTGTACGGTGTACCAGCGTCACTGTTTGGTGGGCTTGGGAACCCTACTCACATCATTTGGGGCCGTGAGCGACACCTCGACCGGATGTCCTTGCGGATGGAACCCGAATAGCGATAAACCTGGACTAGAGACTTGTGTGGTTAGTCAGGTCGTAGCCGACACCCTCGCCAGGCTTCCGCTTGAAGGTTGCCGAGATACACGACGTGTACTTGGTGGTAAGTGGCGAGAGCGTGTGTGAAGAAGTACACCCCTGCATGGTTATAAAAGATCTATTCAAATAACCGCGTCCGTGGCAAAGGACTTCTGGGTTGCCTGTACAGTTCATAGACAAGTGAAAGTGGATACTCCAAAATGTGCAAGATAAGAGTGAGTGCTATGGATGGCCTTCTCGTAGGGAGACGGGAGCGGATCCATAATGGTGTATTGATATGGTGAATATGTGGACTCGTGTGCGCCACCGCAAAAGAGTTACTTGCAGTCATAGTACGGGATAGCCACTGAGTTAAAGCTGGCTTGCTGCAGTTAAACTCCACCACCCCCTTTGTTGATACTGATGCATATGTAGCTAGCTCTGATGTAAGTCTTGCTGGGTACATTTGTACTCACGTTTTCTTAATTTATGTTTTGCAGAGAGACTTCAGTCTCACTTATAGTTCCACATGGACTTAGATGTTTAGCTTGTTACCTCAGCTACGATCTTGTACCCTTGGGAGGGTCTTGTAGATAGTCAGGCTTCTTAGCCTTTTTCATTTGTAGTTGTCTGTACTCAGACATGTTATGCTTCCTGTGTCTTTCCCTTCGGGGAAATGTCACGCGTTGTTCCTTTAAGTCCTTGTAGCTTGCTATGACTTGGGTTCATACGTTGATGACCGACACGTTCGTTGCTGGGTCATGTATGCCTGTCCCTGTAAGATATTGCCACTTTGGATTCATGAATAGTCATGTCGGCCCGGGTTCTTTGTCATATGGATGCTAGCGACACCATCATATACGTGAGCCAAAAGGCGCAAACGGTCCCAGTCCAGGTAAGGTTGCACCCGTGGGAATATCGTGCGTGAGGCCGCAAAGTGATATGATGTGTTACATGCTAGATTGGTGTGACTTAGGATCAGGGTCCTGACAGCTTTGGTATCAGAGCCCGACTAGCTGTAGGATTACCAAGCCAAAATGGTCGAAGTTGAGTCTAGAAATTCTTTAGTTATGTAAGGGAATTGATTGTGGATGGAAACGTAAGGCTCTTTTTACTCCTTTACCTTATGCCCTTCTAATCCGAGTCATCTTATCTTTCCTACGAGGTTAAGGAACTAGGCTTTCTCTTCTTCTATCAGGATCATGTGTTACTAATCTGTAGACTTATAGGATTGATGGTTTCAAGCCTCAGTTCAGTTTCTAGTACTTCCATGTGTTAACAGTTGATCTCGGAACCTTGATATTGCGATGTTAAGTGGTTATGCCACCATTTTGTAGGATGTCTCAAATCTTTTTGAGTATTTTACAGCCGTTATGCTGTCCGAGTCATCCCAGGTTTCTAAATAACCTGATGCATTCGCACAATCCTTTCCCTCTGTTTTTGATGTCCTTTTGGGCCAGATTAACCACACTAATTGCTGAGTTGAGGTACTCCATTGCCTCGACATATAGGTTGAAGCTATTATTATGACACTAGGGTATCTTAGAGAGCACCTAGTAATCTAGCCATGTTTTTGTGTTCCCAGTGTGATGATTCTTGCCATCATTCTCGAAACCATCCCGTGATGCCATTTAGTTGGTAGGCATTCTATTTCTGGGTTCTTGAACCCGAGATTCACTCTACTCATTCATGTTGATAGTGCTTGCTAGTTCCTTTAGGATATTAGTAACCTTGGCAATAGTCCTTGAGGTTCGTGGTATTTCCTTCTTCCAAATACCATGAACTACTTATGGCAGAAGTTCCTCGTTGAACCAAACGATCACAACCAGAGTGCTCTTGATGAGTTCTCGATCCTATGTTGTGACTCTGCCAGTTCTACCTTTCTGCATGGGTTATCCGGAAGAATATGTTGAACTAGTTCGACATGCTACTCTATGCATCCACAACTCAAAAAATCGTATGTCCCTTTGAATTGTCCCTCTTTAGTTGTTATCTAACCTTCTTCTGTCAATTGTTGGTCAAGTGTAGTTGTGCATTCGTGTTATCGATGCCTATTATTCTTGTGGTCTGTCAAGCCATCCTATTCAGAATGACTAGGAGAAACAAACTCCAGTACCTCATCCATATCCAGGATTGGGTCAAAGTAGTTGTATTCCGCAGATCAGAATGCCAATCCAACTTTTGTTCTATTCTACCCTGGAGTATTACCCCCTTTATGTCAGGATTGTCATGGGAATTGCACCACCTCATATGAATTCTTGATGCAGTGATACCTCTCTCCATCATTGGTCATTCCTCAGTCCCCGTGTTGTTGTAACCGGAATGCCGACAAGTGAATTGTGATGTGTGAAATCAATACTCCTAACAACTCCGTTGCTTGGTAGTTAAATGGACAATAACCTCATTCTTAGCGTGTTGATTATTGAATCATCACCCTAAGGTTGATCGTGCTACCTAGTCCTTATTTCCGGTGCACACTTGGATCAATGAGTTAGGATTGTGTCAATCCTTGCTTATTTGATCATATCGTCTTTCCCTAAAGAGAAAGATTGATCTTGAGCTTAGTAACATATCTGTGGTTCGTGATTTTCCGAATAACTTCTCGGAAGTATTTCCAGGTTGTCCCCTGACCGCTATGTTGAGCTCGTGATCAAGTCGGTTCTCTTGTAACCACCCCTTCTCCAAGAACTCTGTGTTGGATACCCTGAACTAGTTGGTTGAGCTAAACAACAACTTGGAGAGTTGGAAGATGGAAGCTTGTCCGACTTAGTTCATCGCTAAGGGATATCTTTTTGTGTGTTTGTTGAAGAAATATGATATCTTCATCGATTGATCCTCGTGATCAGTTGTTGGATCTATTGTCTTACCCAAATCTTTGGTTTACGTATGGGCTATCCTCAAATCAAATCAGAACTAACGATGTTCGTAATGTTGTCTTACTCGTGGTCGATCCCTCGAGCATACACCATTATATCTTTTGGTCTGACCAATGCTATCACCTTGTTCACTTAATTGTGGCATTCCATCTATATGGAAGCCTGGATAAATTGTTGTTGAGCCCATCGGCCATTTTTTATCTTCACCATGATTCATGATGAACGTTAAAGCTAGCATTGGAAACTTTGTAAGCGTTGCCTTCGTGTTCCGTTCATGAGGTATATGTCTGGATGATATAAGTGACTTCCTCCGAGTTCATGTGCATCCGATGTAAGTTGCCGCCATGAAATCGAGAAAGTTAGTTTTGCTTCCTATAGAATCATCCCAAGTCAGTCATGCACGTGCGAAGTATACTATGGCTTGAGAGATTAGCTACCTCCACCCCACATGTATTTCCTAGCACACCAAGCCACTGATTGATTTGTTCAAAGAAAAGAGGTTCAAGTGCTAATCCTGAATGGCACAGACGGACATGCACAAGACTTCGTTATCTTCAATGATGGTTCCCAACAAGAACTCGGTAGTGTTTCATTGTAAGACTACTATGTGGTCATGCTTGTCTGGGACCGCGTGTTCACATGTGTGTAGCAGAACCAACTCATGTTTTGGAGCTTTATATTGTAGTTCATTCCCGAGAATCTCGCAACGTAATCTCGTCGGTTTGCGTTGCAACCTCTCCTCTTCAGACATGCCGTCCGAAATATCCTGTTACCAACCAGATCTGAATCTCAGACAGATATGATGGTTGGGACACTCCCAAGAATTATAATATTGGTCTTTTGAACCGTTAAGTGGATGTCATGGCCAACACACTTATCCGGGAGATCTCTTATTGTGGTATCTCGAGTCAGCAATTTGGCCATTCTTCCATGGGGTGTTGGTATGACTTAGTCCATAAGTTGTTCCTTATGGGTTCTTTGAGCTCCCGAAGTCAGACCTTTACTTGATGTTCTAGATATTGAATGGTATTGGGTTAAGCTAGTACATCAAGGAGAACATTAGAAGCGGAGTGCTAAATGTCTCTCGGTCGATCATCCAGATTTCGTTTCCTTGGCATCGCTAAGGTGAAATCCGAGAAAGTGTTGCCTTCCTTTGCATTTGCATCGTCCATCACTACTCATCATGGTTGTATGATGTGTTGCCAGGATCCTCGGCACGGATGTTGGTAAGACCCTGATGAATATGGAAATGCTCAAGTTCTTGAGAGCACGCTCAGACACTGTGACACCCCCGATTCAATCGTACACTAATCATGCACGCAAACGTGTACGATCAAGATCAGGGACTCACGGGAAGATATCACAACACAACTCTAAAACATAAATAAGTCATACAAGCATCATAATACAAGCTAGGGGCCTCGAGGGCTCGAATACAAGTGCTTGATCATAGACGAGTCAGCGGAAGCAACAATATCTGAGCACAGACATAAGTTAAACAAGTTTGCCTTAAGAAGGCTAGCACAAACTGGGATACAGATCGAAGAAGCGCAGGCCTCTGCAGGATCCTCCTAAACTACTCTGGTGGTTGTCGATGGGCTGCACGTAGTAGTAGGCACCTCCGATGTAGTAGGAGTTGTAAATCGACGGTGGCGTCGGCTCTGGGCTCCAGCATCTGTTGCGACAACTAGGTAGAAGGAAAGGGGAAAAGAGGAGAAAAGCAACCGTGAGTACTCATCCAAAGTACTGCAAGACGGAACTACACTACATATGCATGGGTATATGTGTAAAGGGCCATATCGGTGGGTGAGCTGCAGAATGCGAGAATAAGAGGGGATAGCTAATCACGTCGAAGACTATGCTACAGCCACCCCATCTTGCGACATGTAGAAGAGAGTAGATGGTAAGTTCACCAAGTAGCATCACATAGCATAATCCTACCCGGCGATCCCCTCCTCGTCGCCCTATTAGAGAGCAACCACTAGGTTGTATCTGGCACTTGGAAGGGTGTGTTTTATTAAGTATCCAGTTCTAGTTGTCATAAGGTCAAGGTACAACTCCAAGTCGTCCTGTTACCGAAGATCACGGCTACTCGAATAGATTAACTTCCCTGCAGGGGTGCACCACATAACCCAACATGCTCGATCCCATTTGGCCGGACACACTTTTCTGGGTCATGCTCGGCCTCGGAAGATCAACACGTCGCAGCCCCACCTATGCCAACAGAGAGGTCAGCACGCCGGTCTAAACCTAAGCGCACAGGGGTTTGGGCCCATCGCCCTTAGCACAGCTGCACGTTGCGAACGCGGCCGGAAGTAGACCTAGCCAGCGAGCGTTCGGTCCAATCCGGCAGCGCCGCTTCGATCGCTGACGTCACGAAGGCTTCGGCTGATACCACGACGCCGAGTGCACATATCTTTCCCACGTAGTTGGTTAGTGCGTATAGACCAAATGGCCAGACTCAGATCAAATACCATGATCTCATTAAGCGTGTTAATGATGTAACTGCGGACGCCGACCAGTGCCAGTCCCACCTCTCACCTAGGTAGTCTCAACCTGCCCTGTTGCTCCGCCACAAAGATCCACTCGCGGGTGCTCCTACGAGCCGCCTCGACTTTAGACACCACAGGTATCATGTAAAGTATATAGTATATACCCGTGATCACCTCCCTAGTGATCACGGCCCGATAGTATAGCATGGCAGACGGACAAGAATGTAGGGCCACTGATGGAATACTAGCATCATATACTAAGCATGTAGGATTGCAGGTAAAGGTAACAACAATAGTAGCAAGGACAGGCTATGCATCAGGATAGGATTAACGGAAAGCAGTAACATGCTATGCTACTCTAATGCAAGTAGTATAGAGAAGAATAGACGTATCTGGTGATCAAGGGGGGGAGGGGGGCTTGCCCGGTTGCTTTGGCAAGAAGGATGGGTCGTCAACACCGTAGTCAAACTGGGGGTCGCTGGCAGTCTCGGGGTCTACCGGAAAGAGTAACGGAGGGGGAACAAAATAAATAATAGAGCAATCAAAGAATCACAAAGCATAACATGACAAACGCGGTGCTAGAGGTGCCTTAACGTGGTAGGAGGTGTTACCGGTGAAGGGGGGAAACATCCGGGAAATATCCCCGGTGTTTCGCGTTTTCGGACAGATGAATGGGAGGGGAAAAGTTGCGTCTTCACTATGCTAGGGACACGTGGCGGACGAACAGGCTACGTATCCGGATTCGTCTCGTCGTTTTGAGCAACTTTCATGTACAAAGTTTTTTCATCCGAGTTACGGTTTATTTTATATTATTTTTCATAGTTTTATGCATTTTTGAAATTTATTTAATGGTTTAAATCGAACATTATACAGAACAGTGAAAGGTGATGTCAGCATGACATCACCATGACGTCAAGAGTCAAACCGGTGACGAGTCAACCTAGCATGTGGGTCGATGGGACCCACATCGTGAGACAGAGGTGAAATAGGTTTGTTTTAGACTAATTAGGATTAATTAATTGTGGGCCCCATTAGTCAGTGACAGATTAGTGTTTTAATTAACTAAATAGGTTAATTAATCAGGGTTAATTAAATAATTAATTAATATATTTTTATTGCTTTTTTGTATGTTATTACTATTATTTTAACCATTCGAGGGGCGTGGGCCCCGCGTGTCAGTGGCCATGGCCTTAGTGGTATGGCGCCAATGGTGCACTACTGGCGCACCGTGCGAGGCCGAGCCCGATCTGGGAGGCGAGGCGAGGCCACCGAATGCAGTGGCGTTGGCGATGTGGCGACAGCCATCGAGGTGGACCGGCGGCGCCGCATGGGGAATCGGGCAGCGGGCGGCGGCCACGCGGCACAGTCGCGTGGGCCACGGGAGCGAGGCGGGCGGGCGCCGACGTGGAGCTCCAGTGGTAGCAGCAGCAGGGGAGAAGCGGGAGGAGCAGCTGGGCGTCGCGGGCACGAGGGTAGAGGCGCGCGGGGCGATGGCCGGTGCGAGGGCCGCCGTGAGCGCGGTGAGCACGGACGGGGTCGAGCGAGGGCGAAGAGAAGAAGAAGGAGGCCGGGGGCCTCACCGCGGGTTTGTAGGGAACGGGGCACGGGGGGGGGGGGGCAAGGCGGAGGACGGAGACGACGCGCGTAGATGGGGAAGAAGTCCGGCGGGGATGAGTCGAGGAGGCTGGCCGGTGTGGTAGCTCTAGCGAGATCCAGCCGGCGTCGGGCGGCGAGAATCGGCGACGGGGTCGGGGAGTCGAGGTGGCGAGGGGGCTCCATCGAGGTGGTGCGCGGTGAGCGACGACGACGACGTCGACGGGAGCCATGGCGAGGCACGCTCAGGATCGGGCCCCTATTGCCCCGATCCAATCTGGATCGGGGCAGGGAGGCAGATGGGGAGTGGAACGAGGGGGAGGGAGTGGGGGAGAGTGGGGGGTTGAACCGCTAGGGTTAGGTCGCCCAGGGGATAAGGTGGGGCGATGGGGGCGGTTGGGCCTGGCGGCCCAGAGGCCAGCTGGACCACAGCCCAACAGAGGGGGTTCTTCTCTTTTTTTAATTTTCTTATTTGCCTTTTCTTTTTCTTTTCGGGTTTTCTTTTCTTCTGGTTTTCTTTTACTTTTAGTTTCTTTAGCTTTGTGAAACTTGACGATAGCTCCTAATTTAATGTCTTAGAATAACCCACTGCCTCAAAAAGTTTGCTGACTAAATAAACTAGTTTAACATTTGTTTGTTATTTTAAAAGCATTCAAATAATTGTATTTGCTACTATTTTGTTTAGTTTAGTGCACTTAAACTTTATATAAAGACTTGGTTTATCTACCAATATTACTTATGAATTATTTGGCACACTCCGAACATTTTAGTTTTAATATTTGAAAACCTTTATTGTGACTTGGTTTTGAATTCGAAACCGAATCGGTTTCGAATCAACGAGAGTTTATCTAAATTAACCAAGGTGACATGGCATAACTAGCCGAGGGTTACTGTAGCTTAACTATCCGGGCGTCACAATTGTCCTCTACTACAAGAAATCTCGTCCCGAGATTTAAGAGGCGTAAGGTGGGGAGGTTCTAGTTACGAAATTCTAACGAGCGTTCTCGATCTTGGTTGCTCTTCTCGAAGCGGTCGGTCCATTATGTTGATGCCTTTATTTCTCTGCTTCAGGTCATCATGATGTAGTACACATCCTTTCTTTGGGATCTTCCTCGTAGTTATGAAAGAGTAAGGGGTATAACGGAAGAATGGACCTCTACAAGGTAGACTATCTGGTCGATAACATCGGGGAAGGTGGCGGAAAGTAACTCTCAAATTGAAACTTAAGAAAATATCGAGAGCAACATAAGGAGGTATCATGGGAAGTTTCAAGCGGGCAGGCAATCGTTCGATGCCTAAAATAGAGTGTGAAAGGGGTTCAGAGCAATGGGCATAAGTATTGTTTCGGATACCAGAATTGGTGATCTCTCGAAAGGTGGCTCGTGAATTACATACAAAGCCACGCGTGAGGAATAACTTTGGAAACAAGGGGTACAAGAGAGTCAGGTTTCGATCCTGTGGAACTGTGGGTTATGGGCCCACCATGTGGGTTAAAAGTAGAAAGGGCAGTAATGTCTTGCACGATCATGTAAGCAAGGAATGTCAGAGGATAGCCTGTCAGTTATGTCGGCAACAACATCGGTACCAAGGGGAGGGACGAAGAGAACCATTTTCCTGCTCGTCGAATGAGGCGGACCAATCGGCAAAGTTCTTGTCCATCGGTGGTCACCGGAATATCATCAACAAAAGAAACAGGGTCTTACTGACAGGGTGGTACAACTAGGTGCTTACCTAAGCAGGGGTACTGCTTAGTTAAGTAGATTTCAAGAAAGGTTAACCAAAACAATGGAAAGGAAATTATGATTATCAGATTAAACAGAACAATGAAAAGGGAAAATGTTTTTAAACACATAATTCAAGGGTATATCCTTTCCAAGGTCAAACAGAGCAGGATATCCATGACAGGATATAATGTAGAAAACAATTTTGGAAAGAGGAGAGAAATTTCATGCATTACCCATACTGTTTGGATAATTGATTAAAAAAACTTAGCATTGTGCTTTAAATGTTTTATTGAGAATCGGAGTACCACAGACATGCTTCGAGATAGCATTGCCATGGTCTTCAAGCAAAGGTCGGACTTTGGATACTCAAAGGATTCATCAGGAACAACTTATAGAATAAGTCTTACAATTTCGTCATGAAAGAATGGCTAAACTTGCTAAAAAGGAGGGGTGCTAGGCATGACATCACCTTACCGGTCAGTATAAAGACCAACGTTATAACTCTTGGAAATATGTTCCAACCATCATATCTGACCGAGACTCAGATCAGATTAGTGCCAGGATACCTCAGACTCGGGATGCCTGAGAAGAAAAGGTGCAACACAAATTGACGAGATGACAATGTAAGATCCTCGGGAAATGAACTATGGAAGCGAGTTTCCGAAACAAGAGTTCACCATTAAACCAAGGAAATGATGAGGGGTGGCTGATGAACTCAGCAACAGTTCAGAGAGAATTCCAAACGGATGGATTTCCACAATAATGTGAACAAAAGGATGACACTGGCCAATTCAAATGATATAATGTTGTATGCTCGAGTAAAGCATACACCATCAACCATTAGTTGAAAGGTGTGCCCGAAATATGACCTTAGGCAACAAGATCAATGTTAGAGTGACGATCCAATAACCATCAGTCTAAGAACGAACTGTCGATCATTAACTTCAAAGCAATAGGGTTGCTAGAAGTTTAAAATTTACACATCACAGACCATTTGTCGGTATTTTGGTTAGAAACAACACGGGGACCAAGAAAAGAATGGTGATGTTATTAAGTATCACTTGTATCAAGAATTCTTAAGGGTGGTGAAACTCTCACAACATTCTTGATATAGAAGACAGTAATACTACAAGGTAGATCATAACCTAAGCTAGAGAGCAAGAAAATCAAGGTACAACACTAAACATGAACAAGTTTGTGTTGGGGGAAGGCAAGAATGTTGCCGATGATAACACAAATCATCGAGGGGCAAGGATGGTATTTCTCATCATGAATTCGATTGATATCCTGGAAGAGCTCAGAATGTTGATGATGATCACGACACAATTGTCGAAAGTTTTCAAGAAGGTGTAATAGATCGGCGATGACACCAAGTCAAAGGAATGATGAAGCAAAAGGTTATTGGAACCACAGTTACATCACAATCTCGGAATAAAGATTGTTGTTCAAGGCGAAATGATATGACGAGGAAAGTCGACGTAAGCTTAGCTCATCGCCGAAAATTGTGCTCCTGGAAGACGGAACAGATAGCACAGTTTAAATTTTGTACGATAATGATATAGCCGATCAGGCTAGGAATGACTTGAAGGATTATTAAACTCATAAGCAATGAATATTACTTAGAGTTATCGAACTAGAGTGCGGAATCGGTTCATTTACCGGTGTTCTTGAGTGACTAACAACTCAGAACCCATGAAAAATTGGAATCAGTGAGAAATAATAGTTGATGAAGACTCATAAGATGCAACACAGTTCTTAGATATTCTCGAGATACCAGAGGGTCATACTCAACGGTAGATCAAGGTAGAGGTTGGACAGGTGTATTGACTTGCAAAAGACAAGTGCTTTAACTTGTCCGAGAAATGGGATCAAAGAGAAAATATGGTCGGAACCACGATTGCATAGGATCAATTCACAGATACCAGATGATATTATATCAACGAAATAGTTATTATTATAAGAAGATTCTATGGTAGGATATACATCATGTCCATGGGCATGAACACAAAGTTCAAGGTCGACTCCCACTTCTTCAATGTATAACCTTCCATTCACCTCTCGTATTTTGAAAATGACATTAGTTGTTGAGATTTTTACCTGGTGCAATACCAGATAAGTATGACCCATGAAATCTTTCGGGTTCACACAGATTAGGGAAGGCGTTGGTTCAACCCATTGGGGCATCTTAGGAACATATACCACAAACTTCGAAGTAAATAGTACAAGCTCGAAAGTAGAGCATGGTTCACAAGCAGAGGATACAATTTAGCAAAGGCATTATATAACCATGGAAAAGCTCACAAGGTTATTGAATAAGCAGGACACTGTCGGATAGTAATCCAACAATGGGTCTTGTGGTGGAGCTGATGCGAGTATCGATACTCTATTAGAGGAAGAAGGAATGAAAGGGCATCGGATTATAGAAACAACTGACTAATTCAAAGCTCAGATGCAAAGGAATTATCATTTCCAAATCAAAGGATCAGAAGCCAACACTCTGTTTAAGAATGGATAAGTTGAATAGACTTAGGGGTACAATCAACGGCAATTTGATTGGTCGAGATCCAGCTCATGTTTAAAATGACGTCTAAGCCGGAAGGATGAATTCTAGGATCTGATTGAGGATTGCGAGAATTCGCAACATATTGAATCAATTGACTCAAAATTATAGTGACAAAGTTTGCCAATAAGATTAGTATACTTATGGGATTAACCATAATGCAAGCAAGCAAGAATTTCAAGAGCAATAAGTTGCTAAGGATTTTTGGGAGATCGAAATTATTTCGAAGACCTTAGTGAAACACATAAACAACTGGGGATGGACGGATACTCGGTAAGTGCGGGGAATTATACGTAGGGGTATTCAGGTGGCTTAAAACTGCAAGGTAGTAGACACAAAGTATTGTTGAAACAATAGAGAGAATTTCAAGGTATCTTGTAATAACAAGATCAACGGGGAATCATTGTATGAATGGCAAGTGTAGGTGGTTATCCATAGGGTTTATTGATGGAAGGGAATTGCAAAAGCGATTGCACAAAGTCTCGGGAGAACATCGGGAGGATTGGGAGAACATTGTTAGAATCTTCTGTTGAAGCAGTCGATCATCTGTAATGAAGGGGCTCTCCGGCAGGAAGTGGTAACGAGAACCTAGAGTTAGATTTTAGCAAAATCATTTAACCCGAATAGAAGAGACATCAGAGTCCCAGAGTATAGGTCGAGGAATAAAAGATCCTAATACCACCCAATGGCGACGTGGGCCCGTAAGACACACAGCCATGTTAGTAAAAAGTTTTTGCAATGTCTAGACTCGACTTCGGCCAAGGAGTGTGGAAGGGGGGGTTCCTACAGGCAGTTGGCTCTGATACCAACTTGTGACGCCCTCGATTCAATCATACACTAATCATGCACACAAACGTGTACGATCAAGATCAGGGACTCACGGGAAGATATCACAACACAACTATAAAACATAAATAAGTCGTACAAGCATCATAATACAAGCCAGGGGCCTCGAGGGATCGAATACAAGTGCTCGATCATAGACAAGTCAGCGGAAGCAACAATATCTGAGCACAGACATAAGTTAAACAAGTTTGCCTTAAGAAGGCTAGCACAAAGCGGGATCTGAGATCGAAGAGCGCGGGCATCCTGCTGGGATCCTCCTAAACTACTCTGGTCATCGTCGTGGGCTGCGTGGTAGTAGGCACCTCCGGTGTAGTAGGAGTAAATCGTCGACGGTGGCGTCTGCTCTGGGCTCCGAGCATCTGGTTGCGACAACCAGGTAGAAGGAAAGGGGAAAAGAGGGAGAAAAGCAACCGTGAGTACTCATCCAAAGCACTCGCAAACAAGGAGCTACACTACATATGCATGGGTATATGTGTAAAGGCCATATCGGTGGGTGAAGCTGCAGAATGCCGAATAAGAGGGGATAGCTAATCACCGTCGAAGACTACGCAGCCACCTCCATCTTGCAGACATGTAGAAGAGAGTAGATGGTAAGTTCACCAAGTAGCATCGCATAGCATAATCCTACCCGGCGATCCCCTCCTCGTCGCCCTGTTAGAGAGCGATCATCGGGTTGTATCCGCACTTGGAAGGGTGTGTTTTATTAAGCATCCAGTTCTAGTTGTCATAAGGTCAAGGTACAACTCAAGTCGTCACATTATCGAAGATCACGGCTACTCGAATAGATTAACTTCCCTGCAGGGGTGCATCACGTAACCCAACACGCTCGATCCCATTTGGCCGGACACACTTTTCTGGGTCATGCCCGGCCTCGGAAGATCAACACGTCGCATCCCCACCTAGGCCAACAGAGAGGTCAGCACGCCGGCCTAAACCTAAGCGCCACGGTGCGGGCCCATCGCCCTTAGCACACCTGCACATTGCTGAACGCGGCGAAGTAGACCTAGCCTAGCGAGCGTTCGGTCCAATCCGCACGCGCGCTCGATCGTGATGTCACGAAGGCTTGGTGATACCACGACGTCGAGTGCCCATATCTTTCCCACGTAGTTGGTTAGTGCGTATAGACCAAATGGTCTGACTCAGATCAAATACCAAGATCTCGTTAAGCGTGTTAATGATGTAACCACGGACACCGACCAGGGCCAGGCCCACCTCTCACCTAGGTAGTCTCAACCTGCCCTGTCACTCCGCCGCAAAGATCCACTCACGGGTGCTCCCTCTGTTGGAAAAGGCAGTGCCTAGAAGGCGCTTAGGCACGCCTAGGCGCTAGGCAATGGCCAAATGCCTCGCCTAGGGCATAAATGGATGTCTAGGCAGGGCAAGAAAGGAATTGCCTACCCAAGCAAGAAATCATGCCACATACTACATCGATATGCCAAACGGGTTATATTCCAATGGAAATAGGTGGTAATTAACTTATTTATATGCCCAAAACTAATATCAACACCCATATAATAATCACAAATACACTACGAGTAAAAACTATATTACCGCCTAGGCTGCGCCTAGGGCACTTATGCACCGCCTAGGCACTAGGCGAAGGCCAACCGCCTCGCTTACGCCTACCGCTTTTTCCAACCTTGTCCTACGAGCCGACCCGACTCTAGTCACCATAGGTATCATGTAAAGTATATAGTATATACCCGTGATCACCTCCCTAGTGATCACAGCCCGATAGTATAGCATGGCAGACGGACAAGAATGTAGGGCCACTGATGGAATACTAGCATCCTATACTAAGCATATAGGATTGCAGGTAAAGGTAACAACAATAGTAGCAAGGACAGGCTATGCATCAGGATAGGATTAACGGAAAGCAGTAACATGCTACGCTACTCTAATGCAAGCAGTATAGAGAAGAATAGGCGATATCTGGTGATCAGGGGGGGGGGGGGGGCTTGCCTGGTTGCTCTGGCAAGAAGGATGGGTCATCAACACCGTAGTTGAACTGGGGGTCGCCGGCAGTCTCGGGGTCGCCCGGAAAGAGTAACGCAGGGGGAACACAATAAATAACAGAGCAATCAAAGAATCGCAAAGAATAACCTGATAAACGTGGTGCTAGAGGTGCCCCAACACGGTAGGAGGTGTTACCGGTGAAGGGGGGAAACATCCGGGAAAATATCCCTGGTGTTTCGTGTTTTCGGACAGATGAATCGGAGGAAAAAAGTTGCGTCTTCACTATGCTAGGGATGCGTGGAGGACGAACGGGCTGCGTATCCGTATTCGTCTCGTCGTTCTGAGCAACTTTCGTGTACAAAGTTTTTTCATCCGAGTTACAGTTTATTTTATATTATTTTTCAAAGTTTTATGCATTTTTGAAATTTATTTAATTATTTAAATCGAACATTATCCAGAACAGTGAAAGGTGATGTCGACATGACATCACCATGACGTCAAGAGTCAAACCCGGTGACGAGTCAACCTAGCATGTGGGTCGATGGGACCCACATCGTGAGACAGAGGTGAAATAGGATTTGTTTTAGACTAATTAGGATTAATTAATTGTGGGCCCCATTAGTCGGTGATGATTAGTGTTTTAATTAACTAAATGGGTTAATTAATCAGGGTTAATTAACTAATTAATTAATATATATTTTTATTGTTTTTTTGTATGTTATTATTATTATATTAACCATTCCAGGGGCGTGGGCCCGCGTTTGATATTATGGCCTTAGCGGTATGGCGCCGTGATGCGCTTCTGGCGCTTGACCGTGCGAGCCGAGCCCGATCGGGAGGCTAGGCCAGCGGGCGCGGTGGCGTTTAGCAGCGTGTCGGACGACCACCGAGGTGGACGGCGGCGCCGCATGGGGGAAGCGGAACGACGGGCGGCGGCGGCCACGGCACGTAGTGCACGGCCACGGAGCGAGGCGAGGCGGGCGCCGATGTGGAACTCCAGTGTAGCAGCAGCGAGGAGAAGCGGGAAAAGCGGTGGCGTCATGGCGCGAGCCGCCCGAGGGCGAGGCGCGCTGGGCGATGGCGGTCGCGAGGGCATGATGGCCTTGGCGAGCACGGATGGGGTCGAGCGAGGGCGAAGAGAAGGGGGGAGGCCGGGGGCCTCACCGCGGGTCTATAGGGAACGGGGCAATGGGGGGGCGAGGCGGAGGACGGACACGACGTGCGTAGATGGGGAAGCAGTCCGGCGGGGATGAGTCGAGGAGGCTGGCCGGTGTGGTAGCTCCTGCGAGATCCAGCCGGCGTTGGGCGGCGAGAATCGGCGACGGGGTCGGGGCGTCGAGGTGGCGAGGGGGCTCCATCGAGGTGGTGCGTGGTGAGCGACGGCGACAACATCCACGGGAGCCATGGCGAGGCACGCTCGGGATCGGGCCCCTATTGCCCCGATCCAATCTGGAATGGGGGAGGGAGGCAGATGGGGAGTGGGACAAGGTGGAGGTAGTGGGGGCGAGTGGGGGGTTGAACCGCTAGGGTTAGGTCACCCAGGGGATAAGGTGGGGCGATGGGGGCGGTTGGGCCTGGCGGCCCAGAGGCCAGTTGGACCACAGCCCAGCAGAGGGGGTTCTTCTCCTTTTTTTATTTTCTTGTTTGCCTTTTCTTTTTCTTTTTGTATTTTCTTTTATTCTGGTTTTATTTTACTTTTAGTTTCTTTAGCTTTGTGAAATCTGACGATAGCTCCTAATTTAATGTCTTAGAATAACCCACTGCCTCAAAAAGTTTGCTGACTAAATAAACTAGTTTAACATTTGTTTGTTATTTTAAAAGCATTCAAATAATTGTATTTGCTACTGTTTTGTTTACTTTAGTGCATTTAAACTTTATATAAAGACTTGGTTTATCTACCAATATTACTTTTGAATTATTTGGCACACTCCGAACATTTTAGTTTTAATATTTGAAAACCTTTATTGTGACTTGGTTTTGAATTCGAAACTGAATCGGTTTCGAATCAACGTGAGTTTATCTAAATTAACCGAGGTGACATGGCATAACTAGCTGAGGGTTACTGTAGCTTAACTTCCGGGGGTCACAGACACTAGGTTATATCCTCGGTATCAATTGGAATGTGTCTTCCATTTGCCGAGTTGTCTTATAACTCTAGTTTCCTTTCCAAACTGAGTATGCCATTCTTTCAAATTCCTTCAAACGATCAATTGTGAATTGCCTCAGGCTGGTATGAAGAGTTCCAATGATCTATGCATCAAAAGTAATTCTTTTTTCCACTTAAGGGAATAATTCTACGAGTCACCTTCCCTAAGGTGTCATGTTATGGAATTATGGCAATTATCTCCTTGCTACTTTGAAACCATGCACCATCTTACTCAAGTGTCGAATTGTTGCCTACCAACTTGAACCTTCGTCATCTAATTTTCCATCACCCTTGATGTGTGTTATGTGTCTCAGCTCAAGAGATGTTATTATGTCTCATTCCATGAATTGATCGTGAGTTGCTCGATCTTCGAGAACATCGAATCCCATAGAGTTTATTTCTGTCGTCGTGTTGGATGAAGATCTCGAAAGCAAAGATGTCAAGATCAAGATGATGATCGAATCAACGTTCTTATGAAGTGCAACCTGGATAGTGAGGATTGTGTTAGCTTTGTGTCCCTTTATCTTCTTACCTCACATCTTGAATCTCAGGACGAGATTCTTGTTTTGTGGGGGCGAGTTGTCACATCCCTAGTTCTGGTATGCACTAGGCTAACCATTCATGTGTGCATCATGTTTAAAATTCAAATGAACTTGAAATGGGGGATGTTCAAACCCTAGCATCAAAAGGAATCCAAATAGGTTCAACTAAAATCTTTTTCAATGATTTCAAAATGCCCTTAAAAATGTTCATCATTTCTGGATCAAGGTGAAAGAATCTACCAAAAATGGTTCACATTTTTGTAGGACATATTCGGACTTTGAATTAATTCAATCATATTTGAATTGGAGCTATTTGAATGCTATATATATTTTAGATGCTCCAAAAATATTGGAAATTGTTAAGGGTCACTGGAATAATTCAGAAAACACCCATAATTATTTCAAGGATTTTATGAAATGGTTTAGTATTATTACTAAATCAAAACAAAGAAAAATAAATAGAAAAAGGAAAGATTAAGGGAAACAGAAACCTACCTAGCACTTACCTCGGTTGGTTACTGTGCAGCCCAGCCGGCCCATGTGGCCATGCCAGTCGTCCTCCTCCTTGCGCAAGAAGGATGAGGGCGTGTGGCCGCCGTGCGCGCACACACGCTGCGCCACCTCCTGCTTCCCACCGCTGCCCCGACGCGCCTGTGAGCGCCACGCACTCCTCCTCGACCGCTTGCTCGGCCTCATCCCCTCTCTATCTCTCTCTCCCGCGACCGTCCACGAGCGCTCGAGAGCGCCGACGAGCACCCCCGCGCCCATTGCCATCCCCTCGCCTCACCGAGCTGTCCAGAAGCTCCGCCATTCTCCACCGCATCTCCTCACCGACAAGAACAAGGCCCGGAGCAGCACAGCGTCACCCTCGAGCTCGCCACAGCCGCATCTGACCACTGGAGGTCGCCGCCGATTCATGCACTGGAGGTCGTCCCCGAGAACTCTGAGCGTCTCTGCGAGTCCGCTGTGAGCTCCTACGCCGTTCCCCCTTACTCCTGCGCCCGTTTTCCCCGCCTAGGCTGTAGTTCCACCAGAGCCGTGAGCTCCTCGTAGTTGGCGATGACGCAGCTACGGCCACGGTCACTGTAGCCCATGTCCGAGCACACCAACGTGCTCAAAACGTCTCCTCCAACCCGTAGCCACCAGCACCTCTCCCTCCCGCGCTCTCTAGCGCCGAACCCGACTGTTCCCGAGCGCCGCCGCCGCTAGAGCTCACCGTCACCATAGCTAGCAACCACCTCTCGCAGCCCCACGGCCACCATTCGAGGCGCGAGAGCTCCAGCTCTCCAGTGCACCCATCCACGCGACCTACCATCACCGGAAATGGCTGGAACGGCGAACGCCATCGCCTCTGCTTACGCCGGCGACTAACCGCCGAACTAATCCGGCCATTAGGGCCTAAACACCCTTTTAATCACCCACCAGAGCCACCACCAAGTGGGTCCCCATGCTTGTTTAGGAAAGCTTAATTTTCTGTTTAGATTAGTGCTAATCCCGTGGAGCCCACGTGTCAGCTTTGACTTGGCCCAGTCAGCGTTGACAGGGCTCACCTGTCTGCGACACTAACCAGCTATGGGTCACCGACCAATGGGACCCACTAGTCAGTTTGACCTGCTGACATCACAATGACACAATGCTGACGTCATAATTGTTTTCTGGATTTTGAATAAATCAGAAATGATTTATTTATTTTATAAAATATCCTAATCTTGTAAAAATCATATAAATTAAACCGTAGCTCAGAATGAAATAATTTATATATGAAAAATTATCAGAAAAAATCAACCTATCCATCTGTACTAGTTTCATGCATGACAAACCAACCTAAACCTGCTGTATAGGTGAAAACTCATGATTGGCATTTACAAATGTTTAATTTGGAGTTGCCTTGGTTCAAATGGACTTCATTCAAATATAATTCTAGATGCATTAGCACAAACCACATCACATCTTCATGCCATATTCATGCATCAAATTTAGCATATGCTTGTGTATTGATCGTCGGCACCGTCCTTCTCGATAGGTCCTGCTCCGGAGAGTGCTCCAGAGTACCTGTCTAAGGAGCAGTGCCCCCTGTTGATCTTTCAGGCAAGCAGAACATGTTCATTCCGACACAATCCCACTCTCTCGCTCCTGCTCTCTTTTACTGCATTAGGACAACATCGATTCAATAGTTACATGATGCGGTAGTTGAACCCCTTTCCTCTTCATGACCTGTCATTGCCACAGTAAATAGATGAAACCCACTAGCATGAGTAGGAGTTGTTTGAGCCCTCATGTGCCTACTTATTCATGCTTGTTTATCGTGCCTGCTATTGCTTAGAGTTGTGTCAGGTCTGATTTATCGGGGATGAATTGGAAAGTTGTGAACATGTCCTACTGTTGAGAGCTAAGTGTGTGAACACGATTTGGTAAAGGTAGCGGTGAGACGCCATGTAGGAGTACATGGTGGGTTGTCTCATTGAAACCGTCCTCAGGAACTGAATTATTTGTTTGTGATCCATGAACAGCTACTACCACACATTGGGTTCTGGTAACTCGACCCCTCTCGGCTTATTAATCAACCTGATATCTGTCAAGGAGTTGCAACTAGTTTATGGTGCTTGTAGGTAGTGCTAGTAGTCTACCAAGTGGCACCCAGTACAGGTGGGCTTGGGACGGACTAGGTGCAGTGGCACGGTGTACCAAGCGTCACCTGTTTGGTGGGCTTGGGAACCCTACTCACATCATTTGGGGCCGTGAGCGACACCTCGACCGGATGTCCTTGCGGATGGAACCCGAATAGCGATAAACCTGGACTAGAGACTTGTGTGGTTAGTCAGGTCGTAGCCGACACCCTCGCCAGGCTTCCGCTTGAAGGTTGCCGAGATACACGACGTGTACTTGGTGGTAAGTGGCGAGAGCGTGTGTGAAGAAGTACACCCCTGCATGGTTATAAAAGATCTATTCAAATAACCGCGTCCGTGGCAAAGGACTTCTGGGTTGCCTGTACAGTTCATAGACAAGTGAAAGTGGATACTCCAAAATGTGCAAGATAAGAGTGAGTGCTATGGATGGCCTTCTCGTAGGGAGACGGGAGCGGATCCATAATGGTGTATTGATATGGTGAATATGTGGACTCGTGCGCCACCGCAAAAGAGTTACTTGCGATCGTAATGGGATAGCCATCGAGTTAAAGCTGGCTTGCTGCAGTTAAACTCCACCACCCCTTTGTTGATCTTGATGCATATGTAGCTAGCTCTGATGTAAGTCTTGCTGGGTACATTTGTACTCACGTTTTCTTAATTTATGTTTTGCAGAGAGACTTCAGTCTCACTAGTACTTCCGCATGGACTTAGATGTTTAGCTTGTTACCTCACCTACGATCTTGTACCCTTGGGAGGGTCTTGTAGATAGTCAGGCTTCTTAGCCTTTTTCATTTATAGTTGTCTATACTCAGACATGTTATGCTTCCGTTGCCTATATGCTCTGTATGTTGGGTCATGTGACCCATGATTGTAATTCTTACTATGTATGACTCTTCGGAGCCTTGTGAATAAATACTTTGAGTCGTAGAGTTTTGTTGTGATGCCATGTTGTATTTGCACATATCGAGCATATTGTGTGTATGATTTTTAAATGCTTGGTACGTGTGGGATCCAACAATCTAGTTGTTTATTCTTGGTAGCCTCTCTTATAGGGAAATGTCTCCTAGTGCTTCCACTGAGCCATGGTAGCTTGCTAATGCTCCGGAACACTTAGGCTGGCTGACATGTGTCCTTCTTCGTTCTTGTGTCTGTCCCTTCGGGGAAATGTCACATGTTGTTCCTTTAAGTCCTTGTATCTTGCTACGACTTGGGTTCATACGTTGATGACCGACACGTTCGTTGCTGGGTCATGTATGCCTGTCCCTGTAAGTTAGTGCCACTTTGGATTCATGACTAGTCATGTCGGCCCGGGTTCTTTGCCATATGGATGCTAGCGACACCATCATATACGTGAGCCAAAAGGCACAAACGGTCCCGAGCCAGGTAAGGTGGCACCCATGGGAATACTGTGCTTGAGGCCGCAAAGTGATATGATGTGTTACATGCTAGATTGGTGTGACTTAGGATCGGGGTCCCGACAGGAAACATTTAGCGGGGACTGACTGTGTGGGATGTATTTGCGACCGGAAACAATTTTGCTGTATAATTGTATTTTTAGCTATATTGTACGTATTTCCGTATTTGCGTGCTCGCTGGTCGCACACGACCTCATTTTGCCGAACGTGTGTGCAGGAGGGCCTATCCCCGACGGTTTCTGGGTCGTGTGGGAAGGACCCCCCTATCGCCCACACTCACTTGGCAACGGTTCCAGATGCCGTCGCGGAAAGGGGTTAAAAACCATTTGTTTAGGACCGACGCGCACCAGTGATTGCTCTACAGTGTGAAATTGCCAGTACATTCAATGTACTGACCTACATGGCTGCAACGTCTCATGTTGCAGGATTCTTACGACGAGTAAGTGATACGTTAGGGTTATGATGTCTACACTCAACTCTGCCGTTGGAGTTGTTGGGAACTCCACAACTTTGTTGTTACTTCTGCTATTTGGATTGAGGTAATATTATTTACGTTACTTTATACATGTGATATTACCTCAGTCATAAATCCTTGAGTATTGTATGTGTCAGCATACCGATCCAGGGATGACACTTAAGCATAGAGACTTGATCCATTCGAGTCGGGTCGCTACAAGATGGTATCAGAGCACATGTTGACTGTAGGACGTGACCCTAGAAACTGGCAAGCCCATAGGATAGATTTTCTCTAAAACTTTATTTACAAAAAGATCTTTTTCCTCTCTTCTTTTCTGAGCTTTATCAAATATTTTTCTCTTAGTTAGACTATACCCCTTTCCCCATTTGACCACACGAAGATTCGACTGATGAGACCACTCCAGGAAGGACAAGATATCAGACAACTAAGACCACTTTGGAATGAAGAGGATTTTATGGAACATTATAATATTGGAAAATACAATGGTTGAAGACTCTGAAAATTAGGAGAAATTAAAGGCTCTGAAGAATTTCCAAATTAGTATGACCTAGGAAGGCTACCCTTATGGAATTAGTTAGACTATTGAAACTGTCAATACCCGAGATCAAGGTGTGTCGGAGAAAGACCGAAACATGGAGAGTTAAAAACTCAAAGTTTTTGTCAAGAAAACCCTAAGGTAGGAGATATCAGCTATGGAATGATAGCTGATGGCAAAGATATGGGCATAAACAGGGCTATTCATGATGTTATCTCCCGCTTATGCTATTGTCACCCTGCTGAGTTAAGCATACATTTCGTCGGAAGGATTGGATGACAAAAGGGCAAATGGAGCATCTATTGGCAAAGGATGAAGTTTAAACCTTAGCTGGTGTATCACCAGGATCTGGAGTATTACGTCAAGAATTTTAGGGCGGACCTTTAGGAAGTCGTATTTGACAAGGAAGTATTTCGTGAAGAACTCAGGACCTAGAAGCTGAAAGTAGCCAAGCTGGAGGAGCAAAACCTCGAGATACCGGAGATTCATTAGGAACTGGAGGACAGTAGGACCATGGTTCATGCCAAGGATGTTGAAACCCAGAAGTTTGGAATGCAACTCCAGAAATATTAAAGGACGTCACGAGAGACTTCGCGTCAACAAAAATGATCTGGCAAAAGAACTAGAGAAGGACAATCACGATCGTAAGAAGCCATCGGGGACATGAACAAGACTTGAAGAGTTTGGTGACTTTGAAGATTTATTAACCTTTAGAAGATCAAACCCCTGATATATACCTATGTTAGATGCGACGATTGTGAGCTGTCATTTGTTTGATGTTTTTCCGATAGCCACAAAATAAAATCTGTCTTTTCAAAACTATTGTTTGTATTGTGTGTATCCCCCTCTATCCCTCATATCTCACCCCAAAACCCTTGGAACCAATAGAGGATGAATGGAGATGAACTCATATTTTCTGGACCGATGACTCAATTGGACATGGACCAATGGATTCAGAACATGGAAGATCACATGAAGAATAACACTATAGCCGGAAAGGATATGGCCCATCATGCTCTTCAGTGCTCTAAAAGAGGTGCTGCTACTTGGTGGAGGATGTACCAAACCATCAACGGATGGAAGGAGTAACCACTTGGGAAGAATTTAAGTTGACTCTGCTAAGGTCTCGTCTTGTGTCCCAGAAATTGAAGTCTAATGGAAATGATATGAAGAAACCTTGTGCATGCAAGTTTTGTGGAGAAATAGGACACAACCATAAAGAACACAAGGATGAATGCCCTCATTGTGAAGAAAGTCACCCAGCTGAAGAATGCCCAACTAGGCAGATTACTTGTTTCTTGTGTGAAGGGACTACCCACTACCCTGCTCAGTGTCACATTTACCCCATGGTACAAAGAACCATCCAGCAGAAGAAAGAAGAAATGAAAGGAGCCCTCATGGAAATTTTAGAAGAACCTGTGATGAAGGAAGAGGTGGAGGACACACCCAAAGAAGACCCTATTAAACCTTGCACCAAGTCATGCTATTCATGTGGAAAAGAAGGACACATCTCCCAGAATTGTCTGAATGGGGATCTAGTAGAATTCCTAACAGAGGAAGTGGAGTATGATCCGCAGGAAATAGAAGTCCTAATTGGCACTGAAATGTCCAGGAAGAGAAATAGATTGTATCTCCAGGAAAAAACCCAACTTCTACAAAGAAGGACCTGAGTCATATCACATGTTTCAGGTGCAAAAATTCAGGGCACTACTTCAGCGGTTGCCCAAACAGGAAGCCGAGGACCCAAGGAGGCTATGTGATCACAAGGAAACCTCGAGACTTGTTCAAAGTAATATGTTTCTGCTGTAATGAAGCAGGGCACGTTGCCAGGGATTGCCCAAAAGAGAAGGAGGCTTGTGCTAAATAGTTGAGTTTGTAATAAAGAAATATATTAGTAGTGGAACATTTCTGTTTTATTTAGGTGTTGAGTTGAGGCATGTAATGGAAATGCATGAGATTTTAATAATTTGAGAATCAATAAAGTTAGCATCGTTGGTGTTGATTTGGATTTTGTGAGTAGTTACTCTATGAGGAAAGATTTTGACCATTTTCGAGGATATGAGAAATATGGTCTATGGAAGGATTTGTGCATTTCAAGGGTGGTAGTACCCTGTGAGGACCCTTGACCCGTGGAAAAGATAATGATATTCCACGGAGTGGACTTCGGACAAAATAAGTACGAGTTATATCTCGATATGTGGGATACCCCAAGAATATGAAGGGATGAAGTACTATTGGATATAAAGGAGGTATATGTTGGTAATAAGGAGCAATTGTAACTCCATGATGAGTCTGAGTAATCACGTCTTAGTTTGGTGCCAATAGAAGGAAGGAAGACAGTACAATTGGATGGATTTAAGGATGCTAGGAAGCTAGATGTTGAAATAAAGACCAAGTTGCCCCCTGATGAGGAGTTCAAGGTTTACAAGTGATGAGATGGGCCATAACCCACAGGCTCCAGGACCTGCCAAGAAGCAAGCACACTCTTGCTAAAGGAAAAAACATGGAAGAAGTTGCGACTTTATCAATACATGATCTTATAGGAGTTACGCAAAACCTGAGAGATGTGAAGGAACGATAGATGTTTGTTTGGCTTGCAGAATCAATGGATTCTTCCGAACTTAGTTCGTCGACAAGAGAAATTCTGCAATGCTTGTGAGGATGACCGAGTGTTAGAATATGAGATTCGCTAAACCATATACAAGGTAATGATTTGGGTGCGGGATGGATTGATCACCATACCGACTTACTCTTATTATTCGTCTTGCTATATGAGATGATAAATCTAAGTGACTTACCCACAGTAGAGCGACGACGATATTAAGCCTTGATTGAACCTTAGAGTGGTAAGACAATTTTCCCCCTTGTACAAGGCAGTTGTTTCCAACCGTAGGTCATATGGTGAGAATGAAGCCCAGACCCATTTCCTGCAAGGACCCAGTGAAATTGTGTGATGACCACCAAGAGATATCCATAGTTGTTTAGTATTGGTGCTTGATACGTCTCCAATGTATCTATAATTTTTGATTGTTCCATGCTATTATATTATATGTTTTGGATGTTTAATGTGCTTTAATATACCTTTTTATATTATTTTTTGGGACTAACCTATTAACCCAAGGCCCAGTGCAAATTGCTGTTTTTTTTTTTGCCTATTTCAGTATTTCATAGAAAAGGAATATCAAACGGAATCCATACGGAACAAAACCTTCGCGAGGATCTTTTTTGGAACAAATGCAATCTAGGAGACTTTGAGTGGAAGTCAAGGAAGCAACGAGGCGGCCACGCGGCAAGAGGGCGCGCCCAGGGGTGGTCGGCGTGCCCCCCACCCTCATGGGCCCCTCGTAGCTCCACCGGCCTACTTCTTTCGCCTATATATACTCTTATACCCTAAAAACATCCAGGGGAGCCACGAAACCAATTTTCCACCGCCGCCACCTTCCGTACCCGTGAGATCCCATCTTGGGGCCTTTTCCGGCGATCTGCCGGAGGGCGATTCGATCATGGAGGGCTTCTACATCAACACCATAGCCTCTCCGATGATGTGTGAGTAGTTTACCACAGACATTCGGGTCCGTAGTTATTAGCTAGATGGCTTCTTCTCTCTCTTTGGATCTCAATACAAAGTTCTCCTCGATGTTCTTGGAGATCTATTTGATGTAATTCTTTTTGCGGTGTGTTTATCGAGATCCGATGAATTGTGGGTTTATGATCAAGATTATCTATGAACAATATTTGGTTCTTCTCTGAATTCTTATATGCATGATTTAATATCTTAGCAAGTCTCTTTGAATTATCGGTTTAGTTTGGCCTACTAGATTGATCTTTCTTGCA
Organism: Aegilops longissima; assembly: GCA_021605205.1. Taxonomy (NCBI): domain Eukaryota; kingdom Viridiplantae; phylum Streptophyta; class Magnoliopsida; order Poales; family Poaceae; genus Aegilops; species Aegilops longissima. The sequence goes on from CM038678.1 coordinate 448,382,862, forward strand.
ATGGAAGAAGTGCTTAGCTTTGGGTTCAATCTTGCGGTGCTCGATCCTAGTGACAGAAAGGGAACCGACACGTATTGTATTGTTTCCATCGAGGATAAGAAGATGGGGTTTATATAATATTGCTTGAGCTTATCCCTCTACATCATGTCATCTTTCCTAATGCGTTACTCTGTTCTTATGAACTTAATACTCTAGATGCATGCTGGATAGCGGTCGATGTGTGGAGTAATAGTAGTAGATGCAGAATCGTCTCGATCTACTTGTCACGGACGTGATGCCTATGTTCATGATCATGCCTAGATAATCTCATAACTATGCGCTTTTCTATCAATTGCTCGACAATAATTTGTTCACCCACCGTAATATATGCTATCTTGAGAGAAGCCACTAGTGAAACCTATGGCCCCCGGGTCTACTTTACATCATATAAGTTTCTAATCTACAATTCTAGTTTAATATTTATTTTGCAATCTTTACTTTTCAATCTATACAAAAAATACCAAAAATATTTATCTTATTATCTTGGTCAGATCTCACTTTTGCAAGTTGCCGTGAAGGGATTGACTACCCCTTTATCGCGTTGGTTGCAAGGTTCTTGATTGTTTGGGCAGATACTAGGCGATTTGCGTGTAGTCTTCTACTGGATTGATACCTTGGTTCTCAAAAACTGAGGGAAATACTTACGCTACTTTGCTGCATCACCCTTTCCTCTTCAAGGGAAAACCAACGCATGCTCAAGAGGTAGCAAGAAGGATTTATGGCGCCGTTGCCGGGGAGGTTTACGCCAAGTCAAGTCAAGATTTGATCTCCCATCAACTTGCCGATTTCTGGTGCCGTTGCCGGGGAGATCTACGCCAAGTCAAGACATACCAAGTACCCATCACAAACTCTTGTCCCTCGCATTACAATATTTTTCATTTGCCACTCATTTTCCTCTCCCCCACTTCACCTTTGCCGTTTTATTCGCCGTTTTTCCGTCCGTCTCTTTTCGCTTGCTTCTTGTTTGCTTATTCGTTGGATTGATTGTTTGTCACGATGGCTCAAGATAATACTAAATTGTGTGACTTTTCCAATACCAATAATAATGATTTTATTAGCACTCGGATTGCTCCTACTACCGATGCAGAATCTTGTGAAATTAATTCCACTTTGTTGAATCTTGTTATGAAAGATCAGTTTTCTGGCCTTCCTAGTTAAGATGCCGCTACCCATCTGAACAACTTCGTTGATTTGTGTGATATTCAAAAGAAGAAAGATGTGGATAATGATATTGTTAAATTGAAGCTATTTCCGTTTTCGCTTAGAGATCGTGCTAAAACTTGGTTCTCTTCTTTGCCTAAAAATAGCATTGATTCATGGAATAAGTGCAAAGATGCTTTTATCTCTAAGTATTTTCCTCCCGCTAAGATCATCTCTCTTAGAAACGATATTATGAATTTTAAGCAACTTGAGCATGAGCATGTTGCACAAGCTTGGGAGAGGATGAAACTAATGATACGTAATTGCCCTACACATGGTTTGAATTTATGGATGATTATACAAGAATTTTATGCCGGATTGAATTTTGCTTCTAGAAATCTTTTAGATTCAGCTGCGGGAGGAACTTTTATGGAAATCACTTTAGGAGAAGCTACTAAACTCCTAGATAATATTATGGTTAATTATTCACAATGGCACACCGAAAGATCCACTAGTAAAAAAGTTCATGCAATTGAAGAGATTAATGTTTTGAGTGGAAAGATGGATGAACTTATGAAATTGTTTGCTAAAAAGAGTGTTTCTTCTGATCCTAATGATATGGCTTTGTCCACTTTGATTGAGAATAATAATGAATCTATGGATGTGAATTTTGTTGGTAGGATTTTTTTTTGGTAATAACGCGTATAGAGGAAATTTCAGTTCTAGGCCGTTTCCTAGTAATTCCTCTAATAATTATGGTAATTCCTACTACAACTCTTACGGAAATTTTAATAATATGCCCTCTGATTTTGAGACTAGTGTTAAGGAATTTATGATTTCGCAAAAGAATTTCAATGCTTTGCTTGAAGAAAAATTGCCTAAGGTTGATGAGTTGGCTAGGAACGTGATAGAATTTATCTTGATGTTGATTCTTTGAAAACTTGGATCTACTCCACCCAAGCATGATATAAATGATTCTCTCAAATCTATGAGAATTTCCATTGATGAGTGCAAAGGAAGAACAGCTAGGATGCGTGCTAAAAAAGATTGCTTTGTAAAAGCGTGTTTTTCTAGTTTTCATGACAATAATGAAGAAGATCTAAAAGTGATTGATGTGTCTCCTATTAAATCTTTGTTTTCCAATATTAATCTTTATAAAGATGGGACTGGAGATGAGTCAACTTTAGTTAAAAGGCGTCCCAATGATTCGGAGTTTTTAGATCTTGATGCAAAAATTGGTAAAAGTGGGATTGAAGAGGTCAAAACTTTACATAGCAATGAACCCACTATTTTGGATTTCAAGGAATTTAATTATGATAATTGTTCTTTGATAGATTGTATTTCCTTGTTGCAATTCGTGTTAAATTCTGCTCATGCTTATGCTCAAAATAAAGCTTTTACCAAACACATCATTGATACTTTAATGCAATATTATGAAGAAAAACTTGAATTAGAAGTTTCTATCCCTAGAAAACTTTATGATGAGTGGGAACCTACTATTAAAATTAAAATTAAAGATCATGAATGCTATGCTTTATGTGATTTGGGTGCTAGTGTTTCCACGATTCCAAAAACTTTGTGTGATGTGTTAGGTTTCCGTGAATTTGATGATTGTTCTTTAAATTTGCACCTTGCGGATTCCACCATTAAGAAACCTATGGGAAGGATTGTTCTTATTGTTGCAAATAGGAATTATGTGCCCGTAGATTTCATTGTTCTTTATATAGATTGCAATCCTACATGTCCTATTATTCTTGGTAGACCTTTCCTTAGAACGATTAGTTCAATTACTGACATGAAAGAAGGAAATATTAGATTCCAATTTCCGTTAAGAAAAGGCATGGAACACTTTCCATGGAACACTTAGGAACACTTTCTTAGGAAGATGGGATGCTTGGTATGTCTCCAACGTATCTATAATTTTTGATTGTTCCATGCTATTATATTATATGTTTTGGATGTTTAATGGGCTTTAATATACCTTTTTATATTATTTTTGGTACTAACCTATTAACCGAAGGCCCAGTGCAAATTACTGTTTTTTTGCCTATTTCAATGTTTCGCACAAAAGGAATATCAAACGGAATGAAACCTTCGCGAGGATGTTTTTTGGAACAAATGCAATCCAGGAGACTTGGAGTGGAAGTCAAGGAAGGAACGAGGCGGCCACGAGGCAGGAGGGCACGCCAAGGGCGATAGGCGCGCCCCCACCCCCGTGGGCCCCTCGTAGCTCCACCGACCTACTTATTTCGCCTATATATACTCTTATACCCTGAAAACATCCAGGGGAGCCACAAAACCACTTCTCCACCGCCGCAACCTTCTGTACCCGTGAGATCCCATCTTGGGGCCTTTTCCGGCGATCTGCCGGAGGGGTATTCGATCACGGAGGGCTTCTACATCAACACCATAGCCTCTCCGATGATGTGTGAGTAGTTTACCAAAGACCTTCAGGTCCATAGTTATTAGCTAGATGGCTTCTTCTCTCTCTTTGGATATCAATACAAAGTTCTCCTTGATGTTCTTGGAGATCTATTCGATGTAATTCTTTTTGCGGTGTGTTTTCGAGATCCAGTGAATTGTGGGTTTATGATCAAGATTATGTATGAACAATATTTGGTTATTCTCTGAATTCTTATATGCATGATTTAATATCTTTCCAAGTCTCTTCGAATTATCGGTTTAGTTTGGCCTACTAGATCGATCTTTCTTGCAATGGAAGAAGTGCTTAGCTTTGGGTTCAATCTTGCAGTGCTCGATCCCAGTGACAGAAAGGGAACCTATACGTATTGTATTGTTGCCATCGAGGATAAACAGATGGGGTTTATATCATATTGCTTGAGTTTATCCCTCTACATCATGTCATCTTGCCTAATGCGTTACTCTGTTCTTATGAACTTAATACTCTAGATGCATGCTGGATAGCGGTCGATGTCTGGAGTAATAGTAGTAGATGCAAAATCGTTTTGATCTACTTGTCACGGACGTAATGCCTATGTTTATGATCATGCCTAGATATTCTCATAACTATGCGCTTTTCTATCAATTGCTCGGCAGTAATTTGTCCACCCACCATAATATATGCTATCTTGAGAGAAGGCACTAGTGAAACCTATGGCCCCCGGGTCTATTTTACATCATATAAGTTTCTAATCTACAATTCTAGTTTAATATTTATTTTGCAATCTTTACTTTTCAATCTATACAACAAAAATACAAAAAATATTTATCTTATTATCTTTATCAGATCTCACTTTTGCAAGTGGCCATGAAGGGATTGACAACCCCTTTATCGCGTTGGTTGCAAAGTTCTTGATTGTTTGTGCAGGTACTAGGCAATTTGCGTGTAGTCTCCTACTGGATTGATACCTTGGTTCTCAAAAACCGAGGGAAATACTTACGCTACTTTGCTGCATCACCCTTTCCTCTTCAAGGGAAAACCAACGCATGCTCAAGAGGTAGAAGCGCCATACCCGACAGCTAAGAAGACCTAGTCACAGGAGGACCGTACCAAGATAAAAGGACAGAAGAATTGAGGAAAAGGTTATGCCACTATCGGAAAAGCCCAGAGAAGGAATTTTTCTGAAGATCTGAGAAGATCGACACTGCCAACAATAAGGATGGAGTATATGAATTTTAATGGAACCGTAACCATGCTTCTAAGGGTGGTAGCACCCGAGACCTTCGTGATAATCGATGGATTTTTGAGGAGACCCCCGAACCTAACCTATTTCTTGCCAGCCTCTCCGAATCTCGATGGCGAGATTCATTTTGAGGGTGGTAGGTTTGTAACATCCCAAAATTCTAAATTTTGGAATGTTATATTAAATAAATAGTTTGGGTTGATTGCTTGATTGTGGTGTGGTTTGTTGTGTGAAATTTAGTGAAATTTGAAACTCTTCGAAAGTTGAATGGGAGGGAATAAAATGACTTTCCCAAACTTTCACCTTGCATTTCTGATCTCCATGAATTCAAATTCTTTTCAAATACAAAACCCTAGAGTGAAGATAATATGACTTCCTCCATTTAAAGAAATGAAAAGAGTTTTTGAAAATATTTGAATTTCATTTGGAAATATTTAAAATTCAGAAACTTTATGAAACTCAATGATTTTCGTGAGAGAAGATAAAATGACTTCTTCAAAACATATGAAATATGAGTTGAGAGTTTCAAAGAATCAAATTTAAAATCCCTTTAAAAATTATTTTCAATTTGGAGTTATTTGGGTTTTATTCAAATTATTTTCTCCAAAAATAAAATATATGGAAATTAGGGTAAAATGATCCCCTACAATAGAAAATTGAGAGAAATAAATTTGAAATCATTTTGGTATTTTTAAAAGATTTTATCGGGTTTTATTGCACTAGTAGCACTGTTTGCTTTATTTAAATTTTTGAGGATTTTATTTGATGCTAGAAAAATGTTAATGTTGTAGAAAATCTTTTTTTTGAAAATATTGATATATAATATGCCAATATATCATTCATATTTTTTGATGTTTTATTTTTATTTTTGTTTTTTCTATTAAAGACACTTTGGACCGACTGGGCCGAAGCCCAGCCGGCCCAGCGCGTCGCCACTGCCTGCAAGCTCGGGACGGAGTCCTGAGCATCGCTGCCGCCAGCCGTACCTCACCCGGGCACGCCTTCCAAGGTTCGCCGTGCCCCCTCCCTCACGCCACCTTGCCCCTCTCCCCCTCTTTAAATAGCCGCCCCGGCCCTCTCCTCCTCGCATCGCTCACCGCTGCTGCTGCCTCGCCGCCGCTCGTCGGCGCACTCCGCCTGATCCGCCGCCGTCCGCCACCTCGCCCTGCCTCGCCGGAGAGCCGTCGCCGCCGTCGACCCAAACCTCCACCCGTCCAGTCCGGTCTGGTTTTCTTTTAGGGCTCGATTTCATTTAAAGCCGGTTTAGTTTTTTTCCCGTTAGATCTATTAGTGAACGTTCTCTGTTTAGTTGTCTTTAGCGAACGTGTCCGTTTTGTATAGTTTGGTAGCGAACGTTCGTTCAATTAGGTTTTCTGTTTTAGTCAGGGGCCTCGATGTAGATGTTTTATTTATAGTTTGGCCCCTAATTTTCAAACCTTCACAACTTTTCAACCGTTTTTCCAAATCTGATGAAACAAAGCCCACTTCTTCGTTATGATCCCCTCTATCCAGATAACCAACTTAAACATATTTTTGAAAAGTTTAAAATTGATTTCAAACAGATTTGAATTCAAACTTCTTTTGTTCATAACTTGCGTTTTATAACTCTGATTTAATTGATTCTTTTTGCAAATTGAAGCTCTTTACCTAAACTTTCTGATAAGACCAAAGTCACCCCAATTTTGGTACTGTCAGAAATTGTTTTCTGTTTTAAGAGTTAGTTGCTTGTTTTCGAAGTTTTCTGAGATCTTTTCTTTGATTCTTTTGCATGAGTGCTTATGTATGCAATTGCTTGCTCACGATAGATTGACCGGAGTGTGATGAGTAGAACTATCAGGAGTTATGAGTGCGAATCATCTTCATCAACAGTACAAGGCAAGTTCACACTTTGATCATATCCCTTTATTACCCAGTTTTTATGCATTAGTTTTATCCCTCAAACATTGCATGAGTAGGATTGGTAAACATGTGGGTGTGGGAAGTAGTTGTGGAGGTAGGAACATCAACCCTGGGTTTTATACGTTATGCTCATACTGCTTTGCTATGCTCGTAGACGTGGATTGGTATGTGAGATTTATGAAAGTTGTGAGAGTTATATTTAACTATGGGAAACTTAAGGTGGCTACTTTAAATACACATTTGGGTGGAATTGGTTGGGCACCCTAGGGATATACCAGTGGCTTGCCTGGGCACCTGGGGATATACCAGTGTTGTCCAAGGAAATCCCGGGGGACCCGTGTGATCATCCTATTGGAATGTAACATCCCAAAATTCTAAATTTTGGAATGTTATAAACACATAGATAGTTTTGGTTGATTGTTTGATTGATTGACTGAAAGTGAGTGAATTTGAAACTTTTTGAAAGTTAAATGAGAGGGAATAAAAGGAATTTCCCAAACTTTCATTTTGCTTTTATGATCTTCGAATTCAAATTCTTTTCATCACAAAACCTGGAGAGAAGATGACATGACTTCTTCCATTTATTTAAATGACAAGGGTGTTGAAAATATTTGAATTTCATTTGGAAAATATTTCCAATTCTGAAACTTTATGCAACTCAATGATTTTCACGAGAGAAGATAAAATGACTTCTTCAAATTAAATGAAATATGAGTTGGGAGTTTTAAAAGAATTAAATCCAAAGTTCTTTTGAATTTATTTCCAATTTGGAGTTATTTGAGTTTTATTCAAAATATTTTCTCCAAAAACAAAATATATGGAAAATAGGGTAACATGATTCCCTACATCAGAAAATTGGAGAGAAATTAATTTGAAGTCATTTTGGTATTTTAAAAATGATTTTTGTTGGATTTTATTGGACCGAAGCACTCTTTGCTTTATTTAAATTTGTGTGTATTTTATTTAATGCTAGAATAATGTTCATCATGTAGGAAATCTTTTTTTGAAAATTTTGATATATTATATGCCTATATAATATTTTCATTTTATTTTGTTTTATCATTTTGTTTTCCTCTCTATTTGTTTAAAAAATATATTACAGAGCGCCTTGGGCCAAAGGCCCAAGCCGTAACCAACCGGGCGGCCAAGGCCAAGGCCATCGCACGCACGCACCTAGGGAGCGAGGAGCCAAGGTTTCCTATTCTTTTACAAATCCTAGTAGGATTTGATCCCGTTTCGTTATTCCGTTTTTATTCCTAGGATTCCTAATCCTAGTAAATTTCTTGCCCCTACCCCAAGCAAAACCCTCCCTCCCCACTATAAATACCCAAGCACCCCCCTCCAACACATCAAACCAACACCTCTCCTCTCCTCTCCTCTCCAGCAGCAGAAGAGTGCAGCACCACCGCCGCCGCCAAGTGCCGCGCCGCGCCTCGACCTCTCCTGAGGTTTATATGATCTCCTCTCCACCGTCCGTGATCTTCTTTCCTCTAGGATCAACCGCAACATCGGATCCGATCTTCTTCCCCAACTCCGACGACTACTCCGGTGAGATCCACGAAATCCCGTAATTCATTTTTTTCAAAAAATAGCAATCTTAGAAAATTCATATCTTTTAGAGTTTTTAGTATTTTTGAGTGATTCCAATTGCTATGTGTCACAAATTTGCGGAAGTTTCTGTTAGTGTCTATGGATTTAAAATTTGAGTAGTTTAAATTTGAATTTGATAAATTTTGTTCAGATTAGTATTTTGGCCATAACTTGAGTTTAAAATAGGTTTTAATTAATTCTTTTTGCTCCTGGTCACTTGTGATATTTTTTAGCTGTAGGATTTAGTTTGGTAATTTTGGAGTATTTTAAATTAGATTTTAGCAAAAACAGTATTGTTTTGCTTATATAGTTGTTTTAGTTATGTAATTATTGTTTTAATTATTTTTAGTTCATTCCTTTTGTAGATTTTCACTTGTTGTTTTATGTTTATGTTTAGATACAGTAGATAAATTTTAATAGTTATTTATTAGTGTTTAGCTACTGTTTTTGTAATTGCTTGTTTAGTTCATAGTGATAGTGGATAAAAATAGTTTTATCAGTTTTAAAAGTAATTCTTTTTCCACTTCAAGTTATATTGTTTTTGTTTCTGTTATTTGTGAACACATTAGTTGTTATATTTATTTAGTATAGTTTATTAATGTTTTAATAAATGATTTGCTGTTATAATTGTCTTAGTGTTTTGCTAGTTGCTATATTTGTTCTAGTATTCACTAGATGGTTATAGTAGTTTTATATTAGTTCTTTTGTTAGTTAGTAAATTAGTAATTTATTTTTCTGTTATTTTATTAGATTTATATTTTCTTTTCTGTAGAAAAAAATATTAGAATAATTAGTAATGTTATGTTAAGATTTGTGTGAGTTGGTCACCACTAATTTTTCCTTGAATTTTTCTTTGAAGTTTTTCCTTTGGTTTTCGACTTGGTTTTCTTGTTGCTTTTATTTTGATTGAGTATTGTTATGATTGATAGAATTGATTGCTAGGATGATTGCTTATATGATTGTGCATGTAATATAGATTTTCAAAGGAGTGCGAATAGTTCTACCAAGTCTTTATTACGAGGCGTTATTATCTTCATCAAGTATTACCGAGCAAGTTCACTTTCACCATGTTTTCATACCTATGTGTTTTATTGCATCTAGTGTCATCTTCGCAATAAACCCTCCGATAGTGATATTGAATTCTTGTAGTTGAGTAGTATGCATGAGGTAGGAACCCATCACCCTGTTACCAAGCCGGGACGATATTTTATTTTAATGCTACGCTATAGTAGGCGGGGTTTGGTATGATTGCTCGGGAGTGGTGTTTGAATGGAGGATCTCGTCAATGGCGACAACTCCATGATGGAATCTGCAAGGACTGCATCTTCAAGGCCTCAAGACTTCAAGACTCGAGACAAGAATTCAATACACACTCTTGGGTGAAGGATGGTTGACGGGCACCTGGAGAATCCGGTGGTTGGCGGGATGCATGGAGAAGCGCCATGACATCTTGCGGAAAGCTTCACCCAGACTCAAAGAGGCGGAAGAATACTTCATGCCGGAAGCTTACTGTGCAACCGCAAGTCACTATGGGCTCTAGCTTGGTTGACCCTAGTTGTGACTCTGGCTAGGGCGGTGCTAGCAGATGTAGAACTACGGTAGGATTGAATGAGCACCGGACAGTGGTCAGGGGAACTCTTGGATGACTATGTTTGGTCATCTTGTTCTCAAACACCTGAAGTGCGAGAGCGTAAAAGAGGATCAAATCTTGCGGGTAAAGTGTACAAACCTCTGCAGAGGGTTAAAACCTAATCGATTAGCCGTGTCCCGATTACGGACAATTTGAGCCTCTGGACTTGGATTTATCTCGGAACTCTCAACACCGGACTGATAACTTAATTGTGGGCAACTTATGATGAATTTGGGCTATGATACATCGGTTGGCGGAACCATGTCATGATAGAAAACTCCATAGTACAGACTTCATTTATTCCTTTGATGTAGGGAAAATAAAACCAGCTTTTACGCAAACAAAACTCGAATCTGAGCCACAAAGCCATACGCATATAGTATTAGTTTATCATCTATTTTCTCTTATTGTGATCTTGCGGTACATTCAATGTCTTGACCTACACGGCTGCAACGTATCATGTTGCAGATATTTCCTCGACGAGTAAGAGTGCAGTGCAGGGTTACGGTCTAGACTCAACCTACCGATGGCGTTGATGGGACTCCACACCGACTATTTGTTTCGCTATGACTTATGAGGTATATATCAGTTTCGTTAATTATACATGTGATTGCACTTTGATATATACATTGATGTACTGTGTGTGCCAAAGATATCTGATCCGAGGATGGCACAACAACACGAGGCTTGACCGTCCGAGGTCGGGTCGCTATAGATATGGTATCAGAGCACATGTTGACTGTAGGACGTGACCCTAGAAATCGGAAAGCCCCTAGGTCCGAATATCTCTAAAACTTTATTTTCAAAAAGACTCTTACTTCTCATCTTTTCTGATTTTATCAGATAGACCCTCTCACCTCAAATAGTTAGAATATACCCCTTATCCTTTGATCACCCGGAGGATCCACTGAAGACGCTCCAAGAATGATTAGATATCGGAGAACTGATGACCACTTCAAAGTAAAGAGGATTTCACCATGCATTAGAAGAGTTGAAGCTGCAACAATTGAAGACTCCGAAGACTAGAAGAATTTGAAGAATCTGAAGAGTTATTTGACCTTTAGAAGACCAAACCCCTGTTACATACTTACGTTAGATACGACGATTTGTGAGCTGTCATTTGTTTGATGTTTTCCGACAGCCACAAAGTAAAACTTGTTTCTTCAAAACTATTGTTTGTATGTGTGTATATCCTCCCCACCTCTCTCATATCTCATCCCAAAACTTTTGGACCCCATAGATGATGAATGAAGTTGGGTGATATTCTGGACCGAAGACTCAGTAGGAGGCGAGCTATGGATTCGAACATGGAAAATCACTTGGAGCAATTTGATTCCAAGGAAGTATGAGGTTCAATCGCTCTTGATACTTTGAAGGAAGTGCTGCAACCTGGTGGAAAATGCATCAAGCCATACAAGGATTTAATGGAGCAAGAACTTGGGAGGAATTCAAGAAGACCTGTTGAGATCACGTCTCATCCGGAAGCACCATGATACACCAAGAAATAAACCTCGTGTACGCAAGATTTGCGGAGAAATAGGACACACCGGGAGGAACACAAGGATGGATGCCCTCATTGTGAGGAGAAACACCCAGTGAGGAATGCCCAACTAGTCGGTGACTTGTTTCTTGTGTGAAGGAACCACCCACTACCCGACCAGTGTCACATTTACCCCATGGTGCAACAAACTATTCAGGAGCAGGAAGAAGGAATGAAAGAAGCCCTCCGAGATGTTATGAAAGAACCTGTGATGAAGGAATGTGTTGAAGACCACGATGGAGAAGGCCTCAACAGATTTTACTCCAATGCACGCTATTCATGTGGAGAAGAAGGACATTTTCGCAGATTGCACCAAGGAAAGAAAAGAGTATCTGGGATATTTCCGACAGCGAAGTGAAGTTTGACCCTCTGGAAATAGAAGCTCGATCATTACGAGAGAAATCCGGGAAGAGAAAAGAAGGCAACCCAGAACAAAACAATTTTCGCAGAGAAGGACCTGAGTCATATCACTTGTTACAGGTGCAAGGATTTAGGTCATTACGCTAGTAAATGTCCAGAAAAGAAGCCAAGAATCCAAGGAGCCTACATAATCACAAAGAAGCCCCGAGACATGTCGGAAGTCTTTTGTTTTCGCTGCAAGGAAGCAAGGAACTCAAGGAGCAGGCACCATCTCCAAGAAGCCCAAAGACTTATCGAAAGTTATGTGTTTTCATTGCAAGGAAGCAGGACATTATGCTACTAAATGTTCCTACAAGAAGGAAGCTGGAGTTGAGTAGTTGGAATTTTGATATGGATAATAAGAGTGGTAGAAACCAATTTTTCTTTTCATGATTACAATAAGTTGAGTTATGTAATGGGTGCTCAGAGTTTGTAATGGATTCATGAAATCAATAAAGTTAAGGTGACATGTTTTCATATGTTCAATTGTAGGAGTTGTTACTCTGTGAACAAAGATTTTGACCATTTTCGAGGATATGAGAAATATGGTCTATGGATGGATTTGTGAATTTCATTTTAAGGGTGATAGTACCCTATGAAGAACACTAGGCCAATGGAAATGGAAATGTGTCCCACAGGTTGGAGTTTGGAAAAGAATGAGTTGAAGTTTTATCTTTGATATGATGGTATTAAGAAATGAAATGTTATTGGATTTAAAGTGGTGTAATGTTGGAAAATGGAGCAATTGTAACTCCAAGGATGAGTGAAAGTGGTACAATTGTTGAAGTGGGCTCATAACCCACAGGCCCAGGAATTAATAAGGATCAAGTACCCTTGGAGAAAGAAATTTTGGGAATAGACTACGATTTGATCAACCGAGCGATTCTATAGGAGTTTACATAAAACACGAGAGTTGTTAAGGAGCGATAGATGTTTGTTTGGCCTGCAGAATCAATGGATTTTCCGAACTTGGTTCGTCGACAAGAGAAATTCTGCAATGCTTGTGAGGATGACCGAGTGTTAGAATGCGAGATTCGCTAAACCATGTACAAGGTAATGATTTGGGTGCGGGATGGATTGATCACCATACCGACTTACCCTTATTATTCGCTTTGCTATATGGGATGGTAAATCTGAGTGACCTACCTATAGTAGAGTGACGACGATATTAAACCTTGTTGAACCTTAGAATGGTATAAGCATTTTCCCCTTGTACAAGGCCGTTGTTGCCAACCGTAGGTTATACGGTGAGGTTCAACCCAGACCCGTTTTCTGCAGGAGAAACCATAAATTGTTGACCACCATGAGATATCGATAGTTGTTTAGAATTGGCGCCAGACCCGTCAGCTATGAAGACCCAGTCTCGGAATCACCTTACCAAGAGGAATGGACAAAGGAATTGAGGAAAAGGTTTTGCCACTACCGGAAGAGCCCAGAGAAGGAATTATCCTTACAATCTGAGAAGACTGACACTGTCAAGAATGAGGATGGAGTATATAAGCATGGATGGGACCGTAACGATGTTTCTAAGGGTGGTAGCACCCCAGACCCCGGAGACGATCGATGGATTTTGAAGACCCCAAACCCTAACCTATTTCTTTCTAGCCTCTCCGAATCTCGAGGGCGAGATTCATTTTAAGGGTGGTAGGTTTGTAACATCCCAAAATTCTAAATTTTGGAATGTTATAAACACATAGATAGTTTTGGTTGATTGTTTGATTGATTGACTAAAAGTGAGTGAATTTGAAACTTTTTGAAAGTTAAATGAGAGGAATAAAGGACTTTCCCAAACTTTCATTTTGCTTTTATGATCTTGAGAATTCAAATTCTTTTCATCACAAAACCACGGAGAGAAGATGACATGACTTCTTCCATTTATTTAAATGACAAGGGTGTTGAAAATATTTGAATTTCATTTGGAAAATATTTCCAATTCTGAAACTTTATGCAACTCAATGATTTTCACGACAGAAGATAAAATGACTTCTTCAAATTAAATGAAATATGAGTTGGGAGTTTTAAAAGAATTAAATCCAAAGTTCTTTTGAATTTATTTCCAATTTGGAGTTATTTGAGTTTTATTCAAAATATTTTCTCCAAAAACAAAATATATGGAAAATAGGGTAACATGATTCCCTACATCAGAAAATTGGAGAGAAATTAATTTGAAGTCATTTTGGTATTTAAAAAATGATTTTTGTTGGATTTTATTGGACTAGAAGCACTCTTTGCTTTTTTTTAAATTTGTGTGTATTTTATTTAATGCTAGAATAATGTTCATCACGTAGGAAATCTTTTTCTGAAAATTTTGATATATTATATGCCTATATAATATTTTCATTTTATTTTGTTTTGTCATTTTGTTTTCCTCTCTGTTTGTTTAAAAAAAAATCGCAGCGCCTTGGGCCAAAGGCCCAAGCCGCCAACCAGCCGGCCGGCCAAGGCCAAGGCCATCGCATGCACGCACCTAGGGAGCCAGGAAGCCAAGGTTTCCTATTCTTTTGCAAATCCTAGTAGGATTTGATCCCGTTTCGTTATTCCGTTTTTATTCCTAGGATTCCTAATCCTAGTCTATTTCTTGCCCTCTACCCCAAGCAAAACCCTCCCCTCCCCACTATAAATACCCAAGCACCCCCCCCCCCCTCCAACACATCAAACTAACACCTCTCCTCTCCTCTCCTCTTCGCAGCAGCAGCAGTGCAGCACCACCGCCGCCGCCAAGTGCCGCCGCCCGCTCTCGACCTCTCCTGAGGTTTATATGATCTCCTCTCCACCGTCCGTGATCTCCTTTCCTCTAGGATCAACCGCAACATCGGATCCGATCTTCTTCCCCAACTCCGACTACTACTCGGTGAGATCCACGAAATCCCGTAATTCATTTTTTTCAAAATAGCAATCTTAGAAAATTCATATCTTTTAGAGTTTTTAGTATTTTGAGTGATTCCAATTGCTATGTGTCACAAATTTGCGGAAGTTTCTGTTAGTGTCTCTGGATTTCAAATTTGAGTAGTTTAAATTTGAATTTGATAAATTTTGTTCAGATTAGTATTTTGGCCATAACTTGAGTTTAAAAATAGGTTTTAATTAATTCTTTTGCTCCTGGTCACTTGTGATATTTTTTAGCTGTAGGATTTAGTTTGGTAATTTTGGAGTATTTTAAATTAGACTTTTAGTAAAAACAGTATTGTTTTGCTTATATAGTTGTTTTAGTTATGTAATTATTGTTTTTAATTATTTTTAGTTCATTCCTTTTGTAGATTTTCACTTGTTGTTATATGTTTATGTTTAGCTACAGTAGATAAATTTTTGTAGTTATTTATTAGTGTTTAGCTACTGTTTTTGTAATTGCTTGTTTAGTTCATAGTGATAGTGGATAAAAATAGTTTTATCAGTTTTAAAAGTAATTCTTTTTCCACTTCAAGTTATATTGTTTTTGTTTCTGTTATTTGTGAACACATTAGTTGTTATATTTATTTAGTATAGTTTATTAATGTTTTAATAGATGATTTGCTGTTATAATTGTCTTAGTGTTTTGCTAGTTGCTATATTTGTTCTAGTATTCACTAGATGGTTATAGTAGTTTTATATTAGTTCTTTTTGTTAGTTAGTAAATTAGTAATTTATTTTTCTGTTATTTTATTAGATTTATTTTTCTTTGCTGTAGAAAAAAATATTAGAATAATTTAGTAATGTTATGTTAAGATTTGTGTGAGTTGGTCACCACTAGTTTTTCCTTGAATTTTTCTTTCGAAGTTTTTCCTTTGGTTTTCGACTTGGTTTTCTTGTTGCTTTTATTTTGATTGAGTATTGTTATGATTGATAGAATTGATTGCTAGGATGATTGCTTATATGATTGTCGTGTAATATAGATTTTCAAAGGAGTGCGAATAGTTCTACCAAGTCTTTATTCGAGGCGTTATTATCTTCATCAAGTAATACCGAGCAAGTTCACTTTGACCATGTTTTCATACCTATGTGTTTTATTGCATCTAGTGTCATCTTCGCAACAAACCCTCCAAGAGTGATATTGAATTCTTGTAGTTGAGTAGTATGCATGAGGTAGGAACCCATCACCCTGTTACCAAGCCCGGACGATATTTTATTTTAATGCTACGCTATAGTAGGCGGGGTTTGGTATGATTGCTTTCGGGAGTGGTGTGAGAATGGAGGATCTCGTCAATGGCGACAACTCCATGATGGAATCTGCAAGGACTGCATCTTCAAGGCCTCAAGACTTCAAGACTCGAGACAATAATTCAATACACACTCTTTGGGTGAAGGATGGTTGTGGGCACCTGGAGAATCCGGTGGTTGGCGGGATGCATGGAGAAGCGCCATGACATCTTGCGGAAAGCTTCACCCAGACTCAAAGAGACGGAAGAATACTTCATGCTCGGAAGCTTACTGTGCAACCGCAAGTCACTATGGGCTCGGCTTGGTTGACCCTAGTTGTGACTCTGGCTAGGGCGGTGCTAGCAGATGTAGAACTACGGTAGGATTGAATGAGCACGGACGGTGGTCGGGGAACTCTTGGAAGACCATGTTTGGTCATCTTGTTCTCAAACACCCTGAAGTGCGAGAGCGTAAAAGAGGATCGAATCTTGCGGGTAAAGTGTACAAACCTCTGCAGAGGTTAAAACCTAATCGATTAGCCGTGTCCCGATTCACGGACAATTTGAGCCTGGACTTGGATTTATCTCGGAACTCTCAACACCGGATGATAACTTAATTGTGGGCAACTTATGATGAATTTGGGCTATGAGACATCGGTTGGCGGAACCATGTCATGATAGAAAACTCCATAATACAGACTTCATTTATTCCTTTGATGTAGGGAAAATAAAACCAGCTTTTACATAAACAAAACTCGATCTGAGCCACAAAGCCATACTGCATATAGTATAGTTTATCATCTGTTTTCTCTTATTGTGATCTTGCCGGTACATTCAATGTAATGACCTACGGCTGCTGCAACGTATCATGTTGCAGATATTTCCTCGACAGTAAGAGTGCAGTGCAGGTTACGGTCTACACTCAACCTGCCGATGGCGTTGATGGGACTCCACACCGACTATTTGTTTCCACTGTGACTTATGAGGTATATATCAGTTTTACGTTAATTATACATGTGATTGCACTTTGATATATACATTGATGTCTTGTGTGTGCCAACATACTGATCCGAGGATGGCACAAAGAACACGAGGCTTGACCGTCTGAGGTCGGGTCGCTACATGGAATGCCACCCAGGCTCATAGGGATCATAAGATTATTCTTGCTAGAAACTTCCATGTGCAGCCATAAGCCATTATGGGCTCTGGCATAGTTGAGTAAGTTGTGGGAATACTTTCCATGATGGGCTAGCAGATGTAGGAGATAGTAGGTGTACCGACCTATCTATCGGTTAAGGGGACCTCTTCGGAAAGACTGTGTCTCGGTCATCCGTGTCTCAAACATCATGCAGTGCGAGTAATACAACGGAGGAGATCGAGTCTTGTGGGGAAAAGTGCGCAAACCTCTGCAGAGTGTACAAACTAATCATGATTAGCCATGTCCCCGGTTATTGACATCTTGAGTATCTGGTACTTGAATTATTGATTTGATCTCATCAGTTTACTTAATGAATTTTGTTGGGTTATTTATATTAATTTGGGATTGAGTTGGGGTACCTTCTCAATATTGTCATCAAACTTTGTAGTTAAGTAAAATATATATTCCTTTGCTGTAGGGAAAATTGGCTTTATGCAAATGATAACCGGAGAGCCTCCACCAGCAAAATATGCATGTAGTGATAGCCATTATTCAGCATTGCTTTACAGTGTGAAATTGCCAGTACATTCAATGTACTGACCTACATGGCTGCAACATCTTATGTTGCAGGATTCTTACGACGAGTAAGTGATACGTTAGGGTTATGATGTCTACACTCAACTCTGCCATTGGCGTTGTTGGGAACTCCACAACTTTGTTGTTACTTCCGCTATTTGGATTGAGGTAATAGTATTTACGTTACTTTATACATGTGATTTACCTCTGTTATAAATCCTCGAGTACTGTGTGTGTCAGCATACCGATCCAGGGATGACTCTTAAGCATAGAGACTTCCATTCGGGTCGGGTCGCTACAGATAAAGTGGCTCCTGAATCATTTTACCTCCTCGAGTCCTTAGTCTAACAGCATGATCATTCATAGTATTATTCATTTCATTGAGTAACTCACTTTGAGATTTAGCAACTTGTTCTAACTGAGTTTGAACCATAGAAGCCTGTTTTCTCCTTTAACATCATTAGGGAATCTAAATAACATGTCACTCAAGCGAGCAATCATATCAGCATTTTGCTTTAATTGTCTCATAACATAGGCATTTAAGTGATCTTGTTTCATAATGTAATTGTCGAATTCATACAAGCACTGACTAGGATGTTTATTATAAGGGACGACACCTTCCTCAAACTTTATAAAAGAATTTACCTCTACCACCTGTGGTGGTGTGTCAAGACCATGTATTTCTTGAATAGGTGGTAAATTTTTAACATCCTTAGCTTTAATACCTTTTTCCTTCATACATTTTTTTGCTTCTTGCATATCTTCAGGACCGAGAAATAAAATACCCCTCTTCTGCGAAGTAGGTTTAGGCGGTGGTTCAGGAAGTGTCCAATCATTGTCATTATTCAGTATATTATTCAATAATTCCTCAACTTGTTCAACGGTTCGTTCCCTTAAAACACAACTAGCAAAACTATCTAGGTAGTCCCTAAAAGCATCGATTAGTCCATTATAGAAGATATCAAGTGTAACACCCGGATGGTTAATGAACAGTAAACACCCCGGTTACTGTGCCAAACCTCACGTTGATTCGAACCCGGCCAAAGCAATATCAAAACAAAAGCAAAGATAAAAAGTTTCAAAACAAAAACTAAAAATGTTCGGGGGTTGTCTAAAATAGCAAACCTAATTATGGTGGGGTGCACAAAATTATGTAAAATGTTTTGGCATTTTAAATAAGCTAAAAATAGAAAGAAAAAAAGAAAAATAATAAAAGAAAAGAAAGACAAAAAAAATGAGGAGGAAACCCCTGGCCCAACTGGGCCAGCCCCCCCTCTGGCCCAGCCAGGCCGCCCATTGGCCCAACCGCCCCACCTCACTCCTTTTCCCCTCGGTCCACCCGACCCCCACCGACAGCTCACTCCCCCCCCCGAAATATCTCCTCCTCCCCGATCTGGATCGGGAGGAGACCCCCCGACCGAGTCCCCTCGCCCACCTCGTCTCCGCGACCCCGTCGCCACCACGCCTGGCGCTCCCGCTTTGGACCTCGCGGACCTCCTCCTCCTCCTCCTCTACACAGCGCCTGGGGCCCTCCTCCCCTCCTCGCCCACGCTGGGTGCCGCCCATGGATCGGCCCCGTCCTCCCCGGCGCTGCACGCCTCCCCACCCGCCTCCTCGCCGGTCGCCGTCGCGCTCCACCGAGCCGCTCCCCTAGACCCCACGGCGCGCGGTGAGCTCGCTCCCTTCCCCCCGTCGTTCCCCTCTCCCCTCCCGAACCGCCCGTCGCCCGGTCCCGCCACCGCCCTGCCCCGACCCTCCATGAGCTCGCCTCCCCGTTTTCCCTCTCCTCTCCGGCGCCCCTAGCGGCGCTCGCCCCCGACCACCGAATCCCCGGCCCCTTCCGGCGTCTCCGCGCCCGTGCCAGCGCCGCCGAACCCCACCGCGCCCCTTGCAGCTCGGCCATCCCCCGTTACGCCATGCTGCCACGCCCGTCGCCCGAATCGCCTCATGGCGCCGCTGGCCGCCCGCCACCCTCATGGTGGCTGCGGCCTCCGCCGCCGTTTTAACCCTCGGCGCCCGACCCCGTTGGCCTTGGGCTCGGGCTCGCCTCGCCCTTGGATTGACCCCTTGGGGCAAATGACATGGGGCCCCCCCCCCACCATGAGCGTTTTTTAATTAATTAAAGCAGGAATAAAAATAAAATGAAAATGAATTAAAACTAATTAACTAATTAATTAATTAATTAATTAATTAAGTAATTAATTAATCTAATTAATTCGATTAATTAACCTAATCACTAATTAACCTAATTAACTAATGTTAATTAACTCGATTAGGTTAATTAGATATTAGAGAATGACATGCAGGACCCACATCGGGGTTGACTCAGTCAACCCTGTTGATCGCTGATGTCGACATGACATCATCTTGATGTCATAAATGCATTTTCGAAATTAATTAAATAATTAATTAAATTCCGAAATTAATAAAATCTTTTAAAAATCATATCTTTTAATCCGTAACCGGATTAAAATATTTTCAACATGAAACTTACTCGAGCAGCGAGGCGAATCCGGATCGCAGTCGTTCGTCCACCACACACCCTAACCTATCGAACCTGCAAACTTTCCTCTCCGGTTCATCATCGACAGACGTCCGAACCAGGAAAACTTCCGGATGTTTCCCCTAATCGGTACCCCTCATACCACGTTAGGGCACGCCTAGCATCGCTTCTTGACATGTCATGCATCGATATGCATCTGTTTACTTGGTATTCATTGTTTCTTCCCCTCTTCTCTCCGGTAGACTACGAGACCGACGCTGCGGTGGCGGTTCGACTACGGTGTTGGCGACCCTCTCTCTTGCCGAGCAACCAGGCAAGCCCCCCTTGATCACGGATATCGCCTACTCTTATCTACACTGCTTGCATTAGAGTAGCATAGCATATTACTGTTTTCAGATACTCCTATCTTCGCTGCATAGCTTTGTCCTTGTAACACTGTTGTTACCTTATCGCAATCCTATATGCTTAGTATAGGATGCTAGTACTTTCATCTGTGGCCCTCTTGTCTTGTCCGTGCGCGTGCTATACTATTGGGCCGTGATCACTCGGGAGTTGATCACGGTATATACTATATACTTATACATGATACATGTGAGACTAAAGTCGGGTCGGTGATGGAGCACCCATGAGTGGATCTTTGAGGCGGAGCGACAGGCAGGTTGAGACCGCCTAGGAGAGAGGTGGGCTGGCCTGTTCGGCGTTCGCGGATACTTAACACGCTTAACGAGGTCTTGGTATTTGATCTGGGTTGGCTCTGAGCTTATCGCACTAACCATCTACGCGGGAGTAGTTATGGGTATCCGGCGTCGTGGTATCACCAGAAATACTTGAGACGTCGGACGACGAGCGGCGCTAGCCGGATTGGACTGGAGCGCTTTCTTTGGGCTAGGTCTGCTTCGGCCAGCGACATAACGTCAGTGTGCTTTCGAGGCGATGGGCCCGGACCCTGCGGCTTAGGTTTAGACCGGCGTGTTGGCCTCTCTGTTGTGCCTAGGTGGGGCTGCGGCGTGTTGATCTTCTGTGGCGGGCATGACCCCGGAAAGTGTGTCCGGCCAAATGGGATCAAGCGTCTTTGGGTAAGATGGTGCACCCTGCAGGAAGTTAATCTATTCGGATAGCCGTGATCTTGATAACAGGACGACTTGGAGTTGTACCTTGAGCTTATGACAACTAGAACCGGATACTTGATAAAACACACCCTTCCAAGTGCGGATACAACGGTGGTCGCTCTCGCTCGGGGTTATGGCGGGGATTGCGGGTAGGATTATTGCTATATGATGTTACTTGGAGGACTTCCGTTTGTCCCCTCCTACTGTTGTAAGACAGGTGTCGAGCGTAGTCTTCGTTAAGACTAGCTATCCCCTCTTATTACGGCATTCTGATTCAGTCCTTGATATGGCCTTTACACATATATCCATGCATATGTAGTGTAGCTCCTTGCTTGCGAGTACTTTGGATGAGTACTCACGGTTGCCTTGTTCCCCTTTCCCCTACCTCTACTCGATTGCTGCAACAGACGATGGAGCCCGGGGCGGACGCCACCGCCTATGGCGACTACTACTCGGAGGTGCCTACTACTACGTGCAGCCGGCGGCGACGACCGGGAGTGACCTAGGAGGATCCCAGGCGGGAGGCCTGCTCGTCTTCGATCTGTATCCCGGTTTGTGCTAGCCATCTTATGGCAACTTGTTTAACTTATGTACGTACTCAGATATTGTTGCTTCCGCTGACTTCGTCTATGATCGAGCACTTGTATTCGAGCCCTCGAGGCCCTGGCTTGTATTATGATGCTTGTATGACTTATTTTATTTGTAGAGTTGTGTTGTGATATCTTCCGTGAGTCCTCGATCTTGATCGTACACATTTGCGTGCATGATTAGTGTACGGTTGAATCGAGGCGTCACAAGTTGGTATCGAGCCATTGCTGTAGGAATCCCCTTCCACACTCCTTGGCGAAGTCGAGTCTAGACATTGCAAAACTTTTACTAACTTGGCTGTGTGCCTTACGGGCCCACGTCGCCATCGGGTGGTACTAGGATCTTTTACTCCTCGACCTTTACTCGGGACTCGAACTCTCTTCTACTCGGGTTAAGCGATTTTACTAACTATCACTAGGATCCCGTGACCGCATTCACCCCAAAGTTGGATATAGCCTAAGTTGTTTTGGAATTGTATTTGAGCAATTTCCACCTTTGTCATTTGACTCCTTTGAAGCGTCTTTGTTTTCAGATGGAACCCACGAGGCAGGTCGTGCGCCACACGACGGCCATTGGTGCCTCGGGATCACTGCGGTGCTAGCCGAGATGATGACCTATCGGGTTATCGCGGCACCCCGAGTACACCGTCTATGAGGAGTACCGGGACTATAACCGGAGCGATGCAGCGCCATCGTCCACCTCTACTCTCGGGAGTACGAGTCCACTACTGTGCTGCACACCGCACATGGTGTTGGAGTGAATATCGATATGGCAGTCCACGATGCTGCTTATGCTGCTCTGACACGTCTTCGTGTAGAGTATCGAGAGTTGGACACCTCCCCCTTCAGGCACATTGCTATCGCGTCTGATGTTGGTGAGGAGGGTTACTACACTGCTGCCTACACCACTGTCACCAGAGAGCCCTTCCACCATCGAACTTTGTTACGCATGCCGATGGGCTGGATCGAGCTAACGGGCTCTTCGCCACGAGTTGTACATCACCCGTCGGCACCTCTACCGTGCTCGACGCTGATGCACCCTTTGTCCGATCCGGAGAGCTGCGCGTTCTGCGATCTACCCAGCCAAGACCGTGATGCCCGGGGTGTCGGTTGGCGGACGTGGAGGCTACTCTCCGCACTTGGCCCTTTTCGCCACACGGGCGTCGGATTCAGCACCGAGTATCCGCGGCCCCTGTGTCACCGGCGTGGAGGACTATCCTTTGCCGCACTACCAGCTTTCAGCTCTGCTACCTCCGATACCGCGTGGGACTGATGTAGACTTGCTTGTTAGTGTTTGATGTATTCGCCATGAGCTGCGTGCCGCCTATGATGTAGTAGTCTATGTATTGGACTCTATGTATCGAACTCTATGCATGATTCCTTTTGTAAGTTATGCCAACTACTATGTAGTTCCCATCATCTTGCTTTCATTATGCATGTTTCATCATGAATGATTCCTGTCTCTTGCTTAATTTCTCAAATCTGAACTACCCTGTTATATAATAGCAGGATGGTTAGGCCAGCAGGTCGTGGTCGTGGTGCCAACTTTCCACCACCGCTTTGAGTACATGGCTGGTATGATCCAACAGCTCGAGATGAATCGCCAGTTCATGGAGAACATGATGGCTCAGTTCCTCGCCCCAATATGAACCAGCACCCAAGCGGAACAACTCTCAGGATTTCATACGCTGAACCCCGGCGTGTACCGCAGCTCAACCCAACCTTTGGATGTCGATGGTGGCTCGTGACATCACCTATGAGATGGAGTGCTGATGTAGCCCCGCCAGCTATGTCACCTTTGCTTCCTTCTTCTGAAGGGACCCGCAGCTCAATGGTGGGACAGCCACGGCGTACTCTGCCGATTGGAACACTCATCACTGGCTAGAATTCCAGGCTGCCTTCCGTGCCGCTTCATCCCTCAAGGGTCATGGACCGAAGAAGCGTGAGTTCATAACCTCACCCAAGGCAACAAGACTGTTGAAGCCTATCGGCGAGTTCTGGACTTGTCTCGCTATCTTTGAAGAGGATATTGCAAGCGATGCCTTGAGCGGGAGAAGTTCCGTGGCGGTCTTCAAGGCGACATCAAGCTCGCACTTCTAGTGCACGACTTTGCTGATTTCGCCACCTTGGTGAACAAAGCTATCAACGTCGAAACTGGTGCGCATGAATACGAGCTCTAACAGCGCAACCGTGACACGGGTTCATCTTGGGCCCGTCCTCGCGAAGCGCAAGATATGGATTCCCAACAGCATGTACCGGCCGAATGCATCGCTCCAAAGCGAACTATGCTACACCTCGTCTTCCTACAACTAAGCAGCGAAGCTTCCAGCTCCGCCACCCCAAGCTCTGTTCCTCCCAATAATGGCTTATGCTTCGTGCGGACAGCCGGGCACCGTGCTAGAGAATGCAACCGAACCAGAATCAGTGGCCCTTCCATAGCGGCCGTGGAAACACCGAACCGTAACAACACCGGCAAGTCTTATGGGCAAGCTCAGGCCAACCACGTTGATCTGAGCGAAGCTCAAGACCAGCCTGCTCTTGTGATGGGTACACTCCTCGTAAATTCAGTACTGCATCTGTTTTATTCGATTCAGAGCATCGCATTCATTCATGTCGAAGACTTTGCATACAAGCACGACGTTAAGTGTGAAGAGATGAACTCTTGGTAGTGGTAAAAACCCCATTGGGACAATGTCAAACCTCCATGGTTGGCGTCGGCGTCCCGTGGAAATCGAAGGGTTGGAATTCTATGCCTCCCCATTATCACGAAGGCGTCTAACATCGACCTCATTTTGGGGATGGATTGGTTGAAAGCGCATACGGCGTCAATCGTTTGCGCCACTAAGACCGTCCATCTGCTACACCCTTCTGATGAAATCGTAAGCTACAATGCTCGTCTGGTTCAAGATGCCGAGGCAAGGCTCTATGCATTGAATGCTTTGAACGCCGCACCCCTCGAGGGAATTGAAAACATTCCTGTCGTTTGCGATTTCCAAGACGTCTTTCCTGAAGAACTTCCAGGGATTCCCCCTGCTAGAGCTGTCGAATTCGTCATCGACTTGAAACCAGGCACCACTCCTATAGCCAAGCGACCCTACAAGATGCCGCCGCATGAACTCCTTGAACTAAAGGAGGAAATCGACAAATCTCTTCAAAGCGGCTTCATTCGCCCAAGTTGCTCACCTTGGGGAGCACCTTCTCTCTTTGTTAAGAAGAAGGATGGGACAAACCGATTGGTCCAAGACTACCGTCCAATAAATCAAGCTACCATTCGAATAAGTATCCTCTTCCTCGGATCAATGATCTTTATGATCAACTGGCGGTTCGTCGTTGTTCTCGAAACTTCGACTTGAGGTTGGGTTACCACCAGATCCGTGTTCGTGAGGAGGATATCCCCAAGACCGCATTTGTGACTCGTTATGGTTCATACGAGTACACCGTCATGTCTTCGGCAACCAATGCTCCAGCCACCTTCTCTCGCTTTGATGAACTATATATTCATGGATTACCTCAACAAGTTCGTGGTGGTTTATCTGGATGATATCCTGATCTTTTCCAAGAATGAAGAAGAACATCTGAACATCTTAGTCTTGTCTTTGGAAAAGCTACGAGAGCATCAACTCTATGCCAAGTTCTCCAAATGTGAATTCGGCTTCCCAAGTAACCTATCTTGGGCATGTCATTTCTAAGGATGGTATTGCCGTCAACCCCGAAAGAGTTCGGCCATTCTCGATTGGACTCCTCCGAAGAGCGTTAAGCAAGTCGAAGTTTTCTCGGTCTCGCCACTATTGCCGTCGATTCATCGAGAACTTCTCCAAGATTGCCGTGCCTCGACTAACTTTGTTGCATAAGGCGTCAAATTCCAATGGGATGATAAATGTCGGGAAAGTTTCCGAGCACTCAAAGACAAGTTGACTTCTGCCCCAGTGCTAGCTCCTCCTGATACTAAGAAGGACTTCGTCATTTACTGCGACGCATCTCGTCAAGGTTTAGGCGGTGTCCTAATGCAAGAGCGCAAAGTAGTTGCTTATGCCTCTCGACAGTTGCGCCCTCACGAAGAGAACTATCCAGTTCACGACCTCGAACTTGCTGCTGTCATACATGCACTGAAGCAGTGGCGACATTACCTTCTCGGTAATCGTTGCGAGATCTTCACCGACCACCAAAATCTGAAGTATCTGTTTACTCAGCCAGACCTGAACCTCCGTCAGCAGAGATGGATGGAGACTGTTGCAGACTTTGATTTGGGTATTTCCTATATGCCAGGCAAGGCTAATGTAATGGCTGATGCCTTGATCCGCAAATCTTACTGCGACCACCTTCAGGTTCACAAAGTTCAGCCCTCTCTTGTTGAAGAATTCAGAAAGCTGAACCTCCATATTGTTCCTTCGGTTTTTCGCTCCCCTCCTCCGGAGTTCCATAAGATGAATCTCCGTGTTGTTCCCCAGGGTTCCCTCTATACCCTGGCTGTTGAACCCGATCTCGTGGGCACCATAAAGACAATGCAGGGATTTGACTCTGAAGTCTACAAGCTTAAACAAGATGTCAAGAAGGGAAATCCCTCATCTTTCACTATTGCTTGATGATGGCGCCTTGTACTTCAAAGGCCGCCTAGTGGTGCCTGTAAGAAGGAAAATCTGAATATGACTCGAAGGTTATGAAAGAAGCTCATGATCGCCTCTATTTATCCATCCCGGCGGTACAAAGATGTATCAAGACATTCGTCGAGATTACGGTGCTCTAATATGAAGCAAGACATTGCTCGCTATGTTTACGAGTGTGGCGTTTGCCGTCGTATCAAAGCGGAACATCAAAGGCCTCTTTGGAACTCTGCAACCTATCTCTATTCCCGAATGGAAATGGGACCATGTTGAAATGGACTTCGTCCATGGATTTCCCAAATCGCAGAAAGGTAATGATGCTATTCTTGTCGTCATTGACCGGCTTTCTAAAGTTGCACATTTTACGGCGGTCAAAGAAAGCGATCACTGCTAGCCAGCTTGCAATGCTCTATATGTCGAGAATTGTTTCACTTCACGGTATTCCTTTGGTTATCGTTCGGACCGTGGCAGCTTATTCACTTCAAGATTACGGGCAAGTTTTCAAGAAGCTATGGGGACTCATTTATCTTTCGATCTGCTTTTCATCCATGATCTCAAGGGCAAGTTGAGCGTGTGAACCAAATTCTCGAAGACATGCTTGAGCTTGTGTCGTTCCTTGCAAGAAATGGGAGGAATCTCTCCGTATCTGAGTTCTCTTATAATAATAGCTATCAAGCTAGTCGAAGATGGCCCCTTGAAGTGTTATATGGACGAAAGTGCGAACCCCTCGAACTGGTCGAAGCGGGAATGTCCACTCTTCGGTCCGGATATTATCCAACATGCCGAAGAACAAGTCCGCATTATTCGCGAGAATCTCAAGACTGCTCAGTCCCGTCAAAAGAGTAATTATGACCGTCGTCACAAAGACATGGTCTATCAACACGGCAAAAGGCCTATCTTCGCGTTACACCAATGAAGGGTGCTCACCGCCGGGATCAAGGGCAAGTTAGCTCCTCGCTATATTGGCCCATTCACTATTACGAAAGGCGTGGAAAAGTGGCGTATCAAGCTGGAGCTTCGTCGAACCTTTCTCGGGTTCACGATGTGTTCCACGTGTCCCAACTCCGACGCTGCTTCAAGGACCCAATCCGGCGGTGGACCATGAAGTGCTCAATTGCAACAGGACCTCTCCTATAAAGAGCATCCGGTCCGCATTCTCGACCAAGCTGAACGCCGCACACGTCGAAGGCGATCAAGTTCCTCAAAGTCCGATGGTGAATCACTCGAAGATGAAGCCACACAGGAACGCGAGGATCGTCTTGAGATGAATACCCGCACTCTTTCCTTCTACCTCCTAAATCTCGGGCGAGATTTCTTGTAGTGGAGGAGATTTGTAACACCGGATGGTTAATGAACAGTAAACACCCCGTTCTTGTGCCAAACCTCACGTTGATTGAACCCGCCAAAGCAATATCAAAACAAAAGCAAAGATAAAAGTTTCAAAACAAAAACTAAAATGTTCGGGGTTGTCTAAAATAGCAAACCTAATTATGGTGGGGTGCACAAAATTATGTAAAATGTTTTGGCATTTTAAATAAGCTAAAAACAGAAAGCAAAAAAAAAGAAAAATAATAAAAGAAAAGAAAGACAAAAAAATGAGGGAGGGAAACCCCTGGCCCAACTGGGCCAGCCCCCCCCTCTGCCCAAAGCCGGCCCATTGGCCCAACCGCCCCACCCTCACTCCCTTTTCCCCTCGGTCCACCCCGACCCCCCCACCGACAGCTCACTCCCCCCCCCACCCCGAAATATCTCCCTCCTCCCCCGATCTGGATCGGGAGGAGACCTCCCCCCGACCGAGTCGCCCCCTCGCCCACCTCGTCTCCGGCGACCCCCGTCGCCACCACGCCGGCGCTCCCCCGCCTGGACCTCGCCGGACCTCCTCCTCCTCCTCCTCTACACCGCGCCCGGGGCCCCTCCTCCCCTCCTCGCCCCACCTTGCTGGGTTCGCCGTCATGGATCGGCCCCGTCCTCCCGGCCTTGGCAAGACGCCTCCCACCCGCCTCTCGCCGGTTGCGTCGCGCTCCACCGAGCCGCTCCCCTAGACCCCACGGCGCGGTGAGCTCGCCCCCTTCCCCGTCGTTCCCTCTCTCCCTCCCGAACCGCCCGTCGCCTGGCTGGCCTGGCTGGCCCGACCCTCATGAGCTCGGCTCCCCCCCGTTTTCCCTCTCCTCTCCGGCGCCCTAGCGGCGCCTCGCACTCCGACCACGAATCCCGGCCCCTTCCCGGCGTCTCCGGCGCCCTCGTTGCCGGTGCCGCCACGAACCCCCGCCGCGCCCGCGGCGCTCGGCCATCCCCCCGTTTACGCCTGCGGCCTCGCCCGTCGCCCGAATCGCCTCTGGCGCCCGCCGGCCCGGCCACCACTGCTCGCCGTGGCTGCGGCCTCCGGCCGCCGTTTTGGCCCTCGGCCGCCCCGGCCCCCGTTGGCCTCGGGCTCGGGCTCCGCCTCGCACGCCCGATTGACCCCTTGGGGCAAATGACATGGGGGCCCCACCCCCACACCTTGAGCGTTTTTTAATTAATTAAAGCAGGAATAAAATAAAAATAAAATGAATTAAAACTAATTAACTAATTAATTAATTAATTAATTAATTAAGTAATTAATTAATCTAATTAATTCGATTAATTAACCTAATCACTAATTAACCTAATTAACTAATGTTAATTAACTCGATTAGGTTAATTAGATATTAGAGAATGACATGCGGGACCCACTGTCGGGGTTGACTCAGTCAACCTGTTGATCTTGATGTCGGCATGACATCATGCCGATGTCATAAATGCATTTTCGAAATTAATTAAATAATTAATTAAATTCCGAAATTAATAAAATCTTTTAAAATCATATCTTTTAATCCGTAACCGGTTAAAATATTTTCAACATGAAAGTTACTCGAGCGGCGAGGCGAATCCGGATCGCGGATCCGTTCGTCCACCACACACCCTAACCTATCGAACCTGCAAACTTTCCTCTCCGGTTCATCCGTCGACAGACGTCCGGGCAGGAAAACTTCCGGATGTTTCCCCCTAATCAGTACCCTCATACCACGTTAGAACACGCCTAGCATCGCTTCTTGACATGTCATGCATCGATATGCATCTGTTTACTTGGTATTCATTGTTTCTTCCCCTCTTCTCTCCGGTAGACTACGAGACCGACAGCTGCGGTGGCTAGTTCGACTACGGTGTTGGCGACCCTCTCTCTTGCGAGCAACCAGGCAAGCCCCCCTTGATCACCAGATATCGCCTACTCTTATCTACCTTGCTTGCATTAGAGTAGCATAGCATATTCTTGTTTTGAGATACTCCTATCTTTCTTTGCATAGCTTTGTCCTTGTAACATCGTTACCTTATACGCAATCCTATATGCTTAGTATAGGATGCTAGTACTTTCATCTGTGGCCCTCTTGTCTTGTCCGTCGCGTGCTATACTATTGGGCCGTGATCACTCGGGAGTTGATCACGGGTATATACTATATACTTATACATGATACATGTGAGACTAAAGTCGGGTCGGCTGATGGAGCACCCGCGAGTGGATCTTTGAGGCGGAGCGACAGGGCAGGTTGAGACCGCCTAGGAGAGAGGTGGGCCTGGCCCTGTTCGGCGTTCGCGGATACTTAACACGCTTAACGAGGTCTTGGTATTTGATCGGGTTGGCTCGAGCTTATACGCACTAACCATCTACGCGGGAGTAGTTATGGGTATCCGGCGTCGTGGTATCGGCCGAATTACTTCAGACGTCGTGACGGCGGCGCGGCCGGATTGGACTGGGCGCTGCTGGGCTAGGTGCGCTTCGGCAGCGTCACAGAGCGAACGCAGGTGTGCTTTCGAGGCGATGGGCCCGGACCCTGCGCGCTTAGGTTTAGACCGCGTGTTGGCTCTCTGTTGTGCCTAGGTGGGGCTGCGGCGTGTTGATCTTCGCGGCGGGCATGACCGGAAAGTGTGTCCGGCCAAATGGGATCAAGCGTCTTTGGGTAAGATGGTGCACCCTGCAGGAAGTTAATCTATTCGGATAGCCGTGATCTTGATAACAGGGCGACTTGGAGTTGTACCTTGAGCTTATGACAACTAGAACCGGATACTTGATAAAACACACCCTTCCAAGTGCCAGATACAACCGGTGGTCTCTCTCGCTCAGGGTTATGAGCAGGGGATTGCCGGGTAGGATTATTGCTATATGATGTTACTTGGAGGACTTCCGTTTGTCCCCTCCTACCTGTTGTAAGACAGGTGTCCAGAAGCGTAGTCTTCGTTAAGACTAGCTATCCCCCTCTTATTCTGGCATTCTGCAGTTCAGTCCACTGATATGGCCTTTACACATATATCCATGCATATGTAGTGTAGCTCCTTGCTTGCGAGTACTTTGGATGAGTACTCACGGTTGCCTTGTTCCCCTTTTCCCCTACCTCTACTCGATTGCTGCAACAGACGATGGAGCCGGGCGGACGCCACCGCCTATGGCGACTACTACTCTGGAGGTGCCTACTACTACGTGCAGCCCGCTGACGACGACCAGGAGTGACCTAGGAGGATCCTAGGCAGGAGGCCTGCTCCTCTTTCGATCTGTATCCCAGTTTGTGCTAGCCATCTTATGGCAACTTGTTTAACTTATGTCTGTACTCAGATATTGTTGCTTCCGCCGACTCGTCTATGATCGAGCACTTGTATTCGAGCCCTCGAGGCCCCTGGCTTGTATTATGATGCTTGTATGACTTATTTTATTTGTAGAGTTGTGTTGTGATATCTTCCCGTGAGTCCCTGATCTTGATCGTACACATTTGCGTGCATGATTAGTGTACGGTTGAATCGGGGGCGTCACATCAAGTATTTCAATTTTCTTAAGAGGATGATCAGGCAAAGCATTAAGTAATTGGAGAAGCCTCCCCCAAGCTTGTGGGAGACTCTCTTCTTCAATTTGCACAAAGTTAAATATTTCCTGTAAGGCACCTTGTTTCTTATGAGCAGGATTTTTTTGAGAGAAGTAATGTCCTGGGGACTACACACACAACCAGGAGCGAGAGTGTTGTATGATACGTCTCCACCCTATCTATAATTTTTGATTGTTCCATGCTATTATATTATCTGTTTTGGATGTTTAATGGGCTTTAATATGCTCTTTTATATTATTTTTGGGACTAACCTATTAACCGGAGGCCCAGTGCCAGTTTCTGTTTTTTCTTTTACCTATTTTAGAGTTTTGCAGCAAAGGAATACCAAACGGAGTCCAAACGGAATGAAACCTTCGCGATGATCTTTCTTGAACCGAAAGCAAACCAGAAGACTTGGAGATGAAGTCGAAGACGCAACAAGGCGGCCACGAGGCAGGAGGGCGCGCCTAGCGGGTGTAGGCGCGCCCCCACCCTCATGGGCCCCTCGTAGCTCCACCGTCGTACTTCTTCCGCCTATATATACTCTTATACCCTAAAAACATTAGGGGGAGCCACAAAACCACTTTTCCACCGCCGCAACCTTATGTACCTGTGAGATCCCATCTTGGGGCCATTTCCGGTGATCTGCCGGAGGGGGAATCGATCACGGAGGGCTTCTAAATCAAAACCATAGCCTCTCCGATGAAGTGTCAGTAGTTTACCACAGACCTTCGGGTCCATAGTTATTAGCTAGATGTCTTCTTCTCTCTGTTTGATTATCAATACAAAGTTCTCCTCGGTATTCTTGGAGATCTATTTGATGTAATACTCTTTTGCGGTGTGTTTGCCGAGATCCGATGAATTGTGGATTTATGAACTTGATTATCTATGAATATTATTTGGTTGTTCTCTGAATTCTTATATGCATGATTTGATATCTTTGCAAGTCTCTTCGAATTATTGGTTTAGTTTGGCCTACTAGATTGATCTTTCTTGCAATGGGAGGAGTGCTTATCTTTGGGTTCAATCTTGCAGTGTCCTTTCCCAGTGATAGTAGGGGCAGCAAGGCACGTATTGTATTGTTGCCATCGAGGATAAAAAGATGGGGTTTATATCATATTGTGAGTTTATCCCTCTACATCATGTCATCTTGCTTAATGCGTTACTCTGTTCTTATGAACTTAATACTCTAGATGCATGCTGGATAACGGTCGATGTGTGGAGTAATAGTAGTAGATGCAGGATCGTTTCGATCTACTTGACACGGACGTGATGCCTATATTCATGATCATTACCTTAGATATCTTCATAACTATGCACTTTTCTTTCAATTGCTCGACAGTAATTTGTTCACCCACTGTAATACATGCTATCTTGAGAGAAGCCACTAGTGAAACCTATGGCCCCCAGGTCTCTTTCTTATCATATTGCATACTTTATTTACATCGCATCTTGTTAACTATTTTGCAATCTTTACTTTCCAATCTATACAACAAAAATACCAAACCTATTTACTTTACTATCTTTGTTAGATCTCACTTTTGCGAGTGACCGTGAAGGGATTGACAACCCCTTTATCGCGTTGGTTGCAAGGTTCTTACTTGTTTGTGCAGGTAGTAGGTGACTTGTGCATTGTCTCCTACTGGATTGATACCTTGGTTCTCAAAAACTAAGGGAAATACTTACGCTACTTTGCTGCATCACCCTTTCCCCTTCAAGGGAAAACCAACGCTGTCTCAAGAGGTAGCAAGAAGGATTTCTGGTGCCGTTGTCGGGGAGATGTACGCCAAGTCAAGACATACCAAGTACCCATCATAAACTCTTCTCCCTCGCATTACATTATTTGCCACTCGCCTCTCATTTTTGTCTCCCCCGCTTCTAAAACGATTTTCGAAAACCTTTGCCTTTTCTTCGGCCCTCTTCCATTCGTCTCTTTTTGCTTGCTTCTTGTGTGCTTGTGTGTTGGATTGATTATTTGTCACGATGGCTCAAGATAATACTAAATTGTGTGACTTTTCCAGTACCAACAACAATGATTTTATTAACACTCCAATTGCTCCTACTACTGATGCTGAATCTTGTGAAATTAATACCGCTTTGTCGAATCTTGTTATGAAAGATTAATTTTCTGGCCTTCCTAGCGAAGATGCCGCTACCCATCTAAACATCTTTGTTGATTTGTGTGATATGCAAAGGAAGAAAGATGTGGATAATGATATTGTTAAATTCAAGCTATTTCCATTTTCTCTTAGAGATCATGCTAAAACTTGGTTCTCTTCTTTGCCTAAAAATAGTATTGATTCATGGAATAAGTGCAAAGATGCTTTTATCTCTAAGTATTTTCCTCCCGCTAAGATCATCTCTGTTATAAACAATATTATTAATTTTAAGCAACTTGATCGTGAGCATGTTGCACAAGCTTGGGAGTGGATGAAATTAATGATACGTAATTGCCCTACACATGGTTTGAATTTGTGGATGATTATACAAAATTTTTTTGCCGGATTGAATTTTTCTTCTAGAAATCTTTTAGATTCGGCCGCGGGAGGCACTTTTATGTAAATCACTTTAGGAGAAGCAACTAAACTCCTAGACAATATTATGGTTAATTATTCTCAATGGCACACCGAAAGATCCGCTAGTAAAAAAGTTCATGCGATTGAAGAGATTAATGTTTTGAGTGGAAAGATGGATGAACTTATGAAACTGTTTGCTAATAAAAGTGTTTCTGCTGATCCTAATGATATGCCTTTGTCCACTTTGATTGAGAATAATAATGAATCTATGGATGTGAATTTTGTTGGTAGGAACAATTTTGGTCACAACGCGTATAGAGGAAACTTTAATTCTAGGCCGTTCCCTAGTAATTCCTCTAATAATTATGGTAATTCCTACAACAACTCTGGAAATTTTAATAAGATGCCCTCTGATTTTGAGACTAGTGTTAAATAATTTATAAATTCGCAAAAGAATTTCAATGCTTTGCTTGAAGAAAAATTGCCTAAGATTTATGAGTTGGCTAGGAACTTGGATAAAATTTCTCTTGATGTTGATTCTTTGCAACTTAGATCTATTCCACCTAAGCATGACATCAATAAGTCTCAAAGCCGTGAGAATTTCCATTGACGAGTGCAAAGAAAGAACCGGTAGGATGCATGCTAAAAAAGATTGCTTTGTGAAAGTGTGTTCGTCTAGTTTTCATGATAATAATGATGAAGATCTAAAAGTGATTGATGTGAATCCTATTAAATCTTTGTTTTCCAATATGAATCTTGATATAGATGGGGCTGGAGATGAGTCAACTTTAGTTGAAAGGCGTCCCAATGATTCGGAGTTTTTAGATCTTGATGCAAAAATTGATAAAAGTGGGATTGAAGAGGTCAAAACTTTACATAGCAATGAACAAACTATTTTGGATTTCAAGTAATTTAATTATGATAATTACTCTTTGATAGATTGTATTTCCTTGTTGCAATCCGTGTTAAATTCTCCTCATGCTTATAATCAAAATAAAGCTTACTAAACATATTGTTGATGCTTTAATGCAATCCCATGAAGAAAAGCTTGAACTAGAAGTTTCTATCCCTAGAAAACTTTATGATGAGTGGGAACGTACTATTAAAATTAAGATTAAAGATTATGAATGCTATGCTTTATGTTATTTGGGTGCTAGTGTTTCCACGATTCCAAAAACTTTGTGTGTGCTAGGTTTCCGTGAATTTGATGATTGTTCTTTAAATTTGCATCTTGCGGATTCCACCATTAAGAACCCTATGGGAAGAATTAATGATGTTCTTATTGTTGCAAATAGTAATTATGTGCCCGTAGATTTCATTGTTCTTGATATAGATTGCAATCCTACATGTCCTGTTATTCTTGGTAGACCTTTCCTTAGAACGATTGGTGGAATTATTGACATGAAAGAAGGAAATATTAGATTCCTATTTCCGTTAAGAAAAGGCATGAAACACTTTCCTAGGAAGAAAATTAAATTGCCTTTTGAATCTATATGAGAGCCACTTATGGATTGCTTACCAAAGATGGCAATACCTAGATCTATTCTTGCTTTTATGCCTAGCTAGGGGCGTTAAACGATAGCGCTTGTTGGGAGGCAACCCAATTTTATTTTTGTTCTTTGCTTTTTGGTACTGTTTAGTACTAAATAATTCATCATGCTACTGTTATGATTGTGTTTTTTTTATTAGTGTTTTTTCCAAGAAGAACCTTTGGGAAGACTTGGGTGAAGTCTTTGCGATCTTGCTGTAAAAAAATAGAAACTTTTGCGCTCACGAGATTAGCTGCCATTTTTTACTAGAGAGTGAATTTAGGTTGATTCTTTTGGCACATGATTAACAGACAAATTCCTCACGTCAAACAATTTATTTCAGAATTTTTGGAGTCCAGAAGTATTCAAACATTACAGATTGCTACAGACTGTTCTGTTTTTGGGAGATTCTGTTTTTCGTTTGTTGTTTGCTTATTTTGATGAATATATGAGTAGTATCGGGGGGTACGAACCATAAAGAAGTTGGAATACAGTAGGTTTAACACCAATATAAATAAAGAATGAGTTCATTACAGTACCTTAAAGTGGTGGTTTATTTTCTTATACTAACGGAGCTCATGAGATTTTCTTTTGAGTTTTGTGTTGTGAAGTTTTCGAGTTTTTGGGTAAAGATTTGATGGATTTTGGAATAAGGAGTGGAAAGAGCCTAAGCTTGGGGATGCTCAAGGCACCCCAAGGTAAAATTCAAGGACAACCAAAAGCCTAAGCTTGGGGATGCCCCATAAGGCATCCCCTCTTTCGTCTTCGTCTATCGGCAACTTTACTTGAGGCTATATTTTTATTCACCACATGATATGTGTTTTGCTTGGAGCGTCTTGTATGATTTGAGTCTTTGCTTTTGAATTTACCACAATCATTCTTGTTTTACCCACATTTTGGGAGAGACACGCATGAATCGGAATTTATTAGAATACTCTATGTGCTTCACTTATATCTTTTAAGAGCACGGTGGTGGTTTTATTTTATAGAAATTATTCATCTCTCATGCTTCACTTATATTATTTTGAGAGTCTTTTAGAACAACATGGTAATTTGCTTTGGCTATAAAATTAGTCCTAATATGATGGGCATCCAAGATGGGTATAATAAAAACTTTCATATAAAGTGCATTGAATACTATGAGAAGTTTGATTCTTTATGATTGTTTTGAGATATGAAGATGGTAATATTAGAGTCATGCTAGTTGAGTAGTTGTGGATTTGAGAGATACTTGTGTTAAAGTTTGTGATTCCCGTAGCATGCACGTATGGTGAACCGTTATGTGATGAAGTCGAAGCATGATTTATTTTTTGATTGTCTTCCTTATGGGTGGCGGTCGGGGACGAGCGATGGTCTTTTCCTACCAATCTATCCCCCTAGGAGCATGCGTGTAGTAATTCTTTTCGATAACTAATAGATTTTTGCAATAAGTATGTGAGTTCTTTATGATTAATGTTGAGTACATGGATTATATGCACTCTCACCCTTCCACCATTGCTAGCCTCTCTAGTACCGCACAACTTCCGCCGGTACCATAAACCCACCATTACCTTCCTCAAAACAGCCACCATACCTACCTATTATGGCATTTCCATAGCCATTCCGAGATATATTGCCATGCAACTTTCCAGTTCCATTTATTATGACACGCTCCATCATTGTCATATTGCTTTGCATGATCATGTAGTTGACATCATATTTGTGGCAAAGCCACCTTCATAATTTTTTCATACATTTCACATCCCGGTACACCGCCGGAGGCATTCACACAGAGTCATATTTTGTTCTAAGTATCGAGT
Organism: Aegilops longissima; assembly: GCA_021605205.1. Taxonomy (NCBI): domain Eukaryota; kingdom Viridiplantae; phylum Streptophyta; class Magnoliopsida; order Poales; family Poaceae; genus Aegilops; species Aegilops longissima. The sequence goes on from CM038678.1 coordinate 448,420,081, forward strand.
TGTAATTCTTGATTTGCAAGTAAATAAAAGTGCGATGATCATCATTATCAAAGCATTGTCCTAGTGAGGAAAGGATGATGGAGACTATGATTCTCCCACAAGTCGGGATGAGACTCCGGACAAACCATAAAAAAAGAAAAAGAAAAAGAGTCCATAAAAAAGGAGAAAAGGCCCAAATAAAAAAATAAAAAATGAGAGAAAAAGAGAGAAGGGGCAATGCTACTATCCTTTTACCACACTTGTGCTTCAATGTAGCACCATGATCTTCATGATAGAGTCTCCTATGTTGTCACTTTCATATACTGGTGGGAATTTTTCATTATAGAACTTGGCTTGTATATTCCAATGATGGGCTTCCTCAAATTGCCCTAGGTCTTCGTGAGCAAGCGAGTTGGATGCACACTCACTTAGTTTCTTGTTGAGCTTTCATACACTTATAGCTCTAGTGCATCGGTTGCATGGCAATCCCTACTCACTCACATTGATATCTAGGGAATCTCCATAGCCCGTTGATACGCCTAGTTGATGTGAAACTATCTTCTCCTTTTTGTCTTCTCCACAACCACCATTCTATTCCACCTATAGTGCTATGTCCATGGCTCACGCTCATATATTGCGTGAAAATTGAAAAAGTTTGAGAACATCAAAAGTATGAAACAATTGCTTGGCTTGTCATCGGGGTTGTGCATGATTTAAATATTTTGTGTGATGAAGATAGAGCATAGCCAAACTATATGATTTTGTGGGGATAACTTTCTTTGGCCATGTTATTTTGAGAAGACATGATTGCTTTAATATACTTGAAGTATTATTGTTTTTATGTCAATATTAAACTTTTGTCTTGAATCATTCGGATCTGAACATTCATGCCACAATACAGAAAATTACGTTGATAAATATGTTAGGTAGCATTCCACATCAAAAATTCTGTTTTTATCATTTACCTACTCGAGGACGAGCAGGAATTAAGCATGGGGATGCTTGATACGTCTCCAACGTATCTATAATTTTTTATTGTTCCATGCTATTATATTATCTGTTTTGGATGTTTAATGGGCTTTAATATGCTCTTTTATATTATTATTGGGACTAACCTATTAATCGGAGGCCCAGTGCTACTTTCTATTTTTTTGCCTATTTTAGAGTTTTGCAGAAAAGGAATACCAAATGGAGTCCAAACGGAATGAAATCTTCGCGCTGATCTTTCTTGGACCGAAAGCAAACCAAAAGACTTGGAGATGAAGTCGGAGACGCAACGAGGCGGCCATGAGGCAGGAGGGCACGCCCAGGGGGGTAGGCGCGCCCCCCACCCTCGCAGGCCCCTCGTAGCTCCACCGACGTACTTATTCCGCCTATATATACTCTTATACCCTAAAAACATTAGGGGGAGCCACGAAACCACTTTTCCACCGCCACAACCTTATTTACCCGTGAGATCCCATATTGGGGCCTTTTCCGGCGATCTGCCGGAGGGGGAATCGATCACGGAGGGCTTCTAAATCAACACCATAGCCTCTCCGATGAAGCGTGAGTAGTTTACCACAGACCTTCGGGTCCATATTTATTAGCTAGATGGCTTCTTCTCTCTCTTTGATTCTCAATACAAAGTTCTCCTCGATGTTCTTGGAGATCTATTCGATGTAATACTCTTTCGCGGTGTGTTTGTCGAGATCCGATGAATTGTGGATTTATGAACTTGATTATCTATGAATATTATTTGGTTCTTCTCTGAATTCTTATATGCATGATTTGATATCTTTGCAAGTCTCTTCGAATTATCGGTTTAGTTTGGCCTACTAGATTGATCTTTCTTGCAATGGGATAAGTGCTTAGCTTTGGGTTCAATCTTGCGGTGTCCTTTCCCAGTGATAGTAGGGGTAGCAAGGCATGTATTGTATTGTTGCCATCGAGGACAAAAAGATGGGGTTTATATCATATTGCTTGAGTTTATCCCTCTACATCATGTCATCTTGCTTAATGCGTTACTTTGTTCTTATGAACTTAATACTCTAGATGCATGCTGGATAGCGATTGATGTGTGGAGTAATAGTAGTAGATGCATAATCGTTTCGATCTACTTGACACACACGTGATGCCTATATTCATGATCATTGCCTTAGATATCTTCATAACTATGCACTTTTCTATCAATTTCTTGGCAGTAATTTGTTCACCCACCGTAATTCATGCTATCTTGAGAGAAGCCACTAGTGAAACCCTCTGGGTCTCTTTCTTATCATATTGCATCTCTTTTACATCACATCTCGTTTACTATTTTGCAATCTTTACTTTCCAATCTATACAACAAAAATACCATTTTTTACTTATCTTTATTAGATCTCACTTTTGCGAGTGACCGTGAAGGGATTGACAACCCCTTTTATCGCGTTCGTTGCAAGGTTCTTGATTGTTTGTGCAGGTACTAGGTAACTTGTGCACTGTCTCCTACTGGATTGATAGCTTGGTTCTAGAAAACTAAGGGAAATACTTACGCTACTTTCCTACATCACCCTTTTCTCTTCAAGGGAAAACCAACGCATGCTCAGGAGGTAGCATTGTACCATATCTTAGCATCACCCTATAACGATAAAGGAAATAACTTAAGAATATAGTAATGGCGAATTTTTTCATCATGAGCAAATAGGGTGGCTATATCATTTAATTTAGTAAGATGTGCCACAACAGTTTCAGTTTCATATCCATGGAAAGGATTAGATTCAACTAAAGTAATTAACTCTGGCTCGACAAAGAATTCATTATCCTTATCAGTAATAAAGATAGGTGAAGTAGCAAACTTAGGGTCATATTTCATTATAGCATTCAAAGATTTTTTTCCAGCTTGCATAGTTATTTTTTAAGATCATCTCTATCCTTACAAGCAAGAAAATCTCTAGCTACTTCTCCATCCATAACATAACCCTCAGGTATCTCAGGAAATTCATATCTAGTGGCACTAGTTCCAATAGGTGAATCAAAATTTTCAGTTTCAGTAACTTCATTGGTTTCGGCATTCTCAATTTCCTTAGCTCTAACAAGTTGTTCATCAAGAAATTCACCCAGTGGCACAGTCTTATCAAACAAAGTACAAGCATCATTCATAGCATAAGTAGCATCATCAATTTGAAAGCACAAGTGCTCCCTGGGTGATTTTGGTAATTAATGTCAGCATATCTCTTGTTGGACTAATGTTTTTATCTAGTATATTTCAGATAAGTTTAACAAATGGAGTGGCATGGAAAAGAGGATGTGGAACCCCTTTTAGATGCTAAGGATAGAAGATTGGCAAAAGCTCAAAAGCTCAAGACTCTACATTTTCATTTTATTGATCCAAGATCACATTGAGTCCATAGGAAAGCCAATACTATTAAAAGGGGATGAGGTGTTTCTTAATGACTTTCTTGCTCAAAGTGCTTAGTGATATGCTCCAAAGCACTCAACCACTTCTCATATCCACATATGTCCCAAACTAAAAGTCAAACTTGGCCCTACCGATTTGATCTATCCGGGGCCACCGATCACTTGACATAGCCACTGCCAGAAACCCTAGTCAATTCGGTCTCACCGATGGGATCCCGGTCTCACTGAGATGGGCTTGCAAACTCTCTGATTCCTGTTGCAATAATTCGGTCTCGTCGAGATATGTAACCGGTCTCACTGAGTTTGCCTGACCAACTCTCTGTTTAGCTTATTACCAATATCGGTCCCACCGAGTTTGTGTAATCGGTCAAACCGAGATGAGGTTGTACCCTAACCCTAGCACATCGGCACCACCGAGTTGATCATATTGGTCCCACCAAAATGCCTAACGGTCACAATATGAACTGAATCAGTTTGATCGAGTTTTATGATTCGGTCCCACCGAGTTTGGTGAAATGTGTGTAACGGTTAGATTTTGTGTGTAGGCTATATATACCCCTTCACCCACTCTTCATTCGTGGAGAGAGCCACCAGAACGTTCCTACACTTCCAGCATTCATTTTCTGAGAGAGAACCACCTACTCATGTGTTGAGACCAAGATATTCCATTCCAACCACAAGAATCTTGATCTCTAGCCTTCCCCAAGTTGCTTTCCACTCAAATCATCTTTCCAACAAATCCAAATCTATGAGAGAGAGTCGAGTGTTGGGGAGATTATCATTTGAAGCACAAGAGCAAGGAGTTCATCATCAACACACCATCTATTACCTTTAGGAGAGTGGTGTCTCCTAGATTGGTTAGGTGTCACATGGGAGCCTCCGTCAAGATTGTGGAGTTGAACAAAGGAGTTTGTACGAGAAAGGAGATCGCCTACTTCGTGAAGATCTACCCTAGTGAGGCAAGTCCTTCGTGGGCGATGGCCATGGTGGGATAGACAAGGTTGCTTCTTCGTGGACCCTTCGTGGGTGGAGCCCTCCGTAGACTCGCGCAACCGTTACCCTTTGTGGGTTGAAGTCTCCATCGACGTGGATGTACGATAGCACCACCTATCGGAACCATGGAAAAATCTTCGTGTCTCCAATTGCGTTTGCATACTCCAATCCAATCCCTTTACATTCTTGCAACTTGTAGGCTTTACTTTCCGCCGCTCATATACTCTTGCCATGCTTGCTTGAAATGTATTGTGAATGTTTAAATTTGTGCTAAAACTCCACCTTAACTTGAAGAAATTAAAAACTGCTACTTTTCTTTGTTGAGGGTCTAATCACCCCCCTATAGACACCTCTTCTTGATCCTTTCAATTAGTATTGGATCATTGGTCTCCATTGCTTTGGTTTAATCACCATTGGAGGAATATGGATGAGTCTACGTTGGGGAGTCTTAGACATAGAGTGCCTATACTTGATGGAGAGGTCTTTCATGAGTAGAAAATTGAGATGCTTGAGATTTTCAATGAATATCATTTGAACAAGTACATTACTAGCCCTTGTGCACCTCATGTTGATCCTTTGCATCCTACCCTTGATGAGTCTATTGACATGATCCGCAACCTTAGAACTGTTAAGCTTATCACTAGAGGTTTGCCTAGAAATTTGCTTGGTTGCTTGCCTACTCTTGATTGTGCCTACACCATATGGAGATTTCTTGAGGAACGATTTCCAAACTATTCCTTGCAAAACTTAGATAAAATTCTTCATAAGTTTATTTCCTTGAGTATGATGAATTCCAATGATCCCTAAGTTTGGTGATTGTCTATTTGAGCTTACTAACCTCATGTGTGCCGTAGGAGATGTTGGAATCATTAGAAATATCATCTTCGAAGCCATTAGAATTCATAAAGATGATTATTGTGATGATCATTTATCTAATGAATTACTCTCTCTAGGAATTGATCCATCACAAGACGATGTTGAACATGGATACTATGATGAGGATGATAATAGTGACTTTGATCTCGACCAGTCTATGACACACTTTGTCTTATGGCTAATCTTCGCGGCTACATGGCTGGAAGAAAGTAATGGGTTCTTGATAGTGGGTGTACCGATCACATGACCGGAGATAATGATATGTTTCGTGAGCTTGCTGAAAATGACGACCCTCGAAAGTATGTCACTTTTGGTGATAACTCAAAGGGTAAGGTGGTTGGCCTTGGTAAGGTGGCCATCTCACATGATAGCTCCATACAAAATGTTATGCTCGTTGAATCTCTTGGATATAAACTACTTTCCATATCTAGACTTGCTGACTTTGGTTTCAATGTCCTATTTACTGAAGTAGATTGCCAAGTGTTTCATAGAGATAACCACTGTGACGCCCGAATAGTTACGCTACAGTAATCCTCCACTAATGATGCCACATCACCTCGATTACTGTGGTTAATCTCGCATTAGTTCGAAACCGATTGAATTCAATTTAAAATCAGGCAAACAACAAAAGTTTTCAAAAAGCAAAACTAAAATGTTCGGGTTGTGTCAAATAAATCGTAAGTAGTTATGGTGGAGAAACCAAACTTTGATAAAATGTTTAAAGGCGCTAAAACAATTAAAACAGTAGTGAAAACAATTAAACAAATGCCTATTGAATTTATAAAATGCTAAAACTATTTTATTATGTGTTAATAATTAATCTCACAGTAGTTTGTTGATAAATACAAATTTAGGCACTAGTGGTAATTTTTATAAAACTAAAAATAAATGAAACTACAAATAATAAAAGGAAAAGAAAATATAAAAACAGAAAACAAAACTAAGAAAGAACAAAAAAAAGAAATAGAAGAGACACCCCCTCCCCGCTGGACCATGGCCCAACAGGCCATCGGGCCAACCAGGCCGGCCCAGCTGGTGCCTACAGCACCCCCTGGGACGACCGAACCCTAGCGTCACCCCCACTCCCCCCATCGTTCCCCACGACCCCCCACTCACTCCTCCCTCTCTCCCGACTGGATCGGGATCGAGCGACCCCAACCCCATCGCCGCACCGTCGCAGCCACCTCGTCGACGCCGCCTAGAGGACCACCTCGCCGGACCTCGCTTCCCCGTCTCCCCCTCGTCTGCTTCCCCCACCTCTCGATCCCGATCTGGATCGGGAAGGGGAACAAACCTGGCGCCCCTCGCCGCCTCGGCCCCCGCCGCTCAACACCGACGTCGGTGCCGTCCCTCGCCGCAGCTGCTCGTCTCCCCGTCGCTCGGCCGTCCTCGACCTCCTCCCCGAACGGCCTCAACGAACCCCGCCGCCCAGATCGACCGCGCACGCCGCCGCCTGGACCTCGCCAGACGTCCTCGCCGGCCTGCCTCCTCCTCCTCGCCGGCCTGCACCTCGTCACCACGTCGTTGTCTTCTCCGTCTCCTCCCCGCGCCCCACTGCACCGATCCCTGCATTCCGATGTGAGCCTCCGCCTCCTCCTCTGCTCCTTCTGTCTCAGACACGACTCACGGCAGCAGATCGCCATGCAGGCTGGCGCACCAGCGCCCGCCCACCGAGGCCTCTCTGCCTCGCCCTCTCCCTTGCTCCCCGCGTCCTCGACTCTGGCCGCTGGCCTCACCGTGCCCTGCTGTCGCCGGCGCCCCCCTGGTGGCCTCGGGCCTGCGCACCCACCAAGACGCTCATATCACGCCCGCTCACCGGGATCGCCACGATGGCGCGTGTCGCACCGCGCCCAAAACCGCTATGGCCCCCTGGGGCCTATGACATATGGGCCCCGCCCACAGAACGTGTTAAAAAAACTAGAATTAAACAGAATTAAAAATAATATCAATAAAATTAATAATTAATTAATTAGTGAATTAATTAAGTTAATTAACCCTGTTTAATTAGTCTAATTAACTAGTTAGTTTAAATAAACAGTAATTAAGTTAGTTAAACCCTAATTAGACTAAACAGTCAATGACGAATGGGACCCACACGTCAGTTGACCAGTCAACACCTCTGTTGACTGCTGACGTCATGATGATGTTAGCATACACTATTCTGGATAATGTTGTATTAAATTAATTAATTAAATTCTAAAAATGATTTAAACTTTAGAAAATCATATAAAATAAACCGTAGCTCAGATGAAAATGTTTTCTACATGAAAGTTGCTCAGAACGACGAGACGAATCCGGATAAGCAGCCCGTTCATCCGCCACGTGTCCCTTGCATAGTGAACCTGCAACATTTCACATCCGGTTCATCTGCCCGAAAACACGGAACACCGGGGATGCTTTCCCGAATGTTTCCCCCTACACCGGTATCACCTCATACCGCGTTAGAACACGTCTAGCTCTGCTTGTTGTCCTGTTATGCACTTGCTTGCTATGTATTTATTGTTTCTTCCCCCTCTTCTTCCGCTAGACACCGAGACCGACGCCGCTGCTACCCAGTACGACTACGGTGTTGACGACCCCTCTCTCTTGCCAGAGCAACCAGGCAAGCCCCCCCCCCTCCTTGATCACCAGATATCGCCTATTCTTATCTATATTGCTTGTGTTAGAGTAGTGTAGCATGTTACTGTTTTCAGTTAATCCTATACTGCTGCATTGCCTGCCTTGCTACTACTGTTGCTACCTTTACCTGCTATCCTACTGCTTAGTATAGGATGCTAGTGTTCCATCGGTGGCCCTACATTCTTGTCCGTCGCCATGCTATACTCTTGGGCTGTGATCACTTGGGAGGTGATCACGGGCATATACTATATACTTTACACTATTACATTACCTGTGATCTTTGTTAGGAGATGGGGCTGAAAGGACGGTGGCTCCATCCCGGTAGAGGTGGGCCTGGGTTCCCAAGGCCCCGATTGTTACTTTGTGGCGGCGGCAGGGTGGCAGGTTGAGACCACCTAGAGAGAGGTGGGCCTGGCCTGGTCGGCGTTCGCGGATACTTAACACGCTTAACGAGATCTTGGTATTTGATCTGAGTCTGGCCATTTGGTCTATACGCACTAACCATCTACGCGGGAGTAGTTATAGGTATCCCGACGTCGTGGTATCAGCCGAAGCACTTCGTGACGTCAGCGACTAAGCGGCGCGCGCCGGATTGGACTGGAACGCCTGCTAGGCTAGGTCTGCTTCCGGCCGCCCACGCAACGCAGTGTGTGCTCGGGCGATGGGGCCTGACCCTGCGGCGCTTAGGTTTAGACCGGCGTGCTGACCTCTCTGTTGAGCCTAGGTGGGGCTGCGGCGTGTTGATCTTCCGTGGCGGGCATGACCCGTAAAAGTGTGTCCGACCAAATGGGATCAAGCGTGTTGGGTTATGTGGTGCACCCTGCAGGAAGTTAATCTATTGAATAGCCGTGATCTTGATAACAGGACGACTTGGAGTTGTACCTTGACCTTATGACAACTAGCACGGATACTTAATAAAACACACCCTTCCAAGTGCGGATATAACCCGGTGGTCGCTCTCTCTCGGGGTTACGAGGAGGGATCGCGGGTAGGATTATGCTATTCGGTGCTACTTGGAGGACTTGATCTACTCTCTTCTACATGTTGCAAGGCGGAGGCTGCGAGCGTAGTCTTGACGGGATTAGCTATCCCCTCTTATTACGGCATTCTGCAGTTCAGTCCACCGATATGGCCCTTTACACATATATCCATGCATATGTAGTGTAGCTCCTTGCTTGCAGTACTTTGGATGAGTACTCACGGTTGCCTTGTTCCCCATTTTCCCCTTTATTTACCGGTTGCTGCGACTGCACGATGGAGCCCAGGAGCGACGCCACCGTCGATGGCGACTACTACACTGAGGCGCCTACTACTACGTGCAGCCACCGGCGGCGACCACTGTGAGTAGTTAGGAGGATCGAGTGCGGAGGCCTGCGCCTCTTCGATCTGTACCCCAGTTTGTGCTAGCCATCTTATGGCAAACTTGTTTAACTTATGTCTGTACTAAGATATTGTTGCTTCCGCTGACTCGTCTATGATCGAGCACTTGTATTCGAGCCCTCGAGGCCCCTGGCTTGTATTATGATGCTTGTATGACTTATTTATGTTTTAGAGTTGTGTTATGATATCTTCCCGTGAGTCCCTGATCTTGATCGTACACGTTTGCGTGCATGCTTAGTGTATGATTGAATCGGGGGCGTCACAAGTTGGTATCAGAGCCGACTGCCTGTAGGAATCCCCCTTCCACACTCCTTGGCCGAAGTCGAGTCTAGACATTGCAAAACTTTTACTAACTTGGCTGTGTGTCTTATGGGCCCACGTCGCCATAGGGTGGTACTAGTATATTTTACTCCTCGACCTTTACTCTGGGACTCTGATCTCTCTTCTATTCGGGTTAAATGATTTTGCTAAAATCTAAGTCTAGGTTCCCGTTACTACTTCCTCCCGGAGAGCCCCTTATTACAACGATCGCCTGCTGCACCAGAAGGTTCCGAAGATACTATTCGTTGTTTTCCCGAGACGCTTGTGCCGACCGCTTTTGTAAATGCCTACCACTATTATCGGTATGGATAACTGGACACACTTTCCTACATTCAATCCCATTGATCTTGTTATTACAGGATGCCCTGGACTGCTCTCTGTTGTTCCGAGAATCCTTTGAGCTTACTGCCCTGTAGTTCTTGCCTAATGAATACACCCTACGGATAATTCCTCGCATTTATCGAGTATCCGCTCATCCCCAGTTGTTCAGGTGTTTCCCAAAAGTCTTCAAAGTGCCATTCGACCTTCCGAAAACCCTGAGTAGCCTGTTGCTTTTGGAATTTCTTGTTTGCTTTCATTATGGTTTATCCCATAAGTATAGTAATCATATTGGCATGCTTTGTCACCATCATTTTTGAGTCCACTGGTTCAATACGTTGTGAATGTTCACAATCATCCGTCGAGTCCTAGGATTATCTTTCTAGCTCAGACGTCATTTTGAACATGAGCTGGTTCTCGACCAAACTATCTGTCGTCGATTGTGCCTCTGGTATATTCAATTGAACCATCCTTGATCAGAGCGTCTGCTTCTGATCCTTTGTTTTGGAAATCATAATTCCTTTGCACTTAAGCTTTGAATTATTCAGATAATTCCATAACCTGTTGCATTTGCATTCCTTCCTCTTCTGGCTGAGTATCGATACTCACATCAGATTCTTTGTGGACCATCAAGTCCTTTGTTGGATTGTTATCCGACAGTGTCTTTCACATTTGATCACTTTGTGAGTTCTTCCCCTGATACATAATGCCTTTGTTAAGTTGTATCCTCTGCTTGGCCAACCATGCTCTGCTTTCGGGCTTGTGTTATTTACTCTTGAAACTTGTGGTATATGTTTCTAGGAAGCCCCTATGGGTTGAACATATGCCTTCTCTAAACCGTGTGAACCCAAAAGTTTTCACGAGCCATACTCTTCTGGTGTTTCGCTAGATAAAATTTCAACACTGCAACTTCATCGAACGCGAGAAGTGAATGAAAGGTTATGCATTGGAGAAGTGGGAGTCGACCTTGAACTTTATGTTCATGCCCATGGACACGATGTAGATCTTATCATTAAAGCTTCTCTTAAATTAATTATTCCTTGGTATAAGTTCTTATATCGGGATCGGCCTTTACAATCGTGGTTCCGACCATGTTCTCCTTTAAATACCATTTTCGATGCAAGTGTAAACACTTGTCTTCTGTGGATCAATTCCCCGGTCCAACCTCTACTGTGATCCATCTTCGAGTATTACCCCCCTGGTATCTCGAGATTATCTTGGAACTGCATAACTTCTTATGAGTTCTTCATCAAGTACTACATTCTCACCGATTACAATTTTCATGGGCTCTGAGTTATTAAACACTCAAGGACACCGATAACTGAACCGAGTCTGCCCTACGGTTCAAAAACTCTTGATAATCTTCTTTAAGTCCGAGTTTGTACTCGATCATGTCATACCTAGCCTGATCGGCTATATCATTAACGTGCTAAATCTTAAGCTGTGCTACTGGTCCTTCTTCCGGAACACAATTTTCGCCGCTGAGCAAGGCTTACGTTGATTTGCTTGGCTTATCATTCCACCTCAGACAACAAGCTTGGTTTTGAGTTTGTGTCGTACCTATGGTTCCAATAACCTCTTGCTTCATCATTCTTTTGACTTGATGTGATCGCGGATCGATTACATCTTCATGTAATCTCTCGACACATGTGTCGTGATCATTATCAACATTCTGAGCTATTCCAGAATATCAATCAAATTCATGATGAGAATTACCATCCTTGCACCTCGATGATTTGTGATGTCATCGACTACTTCCTTGCCTTCTTTCCAACACAAACTTGTTCGTGTTGTGGCTATACCTTGAGTTCCTTGTTAGCCGACTTATGTTATGTTCTACCTTGAAGTATTACCATCTCCTATGTCAAGAATGTCGTGAGAAATTCACCACCTCTTGAGAATTCTTGGTATGGTGATACTTCTCACCCTCACCATTCTTTCTTGGTACCCGTGTTGTTTCTAACCCGAATACCGACATTTGAACTATGATGTGTGAATTCAAAACTTCTAGCAACCCTATTGCTATGGAGTGAATGGTCGAGTTTCATTCCAATTCTTTTGTTTGTCAAGTCACCATTCTAACATTGACCGTACAACCCAGCCCATATTTCGGGTGCACCTTTCAACCAATGTTTAATGGTGTATGTCTTTCCTCGGGCATACAACATTATATCATTCGAATTGACAAGTGTCATCTTCTTGTTCACCTTATTGTGGAAAGCCATCTGTTTGGAATTCTCGATGAATTGTCGCTGAGCCCATCAGCCACCTTCTCATCCCGTCCTTGGTTTAAGGATGAACTATTGCTTCAAGAACCCGCTCCCGTAGTTCATTTCCTGAGAATCTTGAAATGTCATTTCGTCTATTTGTGTTGCACCTTTTCTTCTCGGACATCCTCAGTCTGAGGTATCATGACACCAATCGGATCTGAATCTCGGTCAGATATGATGGCTGGGACAACTTTCCAAGAGTTATGATATTGGTCCTTTGATGAACCGGTAACATGATGTCATGCCTAGCACCCCCCCCCCCTGGGTGGAGGGCCGGTCATTATAAATTCTTTTGCAAGGATAACCATTTTTCCTGGAGGAAATTGTAAGACCTATTTTATAAGTTGTTCCTGATGGATCCATTGAGTATCTAAAGTCTGACCTTTGTTTGGAGACCATGTCAATGCTATCTCAAAAGCTTGTCTGTGGAACTCTGATTTCAACAAGAACATTTGAAGCCCAATGCTAAATGTTTCTTGCTCAATTATCCGAACACCATTGTATGGATAATGACATGGAATTTCTCTTCCCTTTCCTAAAGGGGTTTTCTCGTTATATCCCGTCATGGATATCATGCTTTGCCTGCCCTTGGGAAGGATATACCTGAAATAGGTGTTTAAACACATTTTCCTTTCCATTGATATGTTAATCGATAAACCCTTTTCCTTTCCATTGTTTTGTTTAACCTTTCGGTGATCATTATGGTCTAAGCAGTATTAATTCCCTGCTTATGTAAACCCTTCGGTGTACAATTCTGTCAATAAGACCCTGTTACTTTTGTTGATGACATTCCGGTAACCACCGATGGACGAGAACCTTGCCTATTGGTCCGCCTCGTTCAACGAGCAGGAAAATGGTTCTCTTCGTCCCCCGCCCTTGGTTCCGACGTTGTTGCCGACATAACAGACAGGTTATGGTCTGACCTGCATGGTTATCGTAACCGTGCAAGATGACACCACTCTTTCTGTCTTTAACCCACATGGTGGGCCCACAACCCACAAGTTCCACAGGATCAAAACCTGACTCTCATGTACACCCCTGTTCCCAAAGTCAGTACTCACGCTTGGCTTCGTGTGTAATTCATGAGGCACCTTCCTAGTGATCTATTCTGGTATCAGACACAATACTTATTCCCGTTGCTTTGAACCCCTTTCACCCCTTGTAACATGCATCAAACGATTGCCTGCCCGCTCGAAACTTCCCATGATACCTCCTTACTTTGCTCTCGATACTTTCTTAAGTTTCAATTCGAGAGTTACTTCCCACCACCTTCCCCGATGTTATTGACCAGATAGTTAACCTTGCAGAGGTTCGTTCCCCCGGAATACCCACCCTTTATTCTTTCGGAAGTACGATGGAATTCCCGAAGAAAGGACGCCGACTTCATCTTGATGACCTAAAGCAGCGAAATGAAGACATCAATGTATTGGAGCGGCCTCTTCGAGAAGAGCAAGCCAGGATGAGAAGACCCGCTAGATTCGTTACCAAACTTCCCCCCTTACACCCCTCTTAAATCTCGGGACGAGATTTCTTGTAGTGGAGGAGAATTGTGGCCTTGGGATAGTTACGCCACAGTAATCCTCCACTAATGATGCCACATCACCTCGATTACCGAGGTTAATCTCGCATTAGTTCGAAACCGATTTGAATTCAATTTAAAATCAGGCAAACAACAAAAGTTTTCAAAAATCAAAACTAAAATGTTCGGGTTGTGTCAAATAAATCGTAAGTAGTTATGGTGGAGAAACCAAACTTTGATAAAATGTTTAAAGGCGCTAAAACAATTAAAACAGTAGTGAAAACAATTAAACAAATGCCTATTGAATTTATAAAATGCTAAAACTATTTTATTATGTGTTAATAATTAATCTCACAGTAGTTTGTTGATAAATACAAATTTAGTCACTAGTGGTAATTTTTATAAAACTAAAAATAAATGAAACTACAAATAATAAAAGGAACAGAAAATATGAAAACAGAAAACAAAACTAAGAAAGAACAAAAAAAAGAAATAGAAGAGACACCCCATTTGGACCATGGCCCAACAGGCCATCGGGCCAACCAGGCCGGCCCAGCTGGTGCCTACAGCACCCCCTGGGGCGACCGAACCCTAGCGTCACCCCCACTCCCCCCATCGTTCCCCACGACCCCCCACTCACTCCTCCCTCTCTCCCGACTGGATCGGGACCGAGCGACCCGACCCCATCGCCCCAGACTGTCAGCAGCCACCTCGTCGGCGCCGCCTAGAGGACCACCTCGCCGGACCTCGCTTCCCCGTCTCCCCCTTGTCTGCTTCCCCCACCTCTCGATCCCGATCTGGATCGGGAAGGGGAACAAACCCGGCGCCCCTCGCCGCCTCGGCCCCCGCCGCTCAACACCGACGCCGGTGCCGTCCCTCGCCGCAGCTGCTCGTCTCCCCGTCGCCTGGCCGTCCTCGACCTCCTCCCCGAACGGCCTCAACGACCCCCGCCGCCCAGATCGACCACGCACGCCGCCGCCTGGACCTCGCCAGATGTCCTCGCCGGCCTGCCTCCTCCTCCTCGCCGGCCTGCACCTCGTCACCACGTCTCTGTCTTCTCCGTCTCCTCCCCGCGCCCCACTGCCCCGATCCCTGCATTCCGCTGTGAGCCTCCGCCTCCTCCTCTGCTCCTTCATCTCAGACACGACTCTCACACAGCATCGCCATGCCTGGCCGCAGCACCAGCGCCTCGCCCCGCTGAGGCCTCGATGCCTCGCCTTCTCCCTTGCTCCCCGTGTCCTCGCCTCTGCTGCCGCGCCCTGGTCCCCCCCGCCGTAGCCTCACTGCTGTCGCCTCCGTGGCTGGCCTCGCCTCGTGCCAGGCCTTGTCGCCGGTGCCCTCGGTGGCCTCGGGCTCTGCGCACCAAGACGCTCACATCGCCCGCTCACCCGGGATCGCCCTGATGGGCGCGTGCCCGCACCCGCGCCCAAAACCGCTTTGGCCCCCTGGGGCCTATGACATATGGGCCCCGCCCACAGAACGTGTTTAAAAAAACTAGAATTAAAAAGAATTAAAAATAATATTTAATTAAGTTAATTAACCCTGTTTAATTAGTCTAATTAACTAGTTAGTTTAAATAAACAGTAATTAAGTTAGTTAAACCCTAATTAGACTAAACAGTCAATGACGAATGGGACCCACACGTCAGTTGACCAGTCAACACCTCTGTTGACTGCTGACGTCATGATGATGTCAGCATGCACTATTCTGGATAATGTTGAATTAAATTAATTAATTAAATTCTAAAAATGATTTAAACTTTAGAAAATCATATAAAATAAACCGTAGCTCAGATGAAAATGTTTTCTACATGAAAGTTGCTCAGAACGACGTGACGAATCCGGATAAGCAGCCCGTTCATCCGCCACGTGTCCCTTGCATAGTGAACCTGCAACATTTCACATCTGGTTCATCGCGCCTAAAAACACGGAACACCGGGATGCTTTCCGGATGTTTCCCCTTCACAGTATCACCTCATACCGCGTTAGAACACGTCTAGCTCTGCTTGTTGTCCTGTTATGCACTTGCTTGCTATGTATTTATTGTTTCTTCCCCCTCTTCTTCCGCTAGACACCGAGACCGACGCCGCTGCTACCCAGTACGACTACGGTGTTGACGACCCCTCTCTCTTGCCAGAGCAACCAGCCAAGCCCCCCCCCCTCCTTGATCACCAGATATCGCCTATTCTTATCTATATTGCTTGCATTAGAGTAGTGTAGCATGTTACTGTTTTCGATTAATCCTATCTTGCTGCATTGCTCGCCTTGCTACTCTGTTGCTACCTTTACCCGCTATCCTATCGCTTAGTATAGGATGCTAGTGTTCCATCGGTGGCCCTACATTCTTGTCCGTCCGCCATGCTATACTCTTGGGCTGTGATCACTTGGGAGGTGATCACGGGCATATACTATATACTTTACACTATTACATTACCGTGATACTGTTCGAGATGGGGGCTGAAAGGACGGTGGCTCCATCCCGGTGAGAGGTGGGCCTGGGTTCCCGACGGCCCCGATTGTTACTTTTGTGGCGGCGGCAGGCAGGTTGAGACCACCTAGGAGAGAGGTGGGCCTGGCCTGGTCGGCGTTCGCGGATACTTAACACGCTTAACGAGATCTTGGTATTTGATCTGAGTCTGGCCGTTTGGTCTATACGCACTAACCATCTACGCGGGAGTAGTTATGGGTATCCCGACGTCGTGGTATCAGCCGAAGCACTTCGTGACGTCACGATCGAGCGCGCGGCGCCGGATTGGACTAGAACGCTGCTAGGCTAGGTCTGCGCTTCCGGCCACGCATAGCGTCTTGTGTGTGCTCGGGCGATGGGCCTGCACCCTGTGCGCTTAGGTTTAGACCGGCGTCTTGACCTCTCTGTTGAGCCTAGGTGGGGCTGCGGCGTGTTGATCTTCAGCGGCGGGCATGACCCGTAAAAGTGTGTCCGCCAAATGGGATCAAGCGTGTTGGGTTATGTGGTGCACCCTGCAGGAAGTTAATCTATTGAATAGCCGTGATCTTGATAACAGGACGACTTGGAGTTGTACCTTTACCTTATGACAACTAGATCCGGATACTTAATAAAACACACCCTTCCAAGTGCGGATATAACCCGGTGGTCGCTCTCTCGTGGTTACGAGGAGGGATCGCGGGTAGGATTATGCTATTCGATGCTACTTGGAGGACTTGATCTACTCTCTTCTACATGTTGCAAGACGGAGCTCGCGAGCGTAGTCTTGACGTGATTAGCTATCCCCTCTTATTATGGCATTCGCATTCGGTCCACTGATATGGCCTTTACACATATATCCATGCATATGTAGTGTAGCTCCTTGCTTATAGTACTTTGGATGAGTACTCACGGTTGCCTTGTTCCCCTTTTCCCCTTTCTTTACCCGGTTGCCGCGACTGCACGATGGAGCCCAGGAGCGACGCCACCGTCGATGGCGACTACTACACTGAGGCGCCTACTACTACGTGCAGCCCGGCGGCGACGACGGGAGTAGTTAGGAGGATCCCAGGCAGGAGGCCTGCACCTCTTCGATCTGATCCCGGTTTGTGCTAGCCATCTTATGGCAAACTTGTTTAACTTACGTCTGTACTCAGATATTGTTGCTTCCGCTGACTCGTCTATGATCGAGCACTTGTATTCGAGCCCTCGAGGCCCCTGGCTTGTATTATGATGCTTGTATGACTTATTTATGTTTTAGAGTTGTGTTGTGATATCTTCCCGTGAGTCCCTGATCTTGATCATACACGTTTGCGTGCATGATTAGTGTATGATTGAATCGGGGGCGTCACAACCACAATATGGTCTTTACCGGTATACGTAGAGGTGATATTTACATTATTGATTTCACTAAAAAGGCTCAACCTAGAACTTGCTTAATTGCTAAATCTTCTAAAGGTTGATTGTGGCATAGAAGATTAGGTCATGTGGGCATGCGAAATCTTTATAAGCTAATTAAAGGTGATCATACCCTTGGAGTAAAAGATGTTATATTTGATAAGGATTGATTGTGCAGTGCTTGTCAAGCAGGAAAATAAGTTGGAGGGAGTCTCCCTGTGAAGAACATCATGACCACGAGAAGACCGCTCGAGCTACTTCATATGGATCTCTTTGGTCCCAATGCCTACAAAAGTCTCGGTGGAAACTCATTTGGTCTAGTTATAGTCGATGATTATTCAAGATTTACGTGGGCGTTCTTTCTCGATGATAAATCGCAGGTCCAAAAAATCTTCAAGAACTTCGCTAGGAAGGCTCAAAATTAATTTGAAGTGAAGATAAAGAAGGTTCGAAGCGACAACAGAACGGAGTTCAAGAACACAAATGTGGATACCTTTCTTGATGAAGAAGGGATTTCACACGAGTTCTCGGCTACGTACACGCCTCAACAAAATGGAGTTGTAGAGAGGAAGAACCAGACTCCTATTGAGATGGCAAGAATGATGCTTTATGAGTACAAGATGCCAAAACACTTTTGGGTGGAAGCGGTTGAGATGGCTTGCCACGCAACAAATCGCTTGTACCTACACAAGCTACTCGGCAAAACGACATACTAGCTTCTCACCGGTAACAAACCCCAAGTTGGATACTTTCGGGTATTCGGCTCAAAGTGCTATATTCTTGATAAGCATCGTTGTTCTAAATTTGCTCCTAAATCTCATGAAGGCTTTCTACTTGGTTATGGCTCAAACTCTCACACTTACCGTGTCTACAATAATTTCACCCGAAAGGTTGAAGAGATGGTAGGTGAGAAGTTTGATGAAACTAACGGCTCACAAGTAGAGTAATTGCCAATTGATGTAGGAGACAAAGACCCCTCGGAAGCCATCCAAGACTTGTCTATTGGCAAGATTCGTCCAATGGAGGTGAAGGAAAGTACCTCGTCCGTCCAAGTGGAAGCTTCTACCTCATGTCAAGGTGAACCAAGAGTTGACATGGAAGCATCCACAAGTGGGACACACCAAGATGAAGAAAACAAGGAAGTACACCAAGAAGAACCTCATCAACCTCCTTCACCACCTCAAGAGAACGACAACGCCGACAATGAATAAGGCCAAGAAGAAGAACAAAAGAAGAAGATGTTCCACCCCGACCCAAGCAAAAGCTCTCACGAGTTCGAGCAAGAGTCTCAAGAGACCGTCCCGTTGAGAAAATCTTCAATGATATCCAAACCGGCAGAATCACTCGCTCTAAAACTCGTTTGGCTAATTTTTGTGAACATTATTGTAACATCCAAAATTTTCAATTTGGAATGTTATACATTAGGTCATCATGCATATCATATTTTCTTGCATTTTTCCGATCCTAGAAAATTTCACGCAACTCAAGGACCCTCGGAGAGAGTTGGAGATTTCATTATTTTCATATTTGAGATTTCTCAAATTTTGAAAATAGGATCATTTGGATTTATTTATTTATCTTCAAAAGTTTTTCCGATATAAAAAGATAAGAGAGGGAATAATATGACTTCCCCAACATTTAGGAAAAATGAAGATATTATAAATAAATCAAATTTTGGTTTTGAGGATTTATTTGCTTTAGGCAAAAATGAGCATTTAAAAATATGCATATCTGCCCGCTTTTAAAGTTCATTTTGTTCGACTCATTTTAGGAGTCGGGAAAATTAATTTTATTAATTTTGGAGTCCGTTTGGTTTTATTTTTTATTTCGTTTAGTTTTGTTTAAAAAAAAACGCAGGCGCCGCCCTTTGGGCCAAGGGCCCACCGCGCCGCCGCCCATCTCCCCCTCCCCGGCTGGAGGAGTCCCGCCCCCCGCCGACGCCTTGGCCTGGCCGAGTCCGGCTCGGCCACGCACCGCCGTCGCCCCTTCCCAAGGCAACCGACCCCCCAACCTATTTATACCGCCCCCCTCCTCCTCATCCCGCCGCCACCCCGACCCGAGCCCCGCCGTCGCCCGGAGCCGCCGCGCCGCCGCTGTCGCCGTCGCCGAGCCTCGCCGCGCCACGCCGCCGCCCGCCCCTCGCCGCCCCTCGCCCGACCCGCCGCCACCGGAGGCGGAGCCCACTGGCGACCGCGGAGGTAGCCGCCGCCACTACCCCCCGGTCCGGTTTTTTTTAGAAAAACCCGATCCGGTTTTTCTCGTGATGTTTGGTTTTTAAAAAAAAAACCTAGATGGTTTTATTATTTTTCTTCGGTTTTCTTATTTGATGAACGTTCACCGACCCGTTCGTTTCAATGAACGTGTTCGTTGGATTGGTTCTGTTAACAACGTCCACTGTTTAATCTGTTCGTCGTTTTTCTTTTAATCGGATTTAATCCATTAGTTTTCTGAATTCGATTTCCGATTCGATTTTCAAATCTGTTTATTTTCTCGCTCGTTTATCGGAATGAGGTGATTCAAGCGCCTGGAGTTTCGTTACGAAACCGCCGTTCCGACTAACCTACTTACACAGAGTTTTGCTACTGTAAAATTTTGACCTAGTTTCAGATTGCTAAACCGAGTCGTTCTCTCTCGAGTTTCGACTTTCGATGGTTTATTTGATTCGATTCTTTTGCAACCAGGGTTCTTAAGTTTAACTCTCTGGTTAGATCTTTTATTCGAGATTTCCCCGTGCATTAGATGAGTACTTATTGTATGCTTGTTGTTTGTCTGCGTTAGAACACCCGGAGTGCGCCGCTTGTTACTTCGAATCTCTAGGTCTCGCGGATCATCAGCAAGGCAAGTAACACTTGATCATACCTTTTCTACTACCCAGTTTTTATGCATTAGATCAACCCTCAAACACTTGCATGTTTAGGATCTAATTAAATTGTGGGATGGGAAGTAGATTGAGGTAGAACCTATTACCTGTTTTACTTATGAAACCTTGGGAGTTACTTCTACGTTTGC
This sequence comes from Aegilops longissima, assembly GCA_021605205.1. NCBI lineage: Eukaryota > Viridiplantae > Streptophyta > Magnoliopsida > Poales > Poaceae > Aegilops > Aegilops longissima. The sequence continues at coordinate 448,440,583 of CM038678.1, forward strand.
TTATCATGCCATGCTATGCCGAAGAGCGTGGATTGGGTGAGTGAATATCCATGACAGATGTGAGATTGTTAATTAATGGTTTATCTAAGGTGGCAACCTAAACACACATCTGGGTGGATTGAGGCACCTGGTTTCTATCAGACTTGCTGTATTTCTTGGACCGCCACCCGTGCTCTAAGGGATCATAAGGTTATTCAAACTGAAACTTCCGTGTGCAGCCACAAGCCAATTATGGGCTCTGGCGTAGTTGACTAAGTTGTGCGAACTCTTACGGGTAGGCTAGCTGATGTAGGGGATGTAGGTTGGTACGGTCTACCCACATGTAAGGTGCTAGCGCTTCGAAGACTATGTCTCGGTCATCCGCTTCTCAAACACCATGTAGTGCGAGAACCAAGCGGAGGCGATCGAGTCTTGTGGGGAAAAGTCGCAAACCTCTGCAGAGTGTATAAACTAATCATGATTAGCCGTGTCCCGGTTATGGACATCTTGAGTATCTAGTACTTGAATATCATGTGAATCTCAACATGTTACTCTAATTAATGTTGTTGGGTTTTTTAATGAGTACTTTTAATTGGGATTGAGGATGTTGTCAACCATTCTCAATGTTTAACAACCACCATGATAGTTAAACAAATTTATTCCTTTGATGAGGGAAAAACTAGCTTTATGCAAAAATGTAACCGAGAGCCTTACCACCAGCCATATATGCATGTAGTATAGGCTTATTCCTTCATTGCTCTTTATGTGTTACATTGCCAAAGATATTCCATGTCTTGACCCGTTTTGGGCTGCAACTTTCATGTTGCGAGACTTTTCGATTGACAGTAAGGTGTTTTAGGTCGTGGTTCTATACTCAGTGATGCCGCTGGAGTTGATGGACTCACTTATCTTCCAAGTCTTCCGCTGTTATCGTTATTAGATGGCCTTAAGCCATATTTATTGTAATAAGTTCCCTTGTGGACAACGATGTAATAAGTGTGTGATTGCTACTCTGCTATAAATCCTTCAAAATCTTGTGTGGTGTCAAGATTCTCGATCCAGGATGACATCGAGCACGAGACTTGATCCATTCGGTCTGGTCGCCTGAGAGAATGGTATCGAGCACACGACCGTATGAGGACACGACCACTAAGATAAAGCCATAGATCACTACTCTCTTCTCATTTTCTAACTCCTCATCTTTTCTACTCTCTTAGGATGACGGACGAGAAGATCAAGTACACCCAACCAGATGAAGGCACACCTTTTGGATTTCACTTGAAGGAAGTTACCAAGTACTTGAACATTGGACTACCCAGTTTCACCGGGACTTTCAACGCCGCTCTGCCTGAAGAGGAGCGCTGGAAGATTCAAGCTCACGTTCCAGGAAGGACATTCGCCCCAATCACCAAACCTATAGATAGTGTTTTCAGTGCACCAACTTGGAGTCTGGGAAAGAGCATGGCAGCTCACATCACCATGGGACGCATTGGAGAAGTTTATCAAGAAGACCTCAAGGACACTATCTACCAGATTTGCGGACGCCGAGATGACAAATGGGACATAGTCAGCACCAAGAAAGATAGGTCCATTGCAGCTTTCATCCAGGAGTTAAATCAGCACATTCGACGCCAGGAGAACCAAATGTGCAATGATATGATGGAGTTGCAGAATGCAAAAGGAAGGATCATCGAACTGGAAGGAGAAATAAAGACTACGCGCAAGGACTACATGGACGAGATCGTAGCTCTAGCAAGACACAATAACGATCTTAAGTACGAGATCGAAGAACTCAAGAAGAAATTGGCGCTAAGGAATGAAGACCAGTATGTCGGTTGCTCAAGCGACTACATCAACATCGACGACACCGATTCGGATCCAAGTGAACCTGACTTTGAAGACGAAGCAGGAGCAGACATCATGGAGTCTTCCACCGGTTCAAATTAGTAGAAGTCCCCACATATTAGTAGTATTCCTCCATGTAAACATTATAGTACACGCACTTTTGCGATAGTTAGATCGTTGTAAGCTCTTTGTTTGATTGAATGAAGTGATTTTGTGTGCATTTGCTCATGTGCATTTGGGTAGTGATTTCCCCTTAGACCTCAATCAATTCTAAATTCTCGTCTCTTCTAAACCCATCGATGCCTCCGAGACGCGACCCGGATTCGTTTTCCGCCAGAGATCACCCAACCTGATTCAGCAGCAGAATACCTGATTCAAACATTGGTGCGTAACCAGGCAACAACAACAACAACAACAACAACAACCCACCGCCACCACCACCACTGCGGATCACCGACTCGTTTCCTTAGACTAAATCCGCGGTGTATTCCAAGAGCACCGAGCCGATTGTGGCGGATGATTGGCTCCGCAAGATAGGAAGGAGTTGACCACTGCGGGATGCGCATGGAGAAAGAGTGAAGTTTGCAGCACATCAGCTTGAAGGACCCGCAGCAGAGCATGGTGGGAGAATTTTACAGCCACTTACCCGTGACACCGCCACATGGGACCAGTTTCAAGCAAGCTTTTCAGACTTGCCCATGTTTCAGCAGGAGCTATGGCCATGAAGAAGCGTGAGTTTCGCAACTTACGCCAAGGAGGAAGGACTGTTGGCGATCGTGGATGACTTTAGTAAATTAGCACGTTATGCCCCGGATGACGTTACTCTGAGATCTTGCTAAGCAGGAGAAGTTTCTAGAAGGACTGAATGATGAGTTCAGCATGCCGTTGATGGTAGCAAGTTTCAACAACTACCAGGAGTTGGTAGACCGAGCCCTCATGATTGAAGGAAAGCAGCAGCAAATTGAGAACCGCAAGCGGAAGTATGGACAAGGGAAGTATAACTCTGGAGCCCAGCAGAAGCCTCGTTATACCCCTAAATCAGGAATTCAGTTTCAGCATACCCATGGAGGAGGAAATTCGCATAACCATAATGGAACTAAGAATGGGAACGGGAATGGAAATGGAAGCTCTGGAAAGAAGCCCAACCCTTTCAACAGGGGACAGGTGAACCACATTGATGTGGAGGAGGTTGAAGATCAGCCCGATGCAGTAATCGGTAAGTTTTTGGTTAAGTCATTTACTGCAGTTGTTCTTTTCGATACTGGTGCATCGCATTCATACATATCAAGGGGATTTGTGAATAAGTACAAGTTACCAACCCAAGCCCTTAGGTCACCCATGCTAGTAACCTCACCCGGAGCAGAATACATGGCTAGTAAATGGTGTGATCGACTGCCATTAAGGATTGGACACTATGTTTTCCCCTCAGACCTAATAGTTCTGGAATCCCAAGGATTGGATGTGATATTAGGAATGGATTGGCTATCAAGGTATGGAGGAAACATAGATTGCTCCACTAAGTCAATTTTGCTCACCACACCAGAAGGAAGAAGGATCAAGTATGTATCACGGCATGAGCCGAGGAGAACGCAAGTAAATTGCCTATCAGGAGTGGTGCAGGAAGAAGTACCATGGTGAAGGATTTTCTGATGTATTTCGGAAGAGTTGCTGGGAATGCCACGGATAGAGACATTGAATTTTGATCGAGCTGTTGCGTGAACAGGCCCGATATCGAAGCGACCGTATAGGATGCCAGCACAGGATTTGGCAGAAATCAAGAAGCAGATTAAGGAACTATTGGATAAAGGTTTTATTCGCCCAAGTTCTTCACCTTGGGGATCACCCGTTTTGTTAGTAGAGAAGAAGGATGGATCGTTAAGAATGGTTGTTGATTATCATGGATTGAATGAAGTCACAATCAAGAACAAGTACCCACTGCCTATGATAAATGATCTATTTGACCGTTTGCAAGGAGCTAAGGTGTTTTCCAAGATCGATTACTGATCGTGGTACCATCGATTGAAGATTCGGGAGCAAGACATACCCAAGACAGCGTTTACCACGAGATATGGATCTGTATGAGTATACCGTTATGTCATTTGGACTGACTAACGCACCAGCCTATTTCATGAACCTGATGAACAAAGTGTTTATGGAGTTTTTGGATAAGTTCGTCGTGGTGTTCATTGATGACATCTTAATTTTCTCGAAGAATGAAGAGGAACACAAGGAACATTTGCGATTGGTTTTGGAGAAACTGAGGGAACACCAGTAGTATGCCAAGTTCAGCAAATGTGAGTTTTGGCTAAAGGAAGTTGGATTTCTCGGGCATGTTATATCCGGAGAAGGAATACCAGTTGACCCCACAAAGGTTGAGACCGTAACCAAATGGGAAGCACCAACGACCGTTGGAGAGATTCGGAGTTTCCTTGGACTCGCAGGATACTACCGAAGATTCATTGAGAATTTCTCAAGGATTGCTAAGCCTATGACTGAATTGTTGAAGAAGGAAAACAAATTCATATGGGTGAGGACTGTGAGGCAAGTTTTCAGGAGTTGAAGAAAAGATTGGTTACCTCACCAGTTTGATATTGCGGATCGGACTAAGGATTATGAGGTGTATTGCGGCGCTTCACGCCGAGGACTTGGAGCAGTGCTTATGCAGGAAGGAAGAGTTGTTTCAGTATGCTTCACGACAACTTAAGCCCCATGAGTTGAATTATGCCACACATGATTTGGAGTTAGCAGCCATTGTGCATGCCTTGAAGACATGGAGACATTTTCTCATTGGAAATCATTGTGAAGTATATACGGATCACAAGAGTTTGAAGTACATCTTCACACGTATGAATTGAATCTCGATAAAGGAGATGGTTAGAGCTTATCAAGGATTATGATATGAGATTGCATTATCACCGGAAAAGCTAATGTCGTAGCAGGCGCATTGAGCCGTAAAAGCCACGTCAATACCCTAATGATGGGAGGGATACCCAATGAGTTAGCCGAGGACCTTCGGAGCTATGTTTGGAAATAGTTCCAGAGGCTATGTAGCAGCATTGGAGATTCAATCGACAGCGATGGACAAAATCGAGAAGCCCAAAAGGCAGATAAGGAAGTTGCCTCTATAAAGGAGAAAATGAGCAAAGGAAAAGCTAAGGGATTTCGTGAGGATGAACACGATACCCTATGGTTTGAAGACCGTGTTTATGTGCCCAATAACCCGTAGATCGGGAAGTTGATTTTGCAAGAAGCTCATGATTCACCCTATTCGATTCACCTGTAATACCAAGATGTATCTGGATTTGAAGAATACTTCTGGTGGACGGAATGAAGAAGGATATTGCGGAGTATGTAGCAGTTTGCGCACGTATGTCGAAAGTAAAAGCGAGCATCGAAGCCAGCAGGATTGTTGCAACCATTGCCGATACCGAATGGAAGTGGGATAAACTAGGCATGGATTTCATCACAGGTTTGCCAAAGACTCGCGGGATATGACTCGATTTGGGTCATAGTCGACCGTTTGACTAAGGTAGCTCATTTCATTCGATCAAGACTACCTATAGCAGTGCTAAATTGGCAAAGATATACATGACCAGAATTGTGTGCTTACGGAGTTCGAGGAGCATCGATCGATAGAGGAACCCAATTTACCTCGAAATTTTGGAACCAGTTGCACGAAACATTGGGAACTAGATTGGAATTCAGTACAGCTTTCCACCCACAGACCGATGGACAGACTGAGAGAGTCAATCAGATTTTGGAAGATATGTTGAGAGCTTGTGCACTAGATTACGGATCTAGTTGGGATGATAATTTGCCGTATGCAGAATTTTCCTACAACAACAGTTACCAAACCAGCTTGAAGATGGCACCTTTTGAGGCTCTGTATGGAAGAAGGTGCAGGACACCGTTGTCATGGGACGAAACTGGAGATCGTCAGTTGTTTGGACCAGATTTGATTAAGGAGTCGGAACAGAAGGTTAAGTTGATTGAGACAGGCTCAAGGTAGCCCATCCTGCATAAAAGAGCTATGCCGATTCAAAGCGCAGCGATTGAGTATGAAGTTGGAGACAGAGTATATCTTAGAGTATCCCCGCTTCGAGGAGTTAAGCGTTTTGGAGTTAAAGGAAAGTTAGCCCCACGCTTCGTTGGACCATATAAGATTTTGCAACGCATGGGAGAAGTTGCTTATAAGTTGGAATTGCCAGAAGGACTGTCAGGAGTTCATGATGTATTCCACGTTTCTCAGTTGAAGAAATGTCACCCGAGATAGCAGAGGTACCGTTAAGAGACACAGTGCCACTGGAAGCAATTCAGTTGAAGGATGATTTAACATATGAGGAAAAACCGGTTAAGATTCTCGATTATGCTAGCAGAGTTACCCGCAGCAAGGTTATTAAGTTTTGCAAAGTTCAATGGAGCCACCACACTGAAGATGAAGCCACCTGGGAAAGAGAGGAAGGTTTGCTTAAGGACCACCCTCACCTATTTTCTAGCCAACCCGAATCTCGAGGGCGAGATTCATCTTAAGGGGGTAGGTTTGTAACATCCCAAATTTTCAATTTGGAATGTTATACATTAGGTCATCATGCATATCATATTTTCTCGCATTTTTCCGATCCTAGAAAATTTCACGCAACTCAAGGACCCTCGGAGAGAGTTGGAGATTTCATTATTTTCATATTTGAGATTTCTCAAATTTTGAAAATAGGATCATTTGGATTTATTTATTTATCTTCAAAAGTTTTTCCGATATAAAAAGTTAAGAGAGGGAATAATATGACTTTCCCAACATTTAGGAAAAATGAAGATATTATAAATAAATCAAATTTTGGTTTTGAGGATTTATTTGCTTTAGGCAAAAAATGAGCATTTTAAAAATATGCATATCTGCCCGTTTTTAAAGTTCATTTTGTTCGACTCATTTTTAGGAGTCGGGGAAAATTAATTTTATTAATTTTGGAGTCCGTTTGGTTTTATTTTTTTATTTCGTTTAGTTTTGTTTAAAAAAAAAACACGCGCGCCGCCCGCCTGGGCCAAGGGCCCAGCCGCCGCCGCCCGGCCCATCTCCCCTCCCCTCGGCGTCTTGGAGGAGTCCCCCCAAGACGCCGCCGCCGCTAGCCGAGTCCGGCTCGGCCACACGCCGCCGCCGCCCCTTCCCCAAGGCAACCGAGCCCCCCCAACCTATTTATACCGCCGCCCCCCCTCTCCTCCTCATCCCGCCGCCGCCACCCGACCCGAGCCCCGCCGTCGCCGAGCCCGCCGCCGCCTTTGTCGCCGTCGCCGGAGCCCCTCGCCGCCCTCGCCGCCACCCACCCCTCGCCGCCCCTCGCCCGACCCGCCGCCACACCGCGGGCAGAGCCCGCCGGCGACCCGCCGGAGGTAGCCGCCGCCACTACCCCCGGTCCGATTTTTTTTAGAAAAACCCGATCCGGTTTTTCTCGTGATGTTCGGTTTTTTTTTTAAAAAACCTAGATGGTTTTATTATTTTTCTTCGGTTTTCTTATTTAATGAACGTTCACCGACGCGTTCGTTTCAATGAACGTGTTCGTTGGATTGGTTCTGTTAACGAACGTCCACTGTTTAATCTGTTCGTCGTTTTTCTTTTAATCGGATTTAATCCGTTATTTTTCTGAATTCGATTTCCGATTCGATTTTCAAATCTGTTTATTTTCTCGCTCGTTTATCGGAATCAGGTGATTCAAGCGCCTGGAGTTTCATTCTGAAACCGCCGTTCGACTAACCTACTTACACAGAGTTTTGCTACTGTAAAATTTTGACCTAGTTTCAGATTGCTAAACCGAGTCGTTCTCTCTCGAGTTTCGACTTTCGATGCTTTATTTGATTCGATTCTTTTGCAACCAGGGTTCTTAAGTTGAACTCTCTGGTTAGATCTTTTATTCGAGATTTCCCCGTGCATTAGATGAGTACTTATTGTATGCTTGTTGTTTGTCTGCGTTGGAACACCGAGTGCGCCGCTTGTTACTTCAATCTCTAGGTCTCATGGATCATCGCAAGGCAAGTAACACTTGATCATACCTTTTCTACTACCCAGTTTTTATGCATTAGATCAACCCTCAAACACTTGCATGTTTAGGATCTAATTAAATTGTGGGATGGGAAGTAGATTGAGGTAGAACCTATTACCTGTTTTACTTATGAAACCTTGGGAGTTACTTCTACGTTTGCTTATCATGCCATGCTATGCCAGTAGACGTGGATTGGGTGAGTGAATATCCATGACAGATGTGAGATTGTTAATTAATGGTTTATCTAAGGTGGCAACCTAAACACACATCTGGGTGGATTGAGGCACCTGGTTTCTATCAGACTTGCTCAGATTTCTTGGACCGCCACCTGTGCTCTAAGGGATCATAAGGTTATTCAAACTGGAAACTTCCGTGTGCAGCCACAAGCCAATTATGGGCTCTGGCGTAGTTGACTAAGTTGTGCGAACTCTTACGGGTAGGCTAGCTGATGTAGGGGATGTAGGTTGGTATGGTCTACCCACATGTAAGGTGCTAGCGCTTCTGAAAGACTATGTCTCGGTCATCCGCTTCTCAAACACCATGTAGTGCAAGAACCAAGCGGAGGCGATCGAGTCTTGTGGGGAAAAGTCATAAACCTCTGCAGTGTATAAACTAATCATGATTAGCCGTGTCCCGGTTATGGACATCTTGAGTATCTAGTACTTGAATATCATGTGAATCTCAACATGTTACTCTAATTAATGTTGTTGGGTTTTTTAATGAGTACTTTTAATTGGGATTGAGGATCTGTCAACCATTCTCAATGTTTAACAACCACCATGATAGTTAAACAAATTTATTCCTTTGCATGAGGGAAAAACTAGCTTTATGCAAAAATGTAACAGAGAGCCTTACCACCAGCCATATATGCATGTAGTATAGGCTTATTCCTTCATTGCTCTTTATGTGTTACATTGCGGATATTCCATGTCTTGACCGTTTTGGGCTGCAACTTTCATGTTGCAGACTTTTCAGACAACGAGTAAGGTGTTTTAGGTCATGGTTCTATACTCAGTGATGCCGCTGGAGTTGATGGACTCACTTATCTTCCAAGTCTTCCGCTGTTATCGTTATTAGATGGCCTTAAGCCATATTTATTGTAATAAGTTCCCTTGTGGACAACGATGTAATAAGTGTGTGATTGCTACTCTGCTATAAATCCTTTGAAGTACTGTGTGGTGTCAGCATTACTGATCCAGGGATGACACTGAGCACAGAGACTTGATCCATTCGGGTCTGGTCGCTACAATTATTCATTCATCTCTAGCTTTGAACCTATGAAGGTTGAAGAAGCATTGGAATATACGGATTGGATAAATGCCATGCATGAAGAGCTACACAACTTTGAGAGAAGCCAAGTGTGGACATTGGTTGAGAAGCCCGACAACAACCACAACATCATCGGTACCAAATGGGTGTTTCACAACAAGCAAGATGAAGATAGACAAGTCGTTCGCAACAAAGCACGTCTCGTCGCCCAAGGCTACACTGAAGTTGAAGGTATGGACTATGGTGAGACATACGCTCCTGTTGCTAGACTTGAGTCCATCAGCATCTTACTTGCCTATGCTAATCACCATGATATCACCTTATACCAAATGGACATTAAAAGTGCTTTTCTAAATGGTGAAATTGAGGAGGAAGTTTATGCTAAAACACCTCCTGGATTTGTTAATCCTAAGAAACCCGACCATGTTTGCAAACTTCACCAAGCTCTTTATGGTCTTAAACAAGCTCCTGGAGCGTGGTATAAATGCTTGACCAAGTTCCATATTGAGAAAGGCTTTGAGATTGAAAAGATTGATTCTACTCTTTTTACTAAAAGGGTTAATGGTGAATTATTTGTGTGCCAAATTTATGTTGATGATATCATATTTGGTTCGACTAACCCTTATTTTAATGAAAAGTTTGGGAAGCTAATGTCAAAGAAGTTTGAGATGTCTATGATGAGTGAACTCAAGTTCTTTGTTGGTTTGCAAATCAAGCAAACTAAGGAAGGCACCTTTGTTTCTCAAACAAAGTACACCAAGGACTTATTCAAGAAGTTCAACATGCAAGAAAGCAAAGGTATGAAAACACCCATACCTACCAGTGGACATCTTGACTTGACCAAGGATGGCAAATCGGTTGGCCAAAAGTTTTATCGTTCTATGATTGGTTCATTGTTATATCTATGTGCCTCCCATCCCAATTTTATGCTAAGTGTGTGCATGTGTGCACGATATCAAGCGGCACCCAAAGAATGTCATCTTAAGGCCGTGAAAAGGATAGTGAGATACTTAATTCACACACCAAATTTTGGCATTTGGTATCCTAAGAGGTCTTCTTTTGATCTTGTCGGCTACTCCATTTCAGACTATGCCAGTGACAAGGTTGATAGAAAGTCCACTTCAGGTACTTGTCAATTTCTTGGTATATCTCTAGTGTCTTAGTCCTCCCAGAAACAAAACTTGGTATCCTTATCCATCGCCGAAGCGGAATACATTGCCGCCGGTTCATGTTGTACTCAATTACTTTGGATGACCCAAACTCTTAAGGATTATGGGATCTATGTGAAACATGTTCCATTGCTTTGTGACAACAAAAGTGCTATTAAGATTGCTCACAATCCTGTGCAACATTCTCGAACTAAGCATATTGAAGTTCGCAATCATTTCATTCGAGATCATCACTGGTGCGCGTCGGTCCTAAACAAACGTTTTTAACCCCTTTCCGCGACGGCATCTGGAACCGTTGCCAAGTGTGTGTGGGCGATAGGGGGGTACTTCCCACACGACCCAGAAACCGTCGGGGATATGCTCTCCTGGCACACACATTCGGCAAAATGAGGTCGTGTGCGACGGGCGAGCGCTCAAATATGGAAATGTGTACAATAGAGCTAAAAAAATTACAATTATAAAATGAAATTGTTTCCGGTCGCAAGTGCATCCCACACACAGTCCCCGCTAAACGTTTCCGTTCGTATGTACATCCCACATAGTCGCTCCAAGGAAAACGTTTCCGTTCAGAGGTACGTCACACACAGTTTTTCCCGTTAAATCGTTTGTGATAGCGTTGCCATTGCACACGATATTAATAATTTTATCGTTTGCATTATTGAATGCATCACACACGGTGCGTAGAAAGAACTGTGTGGCAAAGGCTGTCCATCACACACACTTTTTATGTGATAAACATTTGCGCAAGATGGCCTAACGCAAACAGTTTCAAGAGAAAGTCGTGTGTGCAGTGGAGATTGATCGCACACGTAGTGGATCTTAGAAACGTTTCTGATCTCCACGTATATCGCAGACGTTTCGCTTTCGCAAACCGTGTGCAGTGTAATCCCTATTTAATCCATAATTAATCCCTAATTTAAAAATCACATGTTATGAATTTGAAAGTAGGCAATCACTTATTTCATATCCAACCATGTTTATTACAAATATAGGTTCAACCACGAATCCATAATTGCACAGGTACATATACTGAAGAACTACAGAAGCACCAAGTAAAGAATGATGAACCGTAGTTGTACTAAAGACTGTAAAGAGAGAGGCGAAAGACATTCTGGTTGCTGGAGAAGGTGATGCGGAATGCCCATACTGTGCCCTACTCCATGCTTAAGGCGTGCATTGCTCTAGGCCAACCCCTTGTGATGGCTGCCCATCCATCCTTCACTGTCTTCATTAGGACTTCTTGATAATCATTGTAGACTGGACGAAATACTTTAACCTTCATTGTGTGTCCACCAATCATGTACTTTGCGAGGTAATCTTGAGTGAACTGCTTCGGGAACCACTGGGAACGAAAAAGATTCAGACATTGTTGCCTAACAACTCATTATGGGCAGTGAAAAGAGAAGGCTGCAGAGTTTGTATGTCGGTGTACAAAAGTAGGGGCTCTCCCTTTTGACCCCTTTACTTGTGCACGGACAGTTGGAGCCTTGCCCGTGGCCGCACTGAGCAGGGCAGAAGAGGGGAGCAGGAGCACAAGGCGATCAGAGCAATGCCAAGACCAGAGACCACAACGAGCAAAGGGAAGAGGCGGACTCCCCCGGCAAGACCCTTGCCGGGTGGCCTCTGTGGCCCCGGCAAGAGCCTTGCCAGGGCAACTTGCCCGACGCCAGCGGGGTGCGCCAACTTTGATCCCAAGGGTTCCAACAACCACATTGGAATCAAAGCTCGGGAGGCACCTCCGTGGTGGCATGCAGATCTTCGTCAAGCTCATAAACACACGAGATCAGATGAGGACCAGAAGACGACGATCCTCGGCGGGAACCCAGCCGAGGAAATCCATGAAACCCCAGCAAGATGCTTGCCGGGGATGACTACGATGCCACGGCAAGACCCTTGCCGGGCCCCCGAAAAGGCTCTTGCCGAAGACACCTACGGGGCCACAGCCAGGCCCGCGTCTGCCAAGACTCCGCCACCGTTCCCATGCAGCTGCCAGCCCGACCAGCTGGGAAGGCACCTGCGTGGCGACATGCAGCTTCCAAGCCAGCTCAGCGAGCACCTGCGTGGTGGCATGCAGATCTTCGTGAAGAACCTACCACCACGCCATCTCAGCAGCCTGCCAGCCTACATGGCACCGCATGCATCGTTGTCCTGGACGCGTGTCAGAGTAGGGCGGGGCGGCGACGGACGGGATGTGCCTCGTTGCCATCTCCAATAAAGAAACGAGACACCTAAGGGGGCGCATTTAATGCGTCTTGTCCTGTAATGACATGCGATAAGCCTGCATACTGTAGACCTTTCCACCTCCTGTGTGCCACTATGGCAACCCCTTTTGCCTATAAAAGGAGGCCCAAGGCGACCAGGAGAAGGATTCAGATCTTTTGGGCTACCCACGAACCGTAGCTAGCTCAAGAACTCAAGAACACTCAAATACATACACCAAAGCAGGACTAGGGTATTACGCTTCCTCGCGGCCCGAACCTGGGTAAATGATCTTTGTGCTTCCTGCCAGATCTGCTCTTTGCACAACCCCACGCCCGCCAACCGTAGAAGGGGTCCCAGTGATCCCATAGGTGTCGTTCCCACCGACATCTTTGGCGCGCCAGGTAGGGGGCGCAGTTGTGGAAATTTGGTCTGGTTGGGGCAGCGGCTTCATCATCGTCGTCGCTCCAAGGAAGAAGACGACCAAACAGGCGGCGTCATCTGCGGATGCAGTAAACGCTCACGCAACGATAGAAAAGCTAAGTCATGCGAAACTTTGGGCAATTCCCTTTTTGTATATATAAGGTTATCGTCCTCGAAGATCTTGCCCTATGTATGGAAAACCTGCATGCGGTGGGGCCCCCCACTATTGGCGACGCCCTTGCTATGTTTTGAGTCCGCTCAACAGTTCAAGCGGGTGTGTCGAGAACGTTAGGGTCGCCTTCTGCAATTGGCAACGCTCTCGTTCTGCCTCGAGTCCGCTCGACAGTTCATGCGGCCGCGTGAGAGCAGTAAGGTGGTTTGCCTGGCAGCAAGCAGACCCGGCAGGCTATTGGGGATCTGTCCTCATGGCGCCGTGGCCTGGGTTACGCACTGGCAAGTCTACCCGATCCACGTAGGGTGGACATACAAAGGTGGATCAAACAGGGAAATAATATGCATCGTTTCCAAAAGTACTGCAGAGTTATATGACATCAATTGTTGCTGCGGTTCTAACTAAAGATAAAAATTGTCTTGGTCATGAACCTGCAACGGCGATAAGAAGTAGGGTGCCTAATTCCGGGCCACGTCGGCCAGGGAGGCTGCCTTGTTGGAGCGGAACTGCTCCAGGGCCCCGAGAACACCCTCGAAGAGCAGGGTCAGCTTGGCGTTGGGACTCATGCTCGGCTCCGGGACGTACCTCAAGTTTGGCATCCCCATGGTGGCCAGCTGCATGGTGATCCTGCCGGCGACCTCGGTGAGACGGTTTGACCCAGAGCTTCTCGCCCTTCACAAAATCTGCGTGGTTGGCGGTTTCGTTCTTCTGCAGCTGCCTCTCCTTCTCCAGATCCTTGGTCAGGGTCTCCTCCCGGGCCTTGGCCTCCGACAACGCTCCCTCAAGGCCCTCCAGCTTCAGCTTGAGGTCTTTGATGGAGATGTTGGCCTTGGAAAGCTGCTCAGCCTTGTTGAGCACTGCGCCCTGCGCCTTCACCAGTGCACCATTGAGTGTGTCCTTCTCCTTTGCCAACTTCAGGGTCTGATCCTTCAGCCCATCCCGCTCCACCTCCAACTCTTTCACCCTGCCGGTGTGGACCAGGGCTTGGGCACCGAGCGCCTCCCTGTGCCTCTGCTCCAGCTCCTGAGTCTGCTGCACGACAAGCTTCTCGACCTCCTCGTCCTTGCCGCGGAGTGTCGTAGCAAGCTTCTCCTCGCGAGCGGAAAGGTCCTCCTCCTGGGAGTTTAGCGTGGCCTGCTGCTGGTGCCGAGCAGCTTCGGCCTGGGCGGCCTGCTGCTTCGCCAGTTCCCGGGCCTTCTCGATGTCGGTCTGCTTCATGATGAGCTCTAGCTTGCGCTCAACCAGCACGTCCTGGGTGGCCTTCAAGTCCTTGTGGGCTTGGCGGAACCAAGCCTTCACCTTGGCGACATGCTCCTCGAGGTCCGCCTCTGCCTTGCCCACCACCGCCATCCTGGACTTGGCCTTGTCCAGGCTGGCGCGGTGAAGCGCCTGGAACTTCTGGAAGTTGGCACTCATGGCCTGGAGGAGCCGCTCTTCCTGGGAACCGCCGCCACCGGCGCTCGGCTCGTCTACAACTTCAAGCCCGGCGGCGGCTAGCACTTCGTCATCAAACACCTCCCCCTCGGCGGCGCCCCGGTGCTCGCCGTCCCTGGGAGGTGGACGAACAGGTCGTCGCTCACCCTCAGGTACCTGCCTGAGCCAGAAGCAGTGGAGGAGGAAGGTTGGTCGTCGACCGCCCCCTCCTCAGTGGCGGGCTTGCCGGCCTCCCCGGCAGGCCCCTCGCCGGCCTCCTCGGCAGCAGCCTTGCCGGTCTCCTCAGCAGACCCCTTGGTGGCCTCTTCAGCGGCAGCCTTGGCGGCCTCCTCGGCGGCAATCTTGTCGGCCTCGGCCGCGGCGTCCCTGGCGACCTTCTCGATGATGGTATCAACGTCCTCCGGGTTCGCTGGGGAAGGATCTAGACGCTGAGAAGGGGAGTGAGGCGAAGCCAAGACCATGATTCAGAAAAAAGAAAGAAGAAACAGGAATGAACAAGTACAGAAGGCGAATCACTTACCCGTGCCGGCTGGGAAGAAGTAGCCCCTTTCCCACCAACATCTGGTGCCGGGACGAAGACACCAGCACCCGGGTTCGCCTCCTCCTCCTCCTCCTCCTCCTCCATGCGCATAGGCTCGACACTTGGCGCCCTTGCCGGGGACGTCCCTCGGGGCGGCGTAGTTGATGGGGCCGGCGTGTTGGGGGTGGCCCCCAGTGGCTCCTCCTGCTGCCACCCTCCTCGTGCAACCACGGAAAGGTCAGCACCAAGGGATCGTACCCCAACACGCATTGAGGGGGAGCGAGTGGTGAACTTACGCTGGGGGCTGCGCCGAGGGCTGCTGTCTGGGCTGCTCACCACCGCCAGCGGCGTACTCGAAGTGCCCGCCGGGGGCTGGCCGCCTATTGAGGCCCTGGCCCTCTTCACCCTATGGGCCAGCGTCTCCGTGTCCCTGCGAAGATGAAAACACATCAAGATGAGCGACACAGTCTGAGGAGACGGAGATGACAAAAAAAGAGCAAGATACTTACTCATCATCCACCTCCTCTTCTGTTGCCTTCCTCTTCCTCCTTGGGCCGAGGGACCGAAAATCAAAGACGACCTCCGCGTCGACATCTGCCGGAGGAGGGGAAGCGGGTGGAGTCTGGCCATGCTTGGATGAAGAAGAGGCAGTTGCTTTCTTCTTCGCCACCGCGGCCTTTACCAACTTCCTTGCCGCCGCCGCCCTCGTTTGGCGCACGGACGCCTCTTGGGCTTGCTGCGGTTGCACGGCCCTGCTGGGCCGGACCGGCTAGCAAGAGCTGGCCCACCGCAGGACTCGCCCACTCCCTGTGACCGGAGGGTCGACAGCCTTGACCTCCTTCGACGACGACTCGTCGACCACATCTTCAATGAGAGGGGGCCCGGTGCCGGTGTTGCTGGCCTCCCCAGCGGACTCCGCCCACTGGGCGAGCTCCCTCTCCTCCATGGCTGCCGCGGCCTCGTCCTCCACGCCGCTGGCACTGTCGGCTTCCCTGGCGAGCTCCGCCTCCGCCGCCCTGGCGGCGATGTAGTCCAGCTCTGCTTGGGTGGTGTCCTGGACGAGCAGCGGCTCGTCGCGGACGTACCTCTCCACCAAGGTATCGAAGAACTCCTGCACCTGATCCGCCGGCGGCTCGGCCCAATTTGGGACGAGGCCGTGCGCGCTGAAATCCGGCATCATGGCAATGATGTCGGTTTGGCGTGAGTTATTGCTCAGCAGGACCACCCCCGCCGGCAACCCAAACAAGGGCCCCTTGGCGACCTTGCCGGCCTTCGTAGCCTTCCCGGACCTCGCGACCTTGCCGTCGCGGTTCACGTCGAGCTGGAAGAGCCGCTGGCAAAAGTGGGCGTGCCCCATCGCCGTGAAGTTGTGATTCAGGTCGGGGCAAAGCCTCGTCATGTCAGTCGCATTCCTGAAAAGCCAGGCCGGCCTCCCCTTGTTGTGCAGAGGAGCGATTCGGCGGCGGATGAAGTCCGCCCCAATTATCTCCAGGGTGAGCCCGGCAACGGTGAGGCGGTGAATCCTGGTGGTGGCGACCGTGAGCTTCCCATCATCGGCATCGACATCGCCCCAGCCATTTCTGCGAACCGGCGGCGCCTGGCGAACCTGGCAGAATTCCTGTGCGTCCTCCTCCTCAATCCAGCACCACGGCACCACCACTCCTCCCACCTCTCCTTGTGAGCGCCCTCCAGGTATGTCCCTTTGGTCCTTGGGATCCAGGCGACACAACCAGTGATGGCGCCTCCCTTTTGGATTCGAGGATAAAAGTAGTGGCGGAAGAGCGCCGTGTTGGGGAGCACTCCGACGAATCCCTCACAGAGATGCGCAAAAAGAGCCATGCACGCCACGGCGTTTGGAGTGAAATACAGAAGGTGGAAGCCAAAGGTGTGCATGATATCATTCAAGAAATTAGAGAAGTGGGGCAGAGGCCGCAGGAAAAGTAGTCGACGAGGAATGGGTACCGATTCGGGCCGGCTTCGGCGAAAGCAGCAATGATGACGCGCGTGGCCGGATGCCTCGTCGTCTCCCCCCGGTCTTGCACCCCCGCAGATGCTTGAAGTAGTCCCGGAGATGGACCGCGTCAACGGTCGAGGGGAAGTAGGAGAACTGCGTCCACCGCGCCGCCAACTCGCTCTACGGCGGCTCCTTCGCCCCGGCGTCCTTGGCCACTCCCTTGCCTTTGCTGGTTTTGGGTGCCATGGCGGCTGCGAGAGGCGAAGGATGAAGGACGACAAAGGTGCAGCGGCAGAGAGAAAAGGCAAGAGCATGAGTGGGAGGAAGAAGGGGACAACGGTTCCGATATTGGAGAAGGCACTCAGGGTAAATGAGCAGCGCGCGTATGGTTATTCCTTTTTATGGGGAAGGTGTGGGCCGCCTCTTTACCATTTACTGTGATGTGACACATGCGTGCGGGAGCCGTCCCACGCATGCCCCCGACGTCATGCACGACCCTCCACGACGCGCATTCAACGCGGGTCGTGGGGAAGTGCAAGCGAGCAAAAAAGTTACCGCGGTAAAAATCCGCCCCGCCTGCCCGCGCACTGTTCTGGGCCTGGCCCAACAAGGTGTCGCGCTTATGTGTGGCCTAGGCCCGGGGCTCCTATCGGTGTACAAAAGTAAGGGCTCTCCCTTTTGACCCCTTTACTTGTGCACGGACAGTCGGAGCCGCGCCCGCGGCCGCACTGAGCAGGGCAGAAGAGGGGAGCCGGAGCACAAGGCAATCAGAGCAACGCCAAGACCAGAGACCACAATGAGCAAAGGGGCGAGGCGGACTCCCCCGGCAAGACCCTTGCCGGGTGGCCTCCGTGGCCCCGGAAAGAGCCTTGCCGGGGCAACTTGCCCGACGCCAGCGGGGTGCGCCACCTTTGAGCCCATGGGTTCCAACAACCACATTGGAACCAAAGCTCGGGAGGCACCTCGTGGTGGCATGCAGATCTTTGTCAAGATCATAAACACACGAGATATGATGAGGACCAGAAGACGATGATCCTCGGCGGGATCCCAGCCGAGGAAATCCACAAGACCCCCGACAAGACGCTTGTCGGTGATGACTACGATGCCACGGCAAGACCCTTGCCGGGGCCCCAGCAAGGCTCTTGCCGAAGACACCTATGGGGCCACAGCCAGGCCTGCGTCTGCCAAGACTCCGCCGCCGTTCCCATGCAGCTGCCAGCCCGACCAGCTAGGCAGGCACCTGCGTGGCGACATGAAGCTTCCAGGCCAGCTCAGCGAGCACCTGCGTGGTGGCATGCAGATCTTTGTGAAGACCCTACCACCACGCCATCTCAGCAGCCTGCCATCCTACATGGCACCGCATACATCGTTGGCCTGGATGCGTGTCAGAGCAGGGCGGGGCGGCGACGGATGGGACGGGCCTCGTTGCCATCTCCAATAAAGCAACGAGACACCTAAGGGGGCGCATTTAATGCTTCGTGTCCCGTAATGACAGGCGATAAGCTTGTGTACTGTAGACCTTTCCACCTCCCGTGTGCCACCGTGGCAACCCCTTTTGCCTATAAAAGGAGGCCCGAGGCGACCAGGAGAAGGATTCGGATCTTTTGGGCTACCCACGCACCATAGCTAGCTCAAGAACTCAAGAACACTCAAATACATACACCAAAGCATGACTTGGGTATTACGCATCCTCGCGGCCCGAACCTGGGTAAACGATCTTTGTGCTTCCTGCCAGACCTGCTCTTTGCACAACCCCGCACCCCCAAACCATAGAAGGGGTCCAGTGATCCCATAGGTGTCGTTCCCACTGACATTGTAGTTACCATCCTACAGCTCACTGTTGTGTTGGATAGAGCATAAACAAATAATTTGATTGCCACCATTCGTATCTTTTTGCTAATAATCCTTATCAGTTTCCTCACTTGATGCTTGTTCATCAATATCTCATTGCCCCGTACACAAAAAGGGTTGATGCGTAGATCCTTGCCAAGGGCATATGTACCTACAAGCAACAAGTCAATATTAGAAGATAACTAGTGTCCAGGCCTGGATCTAGGTCTATATGCACTACATTATGGAACGACGGGGGGAGTACAAGCCGAGGGATGAAGCTAACCATGGCGGAAAATGGTGGCCACTCCTGTTGTTGTCCTGCATAAGTAGTGGAAAGGCATGATAAGTACAACAATCTTAACATCAAACAAATATAGCAAAGGTAAACAACATCATCTCCAAATGATAGCTTGAATGTGTTGGTTTCAGCATGCTATTAAAGCAGATATAAAATGGAAGGCAATGTTACCGATAGGAGGCTTAACAGCCATCAAATATTGAAATTCAAACTGGTATTGTTGAAAATGAATAGAACGTAGGTAATGCTTAAACATCACGCTGGATAAATGTGTAAAACTGAAATAAAGGGCATGTGTTAACTACACCAGGAATAACTGGAACCAAATATAGCCGTTCAAACTGGTATTGATGTAGTCGAGCGGCACCGTTCTGACTTGCACATAATGAACCACACATTGTGAATGACTGAAATAAACAAGGCATAAATGACCAGTATAACAACCAAATATAGCCATTCAAAACTGGACAGAGTCTCACTACAACCAACCTAACAAGCAATTACAGATAAACAGGGCATATGCTTGAAAACCGGACAAATGCTCACTGCAACCAACCTAACAAGCAGATACAGATAAACAGGGCATATGCTTGAAAATTGGACAAATGCTCACTTCAACCAACCTAACAAGCAGATAAAGATAAACAAGGCATCTGCTTGATAACTGGAGAAATACTAAAAAAGTAACCTAACAACCAAATACAGATAAACAAGGCATCTACTTGATAACTGGACGAATGCTAAAAAATGCAACCTAACAACCAAATATAGATAAACAAGGCATCTGCTTGATAACTGGACAAATACTCACTGCAACCAAACTAAGAACCAAATACAGATAAACAAGGCATTTGCTTGATAACTGAAAAAATGCTCACTCCAACCAACCTAACAACCAAATACAGATAAACAAGGCATCTGCTCGATAACTGAAAAAATGCTCACTCCAACCAACCTAACAACCAAATACAGATAAACAAGGCATGTACTCAATATAAACAACCATATATAGCCATTCGTGAAACTAAAGTGGACAATTCATACTTAAACATCACATAGACCTATTGAACAATACATTTTTGCATAACTGAAATAATTAAACACCGCACAGTTAAAGCACCGCACGGCAAATGCTACTACAACAAAGGGTACGTGTAGGCAAGCTAGAAAAGGTAATATATGTTGCCTCACATTTCATGGACGGGATCCTTCCAGTTGGAAGAGCACAGACCCATGGTGCGCTCTCTCATGTCACAGATGGGCTGTTTCACCTTGGAAGAACCTTCGTGGATGCCCTCCTCGTGGTCGGGGTCGTGGTCGATGAGATCTGACTTGGCAATTGAGGATCCCAAGCCGCCGCCGTAGAACGTGTCCTTCAGAAGTGAAAAAATGGGCTCGATGGCGTATAAAGCTCGCAAATCCTTGACCGCTTGGCGGAGGAGATCAGTGGCAGGGCCGTCGAAGAGATCGACGGCGGTTGAACTAGAGGGGTTGGGGATGGACCACTTAACCTGTGACATGGCCCGCGTGAAGCTGTCGGTGCAGACGAGCTTGATGTCGTAGCCAGCTTTCCCGAGATACAGTAATACGCTAGCCCGCGGACATGAAGCCTTCGGCATGGCAATGTAGTCAATGTCTTCACTGTCTTCCGCAGCGATGTGTTGCTCCGGGATCGACAGGTCGGGGCGAGCGGTGGCCACCTCGCCAACGTCCGCCGGAGAGGCCATGATAAACCTCTTCTTGGCCGAATGCTCGACGGGCTCCCCGGGATAAGTGGTCGAGCATAGGCTGCGACATTCTGGAGTAGGGGATGTGGATCTGGCGGGGAGGGACACCGCAAGCCTCATCTAAAAACTCAGGGGAGTGGGGCGACGGTATGGGAATCGCTGGATAACCTGAACTTTATTATCTAAGCTAGGAGGAACAGGCAGACCGGCAGGGTTGGCGGCGGCGCCGGCGGCGGCCGCGAGCTAGGGTTCAAAGGGGGAGGGGGCGGGTGGGGGACTGTGGAGGGGGGGTGGTGTTTGAGGATATGCCGCGGCTACTGAAAATTTTAGTAATGGTGGGTAGAGATGGTGGTGGACGAGGGAGGGCGACGGTTCAAATGCCTCAGCTGCTAAAATTTTACTATAAGGTCGGTGCTGGAGGTGTGTGGGTGATGGTTGAAGTATGGCGGCTACTAAAATCTGGCTAAAGGAAGTGATGCGGGGTGGGAGTGCCCAAGATCGCGCGCGGTCCAATAACAATATGTGTGTATGATAATAAGGAAAAGTGGCGCGGATCCGCTGATTTTTGCAACGCTCAAGGCGGGTAGTTTGTTTTTTATATTTCTAGCTAGCTGGTCTATCGCACACGGTTCGTCCTAATTTCCAAATAAAGTTACCCGCCTTTAGCTTCCACAGGTGGTGGTTTTATAGCGCACTTGCATCGCACACGGTTAAGCCAGTACCTCCACCCTTTGCTCGCGCTTGCACGGTTGTGGTGATTTCAGCGCACTTGCATCGCACACGGTTGAGCCAGTACCTCCACCCTTTTCTCGCACTTGCGCGGTCGTGGTGATTTCAATGCACTTGCATTGCACACGGTTGAGCCAGTATCTCCACCCTAATTTGCTCGCGCTTGCGCGGTCGTGGTGATTCACATCGCACTTGTATCGCACACGGTTTAGATATTATACCCCGTGTCCGTTGACGATCATCAGAGTCTTTGCAGCAAAAAATAACATTAGGGAGGGTCAAAAGACAGCCACACCAGCATGTGGCCCAAATATATATGAGTGAAAAGGGTGGTATGTGATGTTCAAAATTCCAATGCACAACTTTGACCCCGCGGGCCCACGGTTGGGTGCGTCATTGAAGATTGATGAGAGGGGCCAGAAGTCAAGAACCACCTGGAAGTGGCCAAATATATGTACGAATATTGGGGATGTTTAAAAATTTAAATACACAATGCATAACTTTGGTGGCACTTGCCTCGCAAACCCGAAAGCACCCTAACAACCACCTAGCTAGGATATATATAATGACATAACGTCATACCTAGCTTGGATGCTTGGCCTACCACCTCCCACTTCGTGTCAGCGGGGCGGATGCATGTAATGATTGATACTTTGGTCATACATGCATGTCGCCATGACCTACCGTAAGACGGACCACTGAATCTTTCGTTTGGTCAAATGACAGTTGTTGTTCTCGTTGATAAACCGCTTGGGCCAATAGATTGAACCAACATAAACATCGCACGAGAGGGACCACAAAACCAGCACTTCTTGCATACGGCCCGAAATGATGTACATTGGGAAGGGGTGATGTGTGTTTTCAATATAGAATAATGTACAATTTAGATGTGGTGCCTACCTCTCGATACAGACAACAACCATGCAGGCAAGGTAGTGAAGGACGAGATACGTACGCAGGGTTTGATGTAGGTCGAACCCAGAAATCCGAGCATCTGGGAGGGAATCCTGACAACGCATGAGCTCGAGCTTTCGTTGACCAACATTTGACGGTGACCAGCCCTAACATGAACTAGGAGGAATCCATTCATGGCCAACACATACCCCTCATTATCGGTCAAAGGGATGATATATATACACTCGGGGAGCCCACAGATATCCGTGTCATCACAAAAAATCGCACAAGGGAGACGTGGTCGATCAGAAGACCCCGTATACACTGCATGTGGCCCGAAAATATGTATGGGTACGATGGTGTATGATGTGTTTAAATCCCAAATGCACAACTTCAATGGGCCACGCCAAGTACATTACAAACCGAACACCGTACCCGACTCCAAGCCTGGTTCAATACCTATAATGTCAGTTTCCCAACTTCGAGGCGGCGGGGGGGGGGGAGGGTTTCGTCCCACGCATGCGCTCAAACTTTATTTTGTCTAGCATGGGACACATCTATATGTATCTATACATCTAGAGTGTGCGAATAACTAGGAAAGTTGCTCGTTGGATGAAGCCAATTCGATGGCAAATCCGAGCACTACTGGCCGTTGGATATCATCTACATTCCATCAGATTCTGCCACATGTACAATCTAGAAGACTCCATGGTTGAACTTAAGCATAATGCACAAACCTCAAAACACAAGCACTTTCCTTTGTTATCTAAAATCTTCCATATCTTAGTTGCCCAAACCTTTTTTCTAAATGAATTGTCACTTTTTGTTTTTACCTTTACAATGCACAATTCCATGAATCTTAAAATAGTTTTTTTTACAAAACTAATTGATTTTGGATGAGATGAACTATAAGAATTAAACAAACTTCTACATCATGCATATCTGGGAGAAGAGGCGGGAAACCGATGAGAGGTGTGGCAAGAAACGGTAGTCTGTTTTGAATGAAAACCTAGTAGAGAAGGAAGCGTGAGCTACACGACAAATGCGCACAGTGCTTACCCATGTACTGCATGTGCTGTCGAAAGGGCTCAGGGTTGCCATTCGATCTGGGTGCATCAAATGGTGCACACGTACGATCCATGGGGTTTGGGTTCTGGCCAGTCAGAACTCAGGACTCAGATCGCGCGCGCAGCGGGGGGGGGGGCGGGATATCATACGGAAACCAACATTCGGTGGAAACCGATGAAAACCACGTGAAAAAGATGTTTTCAAGTTTAAAAAAAATTCAAAAAAATGCGGGATGTTAAGAGGATGATGTTTTATTGGCACACAAAATTTTAAGTTGAAACACAATAAGAGATGTGAACTATGAAAAAGATAAAATCAGTGTTGAATAGTGCCGAATAGTAATGTCACTATTCAGGGCGGAATTTGTATTTTTCATAGCTCACATCTCGTAATGTTTTTCAACTTAAAATTTTGTGTCGCAATAAAACATCACCTTCTTAACATCCCACTTTTTTTCAGATTTTTATGAAACTTTAAAATATGGTTTCCACGAAGTTTTCATTGAATACCGGCTTTCGTGAGTGAACCTTGTGCTATTTGAAAACATTTCGTCAGAAGAATCTTAGTTTTTAAATCCCCGTAAATCCAAAACTAAGCTGAAAATCATGAAACCTGCCATGGTGTCACGACATCACACTTATATGTCGAGGAATTTTTTTCGTCCATTGTGGTGTAACTTTTATAACAAGCCTCTTACAAACCGGAGCTTCTCTCAAAGAAGCCTCGTGGTTCCGATAGGGAAACGTGTCCCCCTTGTGGGCGAAATGTAATCACTGCCTCTTTTCACCTTGTATTTTCTTCTACGGGCAACATGGAACGACAGGATATCCGTGCTGAAATTTAAACTTATTCAGGGTTCGTTTGGCCTTTTTATACACTAATTGAGTTTCCTAGGCATTTAATGTCCATAATTCAAATCTGAACTACAAATACATGCTCTAGGTCACCAAAATGGCTTGAAAAATTATACATGTGTCCTTGGGTGCATGTTTGGGTCCCATGCCAGGAATGGGAACGAATTCCAACCGTACTGGTGTCATGGCTCGTACTCAAACATTTCGAATCTCCATAAATCCTAAACTCACCAGAAAGTCATCAAAGGTGGCATGGTGTCACGTCATGACACATATATGTCGTGGTAAAAACATTGTCCAATTTGGGCCAAGCTTTATTACAAACCTCTTACAATAACTGGAGCTTCTCTCAAAGAAGCCTCATGGTTCTGATAGGGAAACATGTTCCCCTTGTGGGCGAAACATAATCATTGCCTCTTTTCGCCTTGTATTTTCTTCCACGGGCAACATGGAACCACAGGATATCCATACTGAAATTTAAACTTATTCAGGGTTCATTTGGCCTTTTTATACACTAATTGAGTTTCCTAGGCATTTAATGTCCATAATTCAAATCTGAACTACAAATACATGCTCCAGTTCGCCAAAATGGCTAGAAAAATTATACATGTGTCCTTGGGTGCATGTTTAGGTCTCATGCCAGGAATGGGAACGAATTACAACCGTACCGATGTCCTGGCTCTTCCTCAAACATTTCTAATCTCGGTTTTTAATTCCCCATAAATCCTAAACTCACCATAAAGTCATCAAAGGTGGCAAGGTGTCATGTCATGGCACATATATGTCGTGGTAAAAACATTGCCAATTTGGGCCAAGCTTTATTACAAACCGGAGCCTGTCGCAAGAACCCTCGTGGTTTCGATAGGGAAACGTGTCCCCTTGTGGGCCAAACGACAATCACTCCCTCTTCTAGCCTCGTATTTCTTCTACATGCGACACGGAACAACTGGAGATTCGCGCTGAACTTTGAAATTATTCAGGGTTCGTTTGACCTTTTTTATTCATTAATTGAGTTTTCTAGGCATTTAATGTCCATCATTTAAATCTGAACTACAAATGCATGCTCCAGTGCACCAAAATGGCTAGAAAAAATGTACATGTTTCCTTGGGGTGCATGTTTAGGTCCCATGGAACGAATGGGAATGAATTCAACCGTCTCGCCGTCCTGGCCTGGCCACAAACATTGCGAATCTCGGTTTTTAAATCTCTGTAAATCCAAAACTCACTAGGAAATCATGAAACTTGGCATGGTGTCACTACATGGTATATATAATTGTCTCATTTGGGCGAAGCTATATTACAAGCCTTTTACAAACCGGAGCCTGTCGCAACCCTCGTGGTTCCGGTAGGGAAACATGCCCCTCTTGTGGGCGAAACGATAATCGATGCCTCTTCTCGCCTTGAACTTTGTTTTCTACAGGCAACATAGAATAAAAGGAGTGTCGGGCTGAAATTTGAAAATGTTCAGGGTTCGTTTGGTCATTGTATATATATTACTAATTACTAAGTTTTCTATGCATTTAATGTAGTCCATAATTCAAATTTGAACTACAACCACATGCTCCAGTGAAGCAAAATGGGTGGGAAATCGTACATGTGTCATTGGGTGCATGTTTAGGTCTCGTTTAAGGAATGAGAATGAATTACAAACTTTTCGTCGTCCTGAAACAATGAGAATCTTGGGTTTTAAATCCCATTAAATAAAAAAGTCACCCAAAAAACATGAAACTTGGCATGGTTTCATGACATGGAACATATACGCCGTGGTAAAAAAATTGCCCAGTTTGAGACAAGGCGCACACATTAGTAGCCAACGAAGTCCTTTTTGAAACAAAAAGCTGACACGTTAATATCGCAAATGGTTGTATTATATTTACCTTGTCGAAATTTAACCATACTCGGTGGCGTGCGTGCAGCTGTTTGATTAGACGGGATGAGCGCGAGAAGTCCGCCGCAGGAGTTCGACGGACGCGCGGCAAGGGCAGTCGCGCTTGCAGCTCGACGGGACGCGTGGATCCTGTCCACCTCGCAGGCTCGACGGGACACGTGCGAGCAGCAAGGCCGCCCATGCTCACCGGGAAGCGAGCTCTTTAACCTCCATGCACCAGCCGCCGCCCGCCTCGCTCACAACTTCTCCATTAATGGGTTAATTAAAGCACCTGGACGGAGGGTGTTTGCTTGTGATCCCATGGCAGCATTTGCTTTGTTTGTGTTTTCAACTAGTATTCCGCCCTAATTTAAGTTGCCACATAGGGCAACGGATAATACGACCACAAATAAAATGGCAACGGATAATACAAAAACAAATTTACAATGGCGCACATAATAATTGTCTTACATATTCTGAATAATTTAAAATGCCACATGGGGCAAAGCCCAGAAGACACGGGGACAAGAGAAGAAGGAAATTGCGGACGACGATCTACGTCTCTACTGTCTCTACTCGTCGATGGATCGCCGGGCGGCGAAATCCTCCAGCTTTTTCTTGAATTCCTCACGACTTTGCTTGAAAGCAGCTACGGATTCCTCCACCTCCTGCTCGCGCTCGATCCGGAGCTTCCTCAAGCCACCCATCAGTTCCTCGACGACCGCTTTCAGCGTCATCTCCGAGGCACTACTCTGTTCATGCAGCATCTTTCAGCTGGAGGCCTCCTCCTCCTTCTCGGCAACCAACTTGAGGAGCTTCGCATTGTCATCCATGAGTTGCCCGACGAGGTCAGTCGCCTTTTCAACTGAGGCATCGCTGATCTTGAGCAGCTTCATCAAGCCGTCGACCAGTTCCTGCTTCGTAGTGATGCCAGCGGGAATGTTGTCGTCGCCGGCGAAGGACTTCAGGAATGCCGGCTCGTCGCGATGGCCGACGCCGCGAATGCGCTTGTGAGAGCCCTCGCGTGCCCGCGAGAGCTCGTTCAAGGGCCCCGCGGTGCGCCGGGACATCTCTGTTGCGGCTGCGGCTTCGCGGCGGGACCTCTCTAGTGCTTCCACGGCCATGGTCTTTGCTGCCTGGTTATATGTCCACCCTAAACTCCTCCTACCGGTCATGGCGGAACGACTTGATAGAGAAAACCAGTATTGTGGGTGATGAGGAGAGGAACTGTGAAGTAATTTTTGAGTGGGTAGTTTTTATAGCCCGGTGCTAAATGTGAACACATATTAATTTGATAGGTGTGAACAGATTTGCAGTTACTTATTGCGTTGTAATCAACAATGTGACGAGAAACAAGGTCAAAATTTATTGATGGCAGAATGTTGACCACGTGGTTGCTCGCGGTTGAGGCGGCCGCGGCGCGCTCCGCTCTAGCGTCCCTGCGCGCGCTCTGCTCGCCGTTGAGGCAAAGTTACAATGGCAACTGTTAATAATTCTTAATAATTGTCTTACATATTCAGGATAATTTAAAATGCCAAATGCGGCCAGGCCCAGAACACTCACGACCTACATATGCATACAATTATAGTAAAATATAAGCTAAAAGGCTGAGTTGGCGGCCTTCCGACTATTGTCTTCTGGGACTCCATGATCAGCACAACACCCTTGCTGCCGTTCATCCCGAGTGTCCCGACCCACCTCCACCTACGGAGTTGCTGGTGTTGGGAGGCTCTTGGGGCTGCTGGGCCTCTTCGAGAAGAGCTTGACATCTTGCAATCACGCGCATGACAACTCCGGGAACCGCTCCATTTCCATGTCTCTGGCCTGGTAGCAAATTCCGTCGATCACCTGCATCCTCAAGATATCACGTTGGTGATGTTCTACTTCGTCGAGGACGTCAACTCCGCCAAGGATGCGCTCGAGCCTGGCCACCACATCATCGGGATCGAGGTTGACACGGCCGCCGCGGGGAATGATGAAGCCGTAGGCTGCCTTTATCTTGACTGAATCGCAGAGGTCCTCTGCCCATTCCTTGTGGGGCATCAGGCTCTCGATGAGCGCTGGTGACAGTGGCTCTTCGGGTGGGTCATCGATCATGCCGCCGAGCAGCTCTGGATCTTTCGCACGGTGGATGTCAAATTGCTCATCACATCTCCTCTGCAATATGTTGATTGTGCTCCCAAGGACTGTGACACCGATATCGCTGCTAATGGGCCATGGTGCCTGCACTGGCCGATGAAGCTCTTGCTCCCCGACCTGCTCCGGCTCGTTCTCCTCACTGAAGATGTAACACAGGTAGGCGTCGACGTTGAAGCTTTGGTCGTTGCCTGGCATGCTTGGAATAACTAATGGTAGATGGGTGAGGACTAGATCTTCGCAGAGTGTCGCGGCGGTGCGTTGCCGCCTGGGTTATATGCAGCAAGCCGTTAGCTGGTGGCGGGAAACCGGAGATGGAATAGGCGTGGATTTTACAATTCATCCATGTGGAGCGCGGGAAGCATTCGCTGGAGCGCAGGAAGACTAAGTGGAGCACACACACAACCCGAATACCGTATTCGGTGCCATGTGTTATTTATCACACAAGTGTTAACATAAGGAAACATATGTGTAACTTACTAATCATCGCACACGAGTACTCGCAGATGCATCGTGTGCGATACTCCTAGCCACCGCAAGCAACTAGTTTGCATTTTTCAAAGTTTTTTTATACACACAGAATCGCACACGAACTAACTGTATTAACCGTCTCCGTTGTAATTTCTAATCGCAAACAGTTCATCCGAGTCGGCTGTTTGCCACGTATCACACACATCTTGTTAAGTTGAACCGTTTCTGTTGCGTTTGCTAATCGAAAACAGTTCGTCCGAGTGAACCGTATGCCCTATATCACACACACATTGATATGGCTGCCCGTTTCTGTTGTTCTGCCTCATCGCAAACAGTTCGAACGAGTTAACTGTGTGGCCTGAATTGCACACGCAACTAAAATCGGAACCGTGTTTGATGCATCCTCCATCGCAAACGTTTTGCACCTTTTTTGGCGGGTTTTTTTACACCACCTCTTGCGATTATGGCATCGCACACAGTTTCGTCGTAGGGTCTCTGATCGTAGTGTCGCGTTAGCAGCATCCTGCAGTAGTGCATGTTGCTAAAGGGGACACCGATCTTAAGCATGTTCGTACCGATAAGCAATTGGCGGATATATTCACCGAACCGCTTGATGAGAAAGTATTTTGCCGTTTGAGAGGTGAATTGAACATCATTGATGCTTCAAACTTGGAGTAGAAACTCCACTTGGATACATGCAAGGCATGAGCCTTTGACTAATCCTTGATATTTCTCTTATGATGATGATCATATGTCTTGGATATATTTGTACCCTTGCATGCCATCTAACCCCTGTACGTACTTGGATGAATCAAATCCATGAGATTGCAAATCTCTCACATCTTGAGCAATCTCTACATCACCAAGTCACTACAGCATGGTGGTGTAGACAAGGAAGCATGAAACCCTTCAACATATCCTTTGACAAATTCTTTATATAAAATTTCATAATTGTTATTTTGGATACACAATTGCTCTTCCTTGCAAGACTAACCCATGTAGGTAGATGAACTCAAACTAGAAGTGGTGCTCCCAACCATTGATGAGCTACATCAACCTTGAGCATCCCACACAAGTTCAACTACATGATCAAGTTCAACACCACCGCCCAAGGTATGTTATTCCATCTTAGAGAAGCTTTACCCCAAGTCATGGGTCAAACCAGCTCAACAAGATGTGAATACATCAAAATGCTTAAACGAAAAATGGTAACCCCGTTTTGAGCTTAAAGGATGAGGATGACGTACGATCAAGTGTTCTCACTTGACTCCTCGGTCAATATACTCTAACATAGGTGACCTTGTCACCGACCAATTCTAGATGAAGTTCTCTAGTGTTTCTCCGTGCTCTTGCATTTGTCTCTTGCATATTTATTTCCCTTCTTCATCTAGATCTCTTTATTTTCTCTGTTCTTATTCTGCATTTCCTGCATCCAATTCATTGCAAATCCTTCAGTTAATTCCTTGCAAATCTTTGTAAGATCCTATTTGCCTAGTGAGCAGTGGTGACAAAATGTTGTCTCTGTGTTGAACTTGGACAGACCGGATTGCCACTTTTGTTCAAACCGAACCATTTCAGTACTACCGAAGAAAACAACTCGGTGTTACTGATTTTAGTGCTGAGCAGACACTTTGCCATTTGCATCCTGCATATTTGTTCCATCTCCACTCAATGATTCTTGTCTTATACCAGCATCACATTCTATATGCTACTTTGCTCTGTGAGTCAAGGACCCCTATCTTGACTCACACTCCAGAAGATCCTTCTTGGAAATTGATGTCAAAGGGGGAGAGAGAGAGATCACATCAAAGCTTAATCACTTCAAAAGGGGGAGAGTACTTCAAAGGGGGAGAATGCTTGATCACATGAAACAGAGAGAGAGAGAGATCTTAGAGAGCCCAGTTGCTTGGTATTCAAGAGGAGAGAAGTCACATGTCTTTAAGAGGGGAAAGACATGTTAGTTTGTGTTATGTTTTTGTGCTCTGATCTGTTTTGCTCTGATTTTCTTTTCCCTATATTCTCCCATTATCCAATACAAGATTCAGGGGGAGTAAGACATCTAAGGGAAGGAAATCATGAATTCATTGCATATCTTTTACCTTTGGGGACATGTCTATATCCAATAGGAGTACCTAGTACTCACTCACTACATGTCATCCCAATCATGGTTCTCTTGTTGTTTGAAGTTATTGCTCTATCTGGTAGATGTATCTGTGTTATCTAACATTGTTTACTCAGGTTCATCTCTTCCAAAGCCAGCTCAATACCACAAGGTAAGTATATGTATCACATTCATGTGCATGATGATCTCTTGATGATGTACATATTGTTTCCAAGAAGGAATCATGAACATGTAACTCATTGCTTGCTCTGTCATGCTTATGCATTCACATGCTCTTATATTCTATATTTACAAGATTGCATACATGTAGGGGGAGCCTATGCAAGTTACATGTCTTTCCAAAGCTTTACTTGCTATTATCTATATCTTTATTTAAAAGCTTTGATGTATGTTGTCATGAATTACCAAAAAGGGGGAGATTTAAAGCACAAGTGCTCCCTGGGCGATTTTGGTAATTAATGTCAACATATCTCTTGTTGGACTAATGTTTTTATCTAGTATATTTCAGATAAGTTCAACAAATCGAGTGGCGTGGACAAGAGGATGTGGAACCCCTTCTAGATGCTAAGGATAGAAGATTGGCAAAAGATCAAAAGCTCAAGACTCTACATTTTCATTTTAGTGATCCAAGATCACATTGAGTCCATAGGAAAGCCAATACTATTAAAAGGGGATGAGGTGTTGCTTAATGGCTTGCTTGCTCAAAGTGCTTAGTGATATGCTCCAAAGCCCTCAATCACTTTCTCATATCCACATATGTCCCAAACAAAAGTCAAACTCGGCCCTACCGGTTTGATTTATCCGGCGCCACCGAGTTCACTTGACATAGCCACTGCCAGAAACCCTAGTCAATTCGGTCTCACCGATGGGATCCCGGTCTCTCCGAGATGGGCTTGCAAACTCTCTGGATCCTGTTGCAATAATTCGATCTCACCGAGATATGTAACCGGTCTCACCGAGTTTTCCTGACCAACTCTCTGTATAGCTTATTACCAATATCGGTCCCACCGGGTTTGTGTAATCGGTCAAACTGAGATGAGGTTTTACCTTTACCCTAGCAGATCGGCCCCACCGAGTTGATCATATCAGTCCCGCCAGAATGCCTAACAGTCACATTATGAACTAAATCGGTCTGACCGAGTTTCATGATTCGTTCCCACCGAGTTTGGTGAATTGTGTGTAACGGTTAGATTTTGTGTGGAGGCTATATATACCCCTTCACCCACTCTTCATTCATGGAGAGAGCTGATGACCCACAAGTATAGGGGATCTATCGTAGTCCTTTCAATAAGTAAGAGTGTCGAACCCAACGAGGAGCAGAAGGAAATGATAAGCGGTTTTCAGCAAGGTATTCTCTGCAAGTACTGAAATAAGTGGTAACAGATAGTTTTGTGATAAGATAAATTGTAACGAGCAACAAGTAACAAGAGTAAATAAAATGCAGCAAGGTGGCCCAATCCTTTTTGTAGCAAAGGACAAGCCTGGACAAACTCTTATAATAGGAAAATCGCTCCCGAGGACACATGGGAATATCGTCAAGCTAGTTTTCATCACGCTCATATGATTCGTGTTCGGTACTTTGATAATTTGATATGTGGGTGGACCGGTGCTTGGGTGCTGTTCTTACTTGAACAAGCATCCCACTTATGATTAACCTCTATTGCAAGCATCCGCAACTACAACAAAAGTATTAAGGTAAACCTAACCATAGCATGAAACATATGGATCCAAATCAGCCCTTACGAAGCAACGCATAAACTAGGGTTTAAGCTTCTGTCACTCTAGCAACCCATCATCTACTTATTACTTCCCAATGCCTTCCTCTAGGCCCAAATAATGGTGAAGTGTTATGTAGTCGACGTTCACATAACACCACTAGAGGCTAGACAACATACATCTCATCAAAATATCGAACGAATACCAAATTCACATGACTACTAATAGCAAGACTTCTCCCTTGTCCTCAGGAACAAACGTAACTACTCACAAAGCATATTCATGTTCATAATCAGAGGGGTAATAATATGCATAAAGGATATGAACATATGATTTTCCACCAAATAAACCAACTAGCATCAACTACAAGGAGTAATCAACACTACTAGCAACCTACTAGCACCAATCCCGGACTTGGAGACAAGAATTGGATACAAGAGATGAACTAGGGTTTGGAGATGAGATGGTGCTGGTGAAGATGTTGATGGAGATTGCCCTCTCCCGATGAGAGGAAAGTTGGTGATGATGATGACGATGATTTCCCCCTCCCGGAGGGAAGTGTCCCCGGCAGAACAGCTCTGCCGGAGCCCTAGATTGGATCCGCCAAGGTTTCGCCTCGTGGCGGCGGAGTCTCGTCCCGAAAGGTTGCTTAATGTTTTTTTTCTCATCAAAGACTTCATATAGGAGAAGATGGGCATCGGAGAGCCACCAGGGGGCCCATGAGGTAGGGGGCGCCCCAGGGGGGGGGGGGGCGCCCCACCCTCGTGAGCAGGGTGTGGGCCCCCTGGCCTTCATCTTTGGCGACGATTTTTCTTTATTTATTTTAAGATATTCCGTGGAGTTTCAGGACTTTTGGAGTTGCACAGAGTAGGTCTCAAATATTTGCTCCTTTTCCAGCCCAGAATTCCAGCTGCCGGCATTCTCCCTCTTCATGTAAACCTTGTAAAATAAGAGAGAATAGCCATAAGTATTGTAACATAAAGTGAAATAACAGCCCGTAATGCGATAAATATCGATATAAAAGCATGATGCAAAATGGACGTATCAACTCCCCCAAGCTTAGACCTCGCTTGTCCTCAAGCGAAAAGCCGATAACAATAAATATGTCCTCATGTTTAGAGGTAGAGGCGTCGATAAAAAATAAAATACGGACATGAAGGCATCATGATTATTCTCATAATAGCAACATATATAGATTTTGTCATATGATTACTTATGTTCAAGTGATGATCTTTTCACAATGCAAAGGTATGAATCAGAAACCTTATTGGGCACCAACAAATTATAACCTCAGTCACTGAAGCAATTGCAAATTATCATAACATTGGAAAGAGTCTATGTCAGAGCTTAAAAGCAAGTCCACATACTCAACTATCATTTAGTCCTTCATAATTACTAGCACTCACGCAATACTTGTGGTTACAGAGTTTTAATCGGACACAGAGAAAGATAGGGGCTTATAGTTTTGCCCCACAACTTTTTACCTTAAGGGTAATGTCAACAATAATAATTCATGCTCCCCTACATCCAATTAGATATATATATCATGTTCTTTCCAACATGCTGGGATTGCCAAAGGATAAAATGAAAAAGGAAAGGTGAAGATCACCATGACTCTTGCATAAGGTAGAGGTTAATAATAAAAGATAGGCCATTCGCAGAGGGAAGCAGAGGTTGCCATGCGCTTTTATGGTTGGATGCACAAAATCTCAATGCGAAAGAACATCACTTTATATTGCCCCTTGTGATATGAACCTTTATTATGCAGTTCGTCGCTTTTATTTCTTCCATATCACAAGATCATATAAAGCTTATTTCTCCCACACCAATCAATCATACATATTTAGAGCAATTTTTATTGCTTTGCACCGATGACAACTTACTTGATAGATATGGTGGACTCTCATGGCAAAACTGGTTTAAGGGTATTTGGAAGCACAAGTAGTATCTCTACTTGGTGCTGAGAATTTTGCTAGCATGAGGGGGAAAGGCAAGCTCAACATGTTAGAGGATCCATGACAACATACTTTATCTCATATATAAGAAAACATAACTCATCACGTTTTCTTCCTTGTCCAACATCAACTCTTTAGCATGTTATATTTAAATGAGTGCTCCCAATCATAAAAGATGTCAATGATAATATATCTATATGTGAAACCTCTCTCTCCTTGTTACTTCCTATTAATTGCAACGATGAACAAAGCTATATTTGCCAAATCCCAACAACTTTTAGTCATCATACTCTTTCTATGTGAAGTCATTACTCTCAATAAGATCAATATGAACTCTTTGTTTCTTTTTATTCTTTTTCTTCTTTCTATTCTTTTATTCACCCAAGATCATGGCAAAACAATCAAGCCCTTGACTCAACACTAAAGTTTATTATATATATAGCTCACGGACTCGATTACATAGATGGATCATAAAGCAAAACTCAAAACTAGATCATGCCATAAACTTTATTCTACTAGATCAAGATACTAATAATAGGATCGAACTAAGAAAAACGGTAAAGATAGGAGTTGTGATGGTGATACGATACCGGGGCACCTCCCCCAAGCTAGGCAGTTGCCAAGGGGAGTGCCCATACCCATGTGATTATGTCTCCTTCTTTGTCGGTGAAGGTGGAGGTGATGGATAGTCTCACATCGAGCGTAAGAGGTCCTCCAACTTGCGGATAATGCCCTTGAGTGCAACAATATGCTCCTTCAACAAAATATTTTCACTTGTGAGATACTTGTTTTGAATATGAGCTAACTCAATCATCTTGAAAGCTTCGATTTCAGTTGGGGTGAGAAAGTTGTGATCAAGTTGGAGAGTGTCTTCTGCTGCCGGAACTTGGTCCTCCGTGGCCTTCTTGATCCTTTCATCCTTGTTGATCTCCATAGGTTATTCGCTCTTCAGCTCTATCTTCATTAGCCAAGCATCTTTGTCACCATTGTCGGAGGAGGGGGACGACATGATGCCTGGCCTTGACAACTCTGACAGAAAATAGCTCGAAACAAAAACAGAGGATAATTGCGTGATACGAGAGTCAAAACCTTCGGGAGAATATATATTGAATTTTTACCGAACAAAATACGTATCGTGCAAGAAAACGGAGTCTGGAGGGCACACGAGGTGCTCACGAGGTAGGGGGCACGCCCAGGGTGGTAGGGCGCGCCTACCACCCTCGTGGGGCCCTCGTGTCCTTCCCGGACTTCCACTTATTTTTCTATTTTTCTAAATATTCCAAAACGGAGAAATATTGCCTTAAAAATTGTTTAGGAGTCGGTTTATTTACCGTACCACATACCTATTCCTTTTCGGAGTCTGAAACGGTCTGGAAAGTGTCCTTTATGTATTCCTCCGGGGTTACAGTTTCAATAATATTGGTTTCAACATTTATGGGATTACCTGAGATATAATGTTTGATCCTTTGACAGTTTACCACCTTCGGAATTGTGCCCTCAAAGTTGTTGATTTTTATGGCACCAGAACGATAGACCTCCTCGATAACGTAGGGACCTTCCCATTTAGAGAGAAGTTTTCCTACAAAAAATCTTAAACGAGAGTTGTATAGCAATACATAATCACCTACATTAAACTCACTCTTTTGTATCCTTTTGTCATGCCATTTTTTAACTTTTTCTTTAAACAACTTGGCATTTTCATAAGCTTGGGTTCTCCATTCATCAAGTGAGCTAATATAAAATAACCTCTTCTCACTGGCAAGTTTGAAATCATAGTTGAGCTCTTTGATAGCCCAATATGCCTTATGTTCTAGTTCGAGAGGTA
Organism: Aegilops longissima; assembly: GCA_021605205.1. NCBI lineage: Eukaryota > Viridiplantae > Streptophyta > Magnoliopsida > Poales > Poaceae > Aegilops > Aegilops longissima. The sequence continues at coordinate 448,477,071 of CM038678.1, forward strand.
AGTGACATGCTTTTCCATAAACCATTTTATACGGAGACATACCCATAGGATTCTTATATGCAGTTCTATAGGCCCATAATGCATCATCAAGTTTCTTGGACCAATTCTTTCTCGACCTATTAACAGTCTTTTGCAAAATTAATTTGAGCTCTCTATTGCTCAATTCTACTTGACCACTAGACTGTGGGTGATAAGGAGATGCAATTCTATGATTAACGTCATATTTAGCAAGCATTTTATGGAAAGCACCATGAATAAAGTGTGAACCACCATCAGTCATTAAATATCTAGAGACTCCAAACCTCGGAAAAATAACTTCCTTAAGCATTTTAATAGAAGTGTTATGATCAGCACTACTAGTTGGAATAGCTTCTACCCACTTAGTAACGTAATCAACAGCAACTAAAATATGTGTATATCCATTAGAGGCAGGAAAAGGTCCCATATAATCAAAGCCCCAAACATCAAATGGTTCAATAACAAGTGAATAATTCATAGGCATTTCTTGATGTCTACTAATATTACCAATTCTTTGACATTCATCACAAGACAAAACAAACTTACGGGCATCTTTGAAGAGAGTGGGACAATAAAACCCGGATTGCAATACCTTATGTGCAGTTCTATCTCCAGCGTGGTGCCCTCCATAAGCTCCGGAGTGACACTTGCATAGGATTTGTTCATGTTCATGCTCAGGTACACAACGTCTAATAACACCATCTACTCCTTCTTTATAAAGATGTGGGTCATTGATAACCCACAAGTATAGGGGATCAATTGTAGCCTCTTTCGATAAGTAAGAGTGTCGAACCCAACGAGGAGCTAAAGGTAGAACAAATATTCCCTCAAGTTCTATCGACCACCGATACAACTCTACGCGCGCTTGACGTTCGCTTTACCTAGAACAAGTATGAAACTAGAAGTACTTTGTAGGTGTGATAGGATAGGTTTGCAAGAAAGTAAAGAGCGCGTAAATATAAACTAGGGGCTGTTTAGATAAAGACACAACTAAAGTAAATATGGTGAGTGTGGAAAAGTGGTGGTAGGAGTTGTGGAATTGTTCCTAGGCAACTGACTATGTTACTAGACCGATAATCACTATTGCAATTCTATTTGAGGGAGAGGAATAAGCTAACATACTTTCTCTACTTGGATCATATGCACTTATGATTGGAACTCTAGCAAGCATCCGCAACTACTAAAGATTCATTAAGGTAGAACCCAACCATAGCATTAAAGTATCAAGTCCCCTTTATCCCATACGCAAACAACCTACTCGGGTCTGTGCTTCTGTCACTCACGCCACCCACCATAAGCAAATCATAAACATATTGCAAACCCTATAGCGGGAATCCCTCACGCTTGCGCGACCCGGAGAGCACAATAGGACAACACCAATAATAAAACATGCAATTCAAACCAATCATAGCAATTCATCAATCACCGATAGGACAACGAAAATCTACTCAGACATCATAGGATGGCAACACATCATCGGAAAATAACATGAAGCATAAAGCACCATGTTCAAGTAGAGGGTACAGCGGGTTGCAGGAGAGTGGACCGCTGTAGATAGAGGGGGGAAGGTGATGGAGACATTGGTGAAGATGGCGGTGGTGTTGGTGAAGATCGCGGTGATGATGATGGCCCCCAACAGCGCTCCGGTGCCACCGGAAGCAAGGGGGAGAGAGGCCCCCTTCTTCTTCTTCTTCTTCCTTGACCTCCTCCCTAGATGGGAGAAGGGTTTCCCCTCTGGTCCTTGGCTCCCATGGCCTGGGAGGGGCGAGAGCCCCTCCAAGATTGGATCTATCTCTCTGTTTCTGCGTTCTCCCCTGGCGTTGTTTCACCGTTTCGCGTATATATGGAGATGCGTAACTTCGATTGGCCTGAAACCTTCGCCGTGATTTTTTCCCGAATATTAGCTTCCTTGCGGCAAAAGAAGAGCATCAACCGCCTTACGATGGGCTCACGAGGGTAGGGGGCGCGCCCCCTGCCTCGTGACCACCTCGGGCACTGGTTTGCTTTGATTTTCCTTCCAAATTTTCCATATTTTCCAAAAATAAGCTCCGTCCTTTTTTATCCCATTTGGACTCCGTTTGATATGGATATTCTGCGAAACCAAAAACATGCAACAGACAGGGACTGGCACTGGGCACTAGATCAATATGTTAGTCCCAAAAATAATATAAAAATTTGCCAAAAAGTATATGAAAGTTGAATAGTATTGGCATGGAACAATCAAAAATTATAGATACGACGGAGACATATCAACATCCCCAAGCTTAATTCTTGCTCATCCTCGAGTATGTAAATGATAAAAAGATAATTTTTTATTTGGAATGCTACCTAGCATAATCTTGATCATATGTCTAATCATGGCATGAATATTAAGACACGAGTGATTCAAAGCAATAGTCTATCCTTTGATATAAAAACAATAATACTTCAAGCATACCAACCAAGCAATTATGTCTTATTGAAATAGCATAGCCAAAGAAAGCTCATCCCTACAAAATCATATATTCTGGCTATGCTCCATCTTCACCACACAAAATATTTACATCATGCACAACCCCGATGACAAGCCAAGCAATTGTTTCATACTTTTGACGTTCTCAAACCTTTTCAACTTTCACGCAATACATGAGCGTGAGCCATGGACATAGCACTATAGGTGGAATAGAATATGATGGTGAGGGTTATGTGGAGAAGACAAAAAGTAGAAAGTCTCACATCAACTAGGCATATCAACGGGCTATGGAGATGCCCATTAATAGATATCAATGTGATAAGTAGGGATTGCCATGCAACGGATGCACTAAGAGCTATAAGTGTATGAAAGCTCAACAAAATAAACTAAGTGGGTGTGCATCCAACTTGCTTGCTCTTGAAGACCTAGGGCATTTGAGGAAGCCCATCGTTGGAATATACAAGCCAAGTTCTATAATGAAAATTCCCACTAGTATATGAAAGTGACAACATAGGAGACAGTCTATATGAAGAACATGGTGCTACTTTGAAGCACAAGATATGAGACTCACTACATGAAGAACATGGTGCTACTTTGAAGCACACGTGTGGACAAAGAGATAGTAACATTGCCCCTTTTTTTGCGGGCTTCTTTGGCCCAATTTTTTTATTTAGGATTCTTTGGCCTTTCTCTTTTTTTTGAATGGGGCAATGCTCTAATAATGATGATCATCACACTTTTATTTACTTACAACTCAATATTACAACTCGATACTAGAACAAAGATATGACTCTATATGAATGCCTCCGGCGGTGTACCGGGATGTGCAATGATCTAGCGTAGCAATTACATCAAAAAAATGGACAAGCCATGAAAACATCGTGCTAGCTATCTTACGATCATGCAAAGCAATATGACAATGAATGCTCAAGTCATGTATATGATGATGATGGAAGTTGCATGGCAATATATCTCGGAATGGCTATGGAAATGCCATAATAGGTAGGTATGGTGGCTGTTTTGAGGAAGATATAATGGGGCTTATGTGTGACAGAGTGTATCGTATCACGGGGTTTGGATGCACCGGCAAAGTTTGCACCAACTCTCGAGGTGAAAAAGGGCAATGCACGGTACCGAAGAGGCTAGCAATGATGGAAAGGTGAGAGTGCGTATAATCCATGGACTCAACATTAGTCATAAAGAACTCACATACTTACTGAAAAAATCTATTAGTCATCGAAACGAAGTACTACGCGCATGCTCCTAGGGGGATAGATTGGTAGGAAAAGACCATCGCTCGTCCCCGACCGCCACTCATAAGGAAGACAATCAATAAACACCTCATGCTCCGACTTCGTTACATAACGGTTCACCATACGTGCATGCTACGGGACTTGCAAACCTCAACACAAGTATTTCTCAATTTCACAATTACTCAACTAGCATGACTCTAATATCACCATCTTTATATAGCAAAACTATTGCAAGGAATCAAACATATCATATTCAGCGATGTCCAAGTTTGTGTAGGATTTTATGACTAACCATGTGAATGACCAGTTCCTGTCATCTCTCTAAATAGATATAAGTGAAGCACGAGAGTTTAATTATTTCTACAAAAGATATGCCCAGGCTCTAACAAATATAAGTGAAGCAAAAGAGCATTCTACAAATGGCGGTTGTCTATGTAAAAAGAAACAGGCAATCCAAACTTCAAATGATATAAGTGAAGCACATGAAGTATTCTATAAAGCGATACTCAAACGATATAAGTGAAGTGCATAGAGCATTCTATAAATCAACCAAGGACCATATCATACCAGCATGGTGCATAAAAGAAAAATAAAAACCTAATTGCAAAAGACGCTCTAGGACTTGCACATATCGCATGAACGAAACGAATCCGGAAACATACCGATATTTGTTGAAGAAAGAGGGGATGCCTCCCCAGCATCCCCAAGCTTAGACGCTTGAGTCTCCTTGAATATTTACTTGGGGTTCCTCGGGCATCCCCAAGCTTGAGCTCTTGCCTCTCTTCCTTCTTGTCACATCGAAACCTTCTCGATCATCGAACACTTCATCCACACAAAACTTCAACAGAAAACTCGGTCAGATCCGTTAGTATAATAAAGCAAATCACTACTATAAGTACAATTGCAAACCAATTCATTTTTTTTCATTGTGTCTACTGTAATATAACTTTTTCATGGCTTAATCCACTGATATAAATTGATAGTTTCATCAAAACAAGTAAACTATGCATCAAAAACAGAATATGTTTAAAACAAAACAGTCTGTAGCAATCTGAACATTCACCAAACTTTTGATACTTTAAAATTTCTGCCAAAATTAGAAAAAATAAAACATTTGTACAACAAGACAGTGCAAAAATAATCAGAACCATTTGACGTTCCAGTAAAAAATTAAAATTCGCGCACTACAGCCAAAGTTTCTGTCCTGCACCGCATAAACCAACAAGCATTGTAAACATCCTAAAGGCAAACCTTGGCACATTATTTTTATAATACAATGGAATTATACAAGAGTATAATTATTTTTGTTGAAATTTTTTTGTAATCAAGATTCACAAAGTTGCCGTGAGCATGAACAAAGTTCAAGGAGCTTTCCCACTTCAACAATGCTTGTCTTTCTCACTTTCACTTTCCTTTTTGAAAAAGTTTTGGGTTCCCCTCTTTATTTTTGTTGTTTTTAAACTATAAGAAAGCACTCAACAGAAATAAATGACTCTCTAAAACTTCTGGGTTGTCTCCCTGGCAGCGCTTTCTTTAGAGCCATTAAGCTAGGCATATAATGCTCAAGTAATGGATCCACCCGGATCCCAAGGTATATCAAAGCCCATTTTAATTAACAATGATTTGTAATTTAGTAGTGAGCACAAAGTAACATATATCATGTAAAGACGAAGTCTAACTCTCTTCCTATGCATCGGCATGTCATGAAAGAACAATTCATGCACACATAGTAAAAGCCAATGCATAGTATAAGCAGTTTCTTGCAATTCTATCGTGTTGGAAACATAGAGAGGTAGAGATATAGTTCCTCTCTCATAATAATTGCAAGTAGGAGCAGCAAGCACATGCATATTATATTCATCAAAATCATCATGTGCAATGGTAAAAGGCAACCCATCAATATAATCCTTAATAAGCACAAACTTCTCGGATAAATTATAATCGGGAGAATTCAAAAAGATAAAAGGACTATCATGCGTGGGTGCAATAGCAACAATTTCATGGTTAACATAAGGAACTATAGCAAGTTCATCTCCATAAGCATAATTCATATTGGCATCTTGGCCACAAGCATAGCAAGCATCATCAAAAAGGGATATTTCAAGCAAATTCAAGGGATCATAGCAATCATCCTTCGGTAAGCACGAAGGGGAATTAAATAATGTATGAGTTGGAGGGTTACTCTCATTATAAGGTGGGCACGGGTAGCTAATCCGCTCTTCCTCCTTTTGTTCTTCGCTCTCCTCATCCTCTTTTTCATCCAATGAGCTCACAGTTTCATCAATTTCTTCTTCCATAGCTTCCTGCAAAATATTAGCTCTTCTTGGACAGCGGAGAATTTCTTCATAAATGAATTAATATAGTAATTGTATTCATAATTTTCATAGCAATATCTAAGTATAGCAAGATTTTCAGGCCTATAAGCATCATCGTCTAAAGCTTCATACTTTTCAAACAAAGGTTGAATTTGTGACGCCCTGATAATTAAGCTACAGTAACCCTCTGTTAAGGATGCTGAGTCACCATGATTACTGTTGTTAATTTCGTGTTAGTTTGAAACCGATTCAAATTCAAAATTCAAAATCAAGCAAACAATAGAAGTTTTCCAATATTAAAACTAAAATGTTCAATAAATAGTAGATAGATCAGAGGCTAGGATAAAATTGTAAAGAACATTATTAAAATTTGATAAGTCATTTAAACAACCTCAAACAGTGGCTGAATACATTATTTAATAACCTTTTAATTAATTCTAATCTAATGTGAAATGATATTTCACCCAGACTAGTATTTGGTGCTAGGATCTAATGCACTGCAATTTATGAGCTAGCTCCCGTATTTTATAATAATCAATTAGGTGCTAAACATTTTTGAATAGCAGAAAAAGGATAAATAAAAAGAAAAGAAATAAAACAAAGCAAAACAAAAAGGACCTCCCCCCCACTGGGCCAGTCAGCCCAGCTGCTAGCCAGGCCGGCCCAAACCGGCCCTGGCCGCCCCCTCACTCCACCATAACCCCACCCTGGTCAAACCCTAGCCCGACCGCACTACACCACTCCCCCCCCCGATCCCCATCTCTCCCCTCGTTCTCCCCACCTCGCGCCGCACGCACTCGCACGCACGCATCGTGCCTGGGAAAGGAACTCCCCGCGCCCGATCCCCTCGCCAACCATGATGCCTCCGCCGTGTCTGCCTCTGGTTCTCCTGCTGTAGAGCATCGCCTCCACCGTGAGTTTCCCCTCCACCATCACGTCTCCTCCGCCCGTCGCCGTCTTCCCTGCTCCGTCGGGGCCGCCACCGGCACCGAAGGCCGCCCCACTCCACGGCCTCCTCAGCGCGGCTCCTCTTCCTCCGCACCTCTGCTTCATCCTCGCGCCTGCCGGCCCGTCCGGCCACCGGACCTCGTCGGCAAGGTCCCGCCGGCCCCGCCCCGAGTGGATCTGGATCGGGGGCATCCGATGCCCCTACCCGTCGCGCGCCATCGCCCCACCACCCCCGACGCCGACATCCCGGAGCGCCTTCGCCGGACCTCCCCGCCGGCCTGCTTCCCCTCCATCGTATCGTCTCCGTCCTCCTCCTCGCCCCCACCCCCCGTTGCCCTGGACCCTACGCGCCCCCCGTGAGCACCTATCCTCCTCCTTCCCGTGGGTTCCCGCTCGACGACCGCGACCATAACCATCGTGCGCACGCGCGCTCGCACTCCCGCCGCGTACCTCGCCTCACCTTCCCTCCCTGTGAGCTGCTCCGGCCAGCCCTGCCACTACCTCCACCACCGCGCCACCCGCGGCCCTCCGCCGCCTCTCCTGGACGGCGTCGTGGGCGCCGGCGGCTTCGTCCATGGCCTCGCCCGAGCAGTCTCTGGGCTCGCCTCGCGCCAGGCGCCCCTGCGCCCGTTAGCCCGCAAGCCCACAAGCCCTTGCGCCCGCTTAGGCCCCTGGGGCCAATGTTAGTTGGGGCCCAAACCCCTAGAACGATTTTATAAAAAAAAGAATAAAAATGATAATAAGGAATTAAAATTATTAATTAACCAATTAGTTAATTAAATCAATTAACTTAATTAATTAGGTTTAATTAAATTAATTAAAATCTATTACCCTAATAACCTAGTTAGACTAAATTAACTAGTTAGTTAATGTAACAGCCAATGACAGGGGCCCCACCTTTGTTGACCATCAAACATTGGTGGTCGATTGGGACCCCAGCCCACATGTCGACCTACGGTACACTACGTATGCAGAGCTGGGTGCACCTAGCATTTAGCTATTTAATTTCGAATTAATAATGATTTCAGAATATTGCTAAAACTTGGAAAATCATAATAAATAAACCGTAGCTTCGATGGAAAAACTTTGTACATGAAAGTTGCTCAGAACGACGAGACGAATCCGTAAACGTAGCCCGTTCGTCCGTCACACATCCCTAACCTATCGAACACGCAACTTTCCCCCTCCGGTTCATCTGTCCGAAAACACGGAACACCGGGGATACTTTCCCGGATGTTTTCCCCCTTCACCAGTATCACCTCCTACAGCATTAGGTCACCTCTAGCACCGCGTATTGCCATGTTATGCTTTGTGATACTTTGATTGCTCTGTTATTTATTGTGTTCCCCCTCCGTTACTTCTTTCCGGTAGACCCCGAGACTGCCGGCGACACCCAGTTCGACTACGGTGTTGACGATCCCTCCTTGCCAGAGCAACCAGGCAAGCCCCCCCTTTGATCACCAGATATCGCCTATTCTTCTCTATACTGCTTGCATTAGAGTAGTGTAGCATGTTACTGCTTTCGGTTAATCCTATTCGATGCATAGCCTTTGTCATTGTTGCTCTGCTTGTTACCTTTACCGCTATCCTCGCTTATTATAGGATGATAGTGTTCCATCGGTGGCCCTACACTCTTGTCCATCTGCCATGCTATACTACTGGGCTGTGATCACTTCGGGAGGTGATCACGGGCATTTACCATATACTTTATACTATTACATTACCCGTGATACTGTTCGGAGATGGGGCTGAAAGGACGGTGGCTCCATCCCGGTAGAGGTGGGCTGGGTTCCCGATGGCCCCGATTGTTACTTGTGGCGGAGCGGCAGGCAGGTTGAGGCCACCTAGGAGAGAGGTGGGCTGGCCTGGTCGGCGTTCATGGATACTTAACACGCTTAACGAGATCTTGGTATTTGATCCGAGTCCGGCCATTTGGTCTATACGCACTAACCAACTACGTGGGAAAGATATGGGCACTTTCGGCGTCGTGGTATCGGCCAAGCACTTCGTGATGTCACGATCGAGCGCGCGCTAGCCGGATTGGAACGTAAGCTTGCTCTTGTATTAAGGGGCTAGTTCGCTTCCGGCCGCCCTACGAACGTGCAGGTGTGCTATGGGCGATGGGCCTGCACCCGCGGCGCTTAGGTTTAGACCGCGTCTGACCTCTGTTGTGCCTAGGTGGGGCTGCGGCGTGTTGATCTTCCACGGCGGGCATGACCCGAAAAGTGTGTCCGCCAAATGGGATCAAGCGTGTTGGGTTATGTGGTGCACCCTGCAGGAAGTTAATCTATTGAATAGCCGTGATCTTTGAACAGGGCGACTTGGAGTTGTACCTTGACCTTATGACAACTAGAACTGGATACTTAATAAAACACACCCTTCCAAGTGCGGATATAACCCGGTGATCGCTCTCTAACGTGGCAATGAGGAGGGATCGCGGGTAGGGTTATGCTATGCGATGCTAGTTGGAGGACTTGGTCTACTCTCTTCTACATGCTGCAAGACGGAGGCTGCGAGCGTAGTCTTGACATGATTAGTTATCCCCTCTTATTCGGCATTCTGCATTCACCCACCGATATGGCCCTTTACACATATATCCATGCATATGTAGTGTAGCTCCTTGCTTTGCAGTACTTTGGATGAGTACTCACGGTTGCCTTGTTCCCCTTTTTCCCTATCTCTATCCGATTGCTGCGACCAGACGACGGAGTCCAGAGCGACGCCACCGTCGGTGGCGACTACTACCGGAGGTGCCTACTACTACGTGCAGCCACCGGCGGCGACCAGGAGTAGTTAGGAGGATCCGAGCAGGAGGCCTGCGCCTCTTTCGATCTGTATCCCAGTTTGTGCTAGCCTTCTTAAGGCCGACTTGTTTAACTTCTGTCTATACTCAGATATTGTTGCTTCCGCTGACTCGTCTATGATCGAGCACTTGTATTCGAGCCTTCGAGGCCCCTGGCTTGTATTATGATGCTTGTATGACTTACTTATGTTGTTAGAGTTGTGTTGTGATATCTTCCCGTGAGTCCCTGAACTTGACCGTACACGTTTGCGTGCATGATTAGTGTACTATTGAATTGGGGGCGTCACAAGTTGGTATTAGAGCCGACTGCCTGTAGGAATCCCCCTTCCATACTCCTTGGCCGAAGTCGAGTCTAGTCATTGCAAAACTTTTACTAACATGGCTGTGTGCCTTACGGGCCCACGTCGCCATTGGGTGGTATTAGGATCTTTTACTCCTTGTCTATACTCTGGGACTCTGATCTCTCTTCTATTCGGGTTAAATGAATTTTGCTAAATCTAACATTAGGATCTCGTTATCACTTTCACCCGGAGAGCCCCTTATTACTGATGATCGTCTGCTACACATGAAGACCCTGAAGATACTCTCCGTTGTTAACCCGAGAACTTGTGTTCATCGCGTTTGAAATTCCCCTTCCACCGTCAACCCTTATGGATAACTACTTGCAGTTGTTATTCTTACATTAATCCCCGGTTGGTCTTGTTATTACAAGATACCCCGAAACACTCGTCGTTGTTTCGATTATCCTTTGAGCTTACTGCCTTGCTGTTCTTTGTCACCTGAATACCCCTACGGATAATTCTCGCACTTATCGAGTATCCGCTCATCCCCCAGTTGTTCATGTGTTTCACAGTGGTCTTCGAAATACTATCGATCCTCCAAAAATCCTTAGTAGCTTATTGCTCTGCAATACTGGTCTACTTGCATGATGGATGTTTTCCATATGTCTGGCAATATTCGTTAGTATCCTTAGGCACCGTCATTTTGATCCTTTTGATTCAACATGAGTGCGAATGCACGCAATCATCAGTTGATCCTTTTAAATTATCTTTTCGGCTCAGACGTCATTTTAAACATGAGCTGGTTCTTGACCAATCAATGCCTTGATCGGTTGTGCTTCTAAGTCTATTGAACTTATTCATTTTCAATCGAGCGATTGCTTGATCCCTTGATTTGGAAATCATAAAATTTCTTTGCATTAAGCTTTAATTAGTTAGTTGTTTCTAGAATCGAATGCATTTGCATTGTTTCTTCCTCTGTTTGAGTACCGATGCTTACATCAGATCCCTTGAGAACCATCGGATCCTTTGTTGGATTTTATCCGACAACGTCCCTCATATTCAATCACTTTGGAAGTTCTTTCCCTGATACATAATGTCGTAGGTAAATCCTATTCTCTGATTTGGCCAACCATGCTCTGCTTTCGAGCTGGTGATATTTACTATTGAAGCTTGTGGTATATGTTTCCACGATGCCCCGAGGGGTTGAACATATGCCTTCCTTAATCTATGTGAACCCGAAATTTTTCACGGGTCATACTCCTCTGGTAATTCACTAGGTGGGTTTCACACTCAACTCATTTTAATAGAGAAGTGAATGAATGGTCATGCATTGGAGAAGTGGGAGTCGACCTTGAACTTTGTGTTCATGCCCATGGACACGATGCTAATCTTATCATGGATGCTCCTCTTAAACCCTCTTTGGTATAATTTCTTATATCTGGGATTCGGCCTTTTGCAAACGTGGTTCCGGCCATGTTCTCCTCTTAAATACCATTTCTTGGACAAGTTGAAGTACTTGTCTTCTGCAGATCATTGCACCTGTCCAACCTTCACTTTGCTCTACCGTTGAGTATTAAACTCTGGTATCTCAACAATATCATGGAACTGCATAACTTATTATGAGTTCTTCAAGTATTATTTCTCACCGATTCCAATTTTCCCCGGGTTCTGAGTTGTTAGACACTCAAGGACATTGATAAGTGAATCAATTTCGCACTCGGATTCAATAAAGTAATCTCCGTTGATTATGAGTTTAATAATCCTTCAAGTCATTCCTAGCCTGATCGGCTATATCATTACCATGTTAAATTTTAACTGTGCTACCCGGTCCTTCTTCCCGTAGCACAATTATTTGACGATGAGCTAAGCTTACGTTGATCTTCCTCATCATATCATTTCGCCTTGGACAACAAGCTTGGTTTCAAGTTTGTGTCCTACCCTTGGTTCCAATAACCTTTCGCTTCACCATTCATTTGACTTGATGTCATCGCTGATCGATTACATCTTGAAAACTCTCGACAAAGTGTGTCGTGATCATCATCAACCTCATGAGCTCTTCCAGGATATCAAATGAGTTCATGATGAGAAATACCATCCTTGCCCTCGATGATCTGCGTTATCATCGACCACTTTATTGCCTTCCTTCCAACACAAGCTTATTCGTGTTTGATGTTATACCTTGAGTTCCTTGCTATCCAGCAATTGTTCTCCCTTATCTTGGAACATTAACATCTCTTATGTCATCAATGTTGTGAGAATTTCACCACCTCTTAAGAATTCTTGGTATGGTGATACTTCTCACCATCACCATTCTTTCTTGGGTCCTCGTGTTGATTCCAACCGGGGTACCAACAAGTGAGCGGCGCTGTTTGGATTCTGCCTTCTAGCAACCCTATTGCTTTGAAGTTAATGGTCGGCCGTTCATTCTTAGACTATTGATTATGGAATCACCATTCCGACGTTGGTCGTGCAACCCAGCCCATATTTCGGGTGCACCTATCAACCAATGTTTAAATTGGGTATGTTTTCCTCAAGCATATCCCTTATATCATTTCATCTGACTAATGTTATCTCCTTGTTCACATAATTGTGGAAACCCATCTTTTGGAAGTCTTGATGAATTATCGCTGAGTTCATCAACTACCTCCTTATCCCTTCATTGGTTTAATGTTGGTCTTTTGTTTCGGAACTCGCTTCCGTAGTACATCTCCCGAGAATCTTACAATGTCATCTCATCAATTTGGTTTGCACCTTTTCTTCTCAGGCATCCTGAGTCTGAGGTATCCTGACACCAATCATATCTGAATCTCGGTCAGATATGATGGTGGGAACATATTTCCAAGAGTTATAACATTGGTCTTAATATGACCCGGTAAGGTGATGTCGTGCCTAGCACACCTGGTCGGAGGACCTAGTGTTATAGTTTCCTTTTTAACAAGGTTAACCATTCTTCCATGAGGAAATTGAATGACTTGTTTAATAAGTTTTTCCTGATGGATCCTTTGTGTATCCAAGGTCTGATCTTTGCTTGAAGACCTTGTCAGTGCTATCTTGAAGCATGTCTATGGTACTCCGATTTTCAATAAGAACATTTGGAGCACCATGCTAAATGTTCTTATTGAAATTACCCAAACACCATTGTATGGGTAATGTCATGAAATTTCTTTCCTGTTATCAAAAGGGTTTTCTACTTTCTATCCTGTCTTAGATATCATGCTCTGTTTGTCCTTGGGAAGGATATATGCTGAAACATGTGTTTAACCACATTTTCCTTTCCATTGTTCTGTTTAATCTGATGATCACCTTTTCCTTTCCGTTGTTTTGTTTAACCTTTCTGGTGAGCTATATGATATAAGCAGTAATATTCTGCTGCTTATGTAAACACCTCGGTGTACAACTTTGTCAGTAAGACCCTGTTACTATTGTTGATGACATTCTGGTACCCACCGATGGACGAGAACTTTGCCTAATGGTCCGCCTCGTGCAATGAGCAGGAAAATGGTTCTCTTCGTCTCTCGCCCTTGGTATTGACATTGTTGCCAACATAACTGATAGGCTACCCTTTGACATGTCTTGCTATCACGACCGTGCAAGATATCAACGCTTTTCCTACTGTTAACCTCATGGTGGGCCCATAACCCACAGTTCCACAGGATCGAAACCTGACTCTCCTGTACACCCCCGGTTTCCAAAGTTATTCCTCGAGCTTGACTTCTTATGTAACTCACGGGCCACCTGCCTAGTGATCTATTCGGGTATCAGACACAAAACTTATTCCCATTGCTCTGGACCCCTTTTACAATTTGTTTCAGGCATCACACGATTACCTACCCGCTTGAAACTTCTCATGGTACCTTCTTACTTTGCTCTCGATATTTTCTTAAGTTCCAGTTCGAGAGTTACTATCCGCCACCTTCCCCGATGTTAGCTACCAGATAGTCAACCTTGCAGAGGTCCGTTCTCTCGAAATACCCCCTTTATTCTTTCGTAAGTACGACAGAGTTTCCGAAGAAAGGATGCTGACTTCATCTTAATGACCTGAAGCAGAAAAAAGAAGACATCAATGTAATGGATCGACCACTTAGAGAAGAGCAACCAAGACCGAGAAGATTTGTTAGAATTTCGTAACCCAAACCTTCCCCCTTTACTTCCCTCTTAATCTCGGGACGAGATTTCTTGTAGTGGAGGAGAATTGTGACGCCCGGATAATTAAGCTACACTAACCCTCTGTTAAGGATGCTGAGTCACCATGATTACCGTTGTTAATCTCGTGTTAGTTCGAAACCGATTCAAATTCAAAATTCAAAATCAAGCAAACAATAGAAGTTTTCCAATATTAAAACTAAAATGTTCAATAAATAGTAGATAGATCAGAGGGTAGGATAAAATTGTAAACAACATTATTAAAATTTGATAAGTCATTTAAACAACCTCAAACAGTGGCTGAATACATTATTTAATAACCTTTTAATTAATTCTAATCTAATGTGAAATGATATTTCACCCAGACTAGTTTTTGGTGCTAGGATCTAATGCACTGCAATTTATGAGCTAGCTCCCGTATTTTATAATAATCAATTAGGTGCTAAACATTTTTGAAAAGCAGAAAAAGGATAAATAAAAAGAAAAGAAATAAAACAAAGCAAAACAAAAGGACCCCCCCATGGGCCGGCCAGCCAGTGCTAGCCAGCCGGCCCAAACCGGCCCAGCCGCCTCACTCCACCATAACCCCACCCGGTCAAACCCTAGCCCGACCAAGACTACACCACTCCCCGCCCGATCCCCATCTCTCCCTCGTTTCCCCACCTCGCGCCAGACGCCTTTCAAGACGCACGATCGTGCTCGGAGAGGAACTCCCCGCGCCCGATCCCCTCGCCAACCACGACGCCTCCGCCGTGTCTCCCTCTGGTTCTCCTGCTGTAGAGCATCGCCGCCACCGCGAGTTTCCCCTCCACCGTCACGTCTCCTCCGCCCGTCGCCGTCTTCCCTGCTCCGTCGGGGCCGCCACCGGCACCGAAGGCCGCCCCACTCCACGGCCTCCTCAGCACGGCTCCTATTCCTCCGCACCTCTGCTTCATCCTCGTGCCTGCCGGCCCGTCCGGCCACCGGACCTCGTCGGCAAGGTCCCGCCGGCCCCGCCCCGAGTGGATCAGGATCGGGGGCAACCGATGCCCCGACCCGTCACGCGCCATCGCCCCACCACCCCCGACGCCGACATCCTGGAGCGCCTTCGCCGGACCTCCCCGCCGGCCTGCTTCCCCTCCACCGCATCGTCTCCGTCCTCCTCCTCGCCCCCGCCCCCCTCCCCCCCGTTGCCCTGGACCCTACGCGCCCCCCGTGAGCACCTCTCCTCCTCCTTCCCCTGGGTTCCCGCTCGACAACCACGGCCATAACCGTCGTGTGCACGCGCGCTCGCACTCCCGTCGCGTGCCTCGCCTCACCTTCCCTCCATGTGAGCTGCTCCGGCCAGCCCCGCCACTACCTCCACCACCGCGCCACCCGCGGCCCTCCGCCACCTCTCCTGGCCGGCGTCGTGGGCGCCGGATGCTTCGTCCATGGCCTCGCCCGAGAAGCCTCTGGGCTCGCCTCGCGCCCGCGCCCTGCTTGTTCAAGACGCCCACAAGCCCTTGCGCCCGCTTAGGCCCCTGGGGCCAATGTCAGTCGAGGCCCAAACCCCCAGAACGATTTTATAAAAAAAAGAATAAAAAATGATAATAAGTAATTAAAATTATTAATTAATCAATTAGTTAATTAAATCAATTAACTTAATTAATTAGGTTTAATTAAACTAATTAAAATCTATTACCCTAATAACCTAGTTAGACTAAATTAACTAGTTAGTTAATGTAACAGCCAATGACAGGGGCCCCACCCCTTGTTGACCAGTCAAACGTTGACTGGTCAACTGGGACCCCTGGCCCACCTGTCAGCCTCTGGTACACTTCGGTGTACGCAGAGCTGGGTGCACCTAGCATTTAGCTATTTAATTTCGAATTAATAATGATTTCAGAATATTGCTAAAACTTGGAAAAATCATAATAAATAAACCGTAGCTCGGATGGAAAAACTTTATACATGAAAGTTGCTCAGAACGACGAGACGAATCCGGAAACGCTGCCTGTTCGTCCGTCACGCGTCCCTAACCTATCGAACATGCAACTTTCCCCCTCCGGTTCATCTGTCCGAAAACACGGAACACCGGGGATACTTTCCCGGATGTTTTCCCCCTTCACCAGTATCACCTCCTACAGCATTAGGTCACCTCTAGCACCGCGTATTGCCATGTTACGCTTTAAGATACTTTGATTTCTCTATTATTTATTGTGTTCCCCCTCCGTTACTTCTTTTCGGTAGACCCCGAGACTGCCGGCGACCCCCAGTTCGACTACGGTGTTGACGATCCCTCCTTGCCAGAGCAACCAGGCAAGCCCCCCCTTTGATCACCAGATATCGCCTATTCTTCTCTATACTGCTTGCATTAGAGTAGTGTAGCATGTTACTGCTTTCGGTTAATCCTATTCTGATGCATAGGCTGTCATTGTTGCTACAGTTGTTACCCTTACCTGCTATCCTACTGCTTAGTATAGGATGCTAGTGTTCCATCAGTGGCCCTACACTCTTGTCCGTCTTCCATGCTATACTACTGGGCTGTGATCACTTCGGGAGGTGATCACGGGCATTTACTATATACTTTATACTATTACATTACCTGTGATACTGTTCGGAGATGGGGGCTGAAAGGACAGGTGGCTCCATCCCAGTAGAGGCGGGCCTGGGTTCCCGACGGCCCCCGACTGTTACTTGTGGCGGAGCGACAGGGCAGGTTGAGGCCACCTAGGAGAGAGGTGGGCCTAGGCCTGGTCGGCGTTCGCGGATACTTAACACGCTTAACGAGATCTTGGTATTTGATCTGAGTCTGGCCATTTGGTCTATACGCACTAACCAACTACGTGGGAAATATATGGGCACTCGGCGTCGTGGTATCAACCGGCACTTCGTGACGTCACGGCCGAGCGCGCGCTTGATTGGAACGTAAGCCTGCTCTTGTATTAAGGGGCTAGTTACGCTTCCGGCCGCCCTCATAGCGTCTTGGTGTGCTATGGGCGATGGGCCCTGACCCTGGCGCTTAGGTTTAGACCGCGCTGGCTGGCCTCTGTTGTGCCTAGGTGGGGCTGCGGCGTGTTGATCTTCGCGGCGGGCATGACCCGTAAAAGTGTGTCCGCCAAATGGGATCAAGCGTGTTGAGTTATGTGGTGCACCCTGCGGGAAGTTAATCTATTGAATAGCCGTGATCTTGATAATGGGACGACTTGGAGTTGTACCTTGACCTTATGACAACTAGAACTGGATACTTAATAAAACACACCTTGAAGTTCAGATATAACCCGGTGATCGCTCTCTAACAGGGCAATGAGGAGGGGATCGCCGGGTAGGGTTATGCTATGCGATGCTAGTTGGAGGACTTCGGTCTACTCTCTTCTACATGTTTGTAAGACGGAGGCTGCGAGCGTAGTCTTGACATGATTAGTTATCCCCTCTTATTACGGCATTCTGCAGTTCAGTCCATCGATATGGCCCTTTACACATATATCCATGCATATGTAGTGTAGCTCCTTGCTTGCGAGTACTTTGGATGAGTACTCACGGTTGCCTTGTTCCCCCTTTTTCCCCTATCTCTATCCAATTGCTGCGACCAGATGAAGGAGTCCAGGAGCCAGACGACACCGTCGGTGATGACTACTACACCGGAGGTGCCTACTACTACGTGCAGCCCGCTGACGACGACCAGGAGTAGTTAGGAGGATCGAGGCGCAGAGGCTGCGCCTCTTCGTCTGTATCCCGCTTTGTGCTAGCCTTCTTAAGGCCAACTTGTTTAACTTATGTACGTACTCAGATATTGTTGCTTCCGCTGACTCGTCTATGATCGAGCACTTGTATTCGAGCCTTCGAGGCCCCTGGCTTGTATTATGATGCCTGTATGACTTATTTACGTTTTTAGAGTTGTGTTGTGATATCTTCCCGTGAGTCCTTGATCTTGATCATACACGTTTGCGTGCATGATTAGTGTACGATTGAATCGGGGGCGTCACACAATTTCATAAGCAGCCTTAAAAGCAATGGCGCCAAAAAAGAGTCTTGATGACCCACAAGTATAGGGGATCTATTGTAGTCCTTTCGATAAGTAAGAGTGTCGAACCCAACGAGGAGCAGAAGGAAATGATAAGCGGTTTTCAGCAAGGTATTCTCTGCAAGTACTGAAATAAGTGGTAACATATAGTTTTGTGATAAGATAAATTGTAACGAGCAACAAGTAACAAGAGTAAATAAAATGCAGCAAGGTGGCCCAATCCTTTTTGTAGCAAAGGACACGCCTGGAAAAACTCTTATAATAGGAAAAGCTCTCCCGAGGACACATGGGAATATGGTCAAGCTAGTTTTCATCACGCTCATATGATTCGCGTTCGGTACTTTGACAATTTGATATGTGGGTGGACCGGTGCTTGGGTGCTGTTCTTACTTGAACAAGCATCCCACTTATGATTAACCTCTATTGCAAGCATTCGCAACTACAACAAAAGTATTAAGGTAAACCTAACCATAGCATGAAACATATGGATCCAAATCAGCCCCTTACGAAGCAACGCATAAACTAGGGTTTAAGCTTCTGTCACTCTAGCAACCCATCATCTACTTATTACTTCCCAATGCCTTCCTCTAGGCCCAAATAATGGTGAAGTGTTATGTAGTCGACGTTCACATAACACCACTAGAGGCTAGACAACATACATCTCATCAAAATATCGAACAAATACCAAATTCACATGACTACTAATAGCAAGACTTCAACCTTGTCCTCAGGAACAAACATAACTACTCACAAAGCATATTCATGTTCATAATCAGAGGGGTAATAATATGCATAAAGGATCTGAACATATGATCTTCCACCAAATAAACCAACTAGCATCAACTACAAGGAGTAATCAACACTACTAGCAACCTACTAGCACCAATCCCGGACTTGGAGACAAGAATTGGATACAAGAGATGAACTAGGGTTTGGAGATGAGATGGTGCTGGTGAAGATGTTGATGGAGATTGCCCTCTCCCAATGAGAGGAGCGTTGGTGATGATGATGACGATGATTTCCCCCTCCCGGAGGGAAGTGTCCCCGGCAGAACAGCTTTGCCGGAACCCTAGATTGGATCTGCCAAGGTTCCGCCTCGTGGCGGCGGAGTTTCGTCCCGAAAGGTTGCTTAATGTTTTTTTCTCATCGAAAGACTTAATATAGGAGAAGATGGGCATCGGAGAGCCACCAGGGGGCCCATGAGGTAGGGGCGCGCCCGAGTGCGCCCCCCCTCGTGAGCGGTGGTGTGGGCCCCGGCCTTCATCTTGGCGACGATTTTTCTTTATTTATTTTAAGATATTCCATGGAGTTTCAGGACTTTTGTAGTTGCACAGAGTAGGTCTCCAATATTTGCTCCTTTTCCAGCCCAGAATTCCAGCTGCCGGCATTCTCCCTCTTCATGTAAACCTTGTAAAATAAGAGAGAATAGCTATAAGTATTGTAACATAACGTGAAATAACAGCCCATAATGCGATAAATATCGATATAAAAGCATGATGCAAAATGGACGTATCAAGAGCCATCAGAACGTGCCTACACTTCCAGCATTCATTTTCTGAGAGAGAACCACCTACTCATGTGTTGAGACCAAGATATTCCATGCCAACCACAAGAATCTTGATCTCTAGCCTTCCCCAAGTTGCTTTCCACTCAAATCATCTTTCCACCAAATCAAACTCTGTGAGAGAGAGTTGAGTGTTGGGGAGACTATCATTTAAAACACAAGAGCAAGGAGTTCATCATCAACACACCATATATTACCTTTTGGAGAGTGGTGTCTCCTAGATTGGTTAGGTGTCACTTGGGAGCCTCCGTCAAGATTGTGGAGTTGAACCAAGGAGTTTGTACGAGAAAGGAGATCGCCTACTTCATGAAGATCTACCCTAGTGAGGCAAGTCCTTCGTGGGCAATGGCCGTGATGGGATAGTGAAGGTTGCTTCTTCGTGGACCCCACATGGGTGGAGCCCTCCGTGGACTCGCGCAACCGTTACCCTTCATGGGTTGAAGTCTCCATCAACATGGATGTACGATAGCACCACCTATCGGAACCACAGAAAAAATCTTCATGTCTCCAATTGCATTTGCATACTCCAATCCCATGCCTTTACATTCTTGCAACTTGCATAATTTACTTTCCGCTGCTCATATGCTCTTGCCATGCTTGCTTGAAATGTATTGTGAATGTTTATACTTGCGCTAAAACTCCACCTTAACTTGAAGAAATTAAAAACTGTTGCTTTTCTTTGTTGAGGGTTTAATCACCCCCCCCCCTCTAGACACCTCTTCTCTATCCTTTCACAACTAATTGCAATATATCAGGATTAATAACATGTGGTGGTGTTGCAAGCTTACTCAAAACATAAGGTGAATCAAGTGCAGAGCTAGATAATAGCTCCTTACCTGCCCTTGTGTTAGAGGGAACGATCTTGGTTCTATCATCCTTAAGATTGTTCATAGTGATCAATAGATATAAATCCCAAGTGACTCAACAATTATAGCTATGCTCCCCGGCAACGGCGCCAGAAAAAGGTCTTGATAACCCACAAGTATACACTATATAAAAAAGACACATCCGTGACATTTTGGGCAGAACGAAATTTTTTCTGTCATGCTTATGAAAATTATTGGTCTTGATAATTCGCCAGCACCGGCGCTGGTCCAGGTGCCGGTGTCAGTCTTGGCGCCGGTCTCGGTGTTGGTGGCGGTGTCGGTCTCAACCTCGATGTGACACGGGGGTACTGCAACAACCGTTGCTCCTCCAGATAGTTCAAATAGTTGCCTGTCACCTCTTAGACGTTGCAATTATTAGAACCCTCTCCTTCATCGTTGCTAGCCATGTTTCCTACGATTAAGTCTAGTCAATTAATTCTAGACCTGATAAAATGAATAATGACAGAAAAAGGCCTATGTTTTGCCAGAATGTTGATTCATTCCCGTTGCGACAAATCCCGGGCACTCGATATGTCCTAGTTTGTAGCACAGTCATGCCGAAATTCACGGAAAATTTCGGCATGACCTTTGCTAAAGAGTGGACAAATCAAGCGCCTGAAATTTGTCGGAATGGAAATGAATCAACATTTCCGCAAAACATAGGCCACTCAGAATCATTCCCTGCATACAATGTTCAAATATCATCTTCGACACTGCAACACATGTCCAAATACGATTACTAAGATAAACCTACACAACGATGGAGCTCCTCCCACCTCCCCTCTCCTCTCCTCTCCTCCCACCCACACGCTCCATCGAAAACCATGGCGATCTCTAATATGATTCAAGATGGAAGGTCTTTTGCATTGGGATTTTGCCCCTGGCTTAGCCCTTGCAGATCAGGTGAGAAGAAAATTTGGTTCCTTGTAGTTTCTTTTTCTTCGGCCTCCTTTCCTCTTCATGAAGAATCTCTGGGTATTTCTCTTCAATGTTGTATTGGAGGAATCAGTTCTGGTTTTAACGTGCACAAGATCAACCCTTGATTGTTTCGCTTTTCGGTAGCCAATAACAGAGGGACATTTTATTTATGGTCTTAAGGATCGTATTTGGCCGGACTTTATCTGCCATTTTCATCTATTCAATGACCGTTTTGCTCGAGTCCCCTCGTCTACTCGTAATTGGCATGCGGATAAAGAATTATCAGAAATTTCAGCCAGACACCCAATGGCTATCAAATCGGACTTGGGATTTCTGAAATTAGGTTCTATGGGGTTTGATTCTTCCCATAATGAGATAGGAAAATTCTCTTTGGCACCAAATAATCATATGGTTTTTTCTAACAAGATGCTCGGGAAGCTTCATCATCCTCCTCTCTTCCGAAGAACACTCTGGGAATTCAAATTCCATTTGGTTCTTTTTTGGCAATAAGAATTGAGGAGCCCGTAATTGAGGAATCTCCTAGAATTTCTTTAATGAAGAAATATCTCAGTTTGGCAGAATTGGAGGATGAGCACAATCTAGCGTGTCTACGTTTGGGTGCGTTTAATTGCCCCATTAATGCTTCTTATCCTTTGCCACCCTGGTGCTTCCTCAAATCGGCTTTCAAATACGCCCTAGCCCATGTTTTCTGCCCTCCTCAACTATCGGCCCAGCATAAGGCGGACTTGGCCCAGGTCTCCTACTCTGAGGAGGAGATTACTACTCTTGATTAAAATTGGGCGGTTTTATGTGCTCGCTGCCTCTAATGGGGTCACCAGAAAATCCACTGCCCGGCTAGGGTGATTTGTATTAATTGTTCAACACCTGATCACAAGGCAAGTAAATGCCCGGCTCGGATTACTCAACAACAAATTGGGCCATTTCAGGCAGTCAAGCCACCACACTTCAATCCCCCCAACTTTCCTACGGCCCCGGTATCTCACCTAAATAAACGCGAACGGAAACAGACCGTCCGATGTGAGGCCTGCAGCCACTATGGACACATGGCACAATCCTGTTGATGGAAGAGGTGGCATGAGCGTTGGCAGTGGATCCCAAAATATCCTCACAATACCAAAACTACCCCTCACGCTTCCGCTTCTCCTCGGTTTCCTCAATCGACACTGCCCTGCTCCAGCCATTCGACCCCTCTGCCACCGCCGTCACCTCAGCCGCTCTCCATCCGCACCACCACCATGGCGAACTACCCTCTCAATCCGGTGCCTTTCTTGCTGCTGGGCTTCGTCGTTGAACCAGGACCGGCGGATCGTGTCATCCACAGTGGCATGGTCATCAGACCAATCCCACCGCTCAACCATGACTTCCTGGCCATTGCGGAGTCCAGCCACTATGTTCCCCAGCATCGCCGTGCCACCATTCGTCATGCCATCCATGGTTTGCTTCATGAGGCCCGGCTTTACACTACTGAAGTTAGCGGCCACCCGTTTGGAATCAGGATTTTTGGTTTTGCGGATTCATTCATCAGAGACACTGCGGTAGCGACACCATTAGAACTGGAAGATGAAGATCTGCTCAGTACTTTTGTTCCTCACCATGAAGCGCTTAACCGTCACACCACCACTTTTGGCCCTGAGATTTGGTTGATGTATTTTGGATTTCCCTATGATTACCAGACAGACTACTAGATTAACAAGTCTCTGGGTGGTTTTGGTGCTCTTGTCTCTTGGTATAACCCTCGTCAAGATCGCCAGTTCATGCTGATCAAAGCCAGAGTTCTGCGTCTGCGACTTGTGCCTAAAAGTTTCGTGGTCTGGCAGCTGGGCGGGCCCCATGATTTTTGGACCATGCAGATCACGATCCTCAGAAGCAATGACTGGAACAGTCTCCTTCCTGAGGTTCTGCCTGCTGGAGAGGAACCACCACCACCTGATGGAAACCCACACCCCCAATTTGGACCGAATCTGACAGCGGAGCAACTCTATCAGCAACAGGTGCACAATTGGCTTGTGCAGAATGGTGCACCAGAGGGGCCTGATGCACAGCAGGATTAGGCTAATGCAGGCTGGGGTGCATGGCCAGAGTCGGCGGCGGCTCCCCTGCCTCAACTGCCTCCCTATCTCATGAACTTTCAGGCTTGGCTTGCAGCACAGGGATTACAAGTGCAGGATGGTTTGGTGCTTGAAAACAACATCTCTGTCGGCGTTCTGGGAACGGGGGTACCCAGACTTGCCTGCCTGCGGCCTGCGGCGTGGCTCAAGAGGTGGCCAAGACGCCCATCTTCATCAACACGAGCTCAAGACCCTCGCGAGGGGCCAAGCCTCATGGGCGGACTGACGTGAAGCTTCCTCGAGCACGGCCTCGTCAGCTGGCTCGCGAGGAGGCGGAGAGATCAAGGCGGGGGACCTCACGAGGTGCCCATGACGCAAGCCATGACGACCAAGGGCGCCAGGCGGGCGCCAGCCCGCGCAGTGTCCTCCTTTCCTCTTTGGTGCAAAGGGATCAAGCGCAGGTGAGAGCATCAAGCAAAGGCATCCGTTTTGGTGCAACGAGACCAAGACCATCGCAACGGCAGGAAGGAAGTCATCATGGAGCCCAAGCCGGCGTCACCACCAGAGCCTTTGACAGGCAAGGACCAACTTTAGTCAGGATAAGTGTACTAGATGTTCCCCTTCAAAATGGCCAATTGTTGGCGCCCTTCCCGCTCAATATTTGGGAGGAGGCCCAGGGCCTTAACCTATAAATAGGACTAGCCACCCACAGGGTAGAGGCATCTGGAAATCTTGGAGATCGCATAGAGAAAGAGAGAGAGAAGCGACTGAACTCCCACTAGTAGTTCATCGCACCAGCCAAGAACAGACCCTCGCGAGGCTGTTCTTCCTTGTATTGTCCATCATCAGCCCCAGAGGCAATCCACCACACCACAAACTAGAGTACGGTATTACACCACAATGGTGGCCCGAACTAGTATAAACCCTGTGTCTCTTGTGTTGTTCCTTTCATAGTTTAGATCCTAGCGAGACGGCGAGGTGCAGGTAGGTAGAGGGCGAGATCTCCGCGCGCACCCCAGTGTTCGAACCTAGAGGGTCTGCCGGAACCCTAAATCCGACATTTGGCACGCCAGGTATGGGTGCGCCGGAGCTTTCCCTTCCACCGACCCGCTCTCCGCCGACACCGCACTCGCCCTGCGATGAGCAGCGCGCCGCCCACTCCGGTTGCTAGCTCCAGCACGGGGGCCAGGGGGCTCCGAGCCTTGGCCCCAGCCTTGCGACAGGTGCGGTGGCCGGACAAGTTCAAGCCGGAGACGCCGCCGCGCTACAACGGCACAACTGATCCGCTGGCCTTCCTGCTGGCGTACGAGGAGGCCATCCTCGAGGCAGGAGGTGACGACAGGGTCATGGCTAACTGGCTTCCCATGGCCCTCACCGACGCCACGCGCGCATGGCTGCTCACCTACCGGCGGTTTCCGTGGCCTCTTGGGAAGAGCTGTGCAACCTCTTCCTCGCCCAGCACGCTGCGCCGGCGCCCCAGTCGTCATGGCTCTCTTGGGCGGCTCGCAAGCGCCACCTTCAGGCCGCCATGTCAAGCCATTCGTCCGCCAGGTCGGCGCTGCCTCCACGCGGCAGGGGGCTTCCTAGGTCGGTCGGCGCCCAAGGCCGATCTGGCCTACAGCTCGGAGGACTACCCCTCCAACTCAACCTGCTCGGGCGCGCTCCCAATGTTGTGCACCCCCACCATCTGCAGGTGGCTGTCACCAGGACTCTCATCGACGGCGGCGCGGGCCTCAGCATGCTCTCGGTCGAAGCCTTCAGCCTCTTCCACATACTGCCGGAGCGGCTTCAGCCCAGCCGGCCTTTCTTGGGCGTCGGGGGCGGGTCGTCCAGCTCCCTGGGGTAGATCCGTCTCCCGGTAACCTTTGGCACCTAAGAAAACTTCCGCACGGAGCTAATCGACTTCGATATCGCCCCCATCGGCCTCCCATACAACACCATCCTCGGCTACCCAGCACTCTCAACCTCGTTGAGCACCCCGTGTACTTCGTCAGCACAGTGTTGCGGGACGCGAGGGCGCGGTACCCCATGCCTCAGAAACTCCTCCTCCCGCTATTGGTGGCCTCGCGCAAGCTGCGGCATTATTTTCAGGGCCACCCCATCAAGGTTGTCTCAACGTACCCCTTGGAAAGGGGGCTCAGGAGCCCTAACTCAGCTGGAAGAGTTGTTGACTGGAACATTGAACTGCAAGCATTTCAGCTGGAATTCAGCACAACCAGAGTCATCAAGGGGGCCGCCTTGGCGGATTTCATGGCAGAATGGACGGAGGCGCCGGGCCTCAAGGCTAATGAGGATCGATCCCTTCCCCGGGAAGCGAGGCGCCGGACGGTTGGGTCATGTACTTCGACGGGGCGTTCTCCATGCATGGCGCGGGGGCTGGTTTGGTGCTTATATCTCCTACTCAAGACAAGCTCTACTACGTTGTGCGGCTCTGTTTCCAGCACGGAGAAAAGGTCTCCAACAACATAGCAGAGTATGAAGGCCTAATAGCAGGCTTGAAGGCCGCAGCTGCCCTAGGAGTGAAGCGCCTTACCATCAAGGGTGATTCACAACTCCTCGTCAACTTCTCCAATAAGGTATACGAGCCGAGGGACGAGCACATGGAAGCCTACCTCACAGAGGTCCATAGGATGGAGAAGCAGTTCTGGGGGCTGGAGTTGCAGCATGTGCCCCGTCGCACCAATCAAGAGGCCGACGACATCGCCAAACGAGCATCCAGGCGGCTACCTCAGGAGCCTGGCGTCTTCGAGGAACGACTCTTCAAGCCCTCGGCCATGCCATCCTTTGTCAAGCGGTGCAGCCTGGGAGGAGTTCCCCACCACCAGCCTCGGGAGCCCGGTGCGTGGCCCGGCCTCAGGAGCATGCCTGCTCTTGACGCTGGAGCCTCAGGAGGGGTGCTTGATCACAGAGCTCCAGAGCTACTTGACGCAAGGGATCTTGCCGGAGAAGGAGGAGGAAGCGGAGCGTGTGGTGCAGCAAGCCACAACATACTGCATCATTGATGGAGAGATCTACCGGAAGCGACCAAATGATGTGTCCCTACGCTGCATCTCCAGGGAGCAAGGGAAGGAACTGCTGGCAGATATACATGGTGGAGACTGTGGGCATCATTCATCATCGCGGACCCTCGTTGGCAGGCGTTCATGGCGGTTTTATTGGCCCATCGCTCAATGACACCGTCGAACTGGTGAAGGCTTGCGAGGCCTGCCAATTCCATGCCAAGCAGATCCATCAGCCGGCGGGAGGTCTGCAAACTATACCCCTCTCGTGGCCGTTCGCAGTCTGGGGGCTGGATATCCTGGGCCCGTTTCCTCGGAGCGCCAGGGGGCTATCGCTATCTCTATGTCGCCGTGGACAAGTTCACCAAGTGGGCTGAAGTGGAAGCCGTCCACAACATCCCCGCAGGTTCTGCGGTCAAGTTCATCAAGGGCATCGTGAGTCGGTTCGGGGTGCCGAACCGCATCATCACCGACAACGGTTCGCAATTCACCAGTAACCTCTTCAAAACATATTGCGCTAACCTTGGAACGCAGATATGCTACGCCTCGATAGCACACCCGCGGAGCAACGGTCAGGCCGAGCGGGCCAATGCAGAGGTCCTGAGGGGCCTCAAAACCAGGACATTTAAGAAGAAGTTGGAGGCCTGCGGTAGAGGCTGGTACGATGAGCTTCAGTCCATATTGTGGTCCATCCGCACAACCGCGACCAAGCCGACTAGCGAGACCCCGTTCTTCCTGGTTTATGGAGCTGAAGCGGTCCTCCCTCACGAGGTCAGACGTCGTTCCCCACGGGTCCTGGCGTTCGACGAGGCGCAGCAGGACGCCATGCGGGGGACGGACCTCGTGCTGGGGGAGGAACGTCGTCGGGAAGCCGCGCTACGAGCGACAAGATACCAACAAGCGCTGCGGTGATACCACTGCCGCAACATCCGCCCCAGGACTCTCGAGGTAGGGGACCTCGTGCTCAGGCGGGTTCTCTCCAGGGAAGGGCTGCATAAGCTATCTCCCATGTGGGAGGGCCCGTTCAAGGTTGTTAATGTTTCCAGGCCCGGCTCCGCGCGCTTGGAGACTCAGGAGGGGGTGCCCGTCTAGAACGCGTGGAACATCCAGCACCTCCGAAGGTTTTACCCCTAAAAAGGCCCAGAGCCTGTGAAGAAGGCGAACGCCTGTGAAGCTGTTACGTTTTGGAAAAGGCCCAGAGCCTGTGAAGAAGGCGAACGCATGTGAAGCTGTTACGTTTCGGAAAAGGCCCAGAGCCTGTGAAGAACGCGAACGCCTGTGAAGCTATTACGTTTTGGAAAAGGCCTAGAGCCTGTGAAGAAGGCGAACGCCTGTGAAGCTGTTACGTTTTGGAAAAGGCCCAGAGCCTGTGAGGAAGGCGAACGCCTGTGAAGCTGTCGCATTTTGGAAAAGGCCCGGTGCCTGTGAAGAAGGCAAACACCTGTGAAGTTTATCTTTCTGAGAAAGGCCCGGAGCCTGTGAAGAAGGCCAATGCCTGTGAAGCTCGCCGCCCGTGACACTCTCGCGTAATAATGAGTTGGGGTTGTACACGCCCCGGAGTCTCGAGGCGCCCGGCCTCAGCCACAGGGCTCCCTCCCACGCCCAGTGGCAGCACTTAGCTCCACGCTGGTGAGAAGACGTCGAAGACTAGATTAGGTGCCGGACGCGGATTTTCTCATTTGCTTTCTGCAGTTGGCTTGTTCATCCCCATTCAAGGTTTTATTGAAGTTGTTGCCGTCTTTGGCTTGTGACTCTTTGCCTTTTCGCTCACCTGCCTCGATTTCTCTCGCGCAAGTCTCGCGAGGGAGCAACGCGGGCACTCTCGCGAGTGTTTTCTGCCCTTATCGTTTGAGGCTTCCCTACCCGGGTCCACTACAGGAGCACCCCTCCATTCTCAGGCCCCACGGGCACCGCGACATCAACACAGACTGGGTGGTCGCCTCCACAGCTGAGGCCGGGAGCTACCTCTCCAGACTAACCCTCGCAGGACATGAAGCGTTCGACGAGGCCTCGGCCTCGGGAAGCAAAGGCCACGACAGGCCCCACCGAGCTAAGTAATTTCTACGCGCAGGCATGTGGGGAAAAGGCACAATACCGAAATAGAGGAAACAGTATGATAATTAACAGCAATAGTCCAAGCACGCCCCCGCGGGGCCCTACACTACTGTCTCTTTGCGCAGGAAAGGAAAAAAGAACAAAACAGGCGCGACTCGCCCGACACCAACTCGCGGGGGAGACTCGAACTGCCTCCGGAGCTCAGGCGGACTCCATCTCGCGCTTCACCGAGGCGCGACGGCGGGCAGACCCGCTACCTCCCTCCAGGCGGGCGCGGGGGCGCGGAGGCTGATCGCGGCCACCGCTGGAGGAGCCGCTTCCCGAAGAAGAGCCGTCGAAGCTCGATGAACCCCGAGCGCCGCCGACCACGCGCGCGCTGTCGTCTTCATCGTCGCTGGGGCTGGACCCACGGCCGCGGTCGTCGTTCTCAGGGCAGCACCCAGCGCGGCGACCATCTTCCCCAAACACTCTCACGTAGAGGGTGGCATCGCCGTATAACTTGAAGTGCAGGGTGCACCGCCGGCTCAGACCACGCGCACGGGCAAACGTTTGCCAGCCGCGGGTCAGGGCTAGGCTCCCGGCTGCAGAGACCTCCAGCGAAGCCCAGGAGGCCCGGCTGCAACAACCATCCGCCTGAAGCCAGAGGCCGCCCGAGGCACTGGCCGGAAGCTCACCTAGGAGGAAGCGAGGAAGCTGGAGCCGGGTGCTGGTCGGCTCCGCCGACCACACAACGAACTCCAGCAGCACCTCTGCCGAGTGGAAGCGCGGCATAGGGGGTCGCGCGGCCGAAGTGCGCCCCCCCAGCAACGGCCTGCCGCCCGTCACCACGTGGGAGATCACCTCCACGGCTGCGAGGAGCCACCATAGGAGCCACAGGGTGTTTGCGAGGACGGCCTCGACCGCGCTTGGGCGGGGGAGAGTCAGGCTCCACCTCGCGGGCCTTTCCTTTCTCCGCGGCCGAGGACCTCTTTGGCCGAGCCATGAATAAGAAGGAGAAGCAAGAGGGGATGAACCGGAAGGGCAGGCGCCATCCCATACTTATAGCCAGAGGAGGCCAACCGCCGGCCTCCATGATCACAAGTAATCATGACCCGCTTTGCATGCAGGGACTTGTCAATTCGTGCAGTTGACGAGGCGTCGTGGGGGAGCAGAGCCGCCCACGTCCAATCAAC
The DNA here is from genome assembly GCA_021605205.1 of Aegilops longissima. Lineage (NCBI taxonomy): Eukaryota > Viridiplantae > Streptophyta > Magnoliopsida > Poales > Poaceae > Aegilops > Aegilops longissima. The sequence goes on from CM038678.1 coordinate 448,506,912, forward strand.
CGCCACGCGGCGCCCAAGGCCGCAGGCTGTTAGGGCCCGTGGCGCTTCTTACTTGCCCCTTCGCTTCTTTGCTTAGCCAAGTCCTGGCGCGCCTTGGGCCCGGGGGCTACTGTCGGCATTCTGGGAATGGGGGTACCCAGACTTGCCTGCCTGCGGCCTGCGGTGTGGCTCAAGGGGTGGCCCAGCACGGCCCATCTTCATCAACACGAGCTCAAGACCCTCGCGAGGGGCCAAGCCTCACGGGGCGGATGACAGGAAGCTTCCTCAGGCACGGCCTCGTCAGGCTGGCTCGCGAGGAGGCGGAGAGATCAAGGCGGGGTACCTCACGAGGTGCCCATGACGCAAGCCATGACGACCAAGGGCGCCAGGCGGGCGCCAGCCCGCGCAGTGTCCTCCTTTCCTCTTTGGTGCAAAGGGAGCAAGCGCAGGCGAGAGCATCAAGCAAAGGCATCTGTTTCAGTGCAACGAGACCAAGACTGTCGCAATGGCAGGAAGGAAGTCATCGTGGAGCCCAAGCCGGCTTCACCACCAAAGCCTTTGACAGGCGAGGACCAACTTTAGTCAGGATAAGTGTACTAGAAGTTCCCCTTCAAAATGGCCAATTGTTGGCACCCTTCCCGCTCAATATTTGGGAGGAGGCCCAGGGCCTTAACCTATAAATAGGACTAGCCACCCACAGGGTAGAGGCATCTGGAAATCTTGGAGATCGCATGGAGAGAGAGAGAGAGAGAGAAGCGACTGAACTCCCACTAGCAGTTCATCGCACAAGCCAAGAACAGACCCTCGCGAGGCTGTTCTTCCTTGTATTGTCCATCATCAGCCCCAGAGGCAATCCACCACACCACAAACTAGAGTAGGGTATTACACCACAATGGTGGCCCGAACTAGTATAAACCTTGTGTCTCTTGTGTTGTTCCTTTCATAGTTTAGATCCTAGCGAGGCGGCGAGGTGCAGGTAGGTAGAGGGCGAGATCTCCGCGCGCACCCCAGTGTTCGAACCTAGAGGGTCTGCCGGAACCCGAAATCAATCTCTGACAATGCCATGCAGGCGTGGCATGACTCCATCACGACTTCAGATGACACTGAGACTGACTCTACTAGTTTTGAGTTTGATATGATCGTGATTCCTGGTCAGGAGCTTTCTGATGCACCAAGGGTTGAGGACTCGATCTCTGTCTCTGTTGAACTTCATAACCATGGTCTGTGTTTTGGACTCTCCGCTCAAGGAGATGTACTCATGGCTCTTCTGTTGGAAAATCCTATACCTCGCCAGCAGCTCAATTCTGCTCTGTTCACTGCTCTTCGCCCGATGATGGATGCTTTTGGACCTTGGCGCTCTGGTTTTGGAATGAGCCAGAACTCACTTCAGGTTGCTGGGAACATTCAGTTCTCTCAGGCTATTTGTCAACAGATCTCCACCACTTTAGTGACTGCGTCTGACCAAACCTCCGTTCTGTCTGCTGCTAGTTCATACTTGGGCACTGCATTGCCAGCTGGTTCCCCCCTCCCCCCCCCCAATGCTTCTAATTTGGGAACCATCTGCATCCTCGACAATGACACCCAACATTGCAGAAGAACAGCAGGTTGATGCCAATGCACATTTTGCCATTGACATTGTCGTCGCTCCTCCAACACTGTCGGATACTTCGCTGCCCTTACCATTTGAGGGATCAAGCTTGATGTCCACTACTGCTCAGACTCAGAAGCAAACCAAAGGCAAGATGCAAGCTCCAGTTGACATAACCAACCTCCATCGTAGCAACAGGAATAACAAGTATGACGGCTTCAGAGTCACCTAGCCCAATGATTCTCGCCCAGCAAAGTCCAAGGTCAAGCCACGCATGATCCCATCTGCTTCTGGTGCTTCTGCGCACAACACCGTGGCTCATCCCTCCTCTGAAGTAGCCAATGCTGGAATGGATGATGCTGCAGCTCCCCCTCCCACACCAATCCCAACTCTGCAGGCCACTGGTATGAATCTCTGCGTGATACCTGCCGAAGAACTCACCACTTCGACCCCCTCTCGGAGGAGTAGTTGGATTTCTTATCTTTACTGCACTCGCTACCTGAACTTGATTTTCTTTATCGATGCTTTTGCATAACTGGAACGTACTTCGCTGGAATGTATGTGGTCTTAATGCGCTCGGTAATGCGATCAGTGCAAGTGGTTGCACAATCATTTGCTTGCAAGAATCTAAGATGCCATCCTTTGACACTACCGTCTTAAAATCTATGTTCCCTCGGCGTTTTGATCAATTTGCTTTCATCCCCTCGCAAGGGGCGTCTGGTGGGATCATCACTGTCTGGAATAGTAGCATCTTTGTAGGCCGGGTCATTTTATCTGAATAATTTGTGTTAGGTGTCGAATTCACATCCACGCAATCCAATCATTGCTGGAAGATCGTTAATGTATATGGTCATTGTCAGGGCGAACCTCGTGTCACATTTACTAATTGGCTATTTGATTTGAATATCCCCTCAATAGAAGACTGGCTGTTACTTGGCGATTTCAACTATATTCGCTCACTGGATAAACGTAACAAACCAGAGGGCAATGTGCACAACATGTTCACTTTTAATGATTTCATTTGTGAACAAAACCTCACTGAATTACCCATCAAGGGTCGTGCCTACACTTGGTCAAATATGAAGCTTCAACCACTCCTCGAGCAACTCGATTGTTTTTTACCATGCTTAACTGGACTACTTCTTTCCCTAACACCATGGTGTATCAGTTAGGTAAACCAGTCTCTGACCACACACCATGTTTTGTGGTCATCCAAACATCGATCCCCAAAAGCAAATTTTCAGGTTTGAATCATATTGGATCGCTCACCCTGGGTTCATGGAGGTTGTTGATCAAGCCTGGAACAAACCCATCAGATTTAATAAGCACTCCAATTGTGTGGCAAAAATAGGAGAAAAGCTTAAGGCTATTCGTTATGCTCTCAAGCAATGGAGTAAGAAAATTTCCCGCCTTAAAGTAGCCATTCAAAACACCAACAAAGCCCTTTTGGAGATTGATAATATCGAGGATCGTCGGACACTTACCACCCCATAAAGAAACTTTTGAACCATCCTCAAAAAGCATTTGATTCGACTCCTGCAATACCAAAAAGACTATTGGAAAAAAGGTGTACAATCAGATGGATTCAGTTTGGTGACGAAAATTCCAAAAAATTTGAAGCCGTGGCCACAGAACGCTACAGAAAGAACTGCATTAGTTCACTAAAAACTACTGACGGAGTGGACATAGATGATCATGCTGGGAAAGAGTCCATCATTTTTGAAACCTTCAAGGCCAGAATGGGACAAGCAAACCCTCAGCCTATGAAATTTGACTTACATAACTTGCTACGGATGGACGTGAACTTTACTGAACTCATTGCACCTTTCACACACAAAGAAATTGATGATGTTGTTTTTGAAATGCCACCCGATCGAGCCCCAGGCCCTGATGGTTTTAATGGAGCCTTCTTAAAAGCATGTTGGCCAATCATCAAGCACGATTTCTACCTTCTCTGTGATGAATTTCATCAAGGTGGCCTTAACTTGGAGAGCATTAATGCAGGTTATATCACACTGATCCCAAAAGTCAACTCGCCAGAATCTGTCAACGACTTTCGACCTATTACCCTCCTTAACTGCTGCCTGAAGCTGCTCACTAAAATTTTGGCCAATCGGCTGGAGCAAATTATCCTCCAAGTTGTGCACATAAACCAATATGGATTCTTCTGAGGCAGATCGATTCATGATTGCCTTGCTTGGGCTTTCGAATACATTCATCAATGCCAAACCTCCAAGAGAGAAATTGTCCTCAAACTAGATTTTGCCAAGGCTTTCGATACTATTGAACACTCTGCCATGCTCCTGATCATGAAGAAGATGGGTTTCCCGCCCAAATGGCTTGCTTGGATGGAGAGTATCTTCTCATCGGGCAAATCTTCTGTGTTGCTAAATGGAGTACCGGGACGACAATTCCAATGTAAATGTGGTGTACGCCAAGGGAATCCCATGTCTCCTCTGATCTTCGTCCTTGCAGCCGATTTACTACAGAGTGCCGTCAATGAAGCGCTTGAGCTCAACTTGATTAAACATCCCATCCCTCCAAAAGGTGACGCCAAATACCCTGTGATCCAGTACGCTGACGACACAATAATTGTTTTACCTGCCTATCTTGACCAGGCGACCAAGATCAAACAGATCCTTGAAGATTATGCCACGTCTATTTGTCTGAAAATTAACTTTCACAAGTCTACGCTTGTGTCCATCAACACACCGGCGAGCAAGTGCAGTGACTTGGCTAATCTATTTGGATGTACACAAGCCAGCATGCCTTTCACTTACCTGGGTCTGCCCTTAGGCACCACCCGGCCCTCGATCCTCGATCTAACACCGTTTGTGTGCAAAGATGAAAGGAAGATTACGACTGCGATGTCCCTCGTGTCTTACGCTGGAAAATTCGCCTTACTAAACTCACTCGTCACCTCGCTAGCCATCTATCCTATGGGGACACTACGACTGCCACCCAAAATTATTGCCCAGTTGGACAAAATTCGCAGACACTGCCTTTCGAATAAACGCACGGCAGATGGAGACAAACATAACTCTTTGGCGGCTTGGGACATGATCTGTAGACCTAAAAGAGCAGAGGGCTGGGTATTCTAGACCTCAGAGTGCAAAATGATGCACTAATGCTTGTCTGGGACACATATTATGATGAATCAATCCCTCATACAACAGATGCTTGTGGCTCTTTCTGGTGGCGTGACCTCATAAACCTTGTGCCGATCTACCGTGGCATCACTCAAGTACATGTTAAGAGCGGTGCTTCTGTACTCTTCTGGAAGGACAACTGGAACCAGACCATCCTGGCCGAGTAATAATCGTGAGCCTTCTCTCATGCCCTTGATGAAGATTTATCCGTCCAGGGTTTTTTGGCGGCCCCCACCCTTCATGCAACCTTTCACCTGCCACTCTCGCTGCAAGCCCACGACGAGCTCAAACTCCTCCAGAGGGATGTGGTTGCGGTGAAGTTGGAAGAGCAGAATGATATATGGTCTTATTGCTGGGGATCACCTGTGTTCAAGACTATGGCCTACTATCAATTCTTTTTCCGAGACGTGGTAGCCCACGTGACATTTAAATGGCTCTGGAAGACTAAATGCGTACCCAAAATCAAAGTCTTTGGCTGGTTCTTGCTCTCCGATCGGCTCAACACAAGGAACATGCTAAGAAGAAGGCATTACAATATTGGGACAAACTTTGACTGCCTGTTGTGTGGACTACACATCGAAGAAACCGTGGAACACCTATTCTTTCGTTGCACCATCAGCACAAAAATGCTGGCGTCTACTAAACATTTCATGGGCGGCGCAAGGTGATCGGTTGACTCTGGTAGAAAACTTGAAGACATAGCGTCCCCGCAAGATGATCATGGAGATATTTTACACTGCCGCCTGGAGTCTTTGGAAGGAACGCAACAATAACTACTTTAGACATGTGTCACCCTCCATTGCTTCATGGCTCAGTAGATTCAAGGATTACTTTGACAACATTAGATATAGACTGCCTGATCATAAGAGACATGTTGTCTCTTCCTTTTTGCAAAGTCTACCACAACAACCATAGGGTTTATGTATAGGGGCTGACCACCCCATCCCCCCCTTGTAAATACCACCATGTAATTGTTCCTGTTAATTTAATATAAATGCAGCAGGAGCCTTTCCTAATGTACCAACCTTCAAAAAAACACATGTCCAAATATACACGAGCAACCACATGTCCAAATATACATGTCAAAATTTCACAAGCTAATTCAAAAACTAAGTGTAGAAGAAAATTCAGTGAACTACTAATAGAAAAATATTCAGTTAACTTTAGTGCCTATAATGACGAAATGAAAAAAATTCAGTTAACTACTAATTTAATTCATTTAGGTCATTCATTTAACTTCACCTAATTAACCTATTGTACCACTACTACTAGCAGCACTACTAACCTAATTAACCTAGTAAAACCCTACTGCCCTAACTAAAAAACATCTAATTAACATCTGCTAGTACCACTAATGCCCTAACCTAATTAAGATCTACTAGTACCACTAGATACTCCTAGTAGCACTGCTGCAACATTTTCTTCATCTTGTTCTTTTAAAAAAACATCTCTGAAAAAAACCTAATTAAACCCTACTGCCCTAAATAAATTTTTGCTCTAAACCCTACTGCCCTAACTAATTTTTTCTCTAACCTAGCCAAGCTAGTTAACCTAATGAACCTAATTAACCTAGCTAGTTAACCTAGCTAACTAACCTAATTAAACTAGTTAACCTAGCTAGCTAGTTCTCTATCAAATCTCTAGTCCATGAGAGAGAGAGGAGGGGTGGGGCTTATAGAGGATACTCGGAGAGGCGGCGAGGGTGGCTCCGGTCACCGGGAGAGAGGTAGTGGCGGTGAGGGAGGCAGGACATCGAGGGCGGCTCCGGTGGCGGCGAGGGTGGCTCCGGTGGCATTGAGGGCGCGAGGCTCCGGTGGCGTCGAGGGTGCGCGGCTCTGGTGGCACCAGGGGCGTCGACGGTGGCAGGAGATGGCGAGGGAGGCAGCGGCGACGAGGCATGTAGGAGCGGACGAGAAGAGAATGGGGAATTGGGCGAAGGAGGGATGTTGCGCATGGCTAAGTCAAACTTAGCTATAGCACGGGGCTTCAGAACGCGCTACTGCTACATTAGCTATAGCGCTTGTTGGAAACAAGCGCTACTGCTATGTCTTTCTCCTTTATTTTTTTTTATTTTATTTTTCTTTACATTTTCTTTTTTTTTCTTTTCTCCTTTTCCTATTTCTTTTCATTTTCATTTACTCTTCTATTTGTTTTTCATTTTATTTTCTTTCTTCTACTGCACGGTGCAAACTTAGCAGTAGCACTCTCCCCTGAAAATGCGCTACTACTACACACTTAGCGGTAGCGCATTTTCTTCAAGCTCGTTACTACTATGCCTAGATTGTCGGCTATGCCTAGCTTGTCGGCAAGAGTGTGGGAATTATAGTAGTAGCGCGGTTTCCTGGAGCCGCACTACTGCTACCAGAATAGTAGTAGTGCCCTTTGCGACCTCGTGCTACGGGTAAGTAGCAGTAGTGCCTCATTTTAACCAGAACTACTGATAAGCTTCTGTGTATAAGGTTTTCCGTAGTAGTGGGCCCATGGATCCTACGGCCTGTAGGAGGGCCATGGTAGCAATGGCCCATATGTCGACCATTGTTATTGCAGCCACTAGCAAACCGAGGAAAAAGAACTGCAGTACTACAAGAAAACAAATAAACAAGACTATAAGAAAATAAATAAGCAACCAACCAACGCTACGATATTACGACAATTACACAGATTACATTCACTGGGCATCAAAGTTCGCCACCAGTGCAAATATAGGGAACAAAGCTAAAGGAAATATGCCCTAGAGGCAACAATAAAGTTGTTATTTTATATTTCCATATATCATGATAAATGTTTATTATTCATTCTAGAATTGTATTAACCGGAAACTTGATACATGTGTGGATACATAGACAAAACACCGTGTCCCTAGTAAGCCTCTACTAGACTAGCTCATTAATCAAAGATGGTTAAGTTTCCTAACCATAGACATATGTTGTCATTTGATGAACGGGATAACATCATTAGGAGAATGATGTGATGGAAAAGACCCATCCGTTAGCTTAGCATATTGATCGTTCAGTTTTATTGCCATTGCTTTCTTCATGTCAAATACATATTCCTTCGACTATGAGATTATGCAACTCCCGGATACCGGAGGAATACCTTGTGTGTTATCAAATGTCACAACATAACTGGGTGATTATAAAGATGCTCTACACGTATCTTCGGAGGTGTTTGTTGGGTTGGCATAGATCGAGATTAGGATTTGTCACTCCGAGTATCGGAGAGGTATCTCTGGGACCTCTCGGTAATGCACATCATAAGAAGCCTTGCAAGCAAAGTGACTAATGAGTTAGTTACAAGATGATGTATTACAGAAAGAGCAAAGATACTTGCCGGTAACGAGATTGAACTAGGTATGAAGACACCAACGATCGAATCTCGGGCAAGTAACATACCGATGACAAAGGGAATAATGTATGTTGTCATTACGGTTCGACCGATAAAGATCTTCATAGAATATGTAGGAGCCAATATGAGCATACAGGTTCTGTTATTGGTTATTGACCAGAGAGGTGTCTCGGTCATGTGTACATAGTTCTCGAACCCGTAGGGTCCGCACGCTTAACGTTCAATGACGATTTAGTACTATATGAGCTATGTGATTTGGTGACAAAATGTTTTTCGGAGTCCCGGGTGAGATCACAGACATGACGATGAGTCTCAAAATGGTCGAGAGGTAAAGATTCATATATAGGACGATGATATTCGGACACCGGAAGTGTTTCAGAGTGTACCGGGTACATATCGGAGTACCGGGCGGGTTACTGATGTCTACTACGTAACTTTATTCTTGTAGACACGTGTTGGGCCTCCATGCGTAGAGTTTTGTAGTACAGTAGCAATATTCCCTCAAGTGGATGACCTAAGGTTTATCAATCCGTGGGAGGCGTAGGATGAAGATGGTCTCTCTCAAACAACCCTGCAACCAAATAATAAAAAGTCTCTTGTGTCCCCAACACACCAAAATACAATGGTAATTTGTAGAGGTGCACTAGTTCGGCGAAGAGATGGTGATACAAGTGTAGTAATAATAGTAGATATTGATTTTTATAATAGGAACAATAAAAAACAGCAAGGTAGCAATTGATAAAACGGAGCACAAACGGTATTGCAATGCTTGAAAATGAGGCCTAGGGTCCGTACTTTCGCTAGTGCAATCTCTCAGCAATGCTAATATAATTGTATCATATAACCACCCCTCAACGTGTGATGAAGAATCACTTCAAAGTACCTATCTAGCGGAGAACAAAAGAAGAAATTGTTTGTAGGGTACGAAACCACCTTGAAGCTATTCTTTCCGATCGATCTATCCGAGAGTTCCTACTAAAATAACACCAAATAATTTCAGGTTCATAATACTCAATCCAACACAAAGAACTTCAAAGAGTGCCCCAAGATTTCTACCGGAGCAACAAAGACAAGAACGTGCATCAACCCTTATGCATAGATTACCCAATGTCACCTCGGGAATCCGCGAGTTGAGTGCCAAAACACATATCAAGTGAATCAATATGATACCCCATTGTCACCACGAGTATTCATATGCAAGACATGTGTCAAGTGCTCTCAAATCCATAAAAGTATTCAATCCGATAAAATGAAATCTCAAAGGGAAAACTCAATTCACCGAAACAAGATAGAGAGGGGAAAACACCATATGATCTGACTATAGTAAAAAAGCCCGCGATACATCAAGATCGTGACATCTCAAGAACATGAGAGAGAGTGATTAAACACATAGCTACTGGTACAAACCCTCTGCCCCGAGGGTGGACTACTCCCTCCTCATCGTGGTGGCCGCCGGGATGATGAAGATGGCCACCGGTGATGATTCCCCCCTCCGTAAGGGTGCCGTAACAGGGTGTAGATTGGTTTTCGGTGGCTACAGACGCTTGTGTAGGCGGAACTTCTGATCTAGGTTTACCCCGAGGGTTTTTGGGATATATCAGAATTTATAGGGTGAAGAAGGGGTGCGGGAGGCCAGCAAGGTGGGCACAACCCACCTGGGCGCGCCCTGGTGAGTTGTGCCCCATCGGGGCACCCACGGGTGCTGCTCTAGCCCACTAGAAGTGTTCTGGTCCATAAAAAATCCACAAAAAGTTTCACGGTATTTGGACTCCGTTTGATATTGATTTCCTGCGATGTAAAAAACAAGCAAAAAATAGCAACTGGCACTGGGCACTGGGTCAATAGGTTAGTCCCAAAAAATGATATAAAGTTGCTATAAAATGATTGTAAAACATTCAAGAATTATAATATAATGGCATGAATACTTCATAAATTATAGATACGTTGGAGACATATCAGCATCCCCAAGCTTAATTCCTCCTCGTCCTCGAGTAGGTAAATGATAAAAGAAATAATTTATGAAGTGTGAATGCTAGCAAAGTGCATAAGTTTGATCAATGACAATTTCAATCACTTTTCCTAGCACCATAACAACAATTCTTTCTCATAAAATTTCTCATGTTAAAGTAACAACCAATTCACATGTTAAGGTTCAAACAATGAATTCTCTTGAAACTCAATAACCTATGTTCTCAATCACCAAGAAATTGCAATTCAATTTATTCAACAGAGTTTATGTAAGAGCTCCACGTGCTCAACCATCATATAGTCTTCTATTATTTCTAACACTCACCGCATACACATGAGCAAAATGTTTCAACCAGACACATAGAAAGAAAGGGGCTTATAATTTCGCCTCCCAATGTATTCACCTCAAGGGTGATGTCAACAATAATAAATCATGCTACCCATATCCAACTGGATATATGTGCCTAGACCTTTCCTCACCACATGATGCTTGCCAAAACAGAAAATTTTTGACTCTTGCATGAAAGTAAATACATAAAAGTAAAAGATAGGCCCTTCGCAGAGGGATGCAGAGGTTGTCATGCGCTTATTTGTTTGTACGCTCAACCCCTTAGTGCAAAAGAACTTCACGTTATATTGCCCCGTATGATAGCAACCTTTATTTTGCAATATGTCGCTTTTATTCTTTGCTATCACAAGTTTGTACAATACTCAATTTTCTCTTACACTAAATGATCTAACACTTTTAGAAGCAATTTTTATTGCCTTATTGCACCGATGACAACTTACTTGAGGGATCTTGCTCAATCCCTAGGTAGGTATGGTGGACTATTGAAAATAAGATTTGGGTTTAAGGGTTTTTGGATGCACAAGTAGTATCTCTACTTGAATTTTTGGCTACCAAAGATGGGGGGCACGCACCACACGTTGAAGGATCTATGACAATATAGCTTCTATGTGAATATGAACAAACATAAACCATTACGTTGTATTCCTTGTCCAACATCAACAATTTTGGCATATATTATTTTGATGGGGGCTCACAATCACAAAAGATTTCCAAGATAGTGTATTTTCATGTGAAAGTTCTTTTCCTTCTAATAATCATTCATGAATTGCTTGTATGACTAATATTGTGATTGTCAAGCTTCAAAAGATTTCACTTTCTAAACCCAATGTGAAGCTATCACTAGGCATGATATGAACATATAATTTCAACTTCATGATATTAAATTCATTCAACAATTACTCATAGGATATAAGTGAAGCACGAGAGTAAATGACAAACTACTCCAAAGAACATATAAGTAAAGATCATGCGAGTAGTTAAGTAAATGGGTAGCTAATTGAGGACTCTCTCTTATTAAAAACTTTCAAATCTAAGTATTTTATTAAAACAGCAAGCAAAACAAAATAAAATGACATTCCAACAATACCACACATCATGTGAAGAAGCAAAAACTTAGGATCAACCGATACTAACCGATAATTGTTGATGAAGAAAGGTGGGATGCCTACCGGGGCATCCCCAAGCTTAGATGCTTGAGACTTCTTGAAATATTATCTTGGGATGCCTTGGGCATCCCCAAGCTTGAGCTTTGGTGTCTCCTTGATTCCTCTCATATCACGGTTTTCCTAAATCTCAAAAGCTTCATCCACTGAAACTCAACAAGAACTCGTGAGATAAGTTAGTATAAACCAATGCAAAAACCTTATCATTCTCTACTGTAGCAAATCACTAAAATTATTATTCAACATTTCATACTAAATGCCTCTGCATATTTAATACTCATATCCTCTAGAATCATTAAACAAGCAAACATATGCAAACAATGCAAACATAAAAGCAATATGCCAAAACAGTACAGTTTGTAAAGAATGCAAGAGTATCAATACTTATTCAACTCAAAAACTTCTGAAAATTTAACACATTGTAGAAAATTTGTCAGAGCTTAATATGCAAAAAAATTCAACATTCTATCACATTTTGACATTTCTGAGGAATTTTTGCAACACTGATAAACTTTCTGTTTTCAAACAGCAACATGTAGACTTGCAAAATAAGCATGGTAAAGGTTATCCTTGACATTTTTATTGAAAATAAAAGGTGCAAAATTTTATTATAAATAACAGTAAGAAAATCCTAACAAATTAAATTGACGCTCCAAGTAAAACATATATCATGTGACAAGTGAAAACATAGCTCCAAGTAAGATTACCGATTATGTTGGAGATGGAAGAGGGGATGTCTTCCGGGGCATCCCCAAGCTTAGTTGCTTGGATATTCCTTGAATATTACCTTGAGGGTGCCTTGGTCATCCCCAACTTTAGGGTCTTGTCACTCTTATTCTCCTCATATCGATATCTCACCCAAAACTTGCAAACTTCAATCACACAGAACTTAACAGAACTTCGTGAGATAGGTTAGTATGATAAAGAGCAAACCATTTCACTTTGGTACTGCCAAGACAAGATTAATAATTGTTTCCACACAATGCCTACCGTATAATATCATTTCTAAAACTTATATTGAGAAATATAAGCCATAGAAACTAGAAAACAAGCAAACTATGCATTGAAAACAGAATCTGTCAAAAACAGGACAGTTTGTAGTAATCTGTACTCCAACCATATTTCTTCTACTCCAAAAATTCTGAAAAATTAGGACAACGTAGATGATTTGTATCCCAATCAACTGTAAAAAGTTCAGAATTTTTCGACGCTCCAGGAAAGTTTAGAAATTCCTGGACTGGGCGCAAAAGTTTCTGTTTTTGCACAGAATCAAGTCAACTATCATCCACACTATCCCAAAGGCTTTACCTGCCACCTTACTGAAAGAAAAACAATAAAACATGAATACTACAATAGCCTAATCATGTGAACACATAAAAAAGTAGGTAAAAGTATTGGGTTGTCTCCCAAGAAGCGCTTTTCTTTTATGTCTTTTAAGCTAGGCATGATGAGTTCAATGATGCTCGCATAAAAGATAAGAATTGAAACATAAAGAGAGCATCATGAAGCATATGACTAGCACATTTAAGTCTAACCCACTTCCTATGCATAGGGTGGGAACAAGAATCAACTAGCATAAGAAGGCAAAACAAGCACAACTTTAAGATTTTCAACACATAGAGAGGAAACTTGATATTGTTGCAATTCCTACAAGCATAAGTTCCTCCCTCATAATAATTTTCAGTAGAATCATGAAGAAATTTAACAATATAGCCCATCACATAAAGCATTCTTTTCATGATCCACAAGCACAGAAATTTTATTACTCTCCACATAAGCAAAATTATTCTCATGAATAGTAGTGGGAGCAAACTCAACAAAATAACTATCATGTAATTGAAAATTAAAATCATGATGACAAGTTTCATGGTTATCATTATTCTTTCTAGCGTACATGTCATCACCATAATCATCATATATAGGAACTTTGTTGTCAAAATCAATTGCAACCTCTTCCAAAATAGTGGAATCGTCATTAAATAAAGTCATGACCTCTCCAAATCCACTTTCATCAATATAATCATCATAAATAGGAGGCATGCAATCATTATAACAAATTAGAACATTAAGTCTTGGGGGACCAAAAATATCATCTTCATCAAACATAGCATCCCCAAGCTTATGGCTTTGCATATCATTAGCATCATGGATATTCAAAGAATTCATACCAACAACATTGCAATCATGCTCATCATTCAAATATTTTGTGCCAAACGTTTTATTGACTTCTTCTTGTAACAATTGAGCACAATTTTCTGAACCATAATTTTCAAGAAGATATTATAAAGATGAGCAATAATACGATGCAACCTTAGTTCCTTTTTTTGTAGTTTTCCTTTATAAACCAAACTAGTGATAAAAAAAGAAACTAAAAGATTCAATTGCATGATCTAAAGATATACCTCCATGCACTCACCTCCCTAGCAACGGTGCCAGGAAAGAGTTTGATGTCTATTACGCAACTTTATTCTCGTAGACACGTGTTGGGCCTCCAAGCGCAGAGTTCTGTAGGACGATGGCAATTTTCCCTCAAGTGGATGACCTAAGGTTTATCAATCCGTGGGAGGCACAGGATGAAGATGGTCTCTCTCAAACAACCCTACAACCAAATAATAAAAAGTCTCTTGTGTCCCCAACACACCAAATAAAGTGGTAATTTGTATAGGTGCACTAGTTCGGCAAAGAGATGGTGATACAAGAGTAGTAATGATAGTAGATATTCATTTTTGTAATAGGAACAACAAAAAATAGCAAGGTAGCAATTGATAAAACGGAGCACAAATGGTATTGTAATGCTTGAAAATGAGGCCTAGGGTCCGTACTTTCACTAGTGCAATCTCTCAACAGTGCTAATATAATTGGATCATATAACCACCCCTCAACGTGTGATGAAGAATCACTCCAAAGTTCCTATCTAGCGGAGAACAAAAGAAGAAATCGTTTGTAGGGCACGAAACCACCTCGAAGCTATTCTTTCCGATCGATCTATCCAAGAGTTCGTACTAAAATAACACCAAATAATTTCAGATTCATAATACTCAATCCAACACAAAGAACTTCAAAGAGTGTCCCAAGATTTCTACCAGAGAAACAAAGACAAGAACGTGCATCAACCCTTATGCATAGATAACCCCAGTGTCACCTCGGAAATCCGCGAGTTGAGTGCCAAAACACATATCAAGTGAATCAATATGATACCCCATTGTCACCGCGAGTATTCATATGCAAGACATATATCAAGTGCTCTCAAATCCATAAAAGTATTCAATCAGATAAAATGAAATCTCAAAGGAAAACTCAATTCATCACAACAAGATAGAGAGGGGAAAACACCATATGGTACGACTATATTAACAAAGCCCGCGATGCATCAAGATCGTGACATATAAAGAACACGAGAGAGAGAGAGAGAGAGAGAGAGAGATTAAACACATAGCTACTGGTACAATCCCCCAGCCCCGAGGGTGGACTACTCCCTCCTCATCGTGGTGGCTGTCGGGATGTGACGCCCCCGATTCAATCGTACACAAATCATGCACGCAAATGTGTACGATCAAGATCAGGGACTCACGGGAAGATATCACAACACAACTCTAAAACATAAATAAGTCATACAAGCATCATAATACCAGCCAGGGGCCTCGAGGGCTCGAATACAAGTGCTCGATCATAGACGAGTCAGCGGAAATATCTGGGTACAGACATAAGTTAAACAAGTTTGCCTTAAGAAGGCTAGCACAAACTGGGATACAGATCGAAGAGGCGCGCGGGCCTCCGCTGGGATCCTCCTAAACTACTCTGGTCGTCGTCGTGGGCTGCTGCGTAGTGATGAAGCACCTCCGGTGTAGTAGGAGTCGTCGTCGATGGTGGCGTCTGGCTCCTGGGATCCGACATCTGGTTGCGACAACCAGGTAGAAGGGAAAGGGGGAAAAGGGGGAGAAAAGCAACCGTGAGTACTCATCCAAAGTACTCGCAAGCAAGGAGCTACACTACATATGCATGGGTATATGTGTAAAGGGCCATATTAGTGGACTGAACTGCAGAATGCCAGAATAAGAGGGGGATAACTGATCATGTCAAAGACTACGCTTCTGGCAGCCTCCGTCTTGTAGCATGTAGAAGAGAGTAGACTGAAGTCCTCCAAGTAGCATCGCATAGCATAATCCTACCCGGCGATCCCCTCCTCATTGCCCTGTTAGAGAGCGATCACTGGGTTATATCTGGCACTTGGAAGGGTGTGTTTTATTAAGTATCCAGTTCTAGTTGTCATAAGGTGAAGGTACAACTCCAAGTCGTCCTGTTACCGAAGATCACGGCTATTCGAATAGATTAACTTCCCTGCAGGGGTGCACCACATAACACAACACGCTTGATCCTATTTGGTCGGACACACTTTTCTGGGTCATGCCCGGCCGCGGAAGTTCAACACGTCGCAGCCCCACCTAGGCATAACAGAGAGGTCAGCACGCCGGTCTAAACCTAAGCGCACAGGGGTCTGGGCCCATCGCCCATAGCACACCTGCACGTTGCGAGGGCGGCCGAAAGCAGACCTAGCCTAGTGGCGTTCCAGTCCAATCCGGCGCGCGCCGCTCAGTCGCTGACGTCACGAAATGCTTCGGCTGATACCACGACGTCGAGTGCCCATAACTGTTCCCGCGTAGCTGGTTAGTGCGTATAGACCAAATGGCCAGACTCAGATCAAATACCAAGATCTCGTTAAGCGTGTTAAGTATCCGTGAACGCCGACCAGGGCCAGGCCCACCTCTCTCCTAGGTGGTCTCAACCTGCCATGTCGCTCCGCCACAAAGTAACAGTCGGGGGCCGTCGGGAACCCAGGCCCACCTCTACCGGGATGGAGCCACCTGTCCTTTCAGCCCCCATCTCCAAACAGTATCACAGGTAATGTACTAGTGTAAAGTATATAGTATATGCCCGTGATCACCTCCCGAAGTGATCACAGCCCAGTAGTATAGCATGGCAGGCGGACAATAGTGTAGGGCCACTGATGGAACACTAGCATCCTATACTAAATAGTAGGATAGCAGGTAAAGGTAACAACAGTAGTAGCAAGGACAGGCTATGCAGCAGTATAGGATTAACTGAAAGCAGTAACATACTACACTACTCTAATGCAAGCAGTATAGAGAAGAATAGGCGGTATCTGGTGATCAAGGGGGGGCTTGCCTGGTTGCTCTGGCAAGAAGGAGGGGTCGTCAACTCCGTAGTCGAACTGGGCAGCAGCAGCGTCGGTCTCGTAGTATACCGGAGAGAAGAGGGGGAAGAAACAATGAATACCATGCAAACAGATGCATATCGATGCATGACATGACAAGTAACGATGCTAGGTGTGCCCAATCGCGGCAGTAGGTGATACCGACGAAGGGGGAAAACATCCGGGAAAGTATTCCCGGTGTTTCGCGTTTTCGGACACATGAACCGGAGGGGGAAAGTTGCGTGTTTGCTATGCTAGGGATGTGTGGCGGATGAACGGGCTGCATATTCGGATTCGTCTCGTCGTTCTGAGCAATTTTCATGTAGAAAGTTTTTCCATCTGAGCTATGATTTATTTTAGATTATTTTTTGAAGATTTTAATTAATTTCTGGAATTACTAAATTCGTTTAATTGGCAATTCATTTATTGCGTCAGCGTGATGTCAGCATGACATCAACAATAACCCCGACCATTGACGGTCAAGCGGACGGTGGGGCCCGATTGTCATTGACTCAATTTACCTAAACAGAACTAGTTAGTTCAATAAGGTGATTAGGTTGATTAAACAGTATTTACTAAGTTAATTAATTAAATTTATTTAATTATTTTATTTATTTAATAGCTATTTTTTACCAAATCTTTTTCTTTTCTTTTTTTTAGGGACGGCCCCATTGGCGATGGCACACAGCCAAGCCTCTCTGGTGTGCGCTCTTACAGAGAAGGCGTCGGCGACGAGCGCCAAGACCAGTGCGGAGGGTGCAGGCCACGGCGACCAAGCCGGCAGTGATTCTGAAGCGGCAGCCGCGCGCGGCCACCGTGGTGGGCGGGCCAAAAGGCTGTGTGTGGACGGTTAGCGCGGGAGCGGAGGTAGGAGGCGCGCCAGGTCGGGCGAAGCGGGATCGGCCGTCGCGCTCGGGGCAGCGTGGCTGAGGAGGGGGGCGCCAGAGGCGAGGTGAGCAGGGTGCCAACCATGGCGACTTCTAGCGTGAGACGGCAATGGTGATCACGGCGGCTAGAGGATGCAGATCGAGGGGGGACAGAGGGGAAAAGCACGACAGCTCACATCGTTGATGGGGAGAGGCTCGGGGAGGCCGGAGGAAGACGGCGGCGCGAAGTCGGTCGGCAAGAGGAGGCGCGAGCACCATGGCTCGAGGTCGAGGTTGCCGGCGCGGGCATCGGCCGTGGCACGGAGAAACAGGGCGTCGGGATCCGTTGGGTCAGCTTGGCCCGCCGGCGGTCGAAGGGGCGCGCGCAAGGAGGCCCGAGGCGGTCGCTGGCGGCCATGGGGATCGGGACGAGGAGCTCCTCTCCCCTGTGTGTGCGTGTGGCGGCGGTGTGGGAGGACGAGGGAGGCGTGGGAGAAGTGGGGATCGTGGGATGGGGTTAGGTCACAGTGGGGGTTTGTAGGAGGGGAGATGGGCCGGCCTGGTGGGAGGCCAGCTGGGCCAAATGGCCCAGGGAGGAGGGGGGCTTGCGTCCCCTTTTTTTGGTTGTTTTCTCTTTTGCTTTATTCATTCTTTTCTGTTTTTCTTTTAGTTACACATTAATTTTAGTTCAGTAAAATATAACAATAGCCCCTAAAATAATGTTCCATAATAACCCATTGTCATAAAAAGTTTTACCCCGAATTAAAATAGTTTAACAATTAAAAAAATACCAAAGGCATTTATATAATTGTTTTTGCTACGGTTTAAATCATTTTAGAGTATTTAAACATTTTATAAAAGTGTGGTTTCTTCACCATAATTACCCATGCATTATTTGGCACACTCCGCACATTTTAGTTTTAATATTTGAAAACTTTTATTGTTTGCTTAATTTTGAATTTGAATTCGAACCAGTTTCAAACTAACGGAAGATTAGTAACAGTAATCGAGGTGACGTGGCATCATTAGTAGAGGTTCACTGTAGCTTAAATACGCGGGCGTCACAATTCTCCTCCACTACAAGAAATCTCGTCCCGAGATTTAGGAGCGGGAGTAAGGGGGAATGGATTTGGTTACGAAATTTTAACGAATCTTCTCGGTCTTGGTTGCTCTTCTTGAAGTGGTAGATCCATAGCGTTGATGTCTTCATTCCTATGCATCAATACATCATGATGAGGTTGTCGTCCTTCCTTCAGGAACTCCATCGTACTTACAAAAATTATAAGGGGTAACTTCGGAAGAACGGGCCTCTACAAGGTTGCTTAGCCGGTAGATAACAATAGGGAAGGTGGCGGAAAGTAACTCTCGAATTAAAACTTAAGAATATATCGAGAGCAAAGTAAGAAGGTACAACAAGGAGTTCCAAGCGGATAGACAATCGTTTGATGCCTGAAAAAGTGTGTGAAAGGGGTTCAAAGCATCATGATTAAGTATTGCATCTGATACCGGAACAGATCACTAGGAAGGTGGCTCGTGAATTACACACGAAGCCAAGCATGAGTATTGACTTTGGGAAAGGGGGGGTACAGGAGGGTCAGGTTTCGATCCTGTGGAACTGTGGGTTATGGGCCCACCATGTGGGTTAAAAGTAGGAAAGGCAGTGACGTCTTACACAATCATGTAAGCAAGGCATGTCAGAGGATAGCCTGTCAGTTATGTCGGCAACAATGTCGGTACCAAGGGCGAGGGACGAAGAGAACCATTTTCCTGCTCGTTGAATGAGGCGGACCAATAGGCAAAGTTCTCGTCCATCGGTGGCAACCAGAATGTCATCAACAATAGTGTGAGGTCTTCTTGTGTAACTGTACACCGAGGGGTTTACATAAGTAGGAGAATAGTACTGCTTAGATCATATAGATCACAAGAAAGGTTAAATAGCCCAATGGAAGGGAAAATGTGATCATCAGATTAAACAACAACGGAAAGGAAAATGTGTTAAAACACATATTTCAGGGGTATTTCCTTCCCAAGGACAAATAGAGCATGTTAACCATGACATGATATTAAGTAGAAAAGCCTCTAGGTGAGGGAAGAGAAATTTTCATGACATTATCCATACAACGGTGTTTGGATAATGGACAAAGAATATTTAGTATTGACCTTCAAATGTCCTTTTTGAAGGTCGGAGTACCACAGACATGCTTCGAGATAGCATTGACATGGTCATCAAGTAAGGGTCAGAATTTGGATGCACAAAGGATCCATCAGGAACAACTTATAGAATAAGTCTTACAATTTCCTCATGAAAGAATTGCTAACCTTGCTAAAAAGGGAACTATATCAACAGGTTCTCCGGCCAGGTGCGCTAGGCATGACATCACCTTAGCGGGTCATATAAATACCAATGTTATAACTCTTGGAAATATGTTCCAACCGTCACATCTGACCAAGGTTCAGATTCGATTGGCGTTAGGATACCTCAGACTCATGATGTCTAAGAAGGATGGGGTGCAACACAATTTGACGAGATGGCGTTGCAAGATCCTCGGTAAATGAATTATGGAAGCAAGTACTGAATCATGATTCATCATTAAACCAAGGAGATGAAGAGGATGTGGCTGATGGACTCAGCGACAATACATTGAGATTTCCAAAAGATGGATTTCCACAATTATGTGAACAAGGAGATAGCTTTTGTCAGTTCAAATGATATAATGAGGTATGCTCGAAGAAACATACACGATTAAACATTGGTTGACGGTGCACCCTAATACGGACTTAGGTAGCACAAACAATGTTAGAATGGTGATTCGATAACCAATAGTCTAAGAATGAAATGTTGACCATTAACTTCAAAGCAATAAGGTTGCTAGAAGTTTTTTTTTAAAAAAATTACTAGTCCATCTATCGGTATTCCTATTAGGAACAACACGGGGACCAAGAAAAGAATGGTGATGGTGAAGTATCACTTATATCAAGAATTCTCAAGAGGTGGTGAAATTCTCACAGCCTTCTTGATATATAAGATGGTAATACTCCAAGGTAGGACATACGACAGGTTGGATTGCCAGGAACTCAAGGTATAACACAAAACAAGAACAAGTTTTGTGTTGGAGGGAATGCAAGAATGTTGTGGATGATAACTCAAATCATCGGGGGAAAAGGATGCTATTTCACATCATGAATTTGATTGGAAACCTGGAAGGAGTCAAAATGTTGATGATGATCACGACACAATTGTCGAGAGATTTCACGAAGAAGCAATCGAACAGCGACGACATCAAGAAAAAGCAATGGTGAAGCAAAGGGTCATTGGAACCACGGATACGGCACACACTCGGAATCAAGCTTGATGTTCAAGGCGAACTGATATGACGAGGAAGATCGACGTAAGCTTAGCTCATCGTCGAAAATTTTGTGCTCCGGGAAGAAGGACCAGGTAGCACAGTTAGAAGTTTGCACGATAATCATATAGCCGATAAGGCTAGGAATGGCTTGAAGGATTATTAAACTCGTAAGCAACAAGAATTACTTAGATTTGTTGAATCGAAGTGCGGAATTGATTCACTTAGCAGTGTTCTCGGTTGACGACAACCCAGAACCCAGGAAAATTGGAATCGATGAGAAATAACAGTTGATGAAGAACCCATAAGAAGTTATGTAGTTCCATGATATTCTCGCGGTACCAGAGGGTATACTCAAGGGTAGAGCGGGATAGAGGTTGGACAAGTCAAAACATTTGCAGAAGGCAGGCACTTAAACTTGTCCAAGAAATGGGATCAAATAAGAGCAATATGGTCGAAACCACGGTCGCAAAAGACCAAGCATAGATAAGAGAAGAAGTTATAACAAGGGGATTATTATTACTACGAGAAGCTTCCATGATAAGTTCCACCTTGGGTCCATGGGCATGAACACAAAGTTCAAGGTCGACTCCCACCTCTCCAAAGCATAACCTTACATTCACTTCTCGTTTCGATAATGGCATTAGTGTTGAAAGTTTTACCTGGTGAAATACCAGATGAGTATGACCCGTGAAAACTTCCGAGTTCACACATAGTAAGGAAGGCATAGGTTCAACCCATCAGGGCATCTTACGAACATATACCACAAACTTCGGGGTAAATAATACAAGCTCGAAAGTAGAGCATTGTTCAAAAGCAGATGATACAATTTACCAAAGGCATTATATACCCATGGAAAGGCTCTCAAGGTTATTCAATATGAAGGACACTGTCGGATAAAATCCAGCAAAGGAACCGATGGTCCACAAGGGGTCTGAGGTGAGCATCGGTACTCAACCAGAGGAAGAAGAATGCACGGGCATCGAAGTATAGAAACAACTGACTAATTCAAATCTCAAATGTAAAGGAATTATGATTTGTCTCCAAGGGACCAGAAGCAAACACTCTAATTAAGAATGGATAAGTTGCGTAGGCTTAGGGGTACAATTGATGGCGATTCGAATGGTCGAGAACCAGCTCATGTTTAAAATGATGTCTGAGCCGGAAGGATAAATCCTTAGGATTTCAAGCATCCGCAACATATCAAATCAATAGGATCTAAATGATAATGACAAGTGATGTCAATCAGATTACGAGACTTATGGGATTAACCATAATGCAAGCAAGCAAGAAATTCAAGAGCAATAGGCTGCTTAGGATTTCCAGAAAATTGAATGGTATTTCGAGGATTTTTGTGAAACACATGAACAACTGGGGATGAGCGGATACTCGACAAGTGCGAGGATTTATTTGAAGGGGTATTCATGTGGCAAAGAACTGCTAGGCAGTAAGCTCAAAGGATTATCGAAACAACAACGAGTGTTTCGGGGTATCTTGTAATAACAAGACCAACTGGGGATGAATGTAAGAATAACAACTGCAAGTAGTTATCCATAAGGGTTGACGGTGGAAGGGGAATTGCAAACGTGATTGGCACAAGGTCTCAAGAGAATATCGGAAGGTATCTTCAGAATCCTTGATGCACCAAGTAATCATCCGGATCAAGAGGCTCTCCGGAGAAAGTATTATCGAGAACCTAGAGTCAGAGTTAGTAAAAATCATTTAACCCGAGTAGAAGAGAGTTCAGAGTCCCAGAGTAAAGGTCGAGGAGTACAAGATCCTAGTACCACCCGATGGCGACGTGGGCCCGTAAGGCACACAGCCAAGTTAGTAAAAGTTTTTTTTGCAATGTCTAGACTCGACTTGCCAAGGAGTGTGGAAGGGATTCCTACAGCGATCGGCTCGATACCAACTTCAGCGCCACCGATTCGATCGTACACTAATCATGCACGCAAATGTGTACGATCAAGATCAGGGACTCACGGGAAGATATCACAACACAACTCTAAAACATAAATAAGTCATACAAGCATCATAATACCAGCCAGGGGCCTCGAGGGCTCGAATACAAGTGCTCGATCATAGACGAGTCAACGGAAGCAACAATATCTGAGTACGACATAAGTTAAACAAGTTTGCCTTAAGAAGGCTAGCACAAACCGGGATACAGATCGAAGAGGCGCAGGCCTCCGCCAGGATCCTCCTAAACTACTCCCTGGTCGTCGCGGGCTGCACGTAGATGAGGGCACCTCCGGTGTAGTAGGAGCCGTCGTCGATGGTGGCGTCTGGCTCCTGGGCTCCGACATCTGGTTGCGACAACCAGGTAGAAGGGAAAGGGGGAAAAGGGGGAGAAAAGCAACCGTGAGTACTCATCCAAAGTACTCGCACGCAAGGAGCTACACTACATATGCATGGGTATATGTGTAAAGAGCCATATTAGTGGACTGAACTGCAGAATGCCTGAATAAGAGGGGGATAACTAATCACTGTCAAGACTACGCTCGGCAGCCTCCGTCTTGCAAAGCATGTAGAAGAGAGTAGGTGAAGTCCTCCAAGTAGCATCGCATTGCATAATCCTACCCGCGATCCCTCCTCATTGCCATGTTAGAGAGCGATCACGGGTTATATCCGCACTTGGAAGGGTGTGTTTTATTAAGTATCCAGTTCTAGTTGTCATAAGGTCAAGGTACAACTCCAAGTCGTCCTGTTATCGAAGATCACGGCTATTGAATAGATTAACTTCCTGCAGGGTGCACCACATAACCCAACAAGCTTGATCCCATTTGGCGGACACACTTTTACGGGTCATGCCCGCCACGGAAGATCAACACGTCGCAGCCCCACCTAGGCATAACAGAGAGGTCAAGACGCGGTCTAAACCTAAGCGCCACGAAGTGCAGGCCCATCGCCCATAGCACACCCTGACGTTGTAGGGCGGCCAAAGCAGACCTAGCCTAGTGGCGTTCCAGTCCAATCCGGCGCGCGCCGCTCAGTCGCTGACGTCAGAAATGCTTCGGCTGATACCACGACGTCGAGTGCCCATAACTGTTCCCGCATAGCTGGCTAGTGCGTATAGACCAAATGGCCAGACTCAGATCAAATACCAAGATCTCGTTAAGCGTGTTAAGTATCCGCGAACACCGACCAGGGCCAGGCCCACCTCTCTCCTAGGTGGTCTCAACCTGCCCTGTCGCTCCGCCACAAAGTAACAGTCGGGGGCCGTCGGGAACCCAGGCCCACCTCTACTGGGATGGAGCCACCTGTCCTTTCAGCCCCATCTCCGAACAGTATCACGGGTAATGTACTAGTGTAAAGTATATAGGATATGCCCGTGATCACCTCCAAGTGATCACAACCCAAAGAGTATAGCATGGCGAGACGGACAAGAGTGTAGGACCACCGATGGAACACTAGCATCCTATACTAAGTAGTAGGATAGCGGTAAAGGTAACAACAGATAGTAGCAAGGACAGGCTATGCAGCGGTATAGGATTAATCGAAAGCGATAACATGCTACACTACTCTAATGCAAGCAGTATAGAGAAGAATAGGCGATATCTGGTGATCAAGGGGGGGCTTGCTGGTTGCTCGGCAAGGAGGGGTCGTCAACTCCGTGGTCGAACCGGGCAGCAGCAGCGTCGGTCTCGTAGTCTACGGAGAGAAGAGGGGAAGAAACAATGAATACCATGAAAACAGATGCATATCGATGCATGACATGACAAGTAACGATGCTAGGTGTGCCCAATCGCGGCAGTAGGTGATACCGACGAAGGGGGAAAACATCCGGGAAAGTATTCCCGGTGTTTCGCGTTTTCGGACACATGAACCAGAGGGGGAAAGTTGCGTGTTTGCTATGCTAGGTATGTGTGGCGGATGAACGGGCTGCATATTCGGATTCGTCTCGTCGTTCTGAGCAATTTTCATGTAGAAAGTTTTTCCATCTGAGCTACGATTTATTTTATATTATTTTTTGAAGATTTTAATTAATTTCTGGAATTACTAAATTCGTTTAATTGGAAATTCATTTATTGCGTCGGCGTGATGTCGACATGACGTCGCCGTCAACCCCGACCATTGACCGATCAAACCGGCGGTGGGGCCCGATTGTCATTGACTCAAGTTACCTAAACAGAACTAGTTAGTTCAATAAGGTGATTAGGTTGATTAAACAATATTTACTAAGTTAATTAATTAAATTTATTTAATTATTTTATTTATTTAATAGCTATTTTTACCAAATCTTTTCTTTCTCTTTTTTTTTAGGGACGGGCCCCATTGGTCGATGGGCACAGCCAAGCCTCTCTGGTTGTGCGCTCTTGCACGAGAAAGCGTCGACGACAGCCTTGAGCACCACGTGCGGAGGGTGCGAGAACCCACAGCGACCAAGCCGGCAGCGGTTGCCAGTGGCAGCCAGCGCGTCTGACCACCGTGTGGGCGGGCCCAAAGCGCGGCGTAGATGGTTAGGCGGGAGGCGGGAGGTAGGAGGCGCGGCCAGGCCGGGCGGCGGGATCTGGCCGTCGCGCTCGGGGCAGCGTGGCTGAGGAGGCGGCGCCAGAGGCGAGGTGAGCAGGGTGCCAACCATGGCGACTTCTAGCACGAGACGGCAATGGTGATCACGGCGGCTAGAGGATGCAGATCAAGGGGGACAGAGGGGAAAAGCACGACAGCTCACATCATTGATGGGGAGTGGCTCGGGGAGGCCGGAGGAAGACAGCGGCGCGAAGTCGGTCGGCAAGAGGAGGCGCGAGCGCCATGGCTGGAGGTCGTGGTTGCCGGCGGGCATCGGCCGTGGCACGGAGAAACAGGCGTCGGGATCCGTTGGGTCAACAGCCCTTGGTGTCGAAGAAGCGCGAGGAGGCCCGAGGCGGTGGCCTGGCGGCCATGGGGATCGGGACGAGGAGCTCCTCTCCCCTGTGTGTGCGTTGTGTGGCGGCGGCGGTGTGGGAGGACGAGGGAGACGTGGGGAGAAGTGGGGATCGTGGGATGGGGTTAGGTCACAGTGGGGGTTTGTAGGAGGGGAGATGGGCCGGCCTGGTGGGAGGCCAACTGGGCCAAATGGCCCAGGGAGGAGGGGGGCTTGCATCCCCTTTTTTTTTGGTTGTTTTCTCTTTTGCTTTATTCATTCTTTTCTGTTTTTCTTTTAGTTACACATTAATTTTAGTTCAGTAAAATATAACAATAGCCCCTAAAATAATGTTCCATAATAACCCATTGTCATAAAAAGTTTTACCCCGAATTAAAATAGTTTAACAATTAAAAAAATACCAAAGGCATTTATATAATTGTTTTTGCTACGGTTTAAATCATTTTAGAGTATTTAAACATTTTATGAAAGTGTGGTTTATTCACCATAATTACCTATGCATTATTTGGCACACTCCGCACATTTTAGTTTTAATATTTGAAAACTTTTATTGTTTGCTTAATTTTGAATTTGAATTCGAACCAGTTTCGAACTAACGCAAGATTAGTAACAGTAATCAAGGTGAAGTGGCATCATTAGCAGAGGTTCACTGTAGCTTAAATACCCGGGCGTCACACGGGATGACGAAGATGGCTGCCTGTGATGATTCCCCCCTCCAGCAGGGTGCCGGAACGGGGTCTAGATTGGTTTTCGGTGGCTATAGAGGCCTGCAGCGGCAGAGCTTCTGATCTAGGTTTACGCCGAGGGTTTTTTGGAATATTTGAGAAATTTTAGGGCGAAGAAGGGGTGCGGGAGGCCACCGAGGTGGGCACAACCCACCTTGGCGCGCTTGGGCCCCCAGGCGCGCCCTGGTGTGTTGTACCCCCCTCGGAGCACCCCCCCAGGTGCTGCGTTTCCCCATTGAAAGTGTTTTGGTCCATAAAAATCCACAAAAAGTTTCACGGTGTTTGGACTCCGTTTGATATTGATTTCCTGTGATGTAAAAAACAAGCAAAAAAACAGCAACTGGCACTGGGCACTGGGTCAATAGGTTAGTCCCAAAAATGATATGAAGTTGCTAGAAAAATGATTGTAAAACATCCAAGAATGATAATAAAACTGCATGAATACTTCATGAATTATAGATACGTTGGAGACGTATCAGTTACCGGACCCCCCCGGGGGATTAATGGGCCTCATGGGCCATAGGAGGGGAGCACACCATCCCACTAGGGTTGGCGCGCCCCTGATGTCGGCTAGGACTACGTCGGTATTTCCCCAAAGAGGAAGGGAGGATGCATCACAGTGATGGTAGGTATTTCCCTCAGTGATGAGACCAAGGTTATCGAACCAGTAGGAGAACCAAGCAACACTATGTAAACAACACTTGCACACAAATAACAAATACTCGCATCCCGACATGTAAAAGGGGTTGTCAATCCCTTTCGGGTAGCGGCGCTAGAAATTGGCAAACGGACATGATAAAAATATGATAGATGGGATAAATAGATCTTGGATGAAATAAATTGCAGCAAGGTATTTTTGTATTTTTGGTTTAATAGATCTGAAAATAAAAGCTAAGGAAAATAGATCGTAAAGGCAAGTATATTAAAGAAGAGACCCGGGGGCCGTAGATTTCACTAGTGGCTTCTCTCGAGAAATATAGCAAACGGTGGGTAAACAAATTACTGTGGGGCAATTGATATAACTTCAAATAATCATGACAATATCCAGGCAATGATCATTATATAGGCATCACGTCCAAGATTAGTAGACCGACTCCTGCCTACATCTACTACTATAACTCCACACATCGACCGCTATCCAACATGCATCTAGTGTATTAAGTTCATGGAGAAACGGAGTAATGCAATAAGAACGATGACATGATGTAGACAAGATCTATTTATGTAGAAATAGACCCCATCTTGTTATCCTTAATGGCAATGATACATACGTGTCGGTTCCCCTTCTGTCACTAGGATCAAGCACCGTAAGAACGAACCCATCACAAAGCACCTCTTCCCATTGCAACATAAATAGATCAAGTTGGCCAAACAAAACCCAAATATCAAAGAAGAAATACGAGGCTATAAGCAATCATGCATATAAGATATCAAAGAAGACTCGAATAACTTTCATGGATAAAAAGATAGATTTGATCATAAACTCAAAGTTCATCCGATCCCAACATCACACCGCAAAAATATTACATCATATGGATCTCCAAGAGACCATTGTATTGAGAACCAAATGAGAGAGAGGAAGCCATCTAGCTACTAACTATGGACCCGAAGGTCTACAAAGAACTACTCATGCATCATCGGAGAGGCGCCATCTAGCTACCAACCAAGAAACGAATGATCTCATAAGCGAGCATTGAGCATAATTAACACCAAATAATTCACCACAAGTAGGATGTTTGCAAAACTGTTGACTTTCGTGCTTGCATAGGGAATCACAAGCCTTAACACCAATATTCTTACTAAAGCATAATTACTCATCAACATGACTCACATATCACATCGTCATATCTCAAAACTCTTACTAAGAATCAAGTTTATTTTGTCCAATGATATTCATGAATTTTTTCATTATATCCTTCTTGGATATCTATCACTTTGGGACTAATTTTCATATGTTGCTTTTGATAAGCTCAAACAAATATAAGTGAAGATCATGAGCATAATATTTTTTCTCTCAAATTAATTTAAGTGAAGCAAGAGAGAATTTCTTGAAAATTTCACTAACTCCCAAACAAATCTAAGTGAAGCAAGAGAGCATTTCTTCAGAAATACTAAAGCACACCGTGCTCAAAAAGATATAAGTGAAGCACTAGAGTAATTCCATAGCTCATAAAAATTTAAGTGAAGCATAGAGAGCAATTCTAACAAGTCATGGCATAATTTTGCTCTCTCAAATAGGTGTTTCCAGCAAGGATTCAAGACTCAAAACAAAAAGCAAAACAAGCAAAGACTCATATCATACAAGAGCTCCAAGCAAAACTCATAGTATGTGACGAATAAAAATATAGCTTCGAGTAAAATACCGTTGGTCATTAGAAGAAAGAGGGGATGCCACTCGGGGCATCCCCAAGCTTAGTTGATTGATTCTCTTTGGATAATAGCTTAGGATGCCATGGGCATCCCCAAGCTTAGGCTCTTCTTACTCGTTATTCCTTTATCCCTCGTAAGATCACCTAAAACTTGAAAACTTCAATCTCATAAAACTCAACAAAACCTTATTGAGATCCGTTATTATAAGAAAACAAATCACTACTATAAGTACTGTAGAAAACCCATTCATATTTTATTTTTGCATTATATCTACTGTATTCCAACTTTTCTCTGGCAAAAACTCATCAAAGAAAACCATAGAATCATCGAAACAAGCACACAACACAAAGAAAACAGAATCTGTCAAAAATAGTACAGTTTATAGTAATCTGGATAGTTCGTATACTTCTGTAACTCCAAAAATCCTGAAAAATTAGGACGACCTGAGCAATTTGTATATCAACATACTGTAAAAATTTAGAATTTTTCGTCGCTTCTGTGATTTTAAAAAATTTAAACTCTGGACGCAAAAGTTTTTGTTTTTCAGCAAGATCAAACAACTATCACCCAACATAATCCTAAAGGATTTGCTTGGCACTGACACTAACTAAAACATAAAAAAGGCAATCATAACAGTAGCATAATTGTGCAAACACAAAAATAAATTTTATTCGTTGGGTTGCCTCCCAACAAGCGCTATCATTTAAGCCCCTAGGTAGGCATAAGATTTCAACGATGCTCACTCGAAAGATTATAATTGAAACACAAAGAGAGCATCGTGGAACATGTGAGAAACACATTTAAGTCCAGCATATTTCCTATGCATAGGCATTTTATAAGTAAACAAGTTATCAAAACTAGCAAAAACTAGCATATGCAAGGAAGGAGAATAAAAAATTGACAATCTCAACACGGAAAGAAGTAATTTAGTAACATGAAAATTTCAGCAACCATATTTCCCTCTCTCATAATAATTATATGTGGGACCATATTCAAATTCAACAATATATCTATCACATAACATATTCTCTACATGATCCACATGCATGCAAAGTTGACACTCTTCCAAAATAGTGGGATTATCGTCAAATAAAGTCATGACCTCTCCAAACCCACTTTCATAAAAAAATTCATAAGATTGAACACTCTCCAAATATGTGGGATTATTTTTAGCTAAAGTTGACACTCTTCCAAACCCACTTTTAATATTATCGCAAACATATTCATCATGAGGCTTAAATAAATTTTCAAGACCATAAGAGACATTATCGCCCCAATCATGATCATTGCAACAAGTAGTGGACATAGCAAAATTAGCATCCCCAAGCTTGGGGTTTTGCATATTACTAGCACAATTGACATTAATAGAATTTATAGTAACACCATTGCAATCATGCTTTGCATTCAAGGAGCTATACTGAATCACTTCATAAATTTCTTCTTTTAGCACTTCATCACAATATCCAGGTTCACGAATCTCAAGCAAAACTTCATAAAGATGATCTAGCAAACTCAATTCACTAGCAATTGGTTCATGATAATTGGATCTTCTAAAAATATTAGCAAGTGGATGAGGATCCATATCAATAGATTTTTAGCAAGCAAAGATGCAAGAAAATAGAAGGAACATGGCAACACAAGCAAACAAGAGATCTGACGAGAAAAAGGCGAACTAAAAAGAAAGCAAATAAAACAGGAAATTTTTGTGAAGTGGGGGAGAGGAAAGCGAGAGGCAAATGGAAAATAATGTAAATTGCAAGGAGATGAGATTTGTGATTAAGAACATGGTAGATGTTGATGATGTCTCCACGGCAACAGCGACAGAAATTGGCAAGTTGACGGGAGACTATCTTGACGTGATCCTCCCCGGCAACGGCGCCAGAAATTCCTTTTGATGTTGGCTAGGACTACGTCGGTATTTCCCCAAAGAGGAAGGGGTGATGCAACACAGTGACAGTAGGTATTTCCTTCAGTTATGAGACCAAGGTTATCGAACCAGTAGGATAACCAAGCAACACTACGTAAACAGTACCTGCACACAAATAACAAATACTCACAACCTGACATGTAAAAGGGGTTGTCAATCCCTTTCGGGTAGCGGCGCCAGAAATCGGCAAACGGACGTGATAAAAATATGATAGATGGGATAAATAGATATCGAATGAAATAAATTTCAGCAAGGTATTTTTGTATTTTTGGTTTAATAGATCTAAAAATAAAAGCAAAGGAAAATAGATCGCAAAGGCAAATATATTAAAGAAGAGACTCGGGGGCCGTAGATTTCACTAGTGGCTTCTCTCGAGAAAAATAGCAAACGGTGGGTAAACTAATTACTGCTGGGAAAATTATAAAACTTCAAATAATCATGATGATATCCAGGCAATGATCATTCTATAGGCGTCATGTCCAAGATTAGTAAACCGACTCATGCCTGCATCTACTACTATTACTCCACACATCGACCGCTATCCAGCATAATTCTAGTGTATTAAGTCCATGGAGAAACGGAGTAATGCAATAAGAACGATGACATGATGTAGACAAGATCTATTTATGTAGAAATAGACCCCATCTTGTTATCCTTAATGGCAACGATACATATGTGTCGGTTCCCCTTCTGTCACTGGGATCAAGCACCGTAAGATCGAACCCATCACAAAGCACCTCTTCCCATTGCAGGATAAATAGATCAAGTTGGCCAAACAAAACCCAAATATCAGAGAAGTAATACGAGGCTATAAGCAATCATGCATATAAGAGATAAAAGAAGACTCACATAACTTTCATGGATAAAAAGATAGATCTGGTCATAAACTCAAAGTTCATCCGATCCCAACAAACACACCGCAAAAAGATTACATCATATGGATCTCCAAGAGACCATTGTATTGGGAATCAAACGAGAGAGAGGAAGCCATCTAGCTACTAACTACGGACCCGAAGGTCTACAAAGAACTACTCACGCATCATCGGAGAAGCACCAATGGAAGTGGCGAAACCCTCCGTGATGGTGTCTAGATTCGATCTGGTGGTTCTAGACTCTGCAGCGA
The DNA here is from genome assembly GCA_021605205.1 of Aegilops longissima. NCBI lineage: Eukaryota > Viridiplantae > Streptophyta > Magnoliopsida > Poales > Poaceae > Aegilops > Aegilops longissima. The sequence continues at coordinate 448,538,884 of CM038678.1, forward strand.
TTGGAATTGATTTTCATCAACTCCCCTAGGGTTTCTAAAATATTGGGGTATTTATAGAGCAAAGAGTCGGTTCGGGAGGCACCCGAGGTGGGCATAACCCACCAGGGCGCGCCTGGGACTCCAGGCGCGCCCTGGTGGGTTGTGCTCCCCTCGGAGCACCCCCCCATGCGCTTCTCCGGCCCACTCGATGTCTTCTGGTCCAAAAAAATCCACATAAAGTTTCGCTGCGTTTGGACTCCGCTTGGTATTGATTTCCTGCGATGTAAAAGACATGCAGAAAACAGCAATTGGCACTTGGCACTATGTCAATAGGTTAGTACCAAAAAATTATATAAAATGATTATTAAACATCCAAGAATGATAATATAACAGCATGGAACAATCAAAAATTATAGATACGTTGGAGACGTATCATCCCCGCCCGCCAAGGAAGGAGGCCGAATAGGAGAAGGAGGAGGGAGCCCCCCCCCCCTTTCCTTCCTCCTGTCTCTCTCTTCCCGTTTTCCCCCCTTCGGTAAAAGGAAAGGGGGCGCCGAATTTGAATAGGGCCCCCAAGTAGGATTCCTCCTAATTGGGGCGCCCAAGGCAGCTCCCATCCCCCACCCACCTATATATACATGGGGAGGGGGTGCCTAGAACACACTCCAACAATTGTTAGCCATGTGCGGCGCCCCCTCTCCACAGTTTACGCCTCCGGTCATATTGCCGTAGTGCTTAGGTGAAGCCATGCGCGGATCACGCTTCACCGTCACCGTCACCACGCCGTCGTGCTAATGAACTCTCCCTCGACACTTTGCTGGATCAAGAGTTCAAGGGACGTCATCGAGCTGAAGGTGTGCAGAACTCATAGGTTTCGTACATTCGGTGCTTCATCGGTCCGAGCAAGAAGAAGTTCGACTACATCAACCACGTTGTCAAATGCTTCCGCTTTTGGTCTACGAGGGTACGTGGACACACTCTCCTCCTCTTGTTGCTATGCATCTGCTAGATAGATCTTGCGTGAGCGTAGGAATTTTTTTGAAATTGCATGCTACGTTTCCCAAAAGTGGTATCAGAGCCAGGTCTATGCGTAGATGATATGCACGAGTAGAACACAAAGTGTTCTGGGCGGTGATCATCATACTGCTTACCACCAATGTCTTATTTTGATTCGGCGGTATTGTTGGATGAAGCGACCCGGACCAACCTTACATCACTACAAGAAATATGTCAACTAGTGACCTTCTGTCAGTGACCCTGGAAGAATTGGTCATAGATCTATGACCATTTCAGACCCAATTGGTCAAAAGCTGTTCGAGGGGCTCCAAACCCTAAACCATTGCGACCATTTTGGTCAGAAAGGTCGTAATTTCCTTACACGAAAAGGTCATAAAGAAAACAGCGCTAGTCCGCTGCCTTATTTCTAGTTGTTAACAACCAATATAGATGGTCATAGCCTTGTAAATTGTGGTGGGTTGCTATGACTAGGCGCCACCTCATCAGTTTTGCCTATGTGTCATGTCCATGTGGCAGTTTTTGCCCTAGGTTGTGAAGTACCCTATATTTCTGTCATTCCCAAAATTCCCAAAAAAATCTCATAAATTCTTTGGGTCATATCTTCGTCAAATATGTAAAAACATTCCTTGCCTAGTTCAAAAATAATTCGAAAATATTCATTTTCCTATTCTGTTCAAAGCAGCACTTTCTGAAGGAAGTACCACTTTGGTATGTCCAAATGGTATCCGTTTTCTATAGTGCTTTCCTATGCACAAATAACCATCCTCCACCAAGTGCCAGCTCAATCCATTCATTATTTTGAGCCCAGCTTCAACATTCGTATTTATGTCCAGTGTGGTAGTTTGTAAAGCAAGTACCACCTAGGCTCCTCCTTTTGAGGTGAAAATTTGTGAAGACGGTCTTCTTAGTAACTGATCATCCTCAGCCAAAACTCACGCCCATTAGCCATGTGCATTTCCCATGCCGCAAATCAAACACTTGGCTGCTTATTCATGTTTAAGCATCGATCAGTCTCCTCGTGAGAATCTTATGTTGTGATTTTCTTCCTAGCACCTACCGGGAGTGCCCAACCCACTAGACATGCCTAGGCCGCCCGAGAACACATGGCAAGCGCCTCGGTCACGCTGTGACCACGCCTGGCCGGCATCTTGAGCTCTGGCAGCTCTAGAGTTGGGGCCCTCGGCCACCGTCCAAACCTCGATGTCTCGCCATCAAACCATGTATTTCTGATTAAATAGATAGTTATTTACCTAGAAATGATTTTAGGAAAAAATAAAGAGCAAACTATGAGGCAGCTGCAGTTCAAATTTGACCCGCTTCCAAGTGAATCGACGGGAATTTGTCTTTTTCACCAGAGGTGGATCAAAAAATTTGACACCCAACCATTTTTTCAATTGTGCATTATATATGGCCTAGTATTTTATAAAATTGATTAGGTCCAATTTTGCAACAATTATTTGGTAGTTCCTTCACAAAAAACCCTCCTTTTGGGCACTCGGAAAATGAAAAATGAATTTCCCGTGCAAAGAAAATGAAAATTTCCTTCGGCAACATTGTTCGGAATTCCAAGATGCACCCTCATGCACAATATGAGATCATTTGAACAAACTATGCCATGAATGTGGCCATAAGATTGATCATTTGACTTGAAAGCCATGAATCTTCACGCATGATAGCTCATTTCTGAGAACACTTTTTTAAAATAATTACCGTATTACAAGTTTATTATTTTTCCTGGAAACTTGGTCACATATAATGACACAATGCGAAGGTTTTCCAATTTTTTGATTTTTTTTTGAATTTTTTATGCCCATTTCAAAATGCGGTCAAAACGGCGGGCTTGACCGTTCCTAGCTAGTGGTTGAATCTTGGAATTTTTTTGGTGTATATATGATTAAATAGATACTTATGTACCTAGAAATGATTTTTAGAAAAAATAAAGAGCAAAGTATGAGGCAGCTACAGTTCAAATTGACCCGTTTCCAACTGAATCGACGGGAATTTGTCTTTTTCACCAGAGGTGGATCAAAACTTTTTTCACCCAACCATTTTGTCAATTGTGCATTATATATGGCCTAGTATTTTATAAAATTGATTAGGTCCAATTTTGCAACAATTATTTGGTAGTTCATTCACAAAAAACCCTCCTTTTGGGCACTCGGAAAATGAAATATGAATTTTTCGTGCAAAGAAAATGAAAACTTCCTTAGGCAACATTGTTTGGAATTCCAAGATGCACCCTCGTGCACAATATGAGATCATTTGAACAAACTATGCCATGAATGTGGCCATAAGATTGATCATTTGGCTTGAAAGCCATGAATCTTCACGCATGATAGCTCATTTCTGAGAACACTTTTTAAAAATAATTACCTTATTACAAGTTTATTATTTTTCCTGGAAACTTGGTCACATATAATGACACAATGCGAAGGTTTTCCAATTTTTTGATTTTTTTTGAATTTTTTATGCCCGTTTCAAAATGCGGTCAAAACGGCGGGCTTGACCGTTCCTAGCTAGTGGTTGAATCTTGGAATTTTTTTGGTGTTTCTATGATTAAATAGATACTTGTGTACCTAGAAATGATTTTTGGAAAAAAAATAAAGAGCAAACTATGAGGCAGCTACAGTTCAAATTTGACCCGTTTCGAGCTGAATCGACGGTAATTTGTCTTTTTCACCAGAGGTGGATCAAAACTTGTTTCACCCAACCATTTTCTCAATTGTGCATTAAATATGGCCTAGTATTTTAGAAAAATGATTTGGTCCAATTTTGCAACAATTATTTGGGAGGTCCTTCACAAAAAAACCTCCTGTTGGGCACTCGACAAATGGAAAATGGTTTTTTCGTCCAAAGAAAATGAAAACTTCCTTAGGCAACATTGTTTGGAATTCCAAGATGCACCCTCGTGCACAATATGAGATCATTTGAACAAACTATGCCATGAATGTGGCCATAAGATTGATCATTTGGCTTGAAAGCCATGAATCTTCACGCATGATAGCTCATTTCTGAGAACACTTTTTTAAAATAATTTCCGTATTACAAGTTTATTATTTTTCCTGGAAACTTGGTCACATATAATGACACAATGCGAAGGTTTTCCAATTTTTTGATTTTTTTTTATTTTTTATGCCCGTTTCAAAATGCGGTCAAAACGGCGGGCTTGACCGTTCCTAGCTAGTGGTTGAATCTTGGAATTTTTTTGGTGTTTCTATGATTTAATAGATACTTATGTACCTAGAAATGATTTTTGGAAAAAAAATAAAGAGCTAACTATGAGGCAGCTACAGTTCAAATTTGACCCGTTTCCAGCTGAATCGACGGCAATTTGTCTTTTTCACCAGAGGTGGATCAAAACTTTTTACACCCAACCATTTTGTCAATTGTGCATTAAATATGGCCTAGTATTTTAGAAAAATGATTTGGTCCAATTTTGCAACAATTATTTGGGAGGTCCTTCACAAAAAAACCTCCTGTTAGGCACTCGACAAATGGAAAATGGTTTTTTCGTCCAAAGAAAATGAAAACTTCCTTAGGCAACATTGTTTGCCATTCCAATATGCACCCTCGTGCACAATATGAGATCATTTGAACAAACTATGCCATGAATGTGGCCATAAGATTGATCGTTTGGCTTGAAAGCCATGAATCTTCAGAGATGATAGCTCATTTCTGAGAACACTTTTTTAAAATAATTGTCGTATTACAAGTTTGTTATTTTTCCTGGGAACTTGGCCACATATAATTTGGTCAATTCTGCATTAAATATGGCCTAGTATTTTAGAAAAATGGTTTGGTCCAATTTTGCAACAAATATATTATAGGTCCTTCACAAAAAAACTCAGTTTGGACACTCAAAAAATGGAATATTGATTTTTCGTGCAAAGGAAATAAAAACTCCCTTTGTCAATATTGTTTGCAAATCCATGATGTAAACTTGTGCAAAATATGATATCTTTTGAACAAATATTTGATAGGACTTTCACAAAAATACTCATTTTGAGCACTGAAAAATGGAATGAAATTTTTTATCTTGAATCGATCACGACCAATTTATATTGGTCATAAGGTCATCAAATGGTTTGCTTCGTTCTGATTGGACCATGAGCATATCACACGGATCACGCATCAACCACCGTCGGATGCTTCCGGATCCAACGACCCAAAACCACCCGAGCCGAAACCCTAGGTCTGTCCTCATGGACATTTTCCACCCACCCCCCACCTCCATTCTTTCTTTCTTTCTCTCCCTCCCCCCTTAGATCCTCTCCCCTCTCCCCCATGCAGCGAAACCCTAGCCCCTCTCTCCCCCGCACACCACTCCTCCTCCCTTCCAGATCACAGCCGCCACCTCCTCCTTTCTAGATCGCCACCTCCACCTCCCTCCGGACGAGCTCCCCGCCGTCCATGGCCTCCCCCACGCCCTTCTCCCCCACGAGCTCTCTCTCTCTCTCTCTCTCTCCCTCGCGCGACTCCTCTACTCCACTCGATTCCGGCGAGTTGAGGCAGCTCTCGCCGGCGCGCAACACACCCCGGGCTTCAAGTAAGCAAGTTTTTTGCTTGGTGTCGGAGCGGGCGCGGATCGAGACTGACGGATGGGTTTGGTTCCTTCCTTATTCTGAGCGATGTTGTGCTGTGGCGGTGGCACCTTGTCTTGTGGCGGCATATGCCGCGTCGCTGGGCGAGGGGCACGGGTGCGGAAGCACATGCGGAGGGTCACGAGTACGGGCGGTGGGGACGGAAGACGCTCAACACGGCGGCGTTCGCCGAGGCGGTGGCGGACATGGGCAGGCTTGGGCCACATGGGCTGTGGCGCTGGTGGTGCCGCGGGCGGTGGCTCACGGGCCCTTCAACCTCACCAGCCACTTCACCCCTTCCTCCACCTTGGCGCTGAGATCCTCGCATCCAGTGCGCCCTCTTCTTCGATTACCCGTGGGATTAATTAGCGGCAGTAATTGCTACGTACGTACTTACTGTGGCACGATGCGGGGTGGGGGGCTACTGGTGATGGACGGGACGACACGGGGCCGGTGCTAAGTCACTTGGCCGCTTGCGTAGGGAGGTTCGTCCAGGAAAGGAGTGGGCAGTGGCTACTAGTTTGGGGGTCCCCTGCCATGCATCGCCATGACCTGTAAACTTGAGGAGAAGTTACATGATAATTCACTTCGGGCTGGTTGTTTTATAAATTACACCAATATATTGCAACCGATTGGACCTTCACATGGGTTTTTTCAAGTAGTATTCGTTTGTTAGCAGTACTGCAGTCTGTTAATTTTGTCCTCTATCAAAGTTGCCTCACAAATAGTTAATTTCTAGTAATTATTTGAGGAGAAGTTAATTCGTTAGTAGCTGATTTGGAGCATGCACTTAATAATTACCTGATGTTCTTCGAATCACATTCGATTCAATTATATGTGTTGCTTCAAATTGGTTGGTTGAAGTTTGACATTGTACTTTGTTAACTCCCTTAGCTGTTTTGGATGTCAGAGTGAACTGAGAATAAAATCAACCAGAACTCAGGACAAGTATGGGCTAAGAAACCATCAAATTTCTTTCTCTTTTGTTGCCTCCACTATGTGTAGGAGTCAAGGATATCTGTTTCATAAAAGAAATCGAAGATCATCTGTACACACTCCCTCCGTTCAATTTTGTAAGACCGTTTAGACATTTAAGACAACACCCAAATGTTGGTAAGCGCCTGATGTATACAACTTTAATCTGTAAGGAGGGCTAATAGCATATCGTGCTACGGATGGTTGTTGTAGTTTGAAGATACTTTCGGGGTGCATGAGTGTTAGGTTGTTAACTTGTTCCGAGTTCCGATCACTCTATATCTCTAGCCGTTCTGATGTATGTCTCTGTTTTTCTAGATACAGGATTTTCTTTACTGATCTTGGGCGTAGTGATGTTCATCCCAGGTTCTATTACACAAGAATAGCGTATTATGCTTACAAAGGGTACAGGGCTTCTCTTTTGCCAACATCCTCCCATCTGAAATGATCTGCTGTAATGACGGGCACGGGCATGGCAGGTCAAGCAATCGCATCCCACTTATTTGGAATCAATAATAACAAAGCAGATAATATTACATTACTTTACTGAACTGCTCTTTTTATCCTGTAGATTAAATATCACTGTTTAAGAGGTCTTGTTCTTTGCTTTTATCTATTCAATACATTCCAGCATGTTGGTTTAATAAAATCCTCTAGTAATGCCACAGCTTGTCATGCATGTTGCATTTCTTTATTTTTGGGGAATTTCGACCAGTACCACCACTCTCTGTTTTGGGAATTTCGTTCTCGTAATTATTATAGCCAACTGTTCAGACTTGTTTTTGTGGGGAGCAAATCTGCATGTGCAAAGTGTGTGTGTGTGTCTGTGTGTGTGTATCCAGTGAGCAAATCTGTAGTAATTACTGAGTATACTATCTGCTTTCTTTTAGTGTCTATTATCTGCTCAGTTCTCTTTTGACATATAGTTTACTCATCATACTTTTATCTGGTTGTTATTCATGCAATAGGAAGCAACTTAAAATGCGACTTGAAAATTAATTTCCAACCAAATGAGCTTTTCTTTCTTCTATATATTCTGTTGTCATTGAGTTTCTGAATTGCTTTATATTAGGATCGGGCTAAGTCTTTGTGATGGCTGAGTCTTTGTGATGTTACTTTATGGTCACCAGCTCACCGGTGTACATGTTTGCTTTCTGTTGGATACTTGGTGTGCTAGGAAGCACTCTTTATACTTCAGGTGCATTTTTATATGTGAGTATCTTAAGTTGCTGCAAGCATTAACACAATATAGCGTGTGCGAGGAGCTCCGCATCCGAGTCCCAGCCCACCACCCTCGCCCTCGCTTTGATCCCAAGGTACCGCGTGGTTCCCGGCCAGTTCATGATTTTGGCTTGCGGGCTCGATCGGGTTGGCGGCGGTGGCAGAATGAAGGGCAAGGTGAGCTGTTGCTGTGGTTGTCGGAGGTGTTGCTACTGCATCTGGTGGAGCTGTAGTCCGAGAAGGTCAAGGATGAGATGGTCCTTGATGGCAACGACATCGAGCTCGTCTCCCGCTCTGTTGCCCTCATCAACTAGGTGAATCAGACAGGTCGCTGGTGCCAGAAATATTTTCTCTTTTTTTGTCAAAAAATGAAACATGTAGTAATCTGCAGGTTTAATAAACTGATACTTTTTCGTAAAATAATTCGAACGAATATGGCATGTGCAAAAATAAGAACTCTGGCATGTTTCTATTGATTTGTTTTTGTATGACATGCAAATCTTGGTAGCCCTATCATTTTTTGAGACCTTCTGCTATGCTAAAATACACCCCATTCTGCATGCATGATTTTCCTTTGTTATTACTAAGCATATTTGATAAATTGCTCACAAGGAGCATGGGTGCCTGAGAGCCCAAAAGTTGCTTTGTACATTTTTTAAAAGAAAAACCTCGACCTCTCCATTTTTCTACTTTCTCTTATCAATTCGTTTTGCAAATATTTTGGCCCAGCTTTCCCATTGTTCTACCAATACTTATTTACGTAAACATCTACTCAATTAGATTGACTAATCACTATATGTATGCATGTGTATGTATTTTACTTGAATAAGTTAACAAATACTAACAGCCTGATTATATAGTAAATAAAAATGACTTCAATCCCTCTCAATTACATACAATATTTTGCAATAATTTTTAAGTATGTATGTGCATGGCACGTGCCTTTTACTAGTATGAAGCAGTTTTGTAATGTTAATTAATTTGTCATCGTGCAAGGGCAGGACAAGGTGTACAAGGACGTGATCAACCCCGCCGTCCGTGAGTGGACCTCAAGACTGTTGTGTACCACGTCGATGACGTCCTCGATGACTTCCACTATGAGGTGATGTGCCGCCGTGCAACCCACATCCGACGTTGCTGCTCCACTGCTCGCAAGGTTCATCCTACCTTCTCTTCCCACTCCGGATGGCTTTGTTCAAGAGCTATGTAAATTCCTATGCACTATAAATACACTGTATATAAGTGAATACATTTCTGCTTGTAAGAGGGTGTTTGGTTGGACGGTAAACTTGTTGCACAACTGGACCTCGTTACATGCAGTGAAACAAATTACCACATAACGGGTGAGCTTATTTACATAAGAACACGAGCATGACTAGATCTAAGAATCACAGAGATTAAGTCAGCATATCTGATAATTGCTTTCGTTGCTTGTATGTTCAGTTTACGGGTCTCCTTTGACTGCAGAAGCTGAATATCACTCCCTTTGTTCATAAATAAGTGATGTGCAAAGAGGTTGCCTTGATTTACTTTACTGCTGTAGAGTTATTGTGTTTCGATGGATTTTGAAATCAGACCATATGTTTTCTTATAAGCAAACTATATTGATGGTTGAAAGATTTTATATGCTTCGATGCGTGATCCTTCTAATGCTAGGTGATTTGTTTCTTGGAATTTGGAAGAGGAAGGCGATGAAGCGTTCGGTTGTACTTCATAGCTAGTTTCATTGTATTTTGTCTTTGGTGCGGTTGTATGAGCAGTATGTAAAGATTGTAATAGGCTACACTTATTGGTGCAGTTGTATTTTGTATTGATGCGGTTGTCTGGGTGCGGTCATTTCAAGTATATAGTTCATTTCTTTGTCTTTGTGAAAATGTGAGAAATAGAAAGTTGATGAGTTGGACTTACTTATTGGTAGAGGCCAAGGCCCAAAACGTGAATAGCATGCAAAAGGGTGAGGCCCAAAAAAGTCAACTTTTAAAGGCCGAGGCCCAAAAAAATGGACCTTAAAGTTCTGTCTTAGAAACCAAAAGGCGAATTGCTGGGCTTGGCCCATGTAGCTAGCGTAAATTGACAGGAAAAAACATATATAAAAGGCTGAATTAATGGGCTCGGCCCATGTAAAACACCTAATTGGACCGGGCTGAATCTTGTGCCACATCAGCTTGCCACGCTGGATGCCTACGTGGCCTGGGGAGGTTGCTAGTGACCAAAACTAGGAATATTTTGGTCGTAAACGTCCACGACCTTCTCACAGAGAAGGTCACTATAGTCAGTTAACGACCTCAGCTTTTGACCATCTGTTTTTGGTCAAAAAAAGGTCGCAAATGAAAAACAATGACCTTTCAGTGACCAATAGTCAAGGTCACAAGTTGACATATTTCTTGTAGTGCATGACCACGTTCATGAGATCGGTTCCACCGACACACATGCAACTAGTTTTGCATAAAGGTGGCTGGCGGGTGTCTGTTTCTCCAACTTTAGTTGAATCAAATTTGACTGCGGCAGGTCCTTGTTGAAGGTTAAAACATCAAACTTGATAAATCACCGTTGTGGTTTTGATGCGTAGGTAAGAACGGTTCTTGCTAGAAGCTTGTAGCAGCCACGTAAAACTTGCAATAACAAAGTAGAGGACGTCTAAGTTGTTTTTGCAGGGCATGTTGTGATGTGATATGGTCAAGACATGATGTGATATACGTTATTGTATGAGATGATCATGTTTTGTATAAGTTACTGGCAACCGGCAGGAGCCTTATGGTTGTCTCTTTATTGTATGAAATGCAAACGCCATGTAATTGCTTTACTTTATCACTATGTGTTAGCGCTAGTTGTAGAAGCAATAGTTGGCGAGACGAACACGACGCTACGATGAAGATCAAGGTGTCAGGCCAGTGATGATGGAGATCGAGACGATGCTTTGGAGATGGAGATCTAAAGCATAAGATGATGATGGCCATATCATGTCACATATTTTGATTGCATGTGATGTTTATCTATTATGCATCTTATTTTGCTTAGTATGGCGGTGTCATTATAAGATGATCCCTTAACTAATTTCAAGGTAAAAGTGTTCTCCCTGAGTATGCACCGTTTCTATAGTTCTACGTGTTGAGACACCAAGTGATGATCGAGTGTGATAGACACTACATTCACATACAACGGGTGCAAAAGAGTTTTGCACATGCGGAATACTTGGGTTAAACTTGACGAGCCTAGCATGTACAGACATGGACTCAAAACACTGGGGACCAAAAGGTCAAGCGTGAATCATATAGTAGATATGATCAACATAGAGATGTTCACCATTGATGACTACTCCATCTCATGTGATTATCAGAAATGGTTTAGTTGATTTGGATCACATATCACTTAGATGGCTTGAGGGATATCAATTTAAGTGGGAGTTATTAAGTAATTTGATTAATTGAACTTAATTTATCATGAACTTAGTCCTGATAGTTTTGCATATCTATGTTGTAGATCAATAGCTCGCGATTTAGCTCCTTTATATTTTTATATGTTCCTCAAGAAAACTAAGTTCAAAGATAATGGTAGCAATGATGCGGACTAGGTCCATGATCTGAGGATTATCCTCATTGCTGCACAGAAGAATTATGTCCTTGATGCACCGCTAGGTAGCGGACCTATTGCGGGGAGCGGATCTGAGGCGTTATGAATGTTTTGCAAGCTCCATATGATGACTACTTGATAGTTTAGTGCACCATGCTTTACGGCTTAGAACCGAGACTTAAAAAATGTTTTAATCACCATAGAGCATATGAGATGTTCCAAGAGCTGAAAATTGGTATTTCAGACTCATGCCCGTGTCAAGAGGTATGAGACCTCTGACAAGTACTTTGCCTACAAGATGGAGGAGAATAGCTCAGCCAATGAGCATGTGCTCATTATGTCCAAGTACTACAAACGCTTGAATCAAGTGGGAGTTAATCTTCCAGATAAGATAGTGATTGACAGAGTTCTCTAGTCACTGTCACCAAGATACTAGAACTTCGTGATGAACAATAATATGCAAGGGATGAAGAAAACGATTCCCGAGCTCTTCGTGATGCTGAAATCGGTGAAGGTAGAAATCAAGAAAGAACATCAAGTGTTGAAGGTTAATAAGACCAATAGTTTCAAGAAAAAGGGCAAGGGATAGAAAGGGAACTTCAAGAAGAATGGCAAGCAAGTTGCCACTCCCGTGAAGAAGCCCAAAGCTAGACCAAAGCCTGAAACTGAGTGCTTATACTGCAAAGGAAATGGTCAATGGAAGAGGAACTGCCCCAAACATTTGGCGGATAAGAAGGATGGCAAAGTGAACAAAAGTATATTTGATATACAAATTATTGATGTGTACCTTACTAGTGTTCGTAGTAGCCCCTGGTTATTTGATACCAGTTCAGTTTCTAAGAATAGTAACTTGAAATAGGAGTTGCAGAATGAACAGAGACTAGTTAAGGGTGAGGTCACGATGTATGTTGGAAGTGATTCCAAGGTTGATAAGATCACCATCGGACACTCCCTCTACCTTCTAGATTAGTGTTGAACCTAAATAAATGTTATTTGGTGTTTGCGTTGAGCATGAATATGATTGGATCATGTTTATTGCAATATGGTTATTCATATAAGTCGGAGAATAATTGTTGTTTTGTTTACATGAATAAAACCTTCTGTGGTCATACACCCAATGTAAATGGTTTATTGAATCTCAATCATAGCGATACACATATTCATAATATTGATGCCAAAAGATGCAAAGTTGATAATGATAGTGCAATGGCACCGCCGTTTTGGTCATATTAGTGTAAAGCGCACGAAGAAACTCCATGCGGATGGACTTTTTGAATCACTTGATTATGAATCATTTGATACTTGCGAACCTTGCCTCATGGACAAGATGACTAAAACTCCGTTCTCCGGAACAGTGGAGCGACCCAATGACTTACTGGAAATAATACATACCGATGTATGCGGTCCGATGAGTGTTGAGGCACGCGGCGGGTATCATTATTTTCTGACCTTCACAGATGATTTGAGCAGATATGGGTATATCTACTTAATGAAACACAAATCTAAAACATTTGAGAAGTTCAAAGAATTTCATAATGAAGTGGAGAATCACCGTAACAAGAAAATAAAGTTTCTACGATCTGATCACAGAGGCAAATATTTGAGTTACGAGTTTGGCCTTCATTTAAAACAATGTGGAATAGTTTCACAAGTCATGCCACCTGGAACACCACAGCGTAATGGTGTGTCTGAACATCGTAACCGTACTTTATTAGATATTGTTGAATTGCGGGTTCCGGCAAAACCCTCGAGGTTTGAACACTGGAGTGTGCACGAAGATCTCTCCCCCTCTAGCTCATGCACTCACCGCGATCTCAAAGCTCAGTGCGTCGAACTCACAGAACAATGGACACAGGGTTTATACTGGTTCGGGCTAAGGATTGCCTCTTGGGCTGAGGATGAACAGGCACAAGGGAAGAACAACCTCCAGAGGAGAGGAGTCCTTGAGCTCGGTGAGCTTGTGTGGTTGAGGATGATCTGGATGGCCCAAGATTAGTTGCTTCCTACTGTGGTGGCTAGTCCTATTTATAGAGGCCCTGGTCCTCTTCCCAAATGCAGGCGGGAAGGGATCCAACAACGGCCAAATTTGAAGGGAGAAAACTAGTACAAGTTATCCTGACTGAAGGTGGTCTTCGCCTGTCAACGGCTCTGGTGGTGACGCCGTCCTGGCTCCACGGTGACCTCCGTCCTGCTGGTCTTGATCTTGTTGCACAGATATGGAAACATTTGCGAGATGCCTCGGGACTCCTCGCTTGCACTTGCCTCTTTAGCACCAAAGAGGAAACGAGTACGTTGCATGCTCTGGCGCCCGCCTGGCCTTGCTCATCAAGGCTTGAGTCACTGAAACCTCGTGAGGTACCCCTTGCCTTGAACTCTCTGCTCCTCGCGAGCCAGCCTAGTGAGGCCGCCCCCGAGGAGGTCTTGCGTCGTCCGCCTCGCGAGGCTTGGCCCCTCACGAGGGTCTTGAGTGTTCGCTGATGAATATGGGTCGTACGGGGCCGCTGGAGGAGCCACTCGGTGGGCCGCAAGCAGGAAAGTCTGGGGACCCCCGTTCCTAGGACGCCGACAGTAGCCCCCAGGCCCAAGGAGCGCTCGGACTTGGCTTCATGACAAAGCCAAGGGGCAAGTACGGAGCGCCGCGGGCCCCAACAGCCTGTGTCCTCGGTTGACGCGTGGCGATTGATGGGACGTGGGCGCCTCCGCTTCCCCACGCTGCCTCAGCAACTGCCCGACTTGACGAGTCCCTCCTGCATGCAGAGAAAAATCATCATTATATGTGATCGTCGGGGTCGCCGGTTGGCCTTCTCCTGCTATAAATGAGGAGGGGCGGAGCCCCCGTCGCACATCTCTTCCTGCTCCATTCGCTTCTCCTCCATTGCAGCGATTCCCATGGCGCCTATTCGGAGGTTCTCAGCCGCAAAAAAGGGAAAAGCCCCCCGCGACGAGCCGGGGCCGCTTCTGCCAAAGAAGAGGCTGACTAGTCACCGTGATGTAGTCGTGAGGCCAGAGGTGTCGAGGCCTTGGTGTGAGCGGCCTCCCCCCAGGTATCCGCTGCCCTTGTATACCCGTGCCGGGGGCTTTGGAGGAAGAGGCAGCGACCATCGCCGTCCCCGTCGGGGCCGCGGCCGCCGCGCCGTGGTGGCGCGCACCATTGCCCTAGGAACCCACGCCGAGGGATCCTCGCGCGAGCTCGTGATGTGGGCAGTGATGCCTCCGCGCACTTGGATTCGCTTCCTGTAGTTCTTCTCCATCGAGATGCCGCCGAGGGGACCCCTCGAGCTTTGGCTGCAGCACGCTGAGTGTGATACCCCAGCGACAGGGGCGGAGGTCGAGGTCGTTTCCCCAGGCAAGATCTTCATGACCCGCGGTTGGGGCGAGGTTGCCCGGGTTTGCCGTGCGGAGGGCGCCCTCGCCATCCACTTCGAGTAGAACGGCGCCTCCACGATGTTTTTCAAGGTCTTCGACGAGGAAGGCCGCCGCTTGGAGTGCTGCCCTGAAGAGGGTCATCAGGACGGCGCAGCGGCAGGGGCAAGGTCCGCCGCTGTAGCGACCTGACCCAAAATCGGTCAAATCTCTGTGTCTGTACCATCCCAAGATCATGCTGATACTCACAGTACATCGATAAAGTAATCAAAGTTCAATCACACCTGAATATCATTAATCGATTCTCATATAGAGTCTTTATTACAAGGGTATAAATTCGGCTCAAGGCCAACTCATGAGAAATAAACTAAAATGCTGCGAAGCGTCGAAGATAAGCGAGTCCATCCGACTCCAAAGGGCAATCGCCAATCGCGGAGCGTAGCCTCACTCTGATCGAATATATCTACGCAACATAATACGTTGCAGCCATGTAGGTCAGCTTTTGGAATAAGCTGGCAAGTCAGGAAGAATAACAATACTAAAATTACTAACACTATATGCACTTTGGCTGTGGAGCTCTAAGTTTCATTATTTTGCGAAAAGCCAATTTTATCCTACTACAGTGGACTTATTTGCAAATTACTACAAACTGTTGGTAGTTATTGAGATGGTTCCGCCAACCAATATCTCGTTCCCAAATTATTATTAAGTCATAAACCCTCAAATTAATCCATTAATTTTAGTGTTGAGATATCCGAATACTTCCAAGGTCCAGAGGCTCAAATGTCCGTAACCGGGGACACGGCTAATCGATTAGGTTATAACACTCTGCAGAGGTTTGCGCACTTTCCCCCGCAAGAATCATTCCCTCCTTTAAAGTCTTCGCACTTCATGGTGTTTGAAGGCGGACCAATAAACAGGGTCTTCCAAAGAGTTCTTACGGCCCGCCGCCGGTACCCATCCAATCCTACTGTTCGTCTACTTCTCGTAGTACCGTCCAGCCAGCTTCACTACAAGGTCAACCCAGCCGAGCCCATAATGGCTTGCGGCTGCAGAGTAAGCTTCGGTCATGGGGCATCCATCCTTCTCTTCGTGGCTGGGTGAAGCTTTCCGCAGGATGTCATGGCGCTTCTCCATGCATCCCGCCACCACTGGGTGCTCCAGGTGCCCGTCAACAATCCTCCACCCAGTAGTGATTTTCAAGTCCATCTTGATCATTGTAGTCCATGGGTTGTCATCATCATTGACTCTCACATCTTGCTTATGAATTTCACTCATCCCAAATCCGTCTACGAGCATAGCAAAATAACTACTACGTCCGGGGCATGGTAACAAGGGGTTGGTTCATCCTACCACATGATACTACTCAAGTTTAATGACTTCAAGATTTCACTCTGCATGCAATGGTGGGGTGGTGACAACTACAAATGCACAAAAACATAGGAATAGAAATAACATGATCAAAACTTGCCTTGCTGATGATCCTCGTAAGCTAAAGAGTAAGTAGTAGCAAGCTTCAGCACTCCGGAAACTCTACCGAGACAAACAACAACACAATAAGCATAAAGCAAGAGGATCACACAAGATAACAATGGTAACATAGCACAACAAAACAATCAAAACCAAATCCAAAGGAAAACTCAAAGAAACCAATTCAAAGTTTTCCCTACACCAAACAATAGCAAAAATAGTTTTATATAACAAAAATTCCTAATATAACCTAATCATGGTTTTAGGTTAACTTAACAGAAAAGGATTAACTAAGCAATTAGGAGCAAAAAGAATTAATTAAAAGCTATTATAAAACTCATTTTAGGCCTAATCCAATTTCTATTAAGAAAATAATTTAAAACTTTTATTAATTATAAATAAAAGTTCATCTAATGGAATGACAGAAACTAACCTAGAATAACTAATCACAAGTTAAAAATAAATTAATTTACTAATTAATTAATTAGGAAAACAGAACTAATCAATTAATTAGGATTAATAGGATTCTGTCTAAAATCAATTATTTATTAATCCTAAAATACTCAAATTAATTTCTAGGGTTTGGCAATGTCAAAATAAAGTGATGGCAAAAGAATCATGCAAAAATAATTTTTCTAACTAAAGTTATAGCAGACTTGCTATTCTGACTAAAACAATATTAAAGCATTTTAAATATTTTTAACATAGCTAAATATATATTTTTCAGAAACTACATAAAATTTGCAATCCAACAAAAAAGAATCACTCAAAAATATTAAACAGAATAAAAGATATACATTTTGAAAATTGAAACTATTCGCTAAAACAGAAAATCAAAATAAAAGAAAAAGCCCAATGGGCCTATATCATGCACTAGGCGTAGTTTAGTCTAAACGGGCCTAGGGTTTAAACTAACGAACCGGCCTAATAAAATAAACCTAAACTAAATAATAAACCGATCGGGCGGCGGTTTTCTAATAAAACATACCCCTTGAGGGCTTCTAATCGAGCCGTCGATCTAAGATCGAACGGGGAGGGGATGCTTGGGGCTTACCGGACTCGGCGCTGGCGGCGGCGGAGAGTGCGTCGGAGGCGTCCGGACGCCGGCGAGCTCGGTGAGTCGTCGGGAGGCGCGCACGAGCACTGGGAGGGTTGGTGGTGTTAGGGAGGTCGGGGTGGACCGTGGTGGCGTCGGCGGCGACTTTGGCGCGGGGAGGGTTCGGTGCTCGCGAGCTCGGGAGGAGAAGGAGAGGGGTTCGGCGTCGCTAGGGGGAATGGGGTGCGGAGCCTCGGCTTTATAGCCGGGGTCAGGCGAGGGGCGGAAAGGCATCGGGCGATCGGGATCCGGATCCTTCGGGATCCGGTGGATCTCCCATGAGCTGCGTGGCTCGGCGAGGGGGGGAAGAAGGGGGGGTCCCACCTGGTCAGTGAGGGAGAGGGTGGGTTCGGTCGGGTGGCGAAGCCTAGGGAATCAGGCGAGGCGAGGCGGTCGGTGGAGCTGGGCTGGCTCGCTCGGCTGGGCTGGCCTCGTGGCCGGCTTGGCTTGGCCAGCAGGCTGAAGTGCGGAGGGTGAGGTGGCGCTGGCTGGGCACTGGGGTGGCGGGCTGGCGCCCGAAGGTTTTTTTTTCTTTATTTTTTAGTTAAAACAAAACCAAAATAAAACCTTATCTATAAATATTTTATATAGGGTATATATATACCAAAATGATCAGGGGAATATTCCCTTTCATTTGAACATTTTTCCAAAGTCAAAACCCAAACTTTATAAAAATCTATTTTTTTCAAATTCAAATAAAATTCAGACTTGAATCCAATTCTTTTGGCATTGTTTCCTCTGATATTTTTGGAGTGTCATGTTGGCTCCTCTCATACTTTTGATCAAGTATTTATCAGGCTTAGTTTTTGAATTGTTTCCCACATGCCAAAGTTTGGAATTCAAATTCAAACTCAAATAGCTCTGAAATTTCAAATGGCATTCAAATTCAAACAGGATGCATAGGATGCTTAGCTATAATTGTAAAACATTCCAAATAGGAAATTTGGGATGTTACAGCCGCTGGCCTAGCCGGCGTTTCCTCTGGTAGCAGTGGTGATGCTTGGGAGTCCAGCGAATCTCCCAAACCCTACGAGACTCCAGAGACAAGCGATGACAACTACGTGCTTCCGAGCTCGCGCCGTGCCCGGAGTGCAGCCGCAGCGTTCGGCAGCCGCCATCGCTGATCTGGAAGGGGTTGGCACCGGCCTCCCGTGGCCCACTGTTGATGATGGCATCGGCGGCGCTGGCGCATGATGTCTACTACACAACCTTCTTCTTGTAGACGTTGTTGGGCCTCCAAGTGCAGAGGTTTGTAGGACAGTAGCAAACTTCCCTCAAGTGGATGACCTAAGGTTTATCAATCCGTGGGAGGCGTAGGATGAAGATGGTCTCTCTCAAACAACCCTAGAACCAAATAACAAAGAGTCTCTTGTGTCCCCAACACACCCAATACAATGGTAAGTTCTATAGGTGCACTAGTTCGGCGAAGAGATGGTGATACAAGTGCAATATGGATGGTAGATGTAGGTTTTTGTAATCTGAAAATGTAAAAACAGCAAGGTAACAAGTGGTAAAAGTGAGCGTAAACGGTATTGCAATGCTAGGAAACAAGGCCTAGGGTTCATACTTTCGCTAGTGCAAGTTCTCTGAACAATAATAACATAATTGGATCATATAACTATCCCTCAACATGCAACAAAGAGTCACTCCAAAGTTGCTAATAGCGCAGAACAAACGAAGAGATTATGGTAGGGTACGAAACCACCTCAAAGTTATTCTTTCCAATCAATCTGTTGGGCTATTCCTATAAGTGTCACAAACAGCCCTAGAGTTCATACTAGAATAACACCTTAAGATACAAATCAACCAAAACCCTAATGTCACCTAGATACTCCAATGTCACCTCAAGTATCCGTGGGTATGATTATATGATATGCATCACAGAATCTCAGATTCATCTATTCAACCAACACATAGAACCTCAAAGAGTGCCCCAAAGTTTCTACCGGAGAATCACGACGAAAACGTGTGCCAACCCCTATGCATTGGTTCATGGGAGGAACCCGCAAGTTGATCACCAAAACATACATCAAGTGAATCACGTGATATCCCATTGTCACCACAGATACCCATGGCAAGACATACATCAAGTGTTCTCAAATCTTTAAAGACTCAATCCGATAAGATAACTTCAAAGGGAAAACTCAATCCATTACAAGAGAGTAGAGGGGGAGAAGCAACATAAGATCCAGCTATAATAGAGAAGCTCGCGATACATCAAGATCGTGCCAAATCAGGAACACGAGAGAGAGAGAGAGATCAAACACATAGCTACTGGTACATACCCTCAGCCCCGAGGGTGAACTACTCCCTCCTCATCATGGAGAGCGCCGGGATGATGAAGATGGCCACGGTGAGGTTCCCCCTCCGGCAGGTGCTTGGAACAGGGTCCCGATTGACTTTTGGTGGCTACAGAGACTTGTGGCGGCAGAACTCCCGATCTATTCTCGTCTTTGGAAGTTTTAGGGTACGTGGGTATATATGGGTGAAAGAAGTACGTCGGTGGACCTCCGGGCTGTCCACGAGGCAGGGGGGCGCGCCCTAGGGGGTGGGCGCCCCCCCCTCGTGGGCAGCCCGAGACTCCCAGTGAGCTTAGGTACTCCGTGGGCTTCTTCTGGTCCAAAAATAAGTTCTGTGGAGTTTCAGGTCAATTGGACTCCGTTTGATATTCCTTTTCTTCGAAACGCTGAAATAGGCAAAAAAACAACAATTCTGGGCTGGGCATCCGGTTAATAGGTTAGTCCCAAAAATAATATAAAAGTGAATAATAAAGCCCAGTATTTTCCAAAACAGTAGATAATATAGCATGGAGTAATAAAAAAATTATAGATACGTTGGAGACGTATCAGGCATCCCCAAGCTTAATTCCTGCTCGTCCTCGAGTAGGTAAATGATAAAAAGATAATTTTTGATGTGGAATGCTACTTGGCATAATTTCAATGTAATTCTTCTTAATTGTGGTATGAATATTCAGATTCGAAAGATTCAAGACAAAAGTTTAATATTGACATAAAAATAATAATACTTCAAGCATACTAACAAAGCAATTATGTCTTCTCAAAATAACATGGCCAAAGAAAGTTATCCCAACAAAATCATATAGTTTGGCTATGCTCTATCTTCACCACACAAAGTATTTAAATCATGCACAACCCTGATGACAAGCCAAGCAATTGTTTCATACTTTTGACGTTCTCAAACTTCTTCAATCTTCACACAATACATGAGCGTGGGCCATGGACATAGCACTATAGGTGAAATAGAATGGTGGTTGTGGAGAAGACAAAAAGCAGAAGATAGTCTCACATCAACTAGGCGTATCAACGGGATATGGAGATGCCCATCAATAGATATAAATGTGAGTGAGTAGGGATTGCCATGCAACGGATGCACTAGAGCTATAAGTATATGAAATCTCAACAAAAGAAACTAAGTGGGTGTGCATCCAACTTGCTTGCTCATGAAGACCTAGGGCATTTTGAGGAAGCCCGTCATTGGAATATACAAGCCAAGTTCTATATTGAAAGATTCCCACTAGTATATGAAAGTGATATCATAGGAGACTCTCTATCATGAAGATCACGGTGCTACTTTGAAGCACAAGTGTGGTAAAAGGATAGTAACATTGTCCCTTCTCTCTTTTTCTCTCATTTTTTATTTGGGCCTTTTCTCTTCTTGTTTTTATGGCCCCTTTCCCTTTTTTTTCATCCGGAGTCTCATCTCGACTTGTGGGGGAATCATAGTCTCCATCATCCTTTCCTCACTTGGGACAATGCTCTAAAAATGATGATCATCACACTTTTATTTACTTACAACTCAACAATTACAACTCGATACTTAGAACAAAATATGACTCTATGTGTATGCCTCCGGCGGTGTACCGGGATATGCAATGATTCATGAGTGACATGTATGAAAGAATTATGAATGGTGGCTTTGCCAGAAATACGATGTCAACTACATGATCATGCTAAGCAATATGACAATGATGGAGCGCGTCAAAATAAACGGAATGGTGGAAAGTTGCATGGAAATATATCTCGGAATGGCTATGGAAATGCCATAATAGGTAGGTATGGTGGCTGTTTTGAGGAAGGTATATGGTGGGTATATGATACGGTGAAAAGTCTTGTGTAATAGAAAGGCTAGCAATGGTGGAAGGGTGAGAAAAGTGCGTATAATCCATGGACTCAACATTAGTCATAAAGAACTCATATACTTATTGCAAAAATCTACAAGTTATCAAAGAAAAGTATTACGTGCATGCTACTAGGGGGATAGATTGGTAGGAAAAGACCATCGCTCGTCCCCGACCGCCACTCATAAGGAAGACAATAAATAAATAAATCATGCTCCGACTTCATCACATAACGGTTCACCATATGTGCATGCTACGGGAATCACAAACTTTAACACAAGTATTTATCAAATTCACAACTACTCAACTAGCATGACTCTAATATTACTACCTCCATATCTCAAAACAATTATCAAGCATCAAACTTTTCTTAGTATTCAACGCACTCAAAAGAAAGTTTTACAAATCTTGAATACCAAGCATATTATTATTATTAAGAAAATTACCATGCTATTTAAGACTATCAAAATAATCTAAGTGAAGTATGAGAGATCAATGGTTTCTGTAAAACAAATCCACCACCGTGCTCTAAAAGATATAAGTGAAGCACTAGAGCAAAACTATATAGCTCAAAAGATATAAGTGAAGCACATAGAGTATTCTATCAAACTCCAATTCATGTATGGCTCTCTCAAAATGTGTTTATAGAAAGGATGATTGTGGTAAACTAAAAAGCAAAGACTCAAATAATACAAGACGCTCCAAGCAAAACACATATTATGTGGTAAATAAAAATATAGCTCCAAGTGAAGTTACCGATGGAAGTAGACGAAAGAGAGGATGCCTTCCGGGGGCATCCCCAAGCTTTGAATTTTTGGTGTCCTTAGATTATCTTGGGGGTGCCATGGGCATCCCCAAGCTTAGGCTCTTGCCACTCCTTGTTCCATAATCCATCAAAAAAATTCACCCAAAACTTGAAAACTTCACAACACAAAACTCAACAGAAATCTCGTGAGCCCCGTTAGCGAAAGAAAACAAAAGACCACTTCAAGGTACTGTAATGAACTCATTATTTATTTATATTGGTGTTAAACCTACTGTATTCGAACTTCTCTATGGATTATAAACTATTTTACTAGCCATAGATTCATCAAAATAAGCAAACAACACACGAAAAACCGAATCTGTCAAAAACAGAATAGTCTGTAGTAATCTGTAAGTAACGCAAACTTCTGGAACTCCAAATATTCATCCAAAATAGGAAGACCTAGGCAATTTGTTTATTGATCAGCAGAAATTGGAATCACTATTTTATCACGTTCTGGTGATTTTTAACAATTGTTTTCGTGAACCGAAAGTTTCTGGAAATTACCGCAAGATCAAATAACTATCATCCAAGAAGATCCTATAGTTTTAACTTGGCACAAACACTAACTAAAACATAAAACCACATCTTAACAGAAGGTAGATGGATTATTTATTCCTAAACAGAACCAAAAAGCAAGAAACTAAAATAAAATTGGGTTGCCTCCTGTCGGTGTACTAGAGTAGGGTACCCTAGTATCCCGAACTCGTGCACGGGCAGTGGCAGCCCCCCGCGGCAAGGCTTGCCTAGTGACCGCCAAGGTCCTCCGCGGTTCCTTTGGAGCCATTCAAGAACAAAGTATTCAAAGCCCCGGCAAGAGGAGCTTGCCGGGAAGGCCACTCAAGGCACGAAGGAAACAAGACCCCGGCAAGAGGAGCTTGCCGGGAAGGCTCGGTGAGCGACAAGCTCCCGAGCGCGACAAGGATTCAGCCGCGGCAAGGTGCTTGTCGCGGCAGGCAACCTCTCTTCATCTCCGCTCCAGCTCATCCACCAACGTGTCGCCATGGAGCCATTCCTGGTGTGCGTGTCAAGAGGCTGTGCAGCCAGCGGGGGGCAGCGATAAGCGGCGCTGACGAGCTTACCATCGTGGCAAACGGTGGCGCACCTGACGGTCCCTGTTGCACTGTTTAGGTGACAGGGACGGGCATTTAATGTTTTTGTCCCTTGCCGTCAGAGTTAGGTATAATACACTGTACACTGTACAAGTCGGTGTACCAACTACTGTTTTTCCATTTGTACCCTCATCTACGTTGCCACCTGTCGGTGACCCCTTGAGCCTATAAAAGGAGGCCCATGTGCAACATAGAAAGGGTTCGGTTCGGCTCAGTTAGGATTCGACTCATTCGAGACTACACACTCAAGCGAGGTTTTTGGTAGCTCTTTGTGCTCCCTAGCAAGAACACAATATAATCAGACAAGCAGCAGTAGGAGTATTATCTCTCCGGAGAGCTCCGAAGCTGGGTAAACTGCTCGTGTGCATCGCCTCGATCTGCTCTTCGTGCAATCTCCGCCCCCCACCGAACCAAAAGGGACTCGGTCCGCCAAGTCCCATAGGTGTTCGTGGGTCACGATCAGCTTCCCCGACATCTTTGGCGCGCCAGGTAGGGGTGCGTCGAGGCTGTGTGAACCTGATCCGGCGTTCACACGAGCAACATCTTCATCATCTTCATCAACATGCCACCGAAGAAGAAGGCTTCGGCAGCAGCAGAGCCGTCCGCGTCAAACCCACCACCACCGGAGCTGACGAGTGGTGGGGAAGACGCTGGCGGAGGAACGGACATCGTCGAGGGAGCCCACGACGCTGCCAAGTCCAAGGACAAGGCGGCGCAGACCTCGGCGTCCGGATACGTACCGTGTCCATCTCAGGAGGCGCGAGACCGACAACGTCATGGTGCTCGTAGCGCCATACGTTCGTTGGGCCAAGATCGAGCTGGTGGATCCAGAGACGCTCAAGAACAGCTCGCACGCCAACAGGCTGGTGCGAGTGGGGAACGGTCGCCTGGACGGGATGCTGCTCCTTCTAACATATTTAGAAGTCCGAGCACATCCCGCTCCTCGCACCGTTCGCCATTGCCGCTCACCACTCAAGCGGAAGCTTTGGCGCGGGCTCAACTGCTCCTGGATTACCCTCCAACGGCTGACAAGGTCGACGAGTAGAGGGCCACCATTCAAAGTCTCATCAGCTTTGCCAACGGCGACGTTCCGCAGCAACCAAGCACATCACAGCCGCGGCGAGACGACAAGGCTCGAGCCGGTGGCGACGAGACCTATGGGGGTGCAACCACCATGCACTCTCCATCCCAAAGGCCAAGATCGCCGACTCGTCGGATCCACCTCGACAGTGACTCCACCGCGTCATCGGATCCACGAGCTCGTCGTGATCAGCGCCAAGTTCTTCAAGAACGGCAACAAGAAGATGCTCGAACCCGCATCGAGCGCCGAAGAGAAGCGCGGCGTCAGTCCGACAAGCGCGGTGGGCCTGCTGTTGACATGCAAGCGCCAGGGGAGCCAGGTGACTTGCCGTACGCGGTAGGTTGCCCTGCGTTCACTCGTGAGCTGCGGCAAGTCCAGTGGCCCGACAAGAAAAATTTCAAGCCAGACGTGCCAGAGAAGTATGATGGCAGGACACACCCATCGGAGTTCCTCAGCATCTACACCATCGCGGTGCAGGCTGCGGGGGGACGAGACGACAAGATCCTCGCCAACTACTTCCCGCTGGTACTCAAGCCCAATGTTAGATCTTGGCTCATACACTTGCCGGACAGTTCCATATCTTCTTAGGCAGATTTGTGCCATCAGTTTGTCGGCACCTTCACAGGCGGCCACAAGCCTCATGGCCAAGAGAGTGACCTTCACCTGCTCGCCCAGAAGGAAGGAGAATCCCTGCGCAAGTTCATTCAGAGATTCAGCCGTGTGCACTACAACATCCCAGATGTCCACCCCGCCGCTGTGATCAACGCGTTTCATCAGAACGTGCGGAACCGCAGGATGAGGGAGGAGATGGCGATGTGCAAAGTCAAGGACGTCAGTGAGTTGTATGCTCTGGCCGACAAGTGTGCACGTGCTGAGGAAGGGAGGAGACTCCCAGGAGAGAATGCAAAAGCAGGATCTGACAGTGAGGAGACCGCCCCGGCAAAGAAAAGTCGGCGGCGGAATAACCAAAGGAAGAAAAGCAAAGAGGTACTAGTTGTCGAGCAGTCCGGCAACGGTGGTGCCGCCAAGAAATCCAAAGTTGGTGGTTCCGGCAAGGAGGTTGCCGCTGGCACCGACTGCAAGCCTATGGCGGCCGCCGACAAGCAGGACAGCTCCAACAAACAGTACTGCAAGATTCACCGCACCAAGGGCCACGACCTCCAGAGCTGCAAGAAGGTCGAGCAGCTTGTTGAACAGCAGAAGGCTGAGTACGAGCGGCGAGACAAGGAGAAGGCCCAGGAAGGTGCTGGGGCAGCTAGCAAGAAGCGACCCGGCCGGGGAGGACGCCGCGGCAAGGCCAAACAGCGGCAAGGAGACAGACCTCCCCGCGGCCGCGACAAGGATGAAGACGACGATGACGATGAAGATATGGAAGACGATGAAGCTGATGAGCAGGAGTTTCAGAAGGCCACAGAGGTCCTCTGCATTGACGGCGGTGCTTCTCTGCATACTTCACACTGCCAACTCAAGCAGTGGATGTGGGAAGTTAATGCAGCGGAACCATCCGTAGAATCACGCAGGCCTCTGAAGTGGTCCAGCACGCCCATCATCTTTGACATTGAGGACCACCCTGATCGCATAACTGCGGTCGGGTGCTTGCCGATGTTGGTCTCACCAACTATCCGCAACCTCAAAGTCACTAAGATGTTGGTTGACGGCGGGGCCGGCTTGAACCTGATCTCCTCTGCAGTGCTCCAGAAGCTTCAGATCCCTGACAGCGAGCTCGAAGAGACTGGCACATTCCAAGGAATTAATCCAGGAAGGAGCAAGCCGAAGGGGAAGATCACGTTGCCGGTAACATTTGGCAGCGAGCTAAACTTCAGGACTGAGAGGGTCACGTTCGACGTTGCTGATTTCCCATTGCCTTATAATGGGATACTTGGACGTCCAGCACTTGCCAAGTTCATGGCGGCCTCTCATTATGCATACAACTTGCTCAAGATGCCCGGCCCGATAAGTGTCATTTCTGTCCACGGCGACAAGAAGGATGCTCTTATCTGCGCCGACAAGATCTACCGGGAGGCAGCAGCTGCAACAGATAGCATTTCCCTTGCCGCTGAAGCTCCCGGGGGGAAGAAGAAGACTAAGTCCGGCAAGAGCTCTGATGCCCACTCCGGCAAGCGCACCTCTTCGGAGTGCTGCGCTACCGTCGAGGACGCACCATCGAGCTCCACCGGCAAGTGTAAGAAGATGATGGCAGCTCCACCGAAGACCAAGAAGGTGCCCGCCAAGGAGGACGGCACTGGTGGTACCTTCACCATCAGTGCCACTCTCGACCCTAAATAGGAAGGCGCGCTCGTTGCTTTCCTGCGGGCGAATGCCGATGTGTTTGCATGGCAACCGTCTGACATCCCTGGTGTTCCCAGGAAGGTAATTGAGCACCACCTAGCTGTCTGTCCTCATGCGTGGCCCGTCAAGCAAAAAGTCAGGAAGCAGGCAGTGGAGCGCCAAGAATTCATTGCAGAAGAGATCAAGAAGTTGGAAGCAGCAGGCCTTGTCAGAGGAGTGCTCCATCCCACGTGGTTGGCCAATCCGGTAGTTGTACGAAAGGCAAATGGGAAATGGAGACTTTGTATCGACTTCACGGATGTTAATAAAGCTTGTCCCAAAGACCCATTTTCCTTGCCGCGATCGACCAGATTATTGACTCCACGGCTGGATGTGATTTGCTTTCATTTCTTGATGCATATTCAGGATATCATCAGATCTTCATGGCAGAAGAGGATGAGGAGAAAACCGCATTCATCACCCCATGCGGCACATACTGCTTTGTACGGATGCCTTTTGGGCTAAAGAATGCTGGTTCAACGTTTGCAAGAGTAGTCCATGACGCTTTTGAGCCGCAAATGCACAGAAATGTAGAAGCTTACATGGATGACATAGTGGTCAAGAGCAAGGACAAAGCAACTCTGGTTCAAGATTTAGATGAGACCTTTGCAAATCTGCGCAAGATCAACCTCAAGCTCAACCCGAGAAGTGCGTGTTCGAGTCCCCTCCGGCAAGCTTCTCGGGTTCTTCGTGTCTCAGCGGGAATTGAAGCCAATCTCGACAAGATCAAGGCCATTGAGCAGATTGAAGCACCAAAGCGCGTCAAGGATGTACGAAGGCTTGCGGTTGCGTGGCTGCTCTCAGCAGGTTTATCTCTAGGTTCTGCTGAGCGCATACCGCCATTTTCAAGATTTTGAAAAAGGCAGGTCCAATGAAATGGAATCTCGAAGCGGAGGCTGCGCTGCGCAGACTTAAAGAGGTACTGTCCTCCACTCCAATACTTGTCGCACCTAGGCCACAAGAGAAGTTGCTGCTGTATATAGCGGCAACCAATCAAGTGGTTAGTGCTGCGTTAGTAGCGGAAAGGGAGGCAGATGATGAGCCGGCAACCGAAGCAGATGCATCCAGCGACAAGCAGGGGCTTCACCGTCAAGCTCTCGTCCCGACAAGGACGGATCTGCGCAAGATTGCGAGAAGATGCAGAAAAGGATGGTGCAGCGCCCGGTCTACTTTGTCGGTTCCCTTCTGCAGGGGCTAGGTCAAGGTACTGCGGTGTCAGAAACTGCTTTTCGGCCTCCTCATGGCCTCCAGAAAGCTGCGCCATTACTTCCAAGCACATGATATAACAGTCGTCACTCGCTTTCCGCTGAAGAGGATATTGCAAAATCCAGAAGCAACAGGCAGGATTGTCGAGTGGGCACTGGAACTGTCAAGCTTTGGCCTCAAGTTTGAAAGCACTTCAACTATCCAAAGCAGAGCACTGGCAGAGTTCATAGCAGAATGGACGCCAATGCAAGATGAAGAAATTCCAGAGACGAGCATCCCCGTCAAGGAGGC
Organism: Aegilops longissima; assembly: GCA_021605205.1. NCBI lineage: Eukaryota > Viridiplantae > Streptophyta > Magnoliopsida > Poales > Poaceae > Aegilops > Aegilops longissima. Next base: position 448,567,116 of record CM038678.1, read on the forward strand.
AAGTAAAGAGTGGCTGATGTACTTTGATGGTGCCTTCTCACTGCAAGGCGCCGGTGCCGGCGTGCTGCTTATCGCACCCACCGGAGAGCACCTCAAGTACATAGTCCAAATGCACTTTCCCAAGGAGCAAGCAACAAATAATACTGCAGAGTATGAAGGTTTGCTTGCCGGTCTAAGAATTGCAGTAGACCTTGGGATCAAGAAGCTCATTGTCAGGGGTGACTCGCAGCTTGTCGTCCGCCAAGTAAACCAGGATTATCAGAGTTCGTTGATGGAAGCTTATGTTGATGAAGTGAGGAAGCTAGAAGAGCACTTTGACGGTCTGCAGATGGAACATGTTCCGAGAGTTCAGAACGATATTGCTGATGGTCTGTCAAAGTGCGCCGCACTCAAGTTGCCTGTGGAACCAGGGATCTTTGTGCTCAAGCTGACTCAACCGACCGTAACACCATCAACTGGACAGAACAAGAAGAGAAAGTTGGTTTCTGGTGACTACTTTCCAGCAGAGCTCCCTGAAGCCGCCGCCAAGAAGGTCCCCAAAATCAACGCAGATATCGCTGAGGAGCAGTCTGCTCCGATAAGCCTAAGGGTTTGTCTCGTTGAAGCAGACGCTCCCGACAAGTTTTGCTCCGGCAAGCTTGCCGGGGATCATCAAGCTCCGGTTGAGCCGCAGGTTCTTGCCGAGAAGCTGATGTTCCCTTGAGGCAGATGTGCCTTTAGTCCTTGTTGTCGAGCCGCAAGCTCCAACATGGGCACAGCAGATCGTCCATTTCCTTCAGACAGGAGAACTTCCTGAAGAGCAAGAAGAAGCAGAAAGAGTAGCCCGGCAGTCAAGTATGTACTAGTTTGTCGACAGCATTCTGTACAGAAGAAGACTCAACGGAGTGAAATTGAAGTGTATTCATCGGGAAGATGGACAGAAGCTGTTGGCAGAGATACACGGAGGCATATGTGGTCACCACATTGGCACAAGAGCACTTGCCGGCAAAGCTTTCCGGCAAGGATTCTACTGGCCGACAGCCCTCCAGGATGCAACTGCAGAAGTAACCAAGTGTGAAGCGTGCCAGTTCCATTCCAAGCAAATACACCAGCCAGCTCAAGCTCTCCAGACGATCCCTTTATCCTGGCCATTTTCGGTCTGGGGGCTCGACATCCTCGGCCCCTTTCCCCGAGCTGTCGGGGCTTTGAGTACTTATGCGTTGCAATCGACAAGTTCACAAAGTGGCGGAAGTGGAAGCGATGAGGAAGGTGACAGCACGGTCGGCGATCAAGTTCTTCAGTCAATTGTTTGCCGCTTTGGGATTCCTAACGGATCATCATCGACAACGGCACACAGTTCACGAGCCGCACCTTCATGCAGTACGTCCAAGATCTTGGCGCCAAGGTATGCTTTGCTTCTGTTGCTCATCCAAGGAGCAACGGTCAAGCAGAGAGGGCAAACGCTGAAGTGCTGCGAGGACTCAAGACCAGAACTTTCGACAGGCTGCATAAGTGTGGAAGAAACTGGATTGAGGAGCTGCCGGTGGTTCTTTGGTCGATCAGACGACGCCAAATCGAGCCACCGCCGGACACCTTTCGCTCTAGTCTATGGAGCGAGGCAGTTCTCCCCACGGAACTCGATCTGGGTCACCTCGAGTGCTCGCTTATGATGAGCTTGAGCAAGAGCAGCTGCGACAAGATGACGCGCTGCTCCTTGAGGAGGATCGTCTTCGAGCTGCTGTCACGAGCTGCTCGTTACCAGCAAGCTTTGCGCCGCTACCATAGCCAAAGTTAGTGCGAAGTTTCGAGGAAGGCGACCTTGTTCTTGGCGTGTTCAATCCGCCAAGAATTCCAATAAGTTGACTTGAAGTGGGAAGGCCCTTATCGGGTGAAACGAAGTCACTAGGCTGGCGTTGTCCGCCTTGAGACCGAAGATGGCATTCCGTGAGCAACTCCTGGAACATTGAGCATCTTCGTAAGTTTTACCCATAGAAGCGCGTTGCGGAACCTGTTCCGCAACCACCTTTTGTACAAGTCTTGCCGATGTTGCATGTAATCCTTTGTACAAAGCCGGCCGTAGACCCCGTGCATCAGTAAAGCTCATGTGTTGCGCACAACTTGTCAATTTCATGCTTTCATCATTATTTTGCATGTGTTATCTCACATTTTGTGCAGCATCCACACCCGGTAAGCGATAACGAGCCACAAGGCTCCATAACTATATTTTCTCTTCTTTCTTCTCAAAAGAAAGGAAGGTTCCTTCGCCCACAAGTTAGCTGGGGGGGAGGAGAAGATAATGGTGTGGGCCGTCAAGCGTCGCTCGAGAAAGTTTCGCCTTACCAGGAAGCAAACGACAGAAAAGCTAAGTTACCTAAGCTTGAGCAATCAGTTTTTAAATTTTTTAAGTTATCTTCCTCGAACGATAGTACTTTGTATGGAAAACCTGTGCGCGAAGGAACCAACTCGTAGCTAGTATGCGCCCTTACTTTGTTTCGAGTCCGCTCAGCAACTTAAGTAAGCTGCAACTAGTTGCGACAAGGTTGCTTGTCGGAGGCGGCACCGCTAGCAGGCTGCTGACGTTCCGCACTCAGCGCTCGCGGCAAAGGTGCCCGCGCCGACAAGTTCCCTAAAAGCGTAGGGCACAAATATACAAAGGAAGGAATCAAGTAAAGGAAATGACATTGCAATCGTTGCCTAAGATAGAGTATATTACAAAATTAACTTGTCGCAGATCTAATAAATTGTTCTCATAAACATGATCAACAGCGACAAAGGAAAGATAAATCTGGCGGCCTAATCTACGCGGTCGCCATCGACCCTCTTGACCCCGCTCACCCTGTCCACAATGGGTGCGACAAGGGCCTTGAGTGCTTCAACGCCGTGATCGGCGGCAGGACTTGAGGGCGTTAGCGCCGACGCTGGATTGCGGAAGGCCACCTTCATCAACACCTTCTGGAGGGCTCCTGCACAGATTTGGCGCGACTCATCGGCCAGCTGCTTTGGGATCTCCTCCCGGAGCCGCTGGAGAGCCGTCACCACGCCCTTGAGAAACAGGCTGAGCTTGGCGCTGGGTTGAAGGCGCTCGTCGGTGGAGTACCCGAGATCCACCATCCCCAGCTCCATCAGCTCCTTGTCGATGGTGGCGGCAGTATCTACAAGACTTTCCGTCCAGTGCATCACGTTCTCTCTGAAGGTATCCTGGGCGGTCGCGGCGTTCGCCAGCAGCTCCTCGTTGGCCTTGATCTTCTCCAACAAACCCACTTCCCGCTCCTTGGCGCCGTCCAGCGTCTCCGTCAAGGTGGACAGCTTCAGCTCAAGATCGGCCTTGGAGTCCTTGGCGGCGTCGAGCTCCTTGATCCTCTCAGCGAGACGGCCCAGCAACTCGCCAAGAGTGTAGGCGTCCTTCTCGCGCTCGCGCTTCAGCGCGGCGACCTCCTCTCCGCTCTTCTGGAGGGTGGCCTCCAGCTGTGTCACCCTCGTCTCCAACTCCTTCTTGGCGGCCTCGGCAGCTGCGGCAGCGTCCTTTGCTTCCTTGAGAGCCCCGCCAATTGATTGCTCGCGCACGGCAAGATCTTCCTCATAGCTGTCGAGGTTGATCTTCCGCTGCGCCAGCTTTCTTCTTCTTTGCGGATAGCTTCGCCGGCAAGCCTTTGCTGCTCCTCGACCTCGGCCTTCTCCGGGATGAAGGCCGTGCGCCTCAACAAGTTGCTCCCGCTTCTACTACATCCGGAGGGTTTCTTGGTTGGCGGCGGAGCTCTTCTGGCGCTTCTCCATGTCAGCTCCGCCCTCGCGACAAGTGCCTCCGGGACTCAGTTTGGCTTGTCGGGGCGCGGTAGAAGCGGCAGCTTCTTCAGCAGCTCCTCCTCCTCAGACTCGCCGCTGCTGCTGCTTGGCGCGTCAACCAGCGACAGCCCAGCGGAGGCGAGCAACTCTTCGTCAAAGGTCTCCCCTTCGACAGGCTCCCTGGAGCTCGATGCCCAGGGAAGCTTGATGAAGACGCCGTCGCCGGCCTTCAGATAGGCGCCGGGCTGGGGCTCTTCGGAACCTGACGCTGCGTCGGTGGCGGGGGGATCGGCAGTCGGTGTAGCGCCTGGCGCTCCTGCGGCCTCAGGGTCGTCAGTACGATCGCCAGACCCCTCCCCAGCCTTTGCGGCAGCAGCTTTGGCGGCCTCCTCACCGGCGGACCCATCGGCGCCGGCCTCCTCCTCCATGTTGGTGGCGTCGTCGTTGTTGCCGCGCGCGTCCTCCTCGCCGGCAACCTCAGTCTCCATCGGCTCTCCGGAAGATGGATCTGACGATCAGAAAAAGAAAGAACAGTCAAGCAAATGTTCGAAAAGAAGAACAGAAGAAAAGGAACCCAAGGGAAATTTTCAAGCAAGGAGGTTACCTGCGATGGGATCGTGGCTGCGGTCTCCACCACGGAGGATCGCGGCGCTGCCCTTGTCGGAGAAACTTCCCTTGTCGAGAAGCCTCCCTTGCGGAGAGCGCTCCTTGCGGAGAATTCTCCTTGGCGTGGTTGAAGCAGACAGAATTTCGGGAGCGACCTCCGGGCTCTCCTGATGAGGCTGCTTTGCTCCTACACAAATCAACAAGTCAGATATCAGCAAGGAAGGGGCGCCCATGCACGCCTAACCTTAAGAAATAAACCAAATACTTACGCTGGGGGCTGTGCTGGGGGCTGCTCTGAGGAAGGGTTGCCGGATCCGGCAAGGGGGTCTCAGACGCGCCTCCTGTCGCCACGGGAGGATCGTCTTCGATGACAACCACCAGGGTCTTGGCTCTCTTCGACGTCCTCTGAGCCAGCGTCCTGACAAAGGAAAGAGTTCAGAGGGAAGCAAATCAGATACAATACAAAGCAGCGAATTGAAGAATTACAAATAGCAGCGACAAGATCTTACTCTTCTTCTTCTTCCTCGGGCTGAGGCGGAGAAGTCGGTCGCTCCGCCTCCGGTGCGGCAGCTGGAAGAGTAGGCTCCCTCGGACGCTTGGCGGGTGCGGGAGCCGTGGTCCTGTAAGGCCCCGCTCAGATTCTTGGAGGCGTGAGGCGCAGCTGCAACGGTGCTTGCCCTGCGGTGGAGCGCGGCTGCGCGGTGAGACGGCTGTTGGCCCGTCTGCCGCCCCGCCACTTCCCCGGTCTTGCGGAGGCGCCTTCTTGGTGGAGTTGCGGGCTCCTCCCGCAACAAGCTACCTGAAGGTGGGGGGGGGGGGGAGGCGCCCTCGGCAGGCTCGTTCGGCTCAGCGTCAAGCTCGGCCTGCTCCTCCGCGCCGGCAAGCTCCTCTCGGTCGGCAAGGCTTGCCGCCTCTGCCGCCTCGGCCTCCTCCACGGTGAACCCGAATTCACCAGCGGCGGCAGCTTCCGCCGCCTCCTCCAGCCTGGTGGCGATGCGCTGCAGCTCGGCGTCGGTGGTGTCGCGGGTGAGCCACTTCTGCTCGTCGGCGCGGATCGGCACTTCTTCCAAGCTGTCGAAGAACTGCTGCACGATGTCGTCGGCGGGCTCTTGCTAAGTTGGGACGATCCCATGGGAATCGCACAACGGCATCATCGCGCGGATGCGGTCAAGCGAAGAGTTGTTGCACAAAGGAACGACCCCCCTCGGCAACATGAACCACTCGGGGTGATCTGCGTCGTGCTTGAACAGCTCCAGCAGCATCGCATCCAGCTCCAAGACGGTGAAATTCCAGTTGAGGCCCGGGCGCAGCCTCATGATGTCCGCCGCATTTTGGAACTCCCAAGCAGGCCTCCTCCTCTCCTGCAAGGGCGCAATGCGGCGGCGAAGAAAATCCGCGCCAACAGCACCTACAGTGAGTCCGGCATGCCTGAGGCGCAGGATCCGGGTCACGGCAATCTTCAACCTCGCATCCTCCGGCGCCAAGTTGCTCCAATCGTTGCCGCGCACTATGGGAGTTTGGCGCTGGGCAGTGAAGGGCTGCGGGTTCTCCTCTATGATCCAACACCAATCGGCTCTCCACTCCTCCCACTTGCTGCGGAGCTCTCCTTCCAGATATGCTTCTTTCTTGCCGATCCACGGAGATCCAAGCAATCCCTCCAAAGAAGCGGCTCTCCTCTCTCAACGCTGGGCATGAAGAAGTGGTGGAAGAGGGCTACATTTGGGTGGACTCCGACAAAGTTTTCGCAAAGGTGTGCAAAAACCGCCATGGTCAGGACAACGTTCGGGGTGAAATCAAGGAGGCGGAGACCGTAGGTGTTCATGATGTCACAAAAGAATTCGGAAAAGGCGGGCAGAGCCCGCAGAGAAGAAAAGCGAAGAAGGGTACCCGATGAAACCTTCTCGGATCGGTGGCGGAGATCACCCTCGTGCTGCTGGTGCGCCCGCGTCTCCGTCGACCAGAAGAGGTAGTACCCCTCCCGCAGCTCCTTTGCGTCGAGCAGGGGGTCGAAGGTGGCCCGCTCCTTCCACAGCGCCGCGAGCCGCTGCGCCTCGGCAGACTTCACGCCTTTCCCCTTGTCGGTTTTCGGAGCCATGGCAGAGGTGGTGGAGAAGTCCGACGGCGTTGATGGCGCCGGTGGCAATGGGGGGCGGGGCGTCGCTCTCTACGGACTTGAGAAGAAGGGAGGAGCGGCGGTGGTTTTTGAGATGTGACAGCAATGGCAAGCAGGCGCGTCTTGCCCTGTTTCCCCTGCTTATAAGGAGGAGAGGCAGGCGGACGCCCGCTTTCCAATTAAAGAAACCCCCACGATCTCTTCCCACGACGCCGCAGTCGACGTGTGCTGATCGTGGGAGACGTGGTGGGTCCGGAGTGAGAAACGGTGTGATCTAGGCCGCGCGTGCCCGCGCACTGTTTTGGGCCTGGCCCAACAGAGCTCGGCGCCGTGTGTGGGCCTGGCCCGGGGCTCTGCCGGTGTACTAGAGTAGGGTACCCTAGTATCCCGAACTCGTGCGGGCAGTTGCAGCCCCAGCGGCAAAACTTGCCTAGTGACCGCCAAGGTCCTCCGCGGTTCCTTTGGAGCCATTCAAGAACAAAGTATTCAAAGCCCCGGCAAGAGGAGCTTGCCGGGAAGGCCACTCAAGGCACGAAGGAAACAAGACCCCGGCAAGAGGAGCTTGCCGGGAAGGCTCGGTGAGCGACAAGCTCCCGAGCGCGACAAGGATTCAGCCGCGGCAAGGTGCTTGTCGCGGCAGGCAACCTCTCTTCATCTCCGCTCCAGCTCATCCACCAATGTGTCGCCATGGAGCCATTCCTGGCGTGCGTGTCAAGAGGCTGTGCAGCCAGCGGGGGGCAGCGATAAGCGGCGCTGACGAGCTTACCATCGTGGCAAACGGTGGCGCACCTGACGGTCCCTGTTGCACTGTTTAGGTGACAGGGACGGGCATTTAATGTTTTTGTCCCTTGCCATCAGAGTTAGGTATAATACACTGTACACTGTACAAGTCGGTGTACCAACTACTGTTTTTCCATTTGTACCCTCATCTACGTTGCCACCTGTCGGTGACCCCTTGAGCCTATAAAAGGAGGCCCATGTGCAACGTAGAAAGGGTTCGGTTCGACTCAGTTAGGATTCGACTCATTCGAGACTACACACTCAAGCGAGGTTTTTGGTAGCTCTTTGTGCTCCCTAGCAAGAACACAATATAATCAGACAAGCAGCAGTAGGAGTATTATCTCTCCGGAGAGCTCCGAAGCTGGGTAAACTGCTCGTGTGCATCACCTCGATCTGCTCTTCGTGCAATCTCCGCCCCCCACCGAACCAAAAGGGACTCGGTCCGCCAAGTCCCATAGGTGTTCGTGGGTCACGATCAGCTTCTGAGGGAGCCTACTCTTCCATCTAGTCGCACCGGAGGCGGAGCGGAATTCGACTTCTCCGCTCTCAGCTCCGAGGAAGAAGAAGAAGAGTAAGATCTTGTCGCTGCTATTTGTAATTCTTCAATTCGCTGCTTTGTATTGTATCTGATTTGCTTCCCTCTGAACTCTTTCCTTTGTCAGGACGCTGGCTCAGAGGGCGTCGAAGAGAGCCAAGACCCCGGTGGTTGTCATCGAAGACGATCCTCCCGTGGCGACAGGAGGCGCGTCTGAGACCCCCTTGCCGGATCCGGCAACCCTTCCTCAGAGCAGCCCCCAGCACAGCCCCCAGCGTAAGTATTTGGTTTATTTCTTACGGTTAGGCGTGCATGGGCGCCCCTTCCTTGCTGATATCTGACTTGTTGATTTGTGTAGGAGCAGAGCAGCCTCATCAGGAGAGCCCGGAGGTCGCTCCCGAAATTCTGTCTGCTTCAACCACGCCGCCAAGGGAGAATTCTCCGGCAAGGGAGCGCTCTCCGGCAAGGGAGGCTTCTCCGACAAGGGAAGTTTCTCCGACAAGGGGCAGCGCCGGCGATCCTCCGGTGGTGGAGACCGCAGCCACAGATCCCATCGCAGGTAACCTCCTTACTTGAAAATTTCCCTTGGGTTCCTTTTCTTCTGTTCTTCTTTTCGAACATTTGCTTGACTGTACTTTCTTTTTCTGATCGTCAGATCCATCTGCCGGAGAGCCGATGGAGACTGAGGTTGCCGGCGAGGAGGGCAAGGCAACAACGATTTACACCACCAACATGGAGGAGGAGGCGGCGCCGATGGGTCCGCCGGCGAGGAGGCCGCCAAGGCTGCTGCCGCAAAGGCTGGGGAGGGGTCTGGCGATCGTACTGACGACCCTGAGGCCGCAGGAGCGCCAGGCGCTACATCGACTGCCGATGCCCCGCCACCGACGCAGCGTCAGGTTCCGAAGAGCCCCAGCCCGGCGCCTATCTGAAGGCCGGAGACGGCGTCTTCATCAAGCTTCCCTGGGCATCGAGCTCTAGGGCGCCGGTCGTAGGGGTGACCTTTGACGAAGAGTTGCTCGCCTCCGCTGGGCTGTCGCTGGTTGACGCGCCAAGCAGCAGCAGCGGCGAGTCTGAGGAGGAGCAGCTGCTGAAGAAGCTGCTGTCGCTCTACCGCGCCCGACAAGCCAAACTGGAGTCCCGGGAGGCACTTGTCGCGAGGGCGGGAGCTGACATGGAGAAGCGCGCAGAAGAGCTCCGGCGCGCCAACCAAGAAACCCTCCGGGATGTAGCAAAAGCGCGGGAGCAACTTGCTGAGGAGCGCACGGCCTTCATCCTGGAGAAGGCCGAGGTCGAGGAGCAGCAAAGGCTTGCCGGCGAGAAGCTATCCGCAAGAAGAAGCGGTGGCGAGCGGAAGATCAACCTCGACAGCTATGAGGAAGATCTTGCCGCGCGAGCAATCAATTGGCGGGGCTCTCAAGGAAGCAAAGGACGCTGCCGCAGCTGCCGAGGCCGCCAAGAAGGAGTTGGAGACGAGGGTGACGCAGCTGGAAGCCACCCTCCAGAAGAGCGGCGAGGAGGTCGCCGCGCTGAAGCGCGAGCGCGAGAAGGACGCCTACACTCTTGGCGAGTTGCAGGGCCGTCTCGCTGAGAGGATCAAGGAGCTCGACGCCGCCAAGGACTCCAAGGCCGATCTTGAGCTGAAGCTGTCCACCTTGACGGAGACGCTGGACGGCGCCAAGGAGCGGGAAGTGGGTTTGTTGGAGAAGATCAAGGCCAACGAGGAGCTCTTTGGCGAACGCGCGACCGCCTGAGATACCTTCAGAGAGAACGTGATGCTTTGGACGGAAAGTCTTGTAGATACTGCCGCCGCCATCCACTACCGAAAGCGGGAATTTGCCATCAGCCCGGCTCTTTGCCATCTCGCCGGTGATGGCAAAGAACATCTTGCCATCTGCTTATAAAAACAGATGGCAAGAACTGACAGATGGCAAAGAACATGGTTGCCATCAGCCAATTCTTTGCCATCTCGCTAGTGGATGGCAAATAATCTTGCCATCTGCCGATAGATGGCAAAGAGGTGGGTAGGGTCGATCTTTGCAGCGGCTCTGTCAACCCACCTCTTTGCCATCGCGGCCAGATGGCAAAGAATCTTTTTCCATCTGTTGGCGGATGGCAAAGAAGTGGGTGGAGCCCAATGGGTAACGGCGTTATAACGGCGATAGCCCCACCTCTTTGCCATCTGCCAGCGGATGGCAAAGGCCCATATCTTTGCCATCAGCCGGTGGTCAGCAGATGGCAAAGAGGTCGACCCTCTCTCCCAGCCCGCCCCTCCCCTCTCTCTCTCTTCCAGCCTGCCCCACCCCCCTCTCTCTCTCTCCCAACCTCACCCACCCACCAGCCAACAGAGCCCGACCAGCGCCTGGCGACCCCCCTGCGCGCGCCCGGCTGCCACCGCCCGGCCGCCTCCCCGCCACCGCAAGCCTCCTCCGCCCCTCCCCGCCCCTCCCCGCCACCGCAGCCCTCCCCGCCACTCCCCGCCCTCCCCCCCCTAGCTCGCCTCCCCGCCCTCCCCGCCACCGCGACCCTCCCCCCCTCCCGCCATCGCCCTCCCCTGCCCCTCCTCGCCACCGCTGCCCTCCCCGCCCCTCCCCGCCACTCACCCGCCCCTCACCCGCGCCCCAGCTCGCCCTCCCCGCCTCTCCCGGCCACGGTGGCCTCCCCGCCCTCCCCCCCTCCCGTCCACCGCGGCCCTCCTCGCCCCTCCCACCACCGCCCGTCCCTCCACCGAGCCGGACCTCCCCGCCCCTCCCAGCCACTGCTGCCCTCCCGGCCACTACTTGGCGTGCCCATGACCCGCCCTCCATCGAGCCAGCCACGGCGCGCCCCTTCCTTGCAGCCCTCCCGCCACGGCGCCGCCCCTCCATCTGTCGTGTATGTCATTCTTTGAGCGTCTTCCTTTTTCTTATTGACCGCATCTAATTTTTCACGCTATATACCTTCTAAATTGTGGGAGTATAAATTAGATGCAACTAATAAGTTTAACAAAAGTAGATGTAACCAAATATTTTCTCATTATGCCAGCTGGTCACAAACCAAACAAAGGTCTTTTTTGCCAAAACATTGGTGGGTGTTTATTGGCCACAATCCAAACATCAACAACTTGCCAAATTTTTGGTCATGCCCTTGCATTGGTCATGCCAAAATTTTGATGGGGCTAGTTGGGGCACAAACCAAACAGCCCCTTAGTTCAATTCGTAGCCAAATTTTTGGCAGGGCATGGGCGGCCAAATCCCACGCCAATTATTTGGCAAGCCCAGGATTGGCAAGGCCGACGCGGGCGCAAACCAAACAGCCCCTAAGGGGCTGTTTGGATTGAGCCCAATCTTGCCCTACCAAATAGTTGGCAGCACCAATTCCAGGGCATGACCAAAAAATTGGCAGGTCATGGCTGTTTGGATTGTAGCCATTAGTACTTGCCAATTTTTTGGCAAAACCATTGGATGTCATTTGGTTTGAAGCCAAATATTTGGTACCTTTGACTGACATGTGTTTGGTTTGGTTTCAAAATTTGATTTGGTTTGGTTTGGAGGCCATTGCCACTATTGGCCATGGCACGACGCACCCAGCCCCACTTCTCCTTGCATTGACGATAGTGTCGATCCACTTGGGTCTGAGTGACACCAAGCGAAAACTTGCCATTTAGAGCATCAGCACATTGCAAGTGGTGTTGTTTCTTGAACTTGAAAGTTGCAGGTTTGTCCTTACGAAGGTCGATATACCATTCAAGCATAAACCTTGTCGCCTCGTCAGTCCAGGTTATGTACTTATCACGAGGATTGGAGTCCTCCTCGGTCTTCAGAGTGAGCTTATGCTTCCCCAAAATACGGGTAGAATCTGTCCGGGCTGCTAGTGATTTTTGTGTGTGTGTCCGTTGATCTAATGTAAATGAGATCACGAGCATGTCTGGTTGCACAGGAAAAAACTACCAAAACTATGGTTTTTCTCAATTTTACCAAAACTACCTAGGTGTTTGGCTGGTGTTTCGCCGGGGTGGTTTTTCCGGTCATATATTTGTGAATTATGAGTTAGGTCATATATTTTCCAATTTTGTTATGAAAAACATCATATATATTTGCGTTGATCGGGTGGATTTAAATGTGCAGTTGTTTCATCATTTGTGAGGGTCAGTGTTCAACAACCTCCCCGTGCGTTCGACGAGCTCCGCCCCTGCGTTCGTGGGTGAGCACAAATGACATCCACTACTGGAATCAGCTACTTTGCCATCTGCCAGATCTTTGCCGTCTGCTAGCGGACGGCAAATAAGCTCTTTGCCATCAGCTACCCAAAAAGCGGACGGCAAAGAACTGGCTGATGGCAAAGACCAAGGTTACCATCAGCCAGTTCTTTGCCGTCCGCTCGCGGACGGCAAAGATTCGTTGCTGTCTGCTAGCGGACGGCAAAGAGGGAGGGGCCCCACCGACGAGTTGCAAAAAAAACCTACCTCAGGGGCCCTCTTTGCCGTCCGCTAGCGGACGGCAAAGAAGAAGAAGGCGGACGGCAAAGGGTGGCGGGCGGCAAGAGGAGGGCCCCACGTAACGTTAACGGCGCGCCCCCCCTCTCTCTCTCTCTCCCACCTCTCGCCACCCCTTCAGCACCACCCCCGCGCGCCCAGCCCGCCCCGCCCGTCGCCCCCCACCACCCGCCGCCACCGGCGCCCGGCACCTCCGCGCCCAGCCGCACCCCCTCCTCCGCCGCCCAGAGCCCACCCCCCCTCCTCCACCCTCGCCCTGCCCGGCGCCCCCGCTCCCGCCCCGCACTGCCGTCTGGCGCGCCGCCCCGGCGCCCAGCACCTCGCGCCCCGCCGCCCGGCCTGGCCAGCGCCCGCCGCCAGAGCCGCCCGCCCCCTCCTCCACCCTCGCTGCGGTGAGTATCTTCTTCCTTTTTTCCTTTTTTCTGTTTTTTAGTTTTAGGTTTATGTTTAGTTTTAGGTTTATAGGTTTAGTTTTAGTTTAGTATTAGGTTTATAGGTTTAGTTTTAGTTTAGTATTAGGTTTAGATTTAGTTTAGTATAAGAAGAAGAAAAGAGAGGAGAGGAGGAGAAGAAGAAGAGGAAAAAGGAAAGGAGGAAGAAGAAGAAGAAGAAGAAGAAGAAGAAGAAGAAGAAGAAGAAGAAGAAGAAGAAGAAGACACCCGACCCCGAGACCAGACCGACCCCGACCCCGACCCCGACACCCCGACCCGACCCGACCCGACACCCGACCCGACCCGACCCGACACGGTACCCGGACCCGACCGGCACCCGACCGACATCCCGACCCGAGACCCCGACCCGACCCGACACCCGACCCGACCCGACCCGACACCCGACCCGACCCGACCCGACACGGTACCCAGACCCGACCGGCACCCGACCGACACCCGACCCGAGACCCGACCCGACCCCGAGACCCGACACGACACCCGACCCCGACCCGACCCGACCCGACACCCCGACCCCGACACCCCGACCCGACCCGACACCCGACCCCCAAGGCTGACCCGACACCCGACCCGTCACCCCGACCCCGAGCTGACCCAACACCCCGACCCGAGCCCGACCCGACACCGACGCCGACACCACACCCCGACCCGAAACAACACCCGACACCGACCGGCACTACCCGACATCGACACGACACCCCGACCCCGACCTCAAACAGCACCCGACCCGACACGGCACCCGACACCGACAGACACCCGACCACCGACACCTCCGAAAAGGTGTTCTTTGGCCTCCAGAGGCCGACGGGTCATATATTTGTGAATTATTAGTTAGGTCATATATTTTTCGATTTTGCTATGAAAACATCATATATAATTGTGTTGATCGTGTAGTTTTAATTGTGCAGTTGTTTCATCGCTGCGAGGTTTGGTGTTCACGACCTCGCCGTGCGTTTGATTGAGCTCGCTTCTTCGTTCGTGGGTGAGCACAAATGACAACTCCTCCTCCCCATTAATTATTTGATCTATTCGATGAAACTTGATAGCTAGCTATATATGTGTCTTGAATCATCGATATGCGTAACCAATATGTGTCTCCCGTTCGAAAGCGTCATAGTTATAAATATGCATGCATTTGCATATTTATAACCTTGATTCTTCGAATTGTCCAACGCTATCCATGGACAGTTCGAGTATGTGTAGATTGGGTTCGTTTTCCCATATGCTTTGCTCGGATCCGGCGCATATATTTAAATCGATTGCCTCCCTGTTGTTCTCCGGTACACATCCTCTCTGTTTATTGCGTAGACGTGTATCGGGAGAACGGCGGGAGGTGCTGCCAAATTTTGCGTCGGATCCAGAGCATAGCATGGGAAAATGAACCCAATCTACACTTACACGGGTGGGATTAGGACCTATCATTACCTATTAGAGTGTAGGTTGCATGGACGTAATAAAATTGACAAAGTAGATCAAGCTGATGAATATATACATGGTGAATTACATATATAATTGTTGTGTGTCCAGAGCTCGAAAGTCAAGATGAGTGACCGTGCTTGGATGTATACGGTCACACCTGGTCGAACAAATGGGCGCTGAATGGTTCACAAAAACTAAGGGGTTTGTGCAAGCCGCATTTGCAAATGGCCAAAAAAACCTGGTGCCCTGTTTCCGGTGCGGCAATTGGGAAAAGAAGCGAGAGGCTGAAATGGGCAAACACCTGCAGAAGAGTGGTTTTACACCCGATTATATGGTGTGGACATTTCATGGTGAGTCTGCCCAACATGACCGAGCTGAGGTGGATCGTCGTCGCCGACCGACGAGCATGGTACCGGATGGAAAACATGGTGCAAGGCTATGATGATGCTCGGATTGGACGAGGAGATGGAGGAATCTGCAAAGGCCTTCAATGAAATGTTGGAGTCTTCAAACGTCCGCTCCACGAGCACACCGAGCTTTGTCGGTTGGATGTCATCTCACAAGTAATGGCTCAAGGCTCAGTTCAACTTGGGCAGAGAATGCTATGACGCAATTATGACAGATTTGGACGCTTTCTACCCAAAGGCCATGTAATGCCTGCAAACCTGTACCGGTCGGACAAAATCCTCCGTGCAATCAAGATGCCCTATGAGAAGATACATGCCTGTGAGAAAGGATGTGCCTTATTTAGGCTTGACTATGCGGACTTGAACTATTGTCCCATTTGCAAGTCTTCGGTATATTGTGGTGAACAACGGTATGGGTGAGAAGACACAGACCAAAATCCCGTTAGTGTTCTTGGTATATGCCAATCGTACCAAGACTTCAACGTCTTTTCATGGTCGAAGAGGCGGCCGGACAGATGACATGGCACAAAACAGGCAAAAGAACCGAACTAGATGCGGATGGGAATCGATGATGGTACACACATCGATGGTGTTGCGTGGAAAAAGTTTGATGAATTACATGTCGACAAAGCGGCAGATCCGAGGCATCCTCGAGTCGGCATCGGCATGGATGGGTTCGATGTGTTTGGTATGACGGCAGCCCAATACAGCTTGTTGGTCGTGATTTGTCTTTCCACTCAATCTCCCCGGACAGATTATGCAAAGAAAGAACATTTTCCGACGTTGATAATTCAGGACCCAACTATCCGGCAAAAATATGAATGTGTACATGCAGCCGCTTAAGGACGAATTGCAAGAAGCACGGGATAATGGGTTCAAGACATCGACGCCTTTAGCAAACGGAACTTCATAATGCGGTCCGGTACATGTACTCGACGATGACTTGCGGCGTATGCGCTATTCGTTGGCTGGTGTGTGCATGGAAGGTTCCGTGCCCCACATGCAAGGGAGCTCTTGAGTTTCGTTGGCTTCGGGCGGTCGCAAGTTTTCTTGCTTCGACATGCATAGACAGTTCTGGATCCTCGCCATAAGTTCGGGAAAGACAAGAAGAACTTCATCGGGGTAGAGTTGTCAAAACTCGCACCACCTGCATTGACAGCCAATGCAGACCTGGATCGGTTAAACGCCTCGAGCCATATCCACAACGCCCGTGGTACTTCAAGGGGTATAATACTAAGCGCGTGGACTCACAAAACATGCTTATGGGATCTGCCTTACTTCAAAGACCTCCTTTGCCCACACAACATCGACGTGATGCACACTTGAGAAGAATATCGCTGAGGCAATTTTTGGTACATTGTTCGCATAGATGGGAAGTCAAAGGATAATACTAAGGCTAGAGTCGATTGGAGGCGCTATGTGATAGGCCGTTACAAAACATGAAAGAACCGAAAGGAAAGCAGAATCGACGAAGCCAAAGGCATGGTTCAATCTTGGAAGGCCAGCTATGAGGGAAATTCTCTTGTGGGTGCAACAGCAGTTGATGTTCCCGATGGGTATGCAGCGAATCTAAAGAGGGGGCGAATATTGATAAATCAAGATATTTGGTCTCAAGAGTCATGATTGGCACATATGGATTGAGCGGTAATGCGGTGATGTTGCGTGGCTTCATCCACGAGGATGAATGGCTAGTCTTGGCAGAACTCAGCTATTTCTTCCGTGTTCTTTGTGCGAAGAACTATCGCTGGCGTGCTAGAAGAAATGGAAGAGTTGGCGCCAAAGTTGATCTGCAAGTTAGAGAAGATCTTTCCACCGGGCTTCTTTAATCAATGCAGCATTTGATTTTGCATCTCCGACCGAGGCAAGATTGGGGGCCGTGCAAAATCGTTGGTGCTACCTAACCGAGAGAATGCGAAGACGCTCGACAAAAATGTAAAAATAAACGAGAATTGAAGCATCGATGGCTGAGGCATTCATCACAGAGGAGGCGGCAAACTTCGTAATAGCGCACTCTGAAGCCAAAAATCGTCATTTGCATAATCCAAGCCTCGGTACAATCTTGACGAGCCTAAAAGGGTGGATCCAACCTCAGCCTATTCAAAGGGAATCTCGCACCAGCTAGTGTTTCACATCCAAGATCTTTGAATAACGAAGAATGGCGGACCATTTCGTTGTATATCTTCAACAACCTGATAGAAGTGCGGCCGTACATCGAGTAAGTTCTCGTACATTGTTTCGCAACTTCTATTTCCTTTGAACTACTCTTATTCCTGGATATGTCATACGATCGATCGTCGCCATATTCTCGTATGGGCGGAGATCCAAAAGGATTCCGTCAAGAGTATGAGCTTCTCGCAAAGCAAGGAGGTGGCTATCCGGTTTCATCTCTTGGTTCAAACAAACGGTAATTTCTATTAGACAATTTCATTTCATTCGCTAATTTGTGCATAATGCAACAATCCTTTCATATTAAACTTGTAGGCTAATTCAGAGTCTATGGACGCCGAATTGAGACAAGTCGCTAATGGTTTTGACTATAAGGTCCGTTCATTTGACAAGTACGACATCAACGGGTATCGCTTTGCACCTATGGCAAAGAGCTATCTATAGCCGATCGAAAGTCAACAAATTGTTGTGTATCTGCTATCGCGAAGGAGGTACCGAGTATTATGGGAGAGTTGAAGCAATTTATGAACTTACGTTCTATGGTGAAAACTCACGAATGTCGTAGTCTTCAAATGTTATTGGTTTCAGCGAAGGAGACTAGAAGGACTCATGAACATGTAGGGCTAGTTGAAATCAACCAAAGCACTCATTTAGATGTTCCCGATGTCTATATTATGGCTCAACAAAGACCCAAGTATTCTATCTACGTGGGCCTGCCAAACTAATCCAAATCTGAAAGGTTGGGATGTCGTTTATGAAGTGCCGCCGTGCTAGACTTTCTCCCCAAAGGAAGAGGATTATGAACCTCACATTAACCTGAGACACATATGAAGGAGAATTCTTCCAAGAGACACGTCTTTCAAAAAGCATTTCAAGAACCGCTATACTTCACCCCAAAACATTGAAGTAGACAGCGACAATGAATCGACATCACCCCGGAGGAGGAACAAGAAGAGCCGGAATAAGAAGAGGTTATCTGCGGATGACCTGTCAATGCTTGACCGACACGTCAAGGTGGCCTTGCACATGTTGATGCCAATGAACCCTATGAGCCCGTCATTGATTATAGTGATGATGATGATTATGCATTTATTGATGATCTTGATCCATTATTAGTAGTGTCGTATTACATTTTTTATGTTGTACTTGATGATGATACACTTAAGTGATACACATATTATTATTCATGTCGGTCTTTTTTTATGTTGTACTAATTTTGTTTATTGTTTGTCATGGCAGGTGTTGAAAGATGGTGGGCGCTGGTCGGGAGCGTGGTCTCGAGGTCTTCCATTCCAGACGCACCTCTCCGCCGAGCGTTCTTTGGACAAGATAGCCACACCGCCGGGCCCTTCTTCGTCGACCGCGGTGCCCAGCAGGGACGAGGTAGGAAGAGAGGAGGTAGGGCACGTGGTCGTGGGAGAGGAGGTAGGGTGACTGCACTGGCGCCTTCCTCGCCGCCACCCCCAGCTGTTTCACCCGAGCACGTGATCGCTAGGGTGGACTCGTCCAGGAGGAGGCTACACGGACTCCGTCCACGAGCCTGCGGTCCACGGGTCTTGGGCCTCGAGTTCGCCCACGTGACCCGGAGGAGCACACGTCCGGATGGGGTACTGGCGGATCAGCCCGAGGAGCCGAGTGGCCATGCTGATGATGGCGGGAGCCGACCGATCTTGAGGAGGAGGGGGCACCGTCTACCGGCGTGGTGCTACACGGCTCCCGTCTGCGTGCGGTGACCATGAAAGCGGAGGTGGTTGATTTTCCTGATGGGGAGAGTGCGTAAGTGCATTTAATATTTTTGTACCTTGTGCATTCACGTTTTTCAAATAACTAATGCGTTGGCCTTGTCATGCTTTGCAGAGGTTGGGACCACCATCATAGTGTCCGCCGCCCAACTCCGTCCTTGAGTTCTTTGCCGCAAAACTTCCCGGGTTTGTCACGTTGCTCGGTGAGGGTCGGCTTCGAGCTTGGATTGAGCTGGGAGCACTACGTGGCTTCGCCCCGCCGGATGAGATTATCGACGGTGTCGTAATGCGACACGAGGCGAATATGGTGATCGAAAGTTCAGGTAATTTCTCCTACACATTTAAAAATCTTCAACTAGCTAGTTATTAATTGTACTAATCAATATTGTCTCATTTGATTGCAGACATTCTACAGGTGTGAGGAGGGATACGAGGAGGACGCGCACATGTTATCGAGAACGCTCAGAAGCGCCTACTCGAGAACTTACGACACGAGGCTCGGGTGCAGGCTGTTCGAGACTACTACGCCTTGCGTGGTATCAAGAAGACCAAGCCGGCGTGCGCGATAAGTTCTGAGTAAGGAGCAGTACATGAAGGTAATTCTTAAGGCCTTCTCTACTTAAGTTCCTTCATTTAGTAATTCTTAGCCGTAGCGCTCAAGTTTCTATTTGCTAACTTAGGCGCCTCCGAGATGGTGTGCGGATCGGATGGATTGTTGGGAGGTGTTGGTCGATGAGTGGTGCTCAAAACAATGGCTAGCCCTCCACAACGAGGCCAAGGACAAACGTGCCCAAATGGAAGGTGTGCCACACCATCAAGGCAGCTCCAACTTATATCAGTTCGAGCGCAACTGGGTATGTGGTTTGCTTCATGATTCATGCAATTCATTCATCATGCTAGCTTGAGCCCTTTAATTACTAATTTTCATTGTTTCTCTCTTTCAGGCACGCTACAATAAGGCGGATAAGGTGCCAGAGGTGTACGACCTGTATGCCATGGCCCACACTGCCTCTTTCAAGAAAGTCAAGGCTTTCTCTCAGTCTGACCTCGATGATGCAAACAACTTCACCAACATCTCCTCCCACAACAAGCTCGTGAGATATAGAGATGAGGGGAAGGCGAGGAAAGGGGAGGACTTTAACCCGAGCTGTGGTCCCATTGATCCAGAGCTGTTGATGATATCTGGTGGCGGGAGGTCCCATGGCTCCATAGCCATTGGAGATGGACTTATCCGTTGTCCTAGCACTCTCTCGGAGATCAAAGCGCGCCGATCGAGCTCCGCTCCGAGATAAGGCCTCGTGAACGGCCGGTGCAACTCGCCATCAAGGTTAGTGATACATACTCAGTTATCTTTCTCCATTACATTGTGTGCGCTTCCATCAATGATTACAAATGGTCATGTGAGTGGTGTTGCAGGCTGCTATACAGAGTGAGAGAGATAGAACGGAGAAACTTCAAGGAGGCGGCGGAGAGGCAGCGGGAGTTGGAGGAGAGGACGACAAAGATGATGGAGGAGGAGAGGGCACGGAATGACATGCGAGGCAAGGGCCATGTACGAGCTCCTTGTGGTAAGTTTCTTCTGCAGATTAGCCAAAACATTCATGTAGTGTTTGTCTCATTACTAACTAGTATGACTGAGTCGTCAAAACCAAATGTGCGATCGTGTGCGAGAAGACAGTCGACCGCTCCGCCGATGCCGTGATTGCTCCCTGGGACCACGGTGAGTTTTATTTGAATGGACATTACTTGCTAGTCTTAACATTTGAGTGTCATCATGCTAACAAGACATTGAAATGATCTTTGGTGCAGCGTAACTCCAGCACAAGCATCGCACGATCCTTCTCCGACTACCGACACGAGCCACCCCGCTCCTACACCTCCCGGATCTTGGTAAGTTTATCTAGTGTTTTGCTTAACACATGCATAAAGACCTAGACTTAGCTTTATTTCCTCCAATGCTTACCATAATGACCTAGACTTAGCTTCTTCTCCTCCAAAATGACTTAATAAGCTTATCGACCTCCAAAACCATCCATTTTACCTAAGTTAGCTCTAAAACGATCTGCATTTAGCTTACTTATGTCAAAAATTGCATAATTAGCTTAGTTAGCTCATAGGCGATCCATTTTACCTAAGTTAGCTCTAAAATGACCCATTTTACCTAGGTTAGCTTATAAATGATCCAGTTCATCCAAGTTAGCTCAAAAATGACCCATTTCACCTAAATTAGCTCTTAAATGATCCATTTCACCAAGTTAGCTAAAAAACGATCCATTTCACCTAAATTAGCTCTTAAATGATCCATTTCACCTAAGTTAGCTCAAAAAGATCCATTTCAACTAAATTAGCTCATAAATGATCCATTTCACCTAAGTTAGCTCAAAAACGATCCATTTCAACTAAGTTAGCTCATAAAAGATCCATTTCAACTAAATTAGCTCATAAATGATCCATTTCAACTAAGTTAGCTCATAAATGATCCATTTCACCTTAGCTAGCTCATAAACGACCCATTTCAACTTAGTTAGCTCATAAATGATCCATTTCACCTTAGCTAGCTCATAAACCACCCATTTCAACTTAGTTAGCTCATATATGATCCATTTCACGTAAGTTAGCTCATAAATGGCATACTCTTCTTGTTCTAGTCTTCTTCTTGTTCTACTCTTCTTGTTCTAGTCTTCTTCTTGTTCTACTCTTCTTGTTCTAACTTTCTTATTTTCATTTTGCAGATTTCATTCACTTGACTTAAAGCTTGCATAGATGGAGTGCTCCTTATCCCTTTCTCTGTTTCTTTTGTATCGTTGAACTATGCATGTATCGTTGGATGAAACTATTGTAATATATATGGTTGGATGCCTCTATGTTGAACTTGTTATGTATGATGGAACTATGCATGTAATATATATGTTTGGATGATGAAGTTATGTGTTGGATATCTTATATGTTTGCTCAGAATGGCCTTTTGAAATATATCTATATATGTCATATATAATTGTGATGAAAATTGTTGGATTTAATAAAAACAGATAAAAGAGCCAATATCGGGCTCTTTGCCGCTCGCCATCGACGGTAACGCGCTCTTTGCCGTCATCCGCGGACGGCAAAGAAGACACGTGGCATCTAGCTGTGCTTCCGGAAGCTGACCCATTTGGTCAGTTTGCCATCGATGGCGACGGCAAAGAACACGCACTTTGCCATCGATGGCGACGGCAAAGAACTCCGCACTTTGCCATCGATGGCGACGGCAAAGACACTAGAAATTTTGCCGTCGCGGCGGACGGCAAAGGCCTGCCGTTAGACACTTAACGGATCGACGGCGCAATTATTACCGTCCGCTCTCTTTGCCGTCCGTCGCGGACGGCAAATGCCTTTGCCGTCACCGCTGAAGCGGACGGCAAAGTAGCTGCCATCAGAGCCTACTTTGCCGAGCTGTTGCCGTCAAGGGGTCGACGGCAAAGGATTTTGCCGTCCGCCATTCGTGGTTTTGCCGTCCGCCACGGCAGACGGCAAAGTAGCTGATTCCTGTAGTGATCTCCTCCTCTCCCCCTTCATTTGCTTTGTTTCGGTCTTCGTGCCGATGAAACTTGCTAGCTATAGGTGTATTCAATCATCAGTATGCGTGACCACTATGCGTCTCCCGTTCGAAAGGGTTACATCTATAAATATGCATTCATTTGCATATTTATAACCGTAATTCTTTCGAATTGTCCAACGTTATCCATGGACAGCCCGAGTATGTGTAGATTGGGTTCATTTTCCCACATGCTCTGCTCCGGATCTGATGCAGAATTTCGTCAGTGCCTCTCTGTTGTTCTCCGGTACACATCCTCTCGCTATTGCCGAGACGTATCAGGAGAACAGCGGGGAGGTGCTGCCGAAATTTTGTGTCGGATCCGGAGCAGAGCATGGGAAAACGAACCCAATCTACACATACTCGGGTGGGATTAGGACCTATCTTTACCTATTAGCATCTAGGTTGCATGGACGTAATAAAACTGAGAAACTTTATTAACTGATGAATATGGTTTGCTGAGTTATGTGTGTATTTCTTGTGTGTCCAGTAGCTAGGCAAGATGAGTGATCGTGCATGGATGTACACCGGTCACCCTAGTCAGAAAGACATGACCCCTGAATGGATGACAAAAACCAAGGGGTTTATCAGAGCCGCATTTGCAAATGGACAGAAAACAACCTGGTGCCCCTGTTTCGAAAAGCGATAACGATCGAAGATGTCGAGTTTGAAATGATCAAACACCTGCAGAAGTGGGGTTTACGCCCGGTTATACGATGTGGACATTTCATGGTGAGTCTGCCCAACGTTCCAGAGCTGAGGAGGGCCGTCGCACCGACCGACGAGCATGGTACCGGATGGAAGACATGGTGCAAGACTTTGATGATGCTCGGGATTCGGACGATGAGATGGAGGAATCTGCAAAGGCCTTCAATGATATGTTGGAGTCTATATTACGGCTAGTCGAAATCAAACAAAGCACCCATTTGGATGTTCCCGATGTCTATATTACGGCTCAACAGGCAACCCAAGTTTTCTATCTACCGTGGGCCTGCCAAAGTGATCCAAATCTCAAGGTTGGGATGTCGTTTATGAAGTGCCGCCACGTGTTAGACCACCTCCCCAATGAAGAGGATTATGAACCTCACGTTAATCCGACACATATGAAGGAGAATTGTTCCAAGAAACACGTCTTCCAAAAACGTTTCAAGAACCGCCACCTCATAACATTCAAGTAGCGGCAGTGAATCCGAGCCTGAGCAGGAACAAGAAGAGCCGGAACAAGAAGAGGTTACTTCTGCGGATGACCTGTCAATGCTTGACCGATTACATGCAGGAGGCCTTCCAGATGTTGACGATGATGATGAGCACGTCATTACCGATAGTGATGAGGATGATGCATTTATTGACCCGAAGCATATCTGCACGATGATGATGCATTTATTAATGATGACGATGAAGATTAATATTATAGTTCATGTCAGGTATTCCATTATTATTATATACATATATATTATTAATTAGTTCAAGTTTTAACCTAGCTAGCTCTAAAATGAGCTATACTTAGCATTTATTCCTCCAAAATGAATTTGTATGCTTAGCTAGCTCAAAATGACATAACAACCTTAATTAGCTCAAAAATGACTTTAACCTAGGATAGCTCTAAAATGAGCTATACTTAGCATTTATTCCTCTAAAATGAATTTATATACATATTATTATTCATGTCAGGTATTCATTTTTTTATGTTGTACTAATTTCGTTTACTCTTTGTCATTCCAGGTGTTGACAGATGGTGGGCGCGGGTCGAGAGCGCTCCGGGGCTCCTACCTCGGCGCGTGGTGGGAGGGGTAGTTCCATTCCCCCCCATAGCCTCCGGAGAGCGCTAGATCTCAGTTTGCAGAGTCCAGCGACGGTCGCTTCTTCTTCGGCCGGGAGAGGTCGAGGGGGTAAGAAGGAGAAGGCTGCTAGAGGTGGACGTGGCGTCGGGAGAGGTAGGAAGGCTGCCACGCCTTCTCGCCGCCGCTACCTGGTGAGTCACCCGACCATGTGGCTGCTCCGCCCGAGATCGAGCCATCCGAGGTGGACCTGCCTATGGCAGACGCACCACGGCCGACGAGCCTCGGGCCGACAACGAGCCTCGGGCCGCCGGGCCTCGGGCTGCCGAAGTTCGCCACGAGACTCGGAGCTCAGACGGGTCACGCTGAGTCTGAGCCTCGGCTGCCGAAGTTCGCTTCACGAGACTCGGAGCTCAGCCGGGGTCACGCTGAGTCGGAGTCGAGTGCACATGGTTGTGTTCAGGGTGGAGACAATAGTCCTGATAGCTATAGCGAGGGTGAGTGGATTGAGGGGCGCAAAGTCTACCAGCGTGGTCGTACAAAGCTCCCGCCCACCCCGGCGACCCCCGACCAGAGGTGGTTGATTGCGCCTACCGGGGACAAGTAAGTGCATTTACTCTTTTTTTAACCTTTTGCCTTGACCTTTCTTGAATATCTAATCGTTGGCCTTGTCATCTTGAAGTTCTTGGACACACGAAGATGGTGTCCGCAGGCCCAACACTGTCCTTGGTGTGATTTGTCGCCAGTGCTTCCGGGGTGGGTCACGTTGCCTCGTGAGGGCCGGGTTCGAGCTAGGAATGACCTGGGAGCACTACTTGGCTGCCTGCCCCGCTGGAGCATAGGGTCAGCGATGTCGAGTGCGACACGGTGGCCGACATTGTGATCGCCATGTTTTGGGTAATTTCTCCTTTGCCATTTACGTTGTGTTTTCTTCTTTGATTGCATACCTTCTACATGTGTTTTCTTGTTTGATTGCAGACCTTCTAATCCGTGTTTTCTTGTTTGATTGCAGACCTTCTCTGGTGTCTTTGAGGGACAGGAGGAGGCGGCGGCTCGGGTTATCGACGCCGAGTGCAAAGCGCCTACTTGAAACTTTCGACGAGGCTCTGACGCAGCTGTTCGAGACTACTTAGCATAGACTGGTATTAGGAGGAGAAAAGAGAAGTGCGGGACAAGTATCTGAGTAAGGAGAAGTACATGAAGGTAATTACCTATTCTTAAGGCCTTGTACTTAGTTTCCTTGATTTGATTCAGAGGCGTAGCGCCAAATTTCTCTTGCTTAACTTAGGTGCCTCCGAGATGGTGTGCGGACAAGATGGACTCTTTGGGAGGTGTTGGTGGATGAGTGGTGCTCTCCCCAATGGCGCCGCCCACAACATAGCAAAGGAGAAGCGTTTCAAAATGAAAGGTGTGCCACACCATCTAGGCAGCGTCGACCTACATGGGTGCAGGGAAAACTGGGTATGTGTGGTTTGCTTCATGATTCATGCAAATTCATTCTTTGTGCTAGCTTGAGTCCTTAACTAATACTCTGTTCCTCTCTTTTAGTCAAAACACAACAAGGCTCCAAAGTGCTGAGCTATTCAACCTCTATGGCATGTCCAATATTGCACCGCATAAGAAGGCCAAGGCATTCTCTGAGTCGACCTCGAAAATGCAAATAACTTCAAAGAACGAGGCCTCCCACCACAAGATGGTGCGAGACGTTAAGCGTGGGAAGGCGAGAAAGGGCCGGACTTTAACCCGAGCCGCCTCTTGATCCAGAGCTGGTGATGATATCTGGTGGCGGGAGGTCCCATGGCTCGTTAGCCATTGGTAATGGACTGACACGTTGTAGTAGCACTCTCCGCAGATCAAGAAGCGCTGCACCAGCTCGATCCCGAGATACCGCGTCGTTACGACCGGTGGAAATCGAATTCCAGGTTTGTTAATTATACGGACTCAAGAGCCTTTCCTCCATTACATTGTGTTTGCGGTCGTCGATGATTACAATGCTAACGAGTGGTGTTGCAGGCTGCTATTGAGGCAGAGATAGTGAAGACCAGGCTGCTTTTGAGGAGAGGGACGGCAGTTGGCGGAGAGGGACCGCGGCGGCGGAGAGGGACAGGGAGAATGAGGAGAGGACGGCTAGGCTGTTGGAGGAGGAGAGGAACCGAACGACTTGGCTAACGGGCCATGTACGAGCTCTTCGTGGTAAGTTTCTTCGCATATTAGCTAAATCATGCATGCAATGTTCCTTTCATTAGTAACTAATATGGTGACTCGTCAAAACCAAATGTGCAGTCCATGTGCGAGAAGAACGGTTGACCCTCCGCCGATGCGGTCATTGCTCCGGGGCACAGTGAGTTTCATTTGAACGGTCATTAGTTACTAGTCTTCACATTTGAGTTGCATCATGCTAACGATACATTGAAATAATCTTTGGTGCAGCGAACTCCCGACAAGCATCGACCGATCCTTCTCCGCTCGCCATCGGGCGCTGACCGGTCCTACAGCCTACACCTACACCTACACCTCCGTGATGACGGTAAGTGTCCCAAGTGTTTTGCTTAATAGAGTTTTGTTGTGATGCCATGTTGTATATATCTAGACATATCGTGCATATTGTGTGTATGTTTGAAATGCATTGATGTGTGGGATTCGACACCTAGTCGTGTGCCTTTGGTAGCCTTCCATATAGGAAATGCCTCCTAGTGCTTCCATCGAGCCATGGTAGTTCGCCATCGCTCCGGAACACATGGATTGACCGGCATGTGTCCTTCTTTGCTCTGTGTACGTCCCTACGGGAAATGTCACGCGTGTATCACCAAGTCCTTGTAGCTTGTTACGACTTGGTTGCACTCACGATGACCGACACGTGCATTGCTGGGTCATGTATGCCTGTCCTCATGACGCTTGTGCCACCTTGGTTCTATGACTAGTCATGTCGGCCGGGTTCTCTCGCCATATGGATACTAGCGACATAATCATATACTTAGCATTTTTCCTCCAAAATGACTCAATATGCTTACCTAGCTCAAAAATGACTTAATATGCTTAGCTAGCATAAAATGACCTATACTTAGCATTTTCCTCCAAAATGACTTAATATGCTTAGCTAGCATAAAATGACCTATTTAACCTAAGATAGCTCTAAAATGACCTATACTTAGCATCTTTTCCTCAAAAAAGACTTAATATGCTTAGCTAGCTCTAAAATGATATAGTATGCTTAAGAAATGACATATTTTAGGTCCTAAATGACTTCATATGCTTAGGTAGCTCCAAAATGACATAATAACCTTACTTAGCTTCAAAATGACCTATTCAACCTAGGCTAGCTCTAAAATGACCTATACTTAGCATTTTTCCTCCAAAATGACTTAATATGCTTAGCTAGTTCAAGAATTACATAATAAGCTTAATTAGCTCCAAAATGACCTATTTAACCTAGGATAGCTCTAAAATGACCTATACTTAGCATTGTTTCCTTCAAAATGACTTAATATGCTTAGCTAGCATAAAAATGACCTATTTAACCTAGGATAGCTCTAAATGACCTATACTTAGCATCTTTTCCTCAAAAAAGACTTAATATGCTTAGCTAGCTCTAAAATGATATAGTATGCTTAAGAAATGACATATTTTAGGTCCTAAATGACTTCATATGCTTGGCTAGCTCCAAAATGACATAATAACCTTACTTAGCTTCAAAATGACCTATTCAACCTAGGCTAGCTCTAAAATGACCAATACTTAGCATTATTTCCTCCAAAATGACTTAATATGCTTAGCTAGTTCAAAAATTACAAAATAAGCTTAATTAGCTCCAAAATGACCTATTTAACCTAGGATAGCTCTAAAATGACCTATACTTAGCATTGTTTCCTTCAAAATGACTTAATATGCTTAGCTAGCATAAAAATGACCTATTTAACCTAGGATAGCTCTAAAATGACCTATACTTAGCATCTTTTCCTCAAAAAAGACTTAATATGCTTAGCTAGCTCTAAAATGATATAGTATGCTTAAGAAATGACATATTTTAGGTCCTAAATGAGTTCATATGCTTAGCTAGCTCCAAAATGACATAATAACCTTACTTAGCTTCAAAATGACCTATTCAACCTAGGCTAGCTCTAAAATGACCTATACTTAGCATTTTTTCCTCCGAAATGACTTAATATGCTTAGGTAGTTCAACAATTACATAATAAGCTTAATTAGCTCCAAAATGACCTATTTAACCTAGGATAGCTCTAAAATGAACTGTACTTAGCATTGTTTCCTTCAAAATGACTAGATATGCTTAGCTAGCATAAAAATGACCTATTTAACCTAGGATAGCTCTAAAATGACCTATACTTAGCATCTTTTCCTCAAAAAAGACTTAATATGCTTAGCTAGCTCTAAAATGATATAGTATGCTTAAGAAATGACATATTTTAGGTCCTAAATGACTTCATATGCGTAGGTAGCTCCAAAATGACATAATAACCTTACTTAGCTTCAAAATGACCTACTCAACCTAGGCTAGCTCTAAAATTACCTATACTTAGCATTTTTTTCCTCCAAAATGAATTAATATGCTTAGCTAGTTCAAGAATTACATAATAAGCTTAATTAGCTCCAAAATGACCTATTTAACCTAGGATAGCTCTAAAATGACCTGTACTTAGCATTGTTTCCTTCAAAATGACTAAATATGCTTAGCTAGCATAAAAATGACCTATTTAACCTAGGATAGCTCTAAAATGACCTATACTTAGCATCTTTTCCTCAAAAAAGACTTAATATGCTTAGCTAGCTCTAAAATGATATAGTATGCTTAAGAAATGACATATTTTAGGTCCTAAATGACTTCATATGCTTAGGTAGCTCCAAAATGACATAATAACCTTACTTAGCTTCAAAATGACCTATTCAACCTAGGCTAGCTCTAAAATGAACTATACTTAGCATTTTTCCTCCAAAATGACTTAATATGCTTAGCTAGTTCAAAATTACATAATAAGCTTAATTAGCTCCAAAATGACCTATTTAACCTAGGATAGCTCTAAAATGACCTATACTTAGCATTGTTTCCTTCAAAATAACTTAATATGCTTAGCTAGCTTCAAAATGACCTATTTAACCTAGGATAGCTCTAAAATGACCTATACTTAGCATCTTTTCCTCAAAAAAGACTTAATATGCTTAGCTAGCTCTAAAATGATATAGTATGCTTAAGAAATGACATATTTTAGGTCCTAAATGACTTCATATGCTTAGCTAGCTCCAAAATGACATAATAACCTTACTTAGCTTCAAAATGACCTATTCAACCTAGGCTAGCTCTAAAATGACCTATACTTAGCATTTTTTCCTCCGAAATGACTTAATATGCTTAGGTAGTTCAACAATTATATAATAAGCTTAATTAGCTCCAAAATGACCTATTTAACCTAGGATAGCTCTAAAATGACCTGTACTTAGCATTGTTTCCTTCAAAATGACTAAATATGCTTAGCTAGCATAAAAATGACCTATTTAACCTAGGATAGCTCTAAAATGACCTATACTTAGCATCTTTTCCTCAAAAAAGACTTAATATGCTTAGCTAGCTCTAAAATGATATAGTATGCTTAAGAAATGACATATTTTAGGTCCTAAATGACTTCATATGCTTAGCTAGCTCCAAAATGACATAATAACCTTACTTGGCTTCAAAATGACCTATTCAACCTAGGCTAGCTCTAAAATGACCTATTCTTAGCATTTTTTCCTCCAAAATGACTTAATATGCTTAGCTAGTTCAAAAATTACATAATAAGCTTAATTAGCTCCAAAATGACCTATTTAACCTAGGATAGCTCTAAAATGACCTATACTTAGCATTGTTTCCTTCAAAATGACTTAATATGCTTAGCTAGCTTCAAAATGACTTAGTGTGCTTGCATAATCTTTGTTTGCAGCAGTGTGTGCTTCACCTATATATATTATTGTGAATAAGGTATAGGGTCACTCATACAAAAGAGAGAGGGCCTTAGTACATATAAGCAAGGAGAAATATGACTATAGATTGGCGGGGAATAACACTTTGGGCATAAGATGCCTGGTAGTGTGTCGTTATAGTATGCTAAAAATGACATAATAACCATACTTAGCTCCAAAATGACCTATTTTACAGATATAAGTTGCATCATAATAATCTTCACATTTTAGTTGCATCATAATAATCTTCTTCTTCTAACTTTCTTCTTTCCCATTTTCTGATTTGCTTAAGATCACGGAAGCTTGGGTTGATGGAGTGCTTGTATTTAGTTTTGTTTTGACCTTGTGAAACTTGCTACCTATGGATGAAACTGTAATATTGATGAAACTATGTATTTGTACGGATGAAACTTGCTACTATTGGTAACATGTGTTGGATACATATGTGTTCATGACTATTGGTAATATGTGTTGAATATGCTATATTGGTCATATAAATATATTTGTGTTTGATTTCTGTGAAAATGAATTGATATAAGAAAAACAAAATTAAATGGGGAAATATAGTCACTTTGCCATCTGTTGGCAGATGGCAAAGAGCTTTGCCATCGGTGGCAGATGGCAAAGAGCTCGCAACCTTGCCATCTGTGGCAGATGGCAAAGACTCGCAGCCTTGCCATCGCCGGTCGATGGCAAAGAGCTCGCAGCCTTTGCCATCTAGTGGTCGATGGCAAAGAGCTCGCAGCCTTTGCCATCGGTGGTCGATGGCAAGAGTCGCAGCCTTTGCCATCGGTCGGTCGATGGCAAGAACTCGACCTTTGCCATCGGTGGCCGATGGCAAAGAGTCGCAGCCTTGCCATCTCGCTGGCTGATGGCAAAGTATGCCGTTAACTCTCGATGGAGCTAACCCGTTAAGAGGCTTTGCCATCGCTAGCGGATGGCAAAGCCTGACTCTTGCCATCACCAGGCAGATGGCAAAGCCACGTGCTCTTTGCCATCGGCCGCCAGATGGCAAAGCCACGAACTCTTGCCATCAGCCCGCAGATGGCAAAGAAGCCTTTACCGCAGGTTTCAGACGATCTGTTTGCCATCTGGCGGCTGATGGCAAAGCCTTTGCCATCCGCCGAACATGTTTTGCCATCGCCATGGCGGATGGCAAAGTGCCGATTCCGAGAGAGTGATCGACAAGGAGCTGATGGAGTGGGATGGTGGATCTTGGTACTCCACCGACGAGCGCCTTCAACCCAGCGCCAAGCTCACTGTTTCTCAAGGGCGTGGTGGACGACTCTCCGGCTGCTCGGGAGGAGATCCCAAAGCAGCTAGCCGACGAGTCGCGCCAAATCTGTGCAGGAGCCCTCCAGAAGGTGTTGATGAAGGTGGCCTTCCGCAATCCAGGCGTCAGCTTCGCCAACGTCCTCAAGTCCCTGCGGCTCAACCGGAGCTTGATGATCCCCGGCAAGCTTACCGGAGCAAAACTTGTCGGGAGCGTCTGCTTCAACGAGACAAACCCTTAGGCTTGTCGGAGCAGACTGCTCCTCAAGCGATATCTGCGTTGATTTTGGGGACCTTCTTGGCGGCGGCTTGTGGAGCTCTGCGGAAAGTAGTCACCGTAAACCAACTTTTCTTCTTGTTACATCCGATTGATGGTGTTACGGTCGGTTGAGTCAGCTTGAGCACAAAGATCCCTGGTTCCACAGCAACTTGTGTGCGGCGACTTTGACAGACCATCAGCAATATCGTTCTGAACTCTCGGAACATGTTCCATCTCGGGACTCCAGTTTGGCTTTGCCGGCGCGGTAGAGCGACATCAGCTTCTTCGGCGATTGCTCCTCCTCAGACTCGCCGCTGCTGCTGCTTGGCGCGTCAACCAGCGACAGCCCAATGGAGGCGAGCAACTCTTCGTCAAAGGTCTCCCCTCGAGCGGTGCCACAGAGCTCGATGCCCGTGGAAGCTTGATGAAGACGCCGTCGCCGCCTTCGATAGGCGCGGGCTGGGGCTCTTCGGAACCTGACGCTGCGTCGGTGGCGGGGGGATCGGCAGTCGGTGTAGCGCCTGGTGCTCCTGCGGCCTCAGGGTCGTCAGTACGATCGCCAGACCCCTCCCCAGCCTTTGCGGCAGCAGCCTTGGCGGCCTCCTCGCCGGCGGACCCATCGGCGCCGGCCTCCTCCTCCATGTTGGTGGCATCGTCGTTGTTGCCTGGCGTCCTCCTCGCCCGGCAACCTCGGTCTCCATCGGCTCTCCGCAGATGGATCGACGATCGAAAAAAAAGAACGATCAAGCAAATGTTCGAAAAGAAGAACAAAAGAAAAGGAACCCAAGGGAAATTTTCAAGCAAGGAGGTTACCTGCGATGGGATCTGTGGCTGCGGTCTCCACCACCGGAGGATCGCCGGCGCTGCCCCTTGTCGGAGAAACTTCCCTTGTCGGAGAAGCCTCCCTTGCCGGAGAGCGCTCCCTTGCCGGAGAATTCTCCCTTGGCGGCGTGGTTGAAGCAGACAGAATTTCGGGAGCGACCTCCGGGCTCTCCTGATGAGGCTGCTCTGCTCCTACACAAATCAACAAGTCAGATATCAGCAAGGAAGGGGCGCCCATGCACGCCTAACCGTAAGAAATAAACCAAATACTTACGCTGGGGGCCAGCCGGGGCTGCTCAAGAAGGGTTGCGGATCCGCAAGGGGGTCTCAGACGCGCCTCCTGTCGCCACGGGAGGATCGTCTTCGATGACAACCACCGGGGTCTTGGCTCTCTTCGACGCCCTCTGAGCCAGCGTCCTGACAAAGGAAAGAGTTCAGAGGGAAGCAAATCAGATACAATACAAAGCAGCGAATTGAAGAATTACAAATAGCAGCGAAAAGATCTTACTCTTCTTCTTCTTCCTCGAGCTGAGAGCGGAGAAGTGGTCTGCTCCGCCCGGTGCGACGAGCTGGAAGAGTAGGCTCCCTCGGACGCTTGGCGGTGCGGGAGCCGTGGTCCCGTAAGGCCCCGCCCCGATTCTTTGGAGGCGTGAGGCGCTCCAGGCAGCGGTGCTTACGCGGTGGATCGCGTCGCTGGGCGAGACGGCAGTTAGCCCGTCTGCCGCCCGCCACTTCCCGGTCTTGGAGGCGCCTTCTTGGTGGAGCTGCGGGCTCCTCCCGTGACAAGCTACCCGAAGGGGGGGGCGCCCCGGCAGGCTCGCTCGGCTCGGCGTCAAGCTCGGCCTGCTCCTCCGCGCCGGCAAGCTCCTCTCGGTCGGCAAGGCTTGCCGCTCTGCCGCCGCGGCCTCCTCCACGGTGAACCCGACCACCAGCGGCGGCAGCTTCGCCGCCTCCTCCAGCTGGTGGTGGCGCGCTGCAGCTTCGGCGTCGGTGGTGTCGCGGTGAGCCACTTCTGCTCGTCGGCGCGGATCGGCACTTCTTCCAAGCTGTCGAAGAACTGCTGCACGATGTCGTCGGCGGGCTCTTGCCAAGTTGGAACGATCCCATGGGAATCGCACAACGGCATCATCGCGTGGATGCGGTCAAGCGAAGAGTTGTTGCACAAAGGAACGACCCCCCTCGGCAACATGAACCACTCGGGGTGATCTGCGTCGTGCTTGAACAGCTCCAGCAGCATCGCATCCAGCTCCAAGACGGTGAAATTCCAGTTGAGGCCCGGGCGCAGCCTCATGATGTCCGCCGCATTTTGGAACTCCCAAGCAGGCCTCCTCCTCTCCTGCAAGGGCGCAATGCGGCGGCGAAGAAAATCCGCGCCAACACCACCTACAGTGAGTCCGGCATGCCTGAGGCGTAGGATCCGGGTCACGGCAATCTTCAACCTCGCATCCTCCGGCGCCAAGTTGCTCCAATCGTTGTCGCGCACTATGGGAGTTTGGCGCTGGGCAGTGAAGGGCTGCAGGTTCTCCTCTATGATCCAACACCAATCGGCTCTCCACTCCTCCCACTTGCTGTGGAGCTCTCCTTCTAGATATGCTTCTTTCTTGCCGATCCTGGAGATCCAAGCAATCCCTCCGGCAAGCGGCTCTCCTCTCTCAACGTGGGGCATGAAGAAGTGGCGGAAGAGGGCTACATTTGGGTGGACTCCGACAAAGTTTTCGCAAAGGTGTGCGAAACCGCCATGGTCGAGACAGCGTTGGGGTGAAATCAAGGAGGCGGAGACCGAGGTGTTCATGATGTCACAAAAGAATTGAAAAAGGCGGCAGAGCCCGCGAGAGAAGAAAAGCGCGAAGAAGGGTACCGGCGAAACCTTCTCGGATGCGGGCGGCGGAGATCACCCTCGCGCGGGTGCGCCTGCGTCTCCGTCGACGAAGAGGTAGTACCCTCCGCAGCTCTTTGCGCCGGCGGGGTCAAGGTGGCCCGCTCCTTCCGCAGCGCCATGAGCCGCTGCGCCCGGCCGACTTCACGCCTTTCCCTTGTCAGTTTTGAGCCATGGCAGAGGTGGTGGAGAAGTCCGACGGCGTTGATGGCGCCCGGTGGCAATGAAGGGCGCCGCTCTCACGGACTTGAGAAGAAGGGAGGAGCGGCGGTGGTTTTGAGATGTGACAGCAATGGCAAGGTGGACGCCTTGCCCTGCTTCCCCGCTTATAAGGAGGGAGAGAGGCGGACGCCCGCTTTCAATTAAAGAAACCCCACGATCTCTCCCCACGACGCCGCGATCGACGCGTGCTGTTCGTGGGAGACGTGGTGGGTCGGAGCGAGCAACGGCATGATCTGGGCAGCGTGCTCACAAGACTGCTTTGGGCCCGCCCAACAGAGCTCGGCACTGTGTGGCCCAGCCTGGGCTCTCTGCCGGTGTACTAGAGTAGGGTACCCTAGTATCCCGAACTCGTGCACGGGCGATGGCAGCCCCAGCGGCAAGGCT
Source organism: Aegilops longissima (assembly GCA_021605205.1). Taxonomy (NCBI): domain Eukaryota; kingdom Viridiplantae; phylum Streptophyta; class Magnoliopsida; order Poales; family Poaceae; genus Aegilops; species Aegilops longissima. Next base: position 448,601,704 of record CM038678.1, read on the forward strand.
TGCCTAGTGACCGCCAAGGTCCTCCGCGTTCCTTTGGAGCCATTCAAGAACAAAGTATTCAAAGCCCGGCAAGAGGAGCTTGCCGGAAGGCCACTCAAGGCACGAAGGAAACAAGACCCGACAAGAGGAGCTTGCGGGAAGGCTCGATGAGCGACAAGCCCGAGCGCGACAGGATTCAGCCGCTGCAAGGTGCTTGTCGCGGCAGCAACCTCTCTTCATCTCCGCTCCAGCTCATCCACCAACGTGTCGCCATGGAGCCATTCTGGCGTGCGTGTCAAGAGGTGTGCAGCCAGCAGGGGCAGCGATAAGCGGCGCCGACGAGCTTACCATCGTGGCAAACGGTGGCGCACTGACGGTCCCTTGTAATTGTTTAGTTGACAGGACGGGCATTTAATGTTTTTGTCCCTTGCCGTCGAGTTAGGTATAATACATCGTATAATGTACAAGTCGGTGTACCAACTACTGTTTTTCCATTTGTACCCTCATCTACGTTGCCACCGTCGGTGACCCCTTGAGCCTATAAAAGGAGGCCCATGTGCAGCGTAGAAAGGGTTCGGTTAAACTCGATTAGGATTCGACTCATTCGAGACTACACACTCAAGCGAGGTTTTGGTAGCTCTTTGTGCTCCCTAGCAAGAACACAATATAATCAGACAAGCAGCAGTAGGAGTATTATCTCTCCGGAGAGCTCCGAAGCTGGGTAAACTGCTCGTGTGCATCGCCTCGATCTGCTCTTCGTGCAATCTCCGCCCCCCCACCGAACCAAAAGGGACTCGTTCCGCCAAGTCCCATAGGTGTTCGTGGGTCACGATCAGCTTCCCCGACACCTCCTAACATGCGCTATCATTTAACGCCCCTAGCTAGGCATGATGATTTCAATGATGCTCACATAAAAGATAAGAATTGAAACATAAAGAGAGCATCATGAAGAATATGACTAGCACATTTAAGCCTAACCCACTTCCTATGCATTGGGATTTTGTGAACAAACAACTTATGGGAACAATAATTAACTATCATAGGAAGGCAAAACATGCATAACTTTAAAACCTTAAGCACATAGAGAGGAAACTTTATATTATTGCAATTCCTACAAGCATATGTTCCTCCCTCATAATAATTTTCAGTAGCATCATGAATGAATTCAACAATATAACCAGCACCTAAAGCATTCTTTTCATGATCTACTAGCATAGAAATTTTATTACTCTCCAAATAAGCAAAATTCTTCTCATTCGGAATAGTGGGAGTATCATAACAGACTTGAATACTATAAATTGTTTCCACATTAAAAGAGTAATGTTCAGAGGAAGGGTACTCATAATCATGACAAGTTTTATAAATATAATCATCACTATTCTTTATAGCATAAGTTTCATCACAATAATCATCATAAGTAGCAACTTTGTTCTCATCATAACCGATTGAAACCTCTTCCGAAATAGTGGATACGTTACTAAATAAAGTCATGACCTCTCCAAATCCACTTTCATAATTATCACAATAAGATTCAACATCCTCCAAAATAGTGGGATCATTACTTCCTAAGTTGACACTCTTCCAAACCCACTTCCATAAATATAACCATCATAAGTAGAAGGCATGCTATCATCATAACAACTTTGCATATCAAAACTTGGGAGGCTAAAAATATCACCATTATTAAACATAGCATCCCCAAGCTTGGGACAAACATTAATTTCAGCAAATATATTCTCAAATACGTCATCCTCATCAAACATAGCTTCCCCAAGCTTGGGCCTTTTCATATCGTAAGCATAATCACTCTCATCATTAATAGTATGGATAGCACCGATAGTATAGCAATTATCATATTCTTCCAAGTAAGTGCCAAAAATATTTTCAAGATCATAAGAAGTATCATTATCTTCCCAATCATAATCATCACAACAAGCAATAGGCATAACGAGATCATCATCAAGTGCATCATCTTCATTTTCATGAGGCACAACAATAATAGGAGCAACATTATTTGGGAGAGATATCTTTTTACCTCTCCTCCTCTTTCTTTTCTTCTTCTTCACCACATCATGTGTGGGTTCAATCCTATTTTTGGAGCTCCTTATTAATGAAATTGGTTGAATAGAAGGCTCCTCCTCATTACCTGATTCATCATAAGAAATAACAGGAGGATATTGGGAAGTCTCTTCCCTTTCGTTACCATTATCTTCATCTTCTATGTGTTTACTTTTCTTTATGTAGTTGGCAATATAAGGATTTTCTTCTAGATCAAAATGAAGAACTCTATCAAGGGCAAATTTTGGAATGTCCTTAGTTATACGTTTAATTTCTTCATAACCCAAGAGCAAACTAAGTTCATTATGATGTGCAAGGGAAATCAAGTCATCACAATTTTTGGACACGATATGATCATGAAACAATTTGCATTGGGTACTGAAATGATCATGTTCATTGCAAAGTTCACAAGTATGGCTAATAAAGTTTAAATTTTCAGCACAATCATCTAGCCTTTCTTGCAACAATTTAGTTTCTAAGTACTTATGCCTCTTGCAATATCTATCTTCCCTATTTGGTCTATACTTGCAAACCCAATGCACTCCACAAAAATTGACATGTTTATAGGAGACATTTTCATCATAACTAGTGCAATCATCATTAGTACTATGGATATTCAAAGAGTTCATACTAACAAAATTGCAATCATGCTCATCATTCAAAGATTTAGTGCCAAACATTTTAATGCATTCTTCTTCTAACACTTTGGCACAATTTTCCTTTCCATCATACTCACAAAAGATATTAAAAAGATGAGGCGTATGAGGCAAACTCAATTCCATTTTTTAATAGTTTTCTTTTATAAACTAAACTAATGCTAAAACAAGAAACAAAAAGATTCGATTGCAAGATCTAAAGATATACCTTCAAGCACTCACCTCCCCGGCAACGGCGCAAGAAAAGAGCTTAGTTGACGGGTGTGAGTGCCGCCATCTAACCTCCCGGCAACGGCGCCGTAAAAGAGCTTGATGTCTACTACACAACCTTCTTCTTGTAGACGTTGTTGGGCCTCCAAGTGCAAAGGTTTGTAGGACAGTAGCAAATTTCCCTCAAGTGGATGACCTAAGGTTTATCAATCCGTGGGAGGCGTAGGATGAAGATGGTCTCTCTCAAACAACCCTGCAACCAAATAACAAAGAGTCTCTTGTGTCCCCAACACACCCAATACAATGCTAAGTTGTATAGGTGCACTAGTTCGGCGAAGAGATGGTGATACAAGTGCAATATGGATGGTAGATATAGTTTTTTGTAATCTGAAAATGTAAAAACAGCCAGGTAACAAGTGGTAAAAGTGCGCGTAAACGGTATTGCAATGCTAGGAAACAAGGCCTAGGGTTCATACTTTCGCTAGTGCAAGTTCTCTGAACAATAATAACATAATTGGATCATATAACTATCCCTCAACATGCAACAAAGAGTCACTCCAAAGTTGCTAATAGCGGAGAACGAACGAAGAGATTATGGTAGGGTACGAAACCACCTCAAAGTTATTCTTTCCAATCAATCCGTTGGGCTATTCCTATAAGTGTCACAAACAGCCCCAGAGTTCGTACTAGAATAACACCTTAAGACACAAATCAACCAAAACCCCAATGTCACCTAGATAATCCAATGTCACCTCATGTATCCGTGGGTATGATTATACGATATGCATCACACAATCTCAGATTCATCTATTCAACCAACACATAGAACCTCAAAGAGTGCCCCAAAGTTTCTACCGGAGATTCACGACGAGAACGTGTGCCAACCCCTATGCATAGGTTCATGGGCGGAACCCGCAAGTTGATCACCAAAACATACATCAAGTGAATCACGTGATATCCCATTGTCACCACAGATACGCACGGCAAGACATACATCAAGTGTTCTCAAATCTTTAAAGGCTCAATCCGATAAGATAACTTCAAAGGGAAAACTCAATCCATTACAAGAGAGTAGAGGGGGAGAAGCAACATAAGATCCAACTATAATAGCAAAGCTTGCGATACATCAAGATCGTGCCAAATCAAGAACACGAGAGAGAGAGAGAGAGAGAGAGAGAGAGAGAGATCAAACACATAGCTATTGGTACATACCCTCAGCCCCGAGGGTGAACTACTCCCTCCTCGTCATGGAGAGCGCCAGGATGATGAAGATGGCCACCGATGAGGGTCCCCCCCCCTCCGGCAGGGTGCCGGAACAGGGTCCCGATTGACTTTTGGTGGCTACAGAGGCTTGCGGCGGCGGAACTCCCGATCTATTCTCGTCTTCGGAAGTTTTAGGGTACGTGGGTATAAATGGGTGAAAGAAGTACGTCGGTGGACCTCCGGGCTGTCCACGAGGCAGGGGGGCGCGCCCTAGGGGGGGTGGGCGCGCCCCCACCCTCGTGGGCAGCCTGGGACTCCCTTGGTGAGTTTTCGGTACTCCGTGGGCTTCTTCTAGTCCAAAAATAAGTTCTGTGGAGTTTCAGGTCAATTGGACTCCGTTTGATATTCCTTTTCTCCGAAACACTGAAATAGGCAAAAAACAGCAATTCTGGGCTGGGCCTCCGATTAATAGGTTAGTCCCAAAAATAATATAAAAGTGAATAATAAAGCTAAATATTGTCCAAAACAGTAGATAATATAGCATGGAGCAATCAAAAATTATAGATACGTTGGAGACGTATCAACGCATGTAGATAAGGCTCCTAGAAACTTCTTCCTTTTGTTCCATGCGAGGAATCGAGATGGACCCCGTGGGGGCGTGTAAAGGGTCTGTAATGTCTTTTGCTGATATCATCCTTATTATGAAGATTTAGAAATGCATGTCCTGCTTCGGCTTAATCTCCCCTTTCCAACCTTGCGGTAGCTTGGCACTCTACGCCGATAGGTCCCGATCCCCAGTCGGGCTGCAGCCGTTGATACGTCTCCGTCGTATCTACTTTTCCAAACACTTTTGCCCTTGTTTTGGACTCTAACTTGCATGATTTGAATGGAACTAACCCGGACTGACGTTGTTTTGAGCAGAATTGCCATGGTGTCATTTATGTGCAGAAACAAAAGTTCTCGGAATGACCTGAAACTTCAAGGAGATTACTTTTGGAAATAATAAAAAATACTGACGAAAGAATCAAGGCCAGGGGGCCCATACTCTTTCCACGAGGGTGGGGGCGCGCCTGCCCCCCTGGGCGTGCCCCCCTGCCTCGTGGGCCCCCCGGAGCTCCACCGACCTCAACTCGAACTCCATATATTCATGTTCGGGGAGAAAAAAAATCAGAGAGAAGGATTCATCGCGTTTTACGATACGGAGTTCCATCATTTTAGATCTGAACCTATTATGTTTTCATGAATATATGTGAGTTCTTGATCCTATCTTGCAAGTCTATAGTCACCTACTATGTGTTATGATCCGGCAACCCCGAAGTGACAATAATCGGGACCACTCCCGGTGATGACCATAGTTTGAGGATTTCATGTATTCACTATGTGTTAATGCTTTGGTCCGGTACTCTATTAAAAGGAGGCCTTAATATCCCTTAGTTTCGCTAGGACCCGCTGCCACGGGAGGGTAGGACAAAAATGTCATGCAAGTTCTTTTCCATAAGCACGTATGACTATATTCGAATACATGCCTACATTATATTGATGAATTGGAGCTAGTTCTGTCACCCTATGTTATGACTGTTACATGATGAACCGCATCCGCATAATTCTCCATCACCAATCCAATGCCTACGAGCTTTTCACATATTGTTCTTCGCTTATTTACTTTTCCGTTGCTACTGTTACAATCACTACAAAACCCAAAAATATTACTTTTGCAACCGTTACTGTTACTTCCATACTACTTTGCTACTAAATACTTTGCTGCAGATATTAAGTTATCCAGGTTTGGGTGAATTGACAACTCAACTGCTAATACTTGAGAATATTCTTTGGCTCCCCTTGTGTCGAATCAATAAATTTGGGTTGAATACTCTACCCTCGAAAACTGTTGCGATCCCTTATACTTGTGGGTTATCAAGACTATTTTTTGGCGCCGTTGCCGGGGAGCATAGCTATATTATTTGAGTCACTTGGGATTTATATCTGCTGGTCACTATGAAGAACTTGAAAGAAGCGAAAACAAAAATTTATCCCTCAACTACGAGGGGAGGTAAGGAACTGCCATCTAGCTCTGCACTTGATTCACCTTGTGTTTTGGGTAACTTGCGACACCTAAACCTTCTTCTGCTATTAATTCTGATATGTCGCACGTTATTGATGATGCCACTTCTGTTATGCAAGATACTTACGATGAAACTACTTCTGTGCTTGATACTACTATGCCACTTGGTGAATTTCTTGATGAACAACTTGCTAGGGCTAGAGAGAATGAAATTATTGAAACTGCTAATATTGATGAAAGTGATGATGAAGATTCTCCCCCTAAATATGAATTTCCTGTTGTGCCTGAGGGTTATGTTATGGATGAGGAAACTACTAGAGACTTTCTTGCTTGCAATGATAGAAGTGATCTTAAGAAATTATTAGCTAAGCTTAAACAAAAAACTCTGAATGCTAGAGTGAAATATGATCCTGCTTATGCTACTTCACCTATCTTTGTTACTGATAAGGATTATGAATTCTCTGTTGATCCTGATATAATTACTTTGGTTGAATCTGATCCTTTCTATGGCTATGAATCTGAAACTGTTGTGACACATCTTACTAAATTAAATGATATAGCCACCCTGTTAACTAATGATGAGAAAACTCGCTACTACTATATCCTTAAAATATTTCCGTTCTCATTAAAGGGTGATGCTAAGATATGGTTTAATTCTCTTGATCCTGGTTGTGTGCGTAGTCCCCAGGATATGATTTATTACTTCTCTGCTAAATATTTCCCTGCTCATAAGAAACAAGCTGCCTTAAGGGAAATATATAATTTTGTGCAAATTGAAGAAGAGAGTCTCCCACAAGATTGGGGAGGCTTCTCCAATTACTTAATGCTTTGCCTGATCATCCTCTCAAGAAAAATGAAATACTTGATATCTTTTATAATGGACTAACTGATGCTTCCAGAGACCACCTGGATAGCTGTGCTGGTTGTGTTTTCAGGGAAAGAACACCAGATGAAGCTGAAATTCTATTGAATAATATGTTGACAAATGAAAATAATTGGACACTTCCTGAACCAACTCGTAAGACAACCCCGAAGAAAAGGGGTGTTCTATTCCTCAGTCCCGAAGATATGCAAGGGGCAAAGAAATCTATGAAAGAAAAGGTATAAAAGCTGAAGATGTTAAGAATTTATCTCCTGTTGAAGAAATACATGGTCTTAATTTACCGCCTGTTGAAGAAATACATGATTTTAATCCATCACCTATTGAAGAAGAAACACATGGTCTTGATAACCCGACACAGGTAGTAAAGGTAAATTCTCTCTATAGATTTGATGAAGGTGATACTCCTTGTTATAAGTCTGCTAGCCAATGCTTAGATGAGTTCGATAATTTTATGATTAAGCAAGAAGATTTCAATGCTTATTTTGGTAGACAATTAAAACACAATGCTTATATGATTGAACACTTGAGTGATTATATGTCTAGAGTTAAAGGTGAACTTAAACTCATTAGTAAACATGCTTCTATGCTTACCACTCAAGTAGAACAAGTACTTAAAGCTCAGAATGATTTTCTTAATGAATTATATAGTAAGAATAATGATTTTGCTGTTAGAGTGGCTACTAGAACTGGTAAAATGACTCAGGAACCTTTGTATCCTGAAGGCCATCCTAAGACAATTGAGCAGGATTCTCAGAGAAATAATGTAGATGCACCTAGTCCTTCTAAAAAGAAGAAAAAAATGATAGGACTTTGCATGCTTCTAGTGAACCTGTTGTTGACACACCTGAGAATCCAAACAATATTTCTATTTCTGATGCTGAAACACAATCTGGTAATGAACATGAACCTAGTGATAATGTTAATGATGATGTTCATGTTGATGCTCAACCTAGCAATGATAATGATGTAGAAATTGAACCTGCTGTTGATCTTGATAACCCACAATCAAAGAATCAACGTTATGATAAGAGAGACTTTGTTGCTAGGAAACACGGTAAAGGAAGGGAGCCGTGGGTTCAGAAACCCATGCCTTTTCCTCCCAAACCATCCAAGAAAAAGGATGATGAGGATTTTGAGCGCTTTGTTGAAATGATTAGACCTATCTTTTTGCGTATGCGTTTAACCGATATGCTCAAAATGAATCCTTATGCTAAGTATATGAAAGAAATTGTTACTAATAAAAGAAAGATACCGAAAGCTAGAATTTCCACCACGTTTGCTAATTATACTTTTAAGGGTGGAATACCTAAGAATTTGGGAGATCCAGGAGTGCCCACTATACCATACTCCATTAAAAGAAACTATGTTAAAACTGCTTTACGTGATCTTGGAGCCGGTGTTAGTGTTATGCCTCTCTCTTTATATCGTAGACTTATTTGAATAAGTTGACACCTACTGAAATATCCTTGCAAATGGCTGATAAGTCAACTGCTATACCTGTCGGTATTTGTGAGGATGTGCCTGTTGTGGTTGCAAACATTACTATTTTAACGGACTTTGTTATTCTCGATATTCCCAAGGACGATAGTATGTCTATTATTCTTGGAAGACCCTTTTTGAATATTGCAGGGGCTGTTATTGACTGCAACAAAGGCAATATCACTTTTCATGTTAATGGCAATGAGCATACGGTACACTTTCCGAGGAAACAACCTCAAGTCCACAGTATAAACTCTATTGGAAAAATTCCATCGATTATTTTTGGAGGTTTTGAATTTCCTCTAACCTCTGGCAAGAAGAAATATAATATTCCTATTATTGGGGATGTGCATATCCCCGTTGAGGTAACATAGTGTTATTCGAAATTTCTCTGGTTTTATGTGATTCGGAATGAGTTTGTTAACAAGACCTGATCAACCTTGTTAGTGGATTCCTTTTGATGAGCATGAGATGGATGAAGTTAGAAGCACAACCTTCTGTACCCTTCTTTTACTTTCTGTTATTTAGTTGAAATAAAGTAAAAATAGTATTTTCTGTCAGTTTTTTGATTTATCCGTGCAATAAAAAATACTCTGAAAATAAAAGTTCTCCAAATGCCCTGAAACTGAAATATGATTTTTTTTCTGGAATATTTGAGAATATCTGGCACCGAGAACACATCAGGGGTAGCAAGCACCTGGCCACGAGGGTCCAGGGCGCGCCCACCCCCCTGGGCGCCCCCTCCTGCCTCGTGGGCTGATGGTGACTCCCCTCCACTTATTCCCGCACCCACACACTCCTTCCTCCTCCCAAAAAAATCACCAACCAGCTCAAGCACGAGTTCTAGCTCATTTTGCTGCGATTTTCGATCTCCTTGCTCAAAGCACCTCTCATAAAACTGCTTTGGGGGATTGTTCCTTGGTATGTGACTCCTCCAATGGTCCAATTAGTTTTTGTTCTAGCGCTTTATTCATTGCAAATTTTTGCTTCCTAGTGACCATGTTCTTGAGCTTGCATGTCAAATTTATATGGTTCCAAGTAGTTCTAATGCATGATATAGTCTCTAGGCACTTGTGGGAGTAGTTGCTATCAATTTTATTGAACTTGGTTCACTTTTATTTGAAGTTACTAAAATTTTCAGAATTTTTTCAGAGGAAGAAACATGTTTAGGAATATGTACCAAGGTGGCCCTTCAAGGAAGCAAGGACCCAGGCTCGCAATGCGCGATGCCGATGATGAACCACCAAGGGACGCTCAAGTGCGGGCTTGTGAATGGCCTTCAGAGGTCTTCATGGATCGAGCTGGAATCAAGGAAGAATTTAACACATATGTGCGTAACGCTGATCTTGTGAGCTTTGAGGCAGATAAGTGCCGTCAGTACCACTATCTCACTGATTCCTTTGTGAGGAGGTTTGAATTTTCATCATCACGCAATTCTCAAACTGTCATGTTTGATCTTTATGAAAATTCTTATACTATGGACTTAGAGGATTTTAATACTGCTTGCAAACTTCCACAATGGGGTAGTCCTAGTGAACCTCGCAAATCTGAATTTAGAGATTTTCTTGCTAGTATAACTGTGGGGGAATCTAGAGACATAGCACAAGCTACCATAGGGAGCATTCATTTTCCTACTATACATTATTTTGCTCTCTTCATAGGTAGGTGCATAAATGGTAAGGATGAAGCATGTCACATGTGTGTCCCTGACCTTAGTGTTCTCAGGAGTGATGTGTTAGGAGATAAACATTATAATTTGGGAGCCATTGTTGCACGTAGGTTGCATAATAATAGATTTAATGGAGATTTCTTTGGTGGAATTTATGCAACCCGTTTAGCTAATTTTCTTTGTGTAACCATACGTGAGGATGATATTGAGTTGCCTCCTGCTTATTTAGATTATGAGGCTATGGTTCGTCATCGTTTTGTTGAAAGGAACGATCAGTTCCTCTAGTACCAACTAATCTTTGACAGACAACGCACCTATCACGTCGCTCTCCCTGCTTCTACCTTCTTTGACTTTCAGGCAAAGGGGAGATATTTCATAACCAGGGAGGAGGCGAACGAGTACGAGAGGAGGGCTGAGATAGCTCGCCTCCAAGCTGCAGCCCACAATGCAATGACTGATGCATCTCAGTACGACCCCAATTATAACCATGGATATCCGCCAGGTCAGTCGTGGCAATAGACCAACTTAGGCCCTTTGCTACTAAATACTTTGCTGCAGATATTAAGTTATCAAGGTGTGGGTGAATTGACAACTCAACTGCTAATACTTGAGAATATTCTTTGGCTCCCCTTGTGTTGAATCAATAAATTTGGGTTGAATACTCTACCCTCGAAAATTGTTGCGATCCGCTATACTTGTGCGTTATCAGCCATCGCTGGTATGCCAGGTCGCGATGCCGTGGTCAAGGCCAGGAGGTGAGCGACCCGAGGTCCAGCAAGAGCTCCTGAGGTGCGATGCTCAAGAGGTCCCCTTTGGCGTGCAAGCGGCTATCTAAAGGTGGGAAAGGGAGGCGACACTGCCGCTTCAGGGCTGCAAGAGATGGGAATCCTGTGCCGTGGCGCTCGGCTGACTTGGGTGTGAAACTTATCTTGGTAGTCAGAGTCGATTCCTTGTGCAGCACCAGGCTCCTTGTGCGTTGGTGACTATAGTGTAGCCAGGTTAGGCCCGTGCGGGACTCCCCCTCTTTCCCATGCCTTTCCGTGTGCTCTACGTCCTCAGGTCCCGGCCCTCGAGCGAGCTCCGCTGCCGTGGTCAAGGCCAGGCGGTGAGGGCTGGAGAGCCAGTAAGAGATCCTGAGTCGCGATGCTCACGAGCCCCCCTTTCGACGCGCAAGCGAATTGCATGGGAAAGGAAGGAACCCGCGGTGCCGTCCGCTATTGCCCTCGGGAGGTTCCTGCAGGTTAGCGTGAGAAGGGGTACGAATTGCGACCACGCTTTCCGGTTCACCACTAGTCTTTCCGCAAGAAGACGAAGGCACTGAGGGTCTGGTGAGGTGACGTGCGTGGGTGTGCTGCGAGCCAGAGCTCAACCGCTCAGATTTGTCAGCGTTGCAGGGACGGACCCGAGCACAAGCGTTGTGCCAGCATGAGTAGCCCCCGTAGCCCCGTTGGCTCCGGAGGTGCCGGCGTCCGGCTTGGATGACGGGGTCCCCAAAGCTCAGGAGCCCCCTGCCTCCCAGGCCATGGTAACGACGTTGCCTCCTCCTTCTCCCGCCGCACTGCTGACCCTAGATCCTTCCGCCTCCCCTGACATCTTGGAGCGTGCTCTTTCTATGCTGACCCTGCTGCGGGAGGATCTTCAAGGCACCGAACATCGCCTAGTGGCCGAGCGCCTGGAGCTGATCTCTGGCTGGCTTCACTCCGATGTGTCCGTCCGGGCGACGCTGAGCCAGGCTGCAGGGAACTCCGAGAAGGGCAAGCAGGCCGTCGCCCAAGCTGCGGTTGCCCGCGAGGTGGTGCTGAAGGATGCCGGGGCCGCCAAGGACCGCTGCCGGTCGCTGGAGGCCGAGATGAAGACCATGCGTAGTGAGCGTGCGGCCGAAGCGCTGGGCCGCAAGGCAGAGGAGGAGAAGATGAAGGCCCGGGAGGACGCCATCAGGGGTCGCGACACCGAGCTAGAGCAGTTGGCTAAGGCACAGGCTACGGAGCGCAACCGGCTGGAGAAGCTGGAGCAGAATGTAGAGGCAGAGAAGGCCGAGCTGGAAGCCAAGGCAAAGGTCCTGGCTGAAGACCGCGCGGCCTTCAAGTCCCTCGAGGAGAGGTCCCGCGTGGCGCTGCAGGCACTCTGCGAGAAGGGCTTGGAGGAGCCGCTGGCTACAGACGACGAGGGCCCCACCCAACTGCTTTCTCATCTGGTCGTGGCGCTTGAGGAAGTCATGGGCGGTATCGACCCTTTGGTGGAGGGAGAAGCCCGCACTCTTTCCTCGGCTGCGTTGACGCGCGTCTTCAGCCACCTCCATCTTCGCGATCTTGCCGCCAACCTCGACGAGCTGCTGGAGCCTGTCGATGACGAGCACTGCGCAGCTGCTGCCGAAGGCATGAAAGGCCAGGTGGAGGCTTTGCTGAAGAGGTTCCGCGCCTCGATCCCGCGCCCTCAACTGGCGGTGCTGCTGAACCTGCTACACCGGCGGGCGGTGCAGGTGAGGGCAACACTGCTGTGGAAGAAGCATCCCTTGCAGGTGACGGCAGCGTCCGGGGATGACAAGATGACTTGCTGGCGGCTCCTTTCCTGTTTAGCTTCTGCAATATGCACCATGCCTCGTGGAGGCGTCTAAACTTGCGTTTGGTACTGGGAGGACAATATGTCTTGTAATGTTTGATTGAGATTTTGCGATTTCCTTCCCATTTGCTTCATGTTCTACGTCGGCAGGTGAGGGAGTTCTGGACTAGGGGGTGTCCGGATAGCCGAACTATCATCATCGGCCGGACTCCAAGACTATGAAGATACAAGATTGAAGACTTCGTCCCGTGTCCGGATGGGACTTCCCTTGGCATGGAAGGCAAGCTTGGCGATACGGATATGTAGATCTCCTACCTTTGTAACCGACTTTGTGTAACCCTAGCCCTCTCCGGTGTCTATATAAACCGGACGGCTGTAGTCCATAGGACGAACAACAGTCATACCATAGGCTAGCTTCTAGGGTTTAGCCTCTTTGATCTCGTGGTAGATCCACTCTTGTAACACACATCATCAATATTAATCAAGTAGGACGTAGGGTTTTACCTCCATCAAGAGGGCCTGAACCTTGGTAAAACATCGTGTCCCTTGTCTCTCGTTACCATCCGCTTAGACGCATGATCCGGGACCCCCTACGAGATCCGCGGTTTGACACCGACATTGGTGCTTTCATTGAGAGCTCCTCTGTGCCGTCACCATCAGGAAGGATGCCTTTTCCCGTCTTTAAAGACGGCGCCATCGTCAAGGGAGCTTTGGCTGCCGGCCAGACTATCCGGCTAGGAGGTTTTCTCATGACCGCCTGTTCGGCCACCGCCCCGACAATGACCTCTCAAGTCATTAAAAGCGATCTTCACGTCAGCTCGGAATTCGCCGAGCAGCTAGATCCGATTGAGCTCTCCTCCGTAAACGAGCTCTTGGATCGCATCGCCGCCCTGGGAGTCGCTACCAACTACGATCAGATTGGGCTTAAAACCGATCTGAGAGAAATTAACTCTCCCCAGGTTACCCACCACGTTGTCGTGGTAGAGGAACAATGCGGCGACTCTTCTTCTATGTTAAAATCCAACTATTTCCGGATTCCGGATCCCTCCATGCCGGATTCCCGCGGAGGGACGGACGCTAATCAAATACTGAACCTAAAGTTAGGCATCGGACCAGATTTTTTGGAAAGCGCTCAGCAAACCAAGCTTCCGAATTCGGAAGCTTCTTGGCCTTTGAGCCTCAGACCGGGCGGGGTTCCAAACTTAATTCCACCCGCCCACCCAAACATATGCGATCTATCTCAAATACGGCAAGAGCCCGATGAAACAGTACATCATTACTGGGCCAGATTCCTCCTGGTTATGAACAAGATAAAGGACTGCCGTGAAGAAAGCATGATTTCAATCTTCCGCAACAATTGCACGGACAAGGGAATCATAAACGCCATCAGTCGTCGCGAAGTTTCACGCCTCGCCGACCTAGCGACCATCATACAAAAATACTGCGCGATGGAGAGTGCCTGGAAAACCGAAACTAGGTTTTGGGACAATCCGGCCCTGAATACAAACCCAGTCCAAAATAAAAGGGTGCTTCATACTCAAGCACCACAGGTTAAAACCAAAAAGCAAAAACCCCTAAAGTGCGGAACCGTACTGGAGGGATGGCTCAACGGACCCTGCAAAATCCACAGTACGGAGGGCGCCACTCCAACACACATCCTTCGAGCGTGTTGGATACTACGACAGGTGGCCAAAAATGGTGTAGGCTTTTTAGCCCCGGGCAACCAACCCAGCAGTACCAGTACGGTATTAACAGTCTTCGAGACTTTCACATCAAATAACATGCGGAAACGAACAATCCGCAGCCTCGCCAAAGTCTACCAAGTAGCAACAACAAATCCATGGAGCGACACGGCTATCACCTTCAACGCCAGCGACGAACCTAAATTCCGAACAGCTAGAGCACCAGCCGCATTGGTCCTCAGTCCGATAGTTGACGGTTTCCGTCTTACTAAGGTAATCATGGATGGCGGCATGGATTAAACCTCATCTATGAGGAAACCCTTCAAAATGGAAATTGGTGGAGCCGCATTGAGCGAAGCAGCACAACCTTCGGAGGATAATCCCTAGTCGAGAAATACGCTGCAGGAAAAATCACACTAGATGTAGTGTTCGCTCACCGGACAATTACAGTCCGAGGAGTTCACGCCCAAGTGGCCCCATTCGCAGCGGATATCATGCTTTGTTAGGGCGAGAGGCATTCACAATCTTCCAAGCTATACCCCACTACGGGTACATGAAGCTCAAAATGCCCGGACCCAATGGGATAATCACTCTCGCCAGTGATCCAGATACAGCACTCCGCGCTGAAAACAAGACAGCCGCACTGGCCCTAGAGGCATTGTCCGAAGCCCTAGCGGCAGAGGAACTAACTACGCTGCGCTCCACGGTGGATAGGGACGACGTGATACTCGATAAGAGGTCCAAGTCCACCTCTTTTAAACTAGCAGACGAAATAGTCAAATTTCAGGTCCATCCAACGGACCCCACAAAGACGACATCCATTGGGGCACAATTAAGTCCTGATGTCGAAGCCGCACTCGAGAATTACTTCGGGAAAATTGGGACATTTTTGCCTGGCACCCTTCAGACATGCCAGGAATCCCACGCAGGCTGGCAGAGCACAGTCTAAATATCCTAAAAGGATTCAAGCCAGTAAAACAAGCTCTTCGGTGATTTTCCGAACCCAAAAGACAGGCAATGGGAGAGGAGCTAGCCAAACTCTTAGAAGCCGGATTCATCAGAGATATAAAACATCCGGACTGGCTAGCCAATCTATTAATGGTACCAAAAAAGGACAAATCCTGGCGCCTCTGCGTCGATTTTAAAGACCTTAACAAGGCCTGTCCAAAGGACCCTTTCCCCCTCCCTTGCATCGACCAAATCATCGATGCTACCGCAGGGCATGATTCATTGTGCTTCCTCGACGCATACTCCGGATACCATCAAATCAAGATGGCGGAGAAAGATCAGGCCGCAGCAGCATTCATTACTCCATATGGGCCATTCTGCTTCTACACAATGCCCTTCGGACTCAAAAACGCCGGCGCAACATATCAGCGCATGATTCAAACATGTCCGCTACCCAGATAGGCAAAACAGAGAGGCATACGAGACGATGTGGTCGTCAAGACCAAACACGTCGGAACTCTAGTAGAAGACTTGAGGGTGACATTCGACAACCTCCGAGCATATGACATTAAGCTCAATCCGAAAATGCGTCTTGGCGTATCAGCCGGAAAGCTCTTGGGCTTCATCGATCCGTAGAGGAATTGAAGCAAACCCGCCAAAATCCGAAGCTGTCACAATTGGATATTCCAAAAGACCTCAAGCAGATATAAAACTAACGGATGCGTAGCATCCTTAAGTCGCTTCATCTCCGCTTGGGAGAAAAGGCTCGCCCTCTACCGCCTCCTCCGGCAATCAACATTTGAATGGACGGATGCTGCCATAGCCGGACTCGAAGAAATAAAGGCCATACCGGCAACAACCGGTTCGCCGCGCCCAACCTGGGCGAACCTTTGTTATTATATATCGCAGCAACACATCAAGTTGTCGGTGCGGTACTGTCGTTGAACGAGAAGCGATGGGCACAGATTCCTCTTCAAAACCAGTGTACTACGATCCACTATTCTAACTCCATGCAAATCCCGGTACCCACATTATCAAAAGATAGCGTATGCGGTGTCCATGGCATCCCGGAAGCTGCGACACTACTTTCAAGAGTGTTCAATAACGGTGGCCTCCGAAGTACCTCTCAACGATATTATAAACAATCGCGACTAAACAGGCAGGATTGCAAAATGGGCTATCGAGCTCTTACCATTTGACATAACCTACAAACCACGGCGAGCTATAAAGTCGCAGGTTTCGCTGACTTCGTCGCCGAATGGACCGGCGAACTCCCTAAAGAGTACGGCGTACTCCAACCGGATCATGCATTTCGACGGATCCAAAATGTTGGCTGGCTTGGGGCTGGCGTCGTCGACGTCCCCAGCGGAGACACAATCCAATACGCATTTCAAATAATGTACATGGACTCCAACAACAAGCGGCAAATCGAGGCCCTTCTACATGGCCTCCGGATGGCGATCTCCATGGGCATTCAACGCCTAGAGGTGCGCGATTCAAACCTCGCAATATCCCAAGTAAATGGAGACTTTGATGCCAAAGATCCAAAATGGCAGCTACCGCAACGCCGCCCTAAAATGTCAGCTCGGTTCAAGGACTCGAATTCCACCATGTAGCCCGGGATAATAACCAGCAGCAGACGTGTTAGCACGCATCGGCGCTAAACGAGACGCCGCCCCTCCAAACATCTTCTGGAACGGCTCTTTAATCCATCCAGATATGGGAAGAGGAGTCCGGAAATAACAATCCGGAGCCAGCTGCATCACCTAACTCAGACCATTACGACACAATCGGCGGCTCACCAATGAAATAACACCTTCAGCTCATGAAATAATGGCAGTAATTGCCCGTGGGATGAACCATTCCTAGCCTACTTAATGCGGCAGAACTTCCGAAGACCAAAATGAGGCCCGCTGCATAGTTCGGGCGATCTAAAGCCTACAAGGTCCATGAGGGAGCACTTCATAAGAAAAGCACAACCGAGTCCTTCAAAGGTGTATCTCCAAGAGGAAGGGCGAAATCTCTGGCTGAAATTCACGCCGGACTCGGCGGGCACCACGCTGCAGCCCGGCCCTTGTATGCAAGGCCTTCCAGACAGATTTTATTGGCCGACAGCCCGGCAGATGCTCAGACTTAGTCCAACGATCGTCGGTTGCCGCTCTTTGCTAATCGAGCCACATGCCACCCACCGCCTCAAAACTATACCCATTACCGGCCGTCGCGGTGCGGGGCTTGACATGGTTGGACCCCTTAAAGGGGGAACCCACAAGCACAAATACTTATTGGTCATGGTGGACAAATTCACCAAATGGATTGAGGCCAAGCCGGTTAAACGGCACAATCCGGACCGGTGATAGACTTCATATCCGGGTAGTACACCGCTTTGGCGCCCCCACAGCATCATCGCGATAATGGCACGAACTTCATGGCCGACGAGGTTAAACTCTGGTGCAAAACATGGGCATCAAGCTCGATTACGCTTCAGTCTATCACCCCAAACTAACGGTCAAGTCGACCGAGCAAATGGTCTAATCATGAGCGGCATCAAACCCGGACTAGTGCGGTCCTCAAGGAATCTAACACGCCTTTGGGTAGAGGAGCTCGACTCCGTACTGGGGCTGCGGACCATGCCAAACCGAACTACTGGATTCACACCATTTTTCATGGTATACGGCGCAGAGGCAGTTCTGCCCTGCGATATAATTCATGACTCACCTCGTGTGCGCATGTACGAAGAAAGAGAAGCCAAGTTGGATCGGCAGGATAGTTTGCACGCCTTAGAGGAGGAGCGGGACGTGGCAAAGGCTCGTTCCGCATTTTATCAGCAGCAGGCTCGAAGATATCAAAGCAGAGAAGTACGGGCCAAAACTTACAATGTTGGCGAACTTGTTCTACGCCTGCCGGACAAGAAAAAGGACAAACTTAAGCCCAAGTGGGAAGGTCCCTTCATCATCGACCAAGTCCTGACCGGCGGAGCATACCGTCTACGTAACGCATCTAACAACCGACTCGAGCCGAACCCATGGAACGCAGCCCGCCTTGAAGATTCTACGCTTAACGCCGGACTCGAGTTAATCTCACTCCCCGCCCACCTTTTTATATTTTTACTATCTCTTGTCCCCTCCTTCTTCCCACTTTTTTCAATACCTTTTATAGGCTGATTTGCGCTTTGTTCGCACACACTTGATGTGCTCTCGCACTCATTATACCGGGGCTTCTTTAATGAAGCTTATTCATACGGGCTTCATGCCCAATACATGTGTCATACTTCCGCATGTACCTTTTATTCACCATTGTATGCATCGATATGACTTAAGTTTTGGCCAAGCTGGGTTGCCTGGCTCCTGTGCTTACCCCACGCTCCCGATTGTTCGGCTAGGAGGTAAAGGAGCACCTCTGCAATTGCTACTGCCGGGTCAGCCGGATGTGTACCTCAGACTGGGTGAAGCCAAAAGCTAGCGTTCTTAAGAGAATATTCGGTCGGTGACTTGTAAGATGATTTATTACTTACTTATTTATCTGCCCCCAGATGCTTTTTCTGCTATTTTCGCAGTCCGGCATTGCACTTTAGGGCATGCCTCCCAGGGAAAGGAACCCTTAACGGAACTATTCTCCCTGGAAGATGTTTCTTACTAACCATGTAATATAACATAACTAGTTGGGCACTTGTCTGATAAAGCAATTATGACCCCAACGCCTTGTCTCCATGCATGCCCCGGTTCTTTTATAACCATAAGGGTATTCAGACACACTCCGGACAGTTGGGTCCCGAGCTTTGTCACGCCCAATATGCGACCCTATCCAAAAGAAACTCGACGGTCCCACTAAGGATAGACCCGCATATTGAAACGCTTTTGCAAGGTGGATATCATTACATCAACATTACATAATAGATGGGGATACATACAAAAGGCATACAATGCCACAAGAATACAACAACATCATATACAAGATCAACATCTGACTACGGATGAAGCATAAACAGAAACTCAAACAATATCCACCCTGCTAGCCCAGGCTGCCGACACGGAACCTATCCCCGATCGAAGAAGAAGCGAAAGAAAACTCCAAAACAAGCAAACATCGCTCTCGCGTCAAGATCATCGCGAAACCTGTACCTGCAACTGGTGGTGTAGTAATCTGTGAGCCACGAGGACTCAGCAATCCCATTACCATGGGTATCAAGACTAGCAAAGCTTAAAGGGAAAGGAAGGGGTAAGGTGGTGAGGTTGCAGCAGCGACTAAGCATATATGGTGGCTAACTTACGCAAATGAGAGCGAGAAGAGAAACAAAGGAACGGTCGTCAACTAGTAATGATCAAGAAGTGATCCTGAACTCCTACTTACGTCAGACATAACCCAGAAACCGTGTTCTCCTCTCGATCAACCCCGAAAAGAGACACTCACGGCTACGCACACGGTTGGTGTATTTTAGAAGAGTTTGCTTCGAGTTTACTACAACCGGATATTAACAAATTCCCATCTGCCACATAACCGCGGGCACGGCTCTCGAAAGTTTATACCTGCGGGTGTCCCAACTTAGCCCATGATAAGCTCTCGCGATCAACTAAGGATATTCCTTCTCCCGGAAGACCCGATCAGTCTCGTAATCCGGCTACAAGACATTTCGACAGCAATAAAACAAGACCAGCAAGACCTCCGGGCGTGCCGACACCCTGATAGTAGCCGCGCGTATCTCGTCTCAGGCCACGACCGGATGAACACTACGTACAGCAACCGACGATACCCCAAGTTGCCTAGAGGCGGCACCGCAAGTGGCTCTGGTTTGGACCAACACTTAGACAAGCATTGGCCCGGGGGGGCTAAAATAAAGATGACCCTTGAGAGCGCGACTCCCAAGGGAAAAAGGTAATAGGTCAGGCAAATGGTAAAACCAATGTTGGGCCTTGCTGGAAACGTCTTATTCAAAGCGAACTGTCAAGGGGGTCCCATAAATCACCCGACCGCGTTAGGGACACAAAATCCGGGAACATAATACCGATATGACGGAAACTAGGCGGCAAGAGTGGAACAAAACACTGCATAAGGCCGAGCCTTCCACCCTTTACCAAGTATATAGATGCATTAATAATATAAGGTATATTGTGATATCCCAACAAGTAAACATGTTCTAACAAGGAACAACATCTCCATGTTCCAACAAGGAACAAACTTCATCTTCACCTGCAACTAACAACGCTATAAGAGGGGCTGAGCAAAGCGGTAACATAGCCAAAAAACGGTTTGCTAGGAAGGGTGCAAAAGGTTAGAGGCTGACATGGCAATTGGGATGGCTTGAGCAGCAAGTGATAGGTAGCGCAGCATAGCGAAAGAACGAAGCAACTAGCATAGCAATGATAGTAGTGAGATCCAGGGTAGCGGTCATCTTGCCTGAAATCCCGCCAGGAAGAAGAACGAGTCCATGAAGAAGATGAACGGAAGAAGCCGAACCAAGTATAGACGAACGAATCCTCACGATCGCAACGAAACGGGAACTAACAAGAAGAAGCACACAACATAGTAAACACACCACACATAGACAAGACATGATGGACAACAAGCATGATGCATGACAAAGCTAGGATGAGGCTACTCATGGCAAGAGATGATGCAAACAAGAGCAACACATCAAGGCAAGTTTAAATGAGGCCGGAAACAACATATAACAATTCCGGTAAGTCCTCATATGCAAATTTCGAAATTGTTCCAGATCTGAATAAACCTTATGTTCAAGTTGTTAAACAGAAAGTTAAGATGCACCACGATGATCTACACGAAATTCTAGTCAAGTTACATATAAAGTTCATTAGATTCGGAGCTACGGCCTAGAAGATATGAGCAAAACAAGATAAACATGGCATTAATGCAAAATGCATACAAACATTACACAAACACATCAAAACAATGATGCAACATGATAATATGAGACAACATGCAAAATCAAGCAAGTTTCATATAGAGCACACTCAAAACGGAGCAACGGTTCAACACATACACCCTATACAACTCATGACAACAAACTGTCCAAAACAGCAACTAGGCATATTGCAAGCATCAAAAGAACATGCTACAGGACCTCAACATAATAACAAAAGACATGGGCATGAAGTACAGGTAAAGCATTACAAAACATGAACACTGAGCTATCTCCAGAAATCACTAGAACATGCTCAAAAGGACATGGCAAGATTGCAAATAATAACAGTTTTAGACTTTAGCAGAAATAACATCAGGTTGCAATGTTTAGAGCTATCAAACAACATGCTACAGGAACTTAACATGGCAAACAAAGGCATGGAATGATACTAATAAATGCATAGACCAAAAGTCCTTTATTGACCATAAGCCAAAAAGGATCAGAAGATATGATGGCACCCATGTAAACATGGCAAGTTATATTACAGATTCAAACATGGCAGGAACAACAATAAGTAGGCATGTTGGTGAGCTTGAACCGCTCACCACAGAGCAAAACATGGCATGGCAAGGCAACCAACAGTAAGAATACATGGCATAGAAGCTATACATGGCAAGAACAACATCATAGCATACACGGATCAACTACAACAACCTTGGCAAAATTGAATAACATGTAAACAACCTGCAAGGAAACATTTTATAGCAAAAGTAGAGCTCGATTGACTCAAGCTATGGCACTCCATAATTGCAAACAAGGGCATGGATGGATAGAGCATAACCATATGTTCAAAACATCCTTACTTAAGTATCTCAAAATATGCATGGAACTCTCTGTAGCATCAAGTTAACATGGCATAAAAATATCAGCAGAACCAGGGCTAAAATCAGCAACATCATGAAGCCTAGTTTGAATGCTTGTGCTAGTCACCACATAGATCACAAAAATACATTGCATACACCCCTGGAAAGATGACATGGCATATTACAAAACACATGTAGGACTCAAGTTCATAGGATGCACACATCAATCATGGCAAAAATGACAAAAGTGCATGTTCTGTTAAGAAACAGAAACTAACATCACATAGCACTCTTCTAACAGAATTTCGGGCATTAAGATGAGCTCAAATGAAAATGATGCAATGAGATGAAATGATCTACTCTTCGAGGCGAACATTTTGACATATTACACGCACTAAGCGGAGCTACATGCACAGAGTTATGATGCGATGAAAATGCATGAAAATAACTGCAGAATCGGGGACTTAGTGGATTTGGAGGGGGGAAAAGAAGTCAACCATCGCACGGACTTCGAGGCAGGGCCGGATCTCGCCGGAGAAAGACGTGGTGGTGGCCGGAGAGGTCGGGGGAGCTCGGGGCCGGCCGGATCCGGCGGATCCCGGCCGGATCCGCGGGCGAGGCGGCGCGGAGGAGGCGGCGGCGGCGAAGCACGGGGGCGGGCGGCGAGCTCGAGCTCGGGCTCGGGCTCCCATGGCGGTGGGAGCGAGGAGAAGGTGCGACCTCGGCCATGTGGTTTGGGTCAGCCTTCGGTAACGCGTCTTCACCATGGCCCAGCCTCCTGGCGCCACGACGGCAGCCGATATCTTCCACAAGCGGAGGCGTCGCCGTGCTCCTCAAGCTTCTCAGCAAGCTCACCAAGGCCCTCGGGTAGGGAGGCGGATGGCCATAAAGCATGAACGACGCCACTCATCGCTTTGCCGAACACGCTCGAGCAATTGCACCAGCTCGGGAAGTTGGTCGCCCGTTGACCGTGCATTTCTCCATGAGGCGAATTCGTGAGCACACCTAAAGACATATTTCTATCAATCGACTTCCTCGCCGAATTCTTCTTTTCAAAGGAATTTGTTCAAGCACTTACTATAAATGCCGCGACGAAGCCGCTGATTCTCCTTCACGGAGCCAGACAGCTGGGCCCGAACACCTTTCAGCTCTTCTCCTCGCTAGGTGTGGGCATCTTGGAGCTTGTTTCTCTCTGCTGCACCTTCATAAGCACCCTCGCTTGCCTTTAGGCGACGAGTAGCTGTTGCTTGTCCGGATCTAGTTTCGCCCTCGCAATATTATTGTCGATTCCCATCGCACTTTGTTAAATAATTATCTTTTCAAAGTATGTCTTACCAGTGGGGGTCTCTGTGGCTCCCCCTGTGGCTGCCAGTGCGGCCTCAAGTTGGGCCTTGCACTCTTGGAACTCCTGGGACAGATGGGTATTCTTCTCCGCAAGATCCTCAGATAATAATTGATCCTTAAATCAGTTATTTCAACTATTTTAAGTCTCGGGGCTACTTGACATATATAACTATTAAAATTACTTACCCGTATGTCTTTCACATACTTGCTCCGTGGCTCGTTAACCCACCTTGAGCGGCACGGAGGTGCGCGCTTCTGCATCAAAGGCATTTAACGCCTCGGGAGAAACACGTCACGAAGAACTGTCGGCGGCGCCTGTGATTCATGGCGCTCTCCACCTCGGACCGGGTGGCGGACAGCTGTCGGCATCCTCCGTCGGAGGAGCGTCCGCTCATGCCTTGTATTCGCCTCCCTCCGGACCATGCGTTGGAGCATGGCTGGCGGAGGCTTGATTGGCAACCTCTCCGGACACCGTCCGCCGAGTGCTCTTGTGGAAAAGTTATGAGCATTAATATACCTCCCGGGATCCTTCCCTTAAAAATAGCGGTGTCCGCACCGCTCTTGGCGACGTTCGGTTCGTGTCGCACTCCTCTTCCGCCCGTTGGGCCGGACTGGCCCTTGTTGGTCAGCCGCCGCGGGTTCGGCTTCCCGCCTTAAAGGCACCTCCTGCGATGCACCATCAGTATGGGATGGTCATAATTGAGCGCGGATCAAATGATGGTGTCAAGACCTCGGTCGTAGTCACCTGGGAGGCCGGAAACAAACCGGGGTAGTCAGCCGTAATGGCGACTAGGGCATTGTCCATGCTAAATTGGTGGAACACCCGTCAATCAGCTCCACCTTTATGTCCGGATCCTCTTCGAGGTCGGATCAAGGATCGCCGGATCCTCGGGTTGTGGAGTTAGGTCAGATGCCCTCCACGCCCCGGCGCAGCTCCTGCGCCGAAACCACAGCAGAAGATACTTGACTTTACAAGTATGGATCGGGTAGATGAACATCCGCTACCCAGCTCGAGGGTTATTCATAGACAATCCATTCAACGGATTCGTGCGGAGGAAGTCCTCCTCCTCTCCCTTGTACAAGCCGGACAGGATCTTTGCCAGATCGGCAGCCGAGCCTGGCCCTTTGCGGCCATGACGGGTGGCGTCATCTTCCCCGTTGAAATCCCACATAGGGTGGCCCCTATATTGGAGTGGCTGCACCCCTCGCATAATGCACGTGGCCATGACTCCAATCATGGTTAATCCGGAGTGGGCCAGTAACCTAATCCGGCCCATCAGATAATGGACGCTTCTATCATCTTCCCGTTGAGGGCTCCGCGGGCGCCAACTCAAGCGTTTCTTCAAGGGAGCATTGCTGAACTCCAGGAGGCCGAACCGAACTGGATCCGGCAGAGGGGCGTCCTCCATGTAGAACCATTCCGAAGGCCAGTCTTCGGACGCCTTCTTCGGGGTGCCGGATAGATATCCGGTCCGGCGATCGCCATATTTCGCTCCGCCCACTTGATATATCGACCCCTCATGAGAACGGGTGCGAGACAAAACAATCTCTTCCATAGCGCAAAATGGGGCTCGATGCCCAAGAACAGCTCGCAAAGAGCTACGAAGCCCGCGATGTGCAAAATGGAGGCGGGCGTGAGGTGGTGAAGCTGGAGTCCGTAGAACTCTAGGAGCCCCCGGAGAAACGGATGTATGGGAAATCCGAGTCCCTTATTAGATAGGGGACAAAGCATACCCGCTCCCCTTTGGAAGGGTTGGGGACGCTCTCCACCTGCTTTCCACCCTTGTAGGTGGCTAGTCCGGCTCGAACCGGAACCATGAAAGCTGGGGGAAGATATCCCTCGGTTTGGAGTGCCACTAGCTCGCTGTGTGGAACTGAGCATCTCCGCCAATCTCCTGGCTTAGGGCTGGGAGCGCGAGAGGAGGAGCCGCGTCGGCTATCCATGATGGAATGGATTTTTGTCAGAGGCGCTTCGATGAGAACTTGCGGATGGAGGATGGTGTGAGCTGGATCTAGATCCTCGCCTCCCTTATAGGCGGCTCGTTCGCATGGCTAGGGGGTAAAATGTAAAAATACCCCAGCCTTTCGCATTCGTACGACACATGGAAGAAGGCCATTATTGGGCGTAGAAGCCAAGGAGCGCAACATTTATAAGGAAGCCGGACACTATTCGACGGGAACATGAAGTTTGAAGGAGAACCCGCCTTGCAACGCCGAAGACAATATACGCCGGACTCGTCGTCGCTGAAGCCCGGTTCGGGGGCTACTGAGGGAGTTCCGGACTAGGGGGTGTCCGGATAGCCGAACTATCATCATCGGCCGGACTCCAAGACTATGAAGATACAAGATTGAAGACTTCGTCCCGTGTCCGGATGGGACTTTCCTTGGCGTGGAAGGCAAGCTTGGCGTACGGATATGTAGATCTCCTACCTTTGTAACCGACTTTGTGTAACCCTAGCCCTCTCCGGTGTCTATATAAACCGGACGGCTGTAGTCCATAGGACGAACAACAATCATACCATAGGCTAGCTTCTAGGGTTTAGCCTCTTTGATCTCGTGGTAGATCCACTCTTGTAACACACATCATCAATATTAATCAAGCGGGACGTGAGGTTTTACCTCCATCAAGAGGGCCCGAGCCTGGATAAAACATCGTGTCCCTTGTCTCCTGTTACCATCCGCCTAGACGCACAGTTCGGGACCCCCTACCCGAGATCCGCCGGTTTTGACACCGACAGCAGGGCCCGGCCCCGCGCATACCTCAGCCGCCGTTGGGTCGTCCGGATCGCCAGGACGAGACCAAGGGGTGAGGGGCTACGTGGCCAGTTAGGCTCCTGAGTCGCGATGCTCAGGAGTCCCCCTTGACGCGCAAACAGCTTACAGAAAGGAGATGCAGGAGTAGGCCTAGCATTCTACGTCGGCAGGGCCCGGCCCCGCGTGTACCTCAGCCGCCGTTGGGTTGTCCAGATCACCAGGACAAGACCAAGGGGTGAGGGGCTACGTGGCCGGTTAGGCTCCTGAGTCGCGATGCTCAGGAGTCCCCCTTGAAGCTCAAACGACCTTCATACCTTTTCCCTCGCCGAGGCTCCGCTCGGGAGGGCGCGCAATGGCCAGGCCCGAGGGACCTGGCGGGGTGGCTTACGCTTGGGCGTGACGCGAGCGCAGCCCCCTGTGCCTAGCCCCCTCACGCGACTCTCCCGAGGGGAGGTGTTGCGATGAGGCTAGACACTGAGCTTGGAGGATCCATGAGGTTGATACGGCCATGGGCCGCCGTCAGTTGTTTATCACTAGCGCGGAGCATAGCGCTTCCGCACTTGCATGGGCATAACCGCTCCTCGGTCGCATCGATTGCCAGCGCGGAGCATGGTGCTTCCACTGGTGCGTGGGTGAGGGCTCCCTCTGAGTGGAGCCTCCGGGGTGTGTACAGCCCCGCCCTGACACATGGCTTGCACAGCAGGGCTGGACGAGGTGTGTCTGGACACTCGTGAGCCAGCGCGGGGCTCACGAGGCCCTACCTCAAGGCGGGTTGCGTCTGGTCTTTGTTTTTGTTTACTGCGGTGGTCCTGCGAGATGGTCAGACAACCTGCGCCGAATGAATCTCCTGAGGCTATCGCATGAGAAGGTCAAGCACCAACGACCCCAGGAGGTGACGTGAAGTGGGCCGGCCCGCCAGATAGAGCTCGGCCGTTGGGTTTATCGATGCTGCAGGGATGGACCCGAGCACAGCCGCCGTGCCTAGCCTTCTTATGCGAAGGATCCTGAAGAAAGACGATCCATGCGCAGCTTCCGTGGTGGGTGATAATCAAGCAAGGGGTGACCATAAATAACTCATGCATGGGAAGCGAACTAGCTTAGATAGACGTAAGAACGATACATGCCACCGGGATGGACCCGAGCGGCTTGGGGATGATGCAGCCTGAGGGGCTCCCCCAGTAGGATAAGCTAAAGATGCAAAAAAATACACGTCGCGGGGACAGGCCCATGTGACCTGGGAATGATGAGGCCCGGGGGCGCTCCCATCTAAATAAACTTGGAAAATGTCACCTAGTTCCGTTGTCGAAGGGATGTCGAGGTAGCTGAAGATGCACGGCGAAGGGGTCGCCCCTCGTGATCCATCAGGGCCCTGAGCCTCGGGAGGCTCTCGGGGCTCAGGCGGTTCCTTGAGGACCGTCTCCATCTCCACCAGGACCACGTGATGCCTGGCCTCCTGGGCCGCCAGGATGCTCCATAGGTTGCGCTGGAAGGCGGCTGTCATGCTCGGCAGGCCAAACGGCATGCGAACATAGCTGTGGGGTGGACCCCCACACCGCCCAACGCGGGAAGGCCAGAAGCGCTCCTGAGATGCGGCCCTGTTGAGCCCTGGGATATCGATGCAGACGCGCAGCCCGCCATCCTTGCCTGGATGGGGAGCTACGCTAAGTGAGCGGCGGTCGCCACGCATGGCTCTTGCATCCTGTAGCTCCTGAGTGGTCTTGGCGATGAACTCTTGAGCACCGGGCACTCCTCGCCCGTTGTCCTCCTGAGGGAGACGTGCCGCAAAGCACACCTCCACGTGGTGCCCGAGCGCCTCTCTCGTGATGTTGGCCAGGTCCGAGGCCCTCCAGAAGAGAGCCCCCGAGCCCTGCCCGAGGAAGGCACCGGGCGCGCCTTCCTATGCGAGGGAGGGAGGCGCCCCAGCTGCTGGTGCTGATCCTGAGGTGGTGCCGCTAGAGACATCGCCACCCTGAGGCCCCATGCGGAGTAGCTGCTTATTCTTCTTGGGGATGGCCTCAGGAGGGTACTGTGTGCCCTTGCTGTCAGGGTCTTCAATTGCTGCGGCTTGGAAAGTGTGCTCGAGGGAGCACACCGCATCACTTTCTTCGCAGGGGACTGTGATGATCCCGCTGCTCCCCGGCATCTTGAGGACGTTGTAGCAGTGGTGGGTCACCGCCATAAACTTGGCTAATGCAGGGTACCCGAGGATGGCGTTGTACGGCAAACGGATGTGGGCGATACCGAAGTCGATGAGCTCGGTGCGGTAGTTGTTGTGCTGGCCGAAGGTGACAGAGAGGCAGACCTGCCCTATCGGGGTGGTGGAGACATCGGTCACTCCTGAGAAGGGCTTAGTAGGCTGTAGCTGATCGTATGGCACTTGGAGGCTGACGAATGTCTCGACGGACAGGACATTAAGCCATGCGCCACCGTCGATGAGGGTCTTGGTGACTTGGACATTGCTGATGACGGGCGAGCACAGCATCGGGAGGGCGCCTGCGGTTGCTACGCACTTGAGCTGGTCCGCCGAGCTGAAGCTGATGGCGCACTTGGACCACCTGAGCGAGCGCGTGGCCTCAAGCCTGGGAAGGGCTGCATTCACCCCGCGAGAGAACTGCTTGAAGATGTGCTGGGATGCTGGGGCCTGAGCTCTGACCAAGATGCAGGCGATAACGCGTGGCTCCTGGAAGCCCCCAGCCCCCTCGTCCTGATGGTGGTCATCATTCCTTCTTGGCAGTGGCAGCAATGGGGGGAGACCAGCATTGCCCTGAGGGCGATCCTTGCGAGACTGATCCCTCCAGGCTCCCTCACGAGGCTGGTCCTGCCAGCGGTCCTCACGAGGCCGGTCGGGCCAATCCTGGCGGGGGCCACGATCGTCCCAGCTTCCTCCGCCTCGTCCTCCTCCTCGGCTGTAACCCCGGTCATTGCGCTCAGGGCGTCGACTGAAGCGTCCATCTCGAATGGCTCTGAGCTCTTGACAGTCATCGGTGTTGTGGCTGTGTATGTTGTGGAAGGCGCAGAACGGCCGACTGGTCTTGGACGACTCGGGATGGTCCTGGCTGCGCTTCGTGTCAGGCTCCGCCACGAGCACAGCCACCCCCTTGCGTTTCACGTCTTTGGCCTTGGCTTTCTTCTCCTCTGGGTCGGTAGGAGGGAGCTCGAGGAGGGAAAGGCGCCCTTCCTCAGCTATTGCGCACTTGGTTGCCATGTTGAACAGCTGTAGAGCCGTGCATAGCTCCTCGTGGATGGCGAGCTCCTCCTTCATCTTGACGTCGCGGACGCCGTCGAAAAACGCGGAAATGATGGCCTCATCTGTCACCTTGGGAATCTTGAGACGAACACTGTTGAAGCGCTGGATGTACTTCTGCAGGGTCTCTCCTGGCTGCTGCTTGATGCGGCGTAGGTCGCCCGCGGCTGGCGGGCGGTCGCTAGTGCTCTGGAAGTTGGCGACGAAGCGGTCGCGCATCTCATCCCAGGAGGAGATCGAGCCCGGGGCAGGTTCTGGAGCCACGAGAGAGCACCATCCTTGAGTGCCATGGGGAACCAGTTCGCCATGACTTTCTCATCGCCGTTGGCCGCCTCGATGCTCAGCTCGTAGAGCTGCAAGAACTCCGCAGGGTCGGGGGTGCCGTCGTAGTGAGGAGGCAGGTCTGGCTTCAACTTGCCTGGCCAGACGACGCTACGCAGCTCTGGAGTGAAGGCGCGGCAGCCTGCTGTGGCCACCGGGGCCCTTTGCTGATGCGGAGCCTGCCCCTGATGTCCACGCGCCGCCACCACAAGCGGCACACGGTCTTGTCATGGTGGCGCTTGGAGCGCGGGAGCGTTTTCCTGCGACCGAGGAACCTCTTGGAAGCTTCCTTCTTCTCGCGCGGGCGCCCGGCACGGTGGGTCGCGCTGAGGGGCCACGCACCGTGGTGTCAGGGCACCGTCTTGATGCGGAGGTGGTGTAGGTGCTCCGTGAGCTACATCGCCCGCAGCTGGCGGGGGACGAGGCAGCGAGAGGGACGGTGCAGGGGAGCCCCCAGTGACGCTGACGAGCTCGGCGATGTGGTCCAACCAGTCCTCGTAGAGGTCGTCGACCGGGCGGTAGCACAGGAGCTCGCGTGCCATGAGCAGCGTGGCCTGCACGTCCGTGGGCGCGCGACGAGCGTGAGACGATGAGCCGGCTGGGGTTAGCGACGAATTGGCGGTGTGGCCGTCTCGCCGCACGGAGGGGTGCAGCAAGGACGCTTGCTGCTCGTTTCCGGCCGGGCCGGTGGCGGCGTTGGCGGCGGGTGACGGAGAACGAGGGGGAGGCCCGCCGACAGGGGCCGTCTGAGCGACACAGGCGGCGAGGACGGCTCGGCGCTCGGCGCGGGCTCGATGCGCGTCTGCCATGGATGCGGTGGGACGGTGGAGCGCAGATCAGCGGAAGGAAAGCTTCAGCGCACCCCTACCTGGCGTGCCAAATGTCGGATTGCAGGTTCCGGCAAAACCCTCAAGGTTTGAACACTGGGGTGCACACGAAGATCTCTCCCCCTCTAGCTCACGCACTCACCGCGATCTCAAAGCTCAGCGCGTCGAACTCACAGAACAAGGGACACAGGGTTTATACTAGTTCGGGCCACCGATGTGGTGTAATGCCTTACTCCAGTGTGGTGTGGTGGATTGCCTCTTGGGCTCAGGATGAACAGGTACAAGGGAAGAACAGCCTCCTGAGGAGAGGAGTCCTTGAGCTCGGTGAGCTTGGGTGGTTGAGGATGATCTGAATAGCCCAAGATCAGTTGCCTCCTACTGTGGTGGCTAGTCCTATTTATAGAGGCCCCGGTCCTCTTCCCAAATGTAGGCGGGAAGGGATCCAACAACGACCAAATTTGAAGGGAGACAACTAGTACAAGTTATCCTGACTAAAGGTGGTCTTCGCCTGCCAAAGGCTCTGGTGGTGACGCCATCCTGGGCTCCACGGTGACCTCCGTCCTGCCGTTCTGCTGGTCTTGGTCTTGTTGCACCGATATGGAAACCTTTGCCTGATGCCTCGGGACTCCTCGCCTGCGCTTGCCTATTTAGCGCCAAAGAGGAAATGAGTACGCTGCGCGCTCTGGCGCCCGCTTGGCACCCGCCTGGCCTTGGTCGTCATGGCTTGCGTCACAAGAACCTCGCGAGGTACCCCTTGCCTTGATCACTCCGCTCCTCGTGAGCCAGCCTAGTGAGACCGCCCCCGAGGATGTCTTGTGTCATCCGCCTCGCAAGGCTTGGCCCCTCGCGAGGGTCTTGAGTGTTCGCTGATGAAGATGGGCCGTACGGGGCCGCTGGAGGAGCCACGCTGTGGGCCGCAGGCAGGCAAGTCTGGGGACCCCCATTCCCAGGACGCCGACAGATATGGTGCGATCTATGATGTCTCTTACTGATTTACTACTATCGTTTTGGGGTTATGCATTAGAGACAATTGCATTCACGTCAAATAGGGCACCGTCTAAATCCGTTGAGACGACACCGTATCAACTGTGGTTTGGCAAGAAACCTAAGCTGTAGTTTCTTAAAGTTTGGGGTCACGACGCTTATGTCAAATGGCTTCACCCTGATACGCTCCAACCCAAAGCGGAGAAGTGTGTCCTCATAGGATACCCTAAGGAAACAATTGGGTACACCTTCTATCACAGATCCGAAGGCAAGATCTTTGTTGCCTAGAATGGAACCTTTCTTGAGAAGGAGTTTCTCTCGAAAGAAGTGAGTGGGAGGAAAGTAGAACTTGATGAGGTAATCGTACCTTCTCTCGAATTGGAAAATAGCACATCAGACAATCTGTTCCTGTGATGCCTACACCAACTAGAAAGAGGAAGCAAATGATAATGATCATGAAACTTCAGATCAAGTTCCTACTAAACCTCGTAAGTCAACCAAAGCACGATCCGCACTAGATTGGTACGGTAATCTTGTTCTGGAACTCATGTTATTAGACCAAGGTGAACCTACGAACTATGAAGAAGCTATGATGAGCCCAAATTCTGATAGATGGCTTGAGGCCATAAAATCTGAGATAGGATCCATGTATGAGAACAGAGTGTGGACTTTGGTGGACTTGCCCGATGATCGACAAGCCATTGAGAATAAATGGATCTTCAAGAAGAAAAAGACGTTGATGGTAATGTCACCATCTACAAAGCTCAACTTGTTTTGAAAGGTTTTTGAGAAGTTCAAGGAGTTGACTATGATGAGACCTTCTCACCCGTAGCGATGCTTAAGTCAGTCCAAATCATGTTAGCAAATGCCACATTTTATAAGTATGAAATCTTGCAAATGGATGTCAAAACTGCATTCCTTAATGGATTTATTAAAGAAGAGTTGTATACGATGCAACCAGAAGGTTTTGTCATTGTTGCGGAAATCGTTAACTGGTAGCTGCTCGGTTGGCTGGCGAGTAGGGGATTAATAGGCTAATCGGCAAGTTAATCAGCCATTTAATCAATTAATCGGACGATTTATCGGTTTATCGGCTACTCGGTGACCCTAGGAGTAGGGATTAACCGGCAAGTTAACTGGTTAATCGGACGATTTCTTGAACATGGGGTTTTGTCGATCCTAAAGGTGCTAACAAAGTATGCAAGCTCCAGCGATCCATCTATGGACTGGTGCAAGCATCTCGTAGTTGGAATATACGCTTTGATGAGGTGATCAAAGCATATGGTTTTATACAAACTTATGGTGAAGCCTGTATTTACAAGAAAGTGAGTGGGAGCTCTGTAGCATTTCTGATATTATATGTGGATGACATATTGTTGATCGAAAATGATATAGGATTCTTGGATAGCATAAAAGGATACTTGAATAAGAATTTTTGAATGAAAGACCTTGGTGAAGCTGCTTATATATTGGGCATCAAGATCTATAGAGATAGATCAAGATGCTTGATAGGACTTTCACAAAGCACATACCTTGATAAAAGTTTTGAAGAAGTGCCAAATGGATCAGTCAAAGAAAGGGTTCTTGCCTATGTTACAAGGTGTGATGTTGAGTAAGACTCAAAACCCGACCACGGCAGAATATAGAGAGAATGAAAGTCATTCCCTATGCCTCAGTCATAGGTTCTATAAAGTATGCCATGCTATGTATCAGACCTGTTGAGTGCCTTTCCATGTGTTTGGCAAAAGGGTACAATAGTGATCCAGGAGTAGATCACCGGACAACAGTAAAAAATTATCCTTAGGTACCTAAAGAGGACTAAGGCAATGTTTCTCAGTTATGGAGGTGATAAAGAGTTCGTCGTAAAGAGTTACGTTGATGCAAGCTTTGACACTGATCCGGATGACTCTGAATCTCGATCTGGATACATATTGAAAGTGGGAGCAATTAGCCAGAGTAGCTCCATGCAGAGCATGGTAGACATAGAAATTTCCAAAATACATACGGATCTGAATGTGACAGACCCATTGACTAAACTTCCCTCACAAGCAAAACATGATCACTCCTTATAATCTTTGGGTGTTAATCACATGGCGATGTGAACTAGATTATCGACTCTAGTAAACTCTTGGGTGTTGGTCACATAGCAATGTGAACTATGGGTGTTAATCACATGGCGATGTGAGCTTGATTATTGACTCTAGTGCAAGTAGGAGACTGAAGGAAATATGCCCTAGAAGCAATAATAAAGTTGTTATTTTATATTTCCTTATATAATGATAAATGTTTATTATTCATGCTAGAATTGTATTAACCAGAAACTTGATACATGTGTGGATGCATAGACAAAACACTGTGTCCCTAGTAAGCCTCTACTAGACTAGCTCGTTAATCAAAGATGGTTAAGTTTCCTAACCATAGACATGTGTTGTCATTTGATGAACGGGATCACATCACTAGGAGAATGATGTGATGGACAAGACCCATCGGTTAGCTTAGAATATTGATCATTTAGTTTTATTGTTGTTGCTTTCTTCATGTCAGATACATATTCCTTCAACTATGAGATTATGCAACTCCCGGACACCGGAGGAATACCTTGTGTGCTATCAAATGTCACAACATAAGTGGGTGATTATATAGATGCTCTATAGGTATCTCCGAAGGTGTTTGTTGGGTTGGCATAGATCGAGATTAGGATTTGTCACTCCGAGTATCGGAGAGGTATCTCTGGGCCCTCTCGATAATGCACATCCTAAGAAGCCTTGCAAGCAAAGTGACTATTGAGTTAGTTACAGGATGATGAATTACGGAATGAGTAAAGAGACTTGCCGGTAACGAGATTGAACTAGGTATGAAGATACCGACGATCGAATCTCGGGCAAGTAACATACCGATGACAAAGGGAATAACGTATGTTGTCATTACGATTCGACCGATAAAGATCTTTGTAGAATATCTAGGAGTCAATATGAGCATCCAGGTTCCGCTATTGGTTATTGACCAGAGAGGTGTCTCGGTCATGTCTACATAGTTCTCGAACCCATAGGGTCCGCACGCTTAATGTTTGAAGACGATTTAGTACTATATGAGTTATGTGATTTGGTGACTGAATGTTTTTCGGAGTCCCGGATGAGATCACGGACATGACGAAGAGTCTTGAAATGGTCGAGAGGTAAAGATTCATATATAGGACGATGATATTCGGATAAGGAAGTGTTTCGGAGTGTACCGGGTACATATCAGAGTACCGGGGGGTTACCGGAACCCCCCGGGGGATTAATGGGCCTCATGGGCCATAGGAGGGGAGCACTCCAGCCCACTAGGGGTGGCGCGCCCCCCTAAGGAAGGAGGCCAAATAGGAGAAGGAGGATGGGGTTCGCCCCCCCCCCCCTTCCCCCGTTTACTTCCTCCTCCCTCTCTTCCCTTTTTCCTCCTCTGGTAAAAGGAAAGGGGGCCGAATTGGAATAGGGCCCCCAAGTAGGATTCCTCCTACTTGGGGCGCCCAAGGCAGCTCCCCTCCTCCTCCCACCTATATTTATGTGGGAAGGGGGCGCCTAGAACACACACCAACAATTGTTAGCCGTGTGCGGTGCCCCCCTCCATAGTTTACGCCTCCGGTCATATTATCGTAGTGCTTAGGCGAAGCCCTGCGCGGACTTCACCATCACCATCACCACGCCATTGTGTTGATGGAACTCTCCCTCGACACTTTGCTGGATCAAGAGTTCGAGGGACGTTATCGAGCTGAACGTGTGCAGAACTCGGAGGTGTCGTACGTACGGTGCTTGATCGATCGGAATGAGAAGAAGTTCGACTACATGAACCGCGTTGCAAAACGCTTCTGCTTTCGGTCTACGAGGGTACGTGGACACACTCTCCCCCTCTCGTTGCTATGCATCTCCTAGATAGATCTCGTGTGAGCGTAGGAATTTTTCGAAATTGCATGCTACGTTTCCCAACAAAAGGAGCATATTACATACACTGGGTGTCAAAGTTGACCACCAGTGCAAATAAACGTCCCAGCAAAACAAGTCCAGAACTGAAACCACTTCAGAAGAGCTCAAGAAATGATATCCTGGGTACCCACCATACTAGCAAGGAGCTTAGCAAGCTTATTATCTTTCTCTTGTTTGGCGCTAAAATCCTCCAACGCTTGTTGTTGTACTAGAAAATATGCATCTGAATTCTACAGGGACTTCCTCAGTCCTTCGGCTTCTTGTTGCAGCATAGCTAACTGATATCTTTCAGCTTGTAGTTGAGACTCAGGATGCATCAAAAAGTATGCTAAAATCCTATGGCACATTGGACCATTGTTATTAGCTTCCTCTTGTTTGGCGCTAAAATCCTCCAACCCTTGTTGCACCAGAAAGTATGCATCTGAATTCTCCAGGGACTCCCTTAGTCCTTTGACTTCTTATTGCGGCATAGCTGATCGATGTCTTTTAGCTTGTAGTTGAGACTCAAGAAGCCAAATTGATTCAAGAAGCAAGTTCAAAGAGCTTGTGCCAGCAGTAGTGGCTAGTAACTCGAACACTGCATCAAGACAAGACTTTGAGGTTGTCTCACTATCTTCAAGATAGTTTTTATCAGCTTTCTTGGAGACCAATAGGGATGTCTGACTATCTTGAACCTCATCTGCATTACTTCCTTTACCATTGCACAATGGGGTACTCTTCTCCCATATTCTGTCGGCATTCTAAAAGAGAAACAAGCAGACACATCACAGGTTTAGCATGTTGTATATGAAACTCATTTTGGTAAACCAGTTCAGTAGTAAGGTGGACAAGATAACAACATGAAACAAACATATATCTATGTACTATGGTCACTGTATTGTCTATGTTATTCTAGTTTATGTTGCCAAATCAAGATAGAGACACAGTTCAAATCATATTTGTTTAAGACAAAGCGGCATATATAAACAGAATATAAGTGTGGGAAACTACACAACACTAACAACACTTGTAATGTGCATGATATGAGAATATAACTGCTTATACAGTTGAAACTGAAATCAACATAGAGCAAGTTACAACAGCAAACCAGTTAAAGAAACAGGTTTAAAGCATACCTGTTGCGCCATTGGAGTTTTAACTGGATCCTTCAAATTTGAAATTAGTTGGTATGAGTAAATACAGTGATGCAGAAGCAAAGAAGTATGCACCATAGCTATGGAATCTGACATGAGAACAATTCTTCTTCTGCTTTAAGCGTTGAGTTGGGGTTCACAGTGGCGGTCCTCATGCTTTGGGCACTGCAGTTGCCTTACTAACTGCTCGTGTTTGGGTGCTTTGTGGTGGAGATGGTGTTGTGTCAATTGGAACTGGGTTGCTATCTGTTGGGGTTGGGGTTAGATGGGGTGCAGCTGGTTCTCTGTCCAATGAGGTAGGGGTATAATCTGTGAGAGTATGGGTTATGTGTGGCAGGGCTGGTTCTTGGGCAAGTACAATTGTGGTTCTATCTGTTGGGAAACGTTGCATGGAAACCAAAAAAATTATACGCACACGCAAGATCTATCCATGGAGATGCATAGCAACAATATGGGAGAGTATGTCTACGTACCCTTGTAGACCGTAAGAAAGAGCGTTTAGTAACGTGGCTGATGTAGTCGAACTTATTCGCGATCCAACCGATGAAGTACCGAACGTACGACACCTCTGCTTTCAGCACACGTTCAGCTGGCGACATCCTCGCCTTCTTGATCCAACAAGACGGCGAAGTAGTGGATGAGTTCTAGCAGCACGACAATGTGGTGACGATGGTGGTGATGCTATCTCCGCAGGGCTTCACCTAAGCACTACGAAAATATGACAGAGGGATGAAACTATGGAGGGGGGCGCCGCACACGGCTAAGAGATTGTCATGGTCATGTGTGGCGCCCTCCTCCCCCCCCCCCCCCCACACACACACATATATATATAGGTGGGGGAGGGTGGAGTAGCCAAGGAGGCACCCCAAGTACGCCGAATCCTGCTTCGGGTCCTCCCCAAGCTGCGCCCCCTTCCTTTCTAGTGAGCGGGGAAAGGCAGGGGAGGGAGGCGCACCCCCCCCCCCCTTTCCTTTCTCCCATGTGGAGGGGAAGGTAGGAGGGGCTAGCCCTTCCCCTTTCCTTCCCTAGGGCCCGCGGCTAGGGAGAGGGGTGCGCCAGCCCCCTTGTGGGCTGGTCTATCCCCCCTTAGCCCATTAGGCCCATACACCTACCGGGGGTGTCCGGAACCCCTTCCGGCGACCCGATGACTACCCGGTGTACTCGGAAACTCTTCCGGTGTCCGAATATCATCGTCCTATATATCAATCTTTACCTCTAGAGCATTCCAGAGCTCCTCATCATGTCCGTGATCTCATGCGGGACTTCGAACAACATTCGTTCACCAAATCATATAACTCATATAACACTATATCGTCAACGAACGTTAAGCGTGCAAACCCTACGGGTTCAAGAACTATGTAGACATGACCGAGAAACCTCTCCGGTCAATAACCAATAGCAAAACATGGATGCCCATAGTGGCTCCTAAATATTCTACGAAGATCTTTATCAGTCGAACCTTATGACAACATACATAATTCCCTTTGTCCATCGGTATGTTACTTGCCCGAGACTCGATCGTCGGTATCTTCATACCTAGTTCAATCTCGTCACTGGCAAGTCTCTTTACTCGTTCCATAATACATCATCTTGTGACTAACTCCTTAGTCATTTTCTTGCAAGCTTATTATGATGCATATTACCGAGAGGGCCCAGAGATACCTCTCCGATACACGGAGTGACAAATTCTAATCTCAATATATGCCAACTCAACAAACACCTTCGGAGATACCTGTAGATCATCTTTATGA
This sequence comes from Aegilops longissima, assembly GCA_021605205.1. Classification (NCBI taxonomy): domain Eukaryota; kingdom Viridiplantae; phylum Streptophyta; class Magnoliopsida; order Poales; family Poaceae; genus Aegilops; species Aegilops longissima. The sequence continues at coordinate 448,640,129 of CM038678.1, forward strand.
TCACCCAGTTACGTTGTGATGTTTGATAGCACACAAGGTATTCCACGGGTATCCGGGAGTTGCATAATCTCATAGTCAAAGGAATATGCATTGGACATTAAGAAAGCAATAGAAATAAACTTCAACAATCAAATGCTAAGCTAACGGATGGGTCTTGTCCATCACATCATTCTTCTAAGATGTGGTCCCGTTATCAAATGACAACACATGCCTATGGTTAGGAAACCTTAACCATCTTTGATCAACGAGCTAGTCTAGTAGAGGCTTACTAGGGACATGGTATTTGTTTATGTATTCACACATGTATTTAAGTTTTCAATCAATACAATTCTAGCATGAATAATAAACCTTTATCATGAATAAGGAAATATTAAATAACAACTTTATTATTGCCTCTAGGGCATATTTCCTACACAATCTGCATCGACGGGTAGTACTATTTTTCTGAAGACCGTGTTTTTACTCCTTAGATACTGCCATCACCCTCTCCAATTCAAGTGGCTCATAAACAAGAAAAGTAATTGAATGTATAGACATTGTATGATAAACAGGTGCAATGGGTAGTGGGGAATAAAAGAGGGCATGAAATAATTCACATTTATGTTGTCTAACCAAGCAGGATAGCATGACACAATTTCACATATATGATGGATAACTAAACAGGATAGCATGAGACAATTTCACATATATGATGGCTAACTAAACAGGATAGAATGACATAATTCAAAATATGATGACTATGTAAACATGATGACATGATATAACTATACGATGTCTTTATTAAATAGGTTGGCATGCCATAATTCACATACATGTTGTCTATGGAAACATGATGGCATGATATAATTCACGGGTAGAATGACATAATTCAAAATTTGATGACTATGTAAACAGGATGAGATGATATAACTATGTGATGTCTTTATTAAATAGGTTGGCATGCCATAATTCACATACATGTTGTCTATGTAAACATGATGGCATGATATAATTCACATATATGATTTATATACTAAGCAAGTAAGCAGATGGGCAATTGCATATATGATTTCTAAACTAAGTAGATGGAATTCATTATTGTGCATATGATGTATAAACTAAGCAACGCAAGACAACATATGCATGATATGAGTAATATAACCCTGCGAAGTTTGAGCATACACCTCAGGGGCAAAATAGGACTGGTCATCTATATTTGAATCCTCCTCTAAGGATCTATCTGTAACCGATAAGATATCTGCTTCAGCAGGTAGCATTATCTGCTTTGAAGACCTTGTTTTCACTCAAGATTTTTCCATCACCAATTCAAGTGGCTGATGCACACGAAGAGTAGCTGAATATACAAACATTGTCGACAATCAGAATACGTAATACAAAAAAGGATGGCATGATATAATTCACATATATGATGTATGGCTAAATATCATGGCATTGCATAATTCACATATATAATGCCTTGCAACAAGATGGCATCGCATAATTCACATATATGGTAATTAGACACTAAACAGGTAGCATTCACACAAAGCATGTCTAAACTAAGCAAATGACATAGAAATACAAGACACCATATACATGATATGAGCAATATAACCCTGCCAAGTTAGAGCATACACCTTGCGGGGAATAGGACATGTCATCTGTCTCTGAATCCTCCTCTGAGGAGCTATCTGTAACCAACAAGATATGCGCTTCGTCAGATAACACTATTTTCTCTGAAGATGTTGTTTTCACTCCAGATTTTTCCATCACCGTGTCAAATGGCTGATGCACGGGAAGAGTACTTTAATCTACTAACATTGTTAACAAAAGTAATACGTAATGAAAAAAAGGATGACATAATTTAATTCACATATAAGATGACTGGCTAAACAGGATGGCATTGCAAAATTCACATATATGATGCCTGGCTAAACAAGATGGCATTGCATAATTCACATATATGATATATAAACTAAACATATGACATTCATACAAAGCATGCCTAAACTAAGCAGATGACATATTTGATGTATAAAGTAAGCAATGCAAGGTGCCATATGCATGATATGACCAACATCAGCATGCCAAGTTAGAGCAAAGACCTCAGGGGGTAAATAGGAGTGGTTTGCTCCCTCTGAATCCCTCTCCGAATAGTTATCTTCTTCTTGATTACAATCTGGAATGGGGGGAGGGGGCTGCCATTGTGCCCACCATGGGGCGATGTGTGCATGACATTATATTACCACACAAGGCTCATCTCTTTTGCTCTACATGTTTAGTACCATTGTGTACAATAACTGACATGCATATCCTAGTGGTGAGGAGGGGTTCATGCCTTCCCACCCACCCAGGTTCAAGGCATGGTACTTGCAATTTGGGTTTGTTGCACCAATTATACTGTAGGGGGTTCCCTTATAGTCTTTCTATAAAAAAACTGACATGCATATGAATAAAACATAGTGAGATTATGTAAGGAGTGCATGCATAAATCTAGATCGATGGTAGCAACCTATGGATAGACCCAAAACCAATGATAGCAAGCAGATAATAGCTTTAGTTAAAAACTATAGATAATGGATCCCTTACTTTTTATTTCCCACCCAACATGAAACACATAATAGACACCTAAGATTAACCAAATAGTAGACAGAGATACTATTCATTGCTGCCGCAATATGTTGTACCCCACAACCATTTAAAAACTCAAGTTTGAGGATTAGTTTGGATCTAACTCGGATTCTAAGAGGTGAACGGGACAATAAAGTAGCAGGTAAAATTAAGCGATGCATAACGTAAGAAGACACAAAAGAGTGCGACCTCTCTTGTGGACCCGTGTAGTCCTCAATGTCATCTGCTCAGTTGATGATGGTAATGCAGCTGTGGTGGCTGACGATGTTGGGGAAGAAGATCTGAGGCATCAAAAGAAGGTCTGGAGGGGGGACCTCTATTGTTGTAGACGCTTCCGTCGTTGGAGCAGCTCTGCTGGGGTGAATGATGGCGCGGCATGAGAGGGACAAACCACACAAGGTTTTCTTTGACACCTATCTATAATAGAAGTAATTCTGTGAGGGCTCATTTGAAAAGAAGGATTCTAACAATGCAGGGATAGGAAATACACAGGAATAGGATAGGAATGCACATGTGAAATAGAGCATTTTCAAACACATGATTTCTGTGAATTTGGGTGTTTGGTTCACAGGAATTGGAAGATCATAGGAATGCAAAGAAGCATGGTCAAATTAAAGTCAAACCACATGAAAATGTATAGTATAATGCTATTATTCTACCATCACCTAGTCTTATTCTTCATGAATAGGAATTTGAAAAGGAGGGCCAAGTGGATATTAAAAAATTTACGATTTTTCTTTGAAAGAGACACTAAAGGAAAAAATCCCACAATTTTGAGTTGTGTAGTGTACTTGAAATTTATGTTCCACTAAACGCATCGGGAGCCGTTTCAGGCCTCGAAACCAAAACCCATCAATTTATCTTTACCTTGTTCCCATCACATTCGAAAGTACTAGTGCTACAATTAAGTGCAAGCCTGCTCACACCTACTGGTACGTACCAAACCTAAACGTGTTCCCACTATGCAGGTATTAGTACTAGTGCTAGTACTCAGGTTATAAAAAGGGGAACTACCTAACCGAAAATTACTCTACCTTTCCTCCTCATAAGTGCTTCTTCTTCGTCCATCCTTGCCATGTCCGATGCGCAGAGCTCTAGGTCGAGAACTACTCGTAACAAGGGAGCGGCAACCAAGGCTGTAGAAAAAAAAGAGAGGGCTCGCCGCCACGCAGAGACCTCGAAAGATCTCTCACGGGATGGCGATGGATCCCAAGAGCGCCCTAGCCGCGGAGGCGAACATGCCGAGCTGGCGGCGCTGGAGTCGTTATCCCTCGACGACATGCCCGATCAGCTCAATAAGCACCTCAATAAGCAGAAGGAGTTCATCCACGGCTTGGTGGAGCTGCTGAAGGAGAGCCTCGACGAGATGCCCGCTGAGCTCAATAAGCAGGGGGAGTTGACCGCTGGCTTGGTGATGCTGCTGAAGAAGAGCATTGCCTCGGAGAAGAAGGCGACCGGCGAAATCCTGCAACTTCAGGAGGACAAGGCGAAGCTCTGCCATGAGCTCGACCTGCTGAAGGAGAAGAACGCCGGCTGGAAGAAGCTGCATGAGAGTAGTAGTTCCTCGATGAAGATGTTGCAGGCCCTCGTCATGGAACAGAAGGAGGAGTTGGCGAAGCTCCGCATCGAGCACCGGGCTGCTATCAAGGTACGTAATGCGGCCGTGGAACAGATGATGAAGGCTCGCATCAAGAAATCCCGTGTCATGGACACAATGAAGAAGATGGTGGAGGAGATGCGCAAGGAGATGGAGGTCGTGGAGGCGATGAAGAAGCAGTTACGACTCCGCGGCGAATTAGATCATTTGGGGTGATAATCTTCCTTCTTCTTTTGCTCCTGTGTTTCTTCTTTTGCTTCGGATGTTTCGCCGCACGTGTCATGTTCTCTGCCAGGCATGAATAGAACAATGCTAACAATGAGATGACTAGCAAATTAGATCATTTTTTATCGCCATATGGCACTGGGCTCCTGTGTTTCGTCCTCCTCCGTTGTTGTACTACTCCAGTGGAAAACTTGAGTATACCGCATGGTTCTTCGCTCCTCCTCAGGTCGTCATCACATTTATACGAGCAGTCAAATCACAAGGCCCCGCCTTCCAGCAGTATTGAGTCATCAAATCACAAAGGCCCTCGCCTCTCGTGAAAAGGACCAAGCTATACTGCCCCGCCCTCTAGCCTTTTAAAAAATGTATACATTTGTACAGTATTAGTATCGATGGATTGCGCCATGGAGCAAAATTAACAAGATGAAATTAAAGAAAAAAGGTGGTACATATACAGAGCGCTCATCGCCAAATTATGCATATACTATATGACACTACCCACTATGAAGGTACTAGTAACATAGACTAGTAACTCGTCTATGTTACTCTCCACTATGACCAGCCAAAGTTGAGGCGCGGATACCAACGAGGGCCTGTTTGGGTCTATACTTGGACAACTCACCCGACTGCATGCACACCAGGCAGACGAAGCTTGTGTCGTGTTGGTGCCGTGTGCGGCCCACACATTAACCAAAACCTCGCGCCTCCATCTTAGCCTCCGCGTTTTAAACTTCTCAATCTCAAGGCCAAGGAGCAACGTGAAACCTATGATAGAGCCAATCGGATGGTTGAGAACACTACAATTCGTAGCTACAGATGCGTGTGAGAGAGGATGAGTGCGTGCATGCACCTCTTCTCTGAGTACAAGTGTATGTGGGTGGCATCGACCTAGGGAGCAGTGATGGTGCGTGCGAGAAGTCCCGAGAGATAGGTGTAATGCGTCTGAAAAAAAAACTAGTCTATAGCTTGCCACGAGGCTATTCCCGTCGAACGCCAAGCGTAAGATATATATCCGACGGTGCCAGATTTTGCACATACACAACAGTAGAAAAAGAACTAGTACCATGGCATATGCTACACCATGGCCGAGAAAACGTGCCCACGTTACGCCAACCGGGAATAGTGCCACACTTTGAAACTAGAACCATCAATAAATTTTGAACACGTCTCGTCACATTCCAAATTACTACTCCCTTCGTCTAGGTGAGTAAGTCATCTTAGGTTGTACATCGTGACCAAGGAGGAGGGGAAAACGAGAGACCTTAACGTTTATTTGCTAATTAATAGCATTGCATGCAATGAACTAACCACTGCATGTTGTGTTTGGTAGTCTCAAGTCAATAAAAGCATGCACACCCCTCATCTCTTGTTGGTTGATATGTCAAGAAACAAGAAACGAGGTAAAAGTTAATGCACCGCGCCTAAGTGTTTTGGGATTATTTAGTTTTCGTAAGATGACTTACACACCTAGACGGAGGGAGTACTACTACCACGCTATATTTAACTGCAAACCTGTTCACACTGATCACAACCTAAACGGTTTCCACTTAGGAGCGTATTAGTAGCACTCGGTTATAAATACTACTATGCTAAGATGACTGCACATTCCTCCTCAACTCCTCATCCACAAAAAACAATCAAGTCAATCAAGCCATAGCCAGCGTGAGTTCTGGGTCGAGAGATTTCCACCAGGGAGAGGTGAGCATGGAAGAGGAAGCATGAGAGATGTCCCGCCTCGCCGTGAAAGCAGCCGACATGTCCAGCCGCGCAACAGTAGCAGCATAGAGGTCCCGCCGCGCCGCCGAAGCAGCACAGAGGTCCCGCCGTGCCATCGATGTAGCAGACTGGTCCGACCACGCCGCGGAAGCAGCAGAGATGTCCCGACGCGCCGCCGAAGCAGTAGGGTGGTCCCACCGCACCGCGTCGGCCTGGGAAAATTTCTCGCAGGCAGGCGAGGACTTTTATAGGCGCATGCATGCGATAGTCCATAGCCAGATGAATCAGATCTCCGGCTGGGCGAGGTTGCATGACGAGGCTACCGGCCTCATCCGGCAACTAGGGGAGGGCAATGTGAAGCTCCGGGGCGAGCGCGACCTGCTGAGGGCGAAGATCGCCGGAAGGGCGAAGCAGGAGGAGGAGACCGCTGCCTTGTTGCAGAGGACGGGCGTCATCATCAAGAAACTTATGGACGAGAATGCCATGCTCCGCATCGAGCGCAACAAGCTGGTGGAGGAATCCATGGATGCTGCCAAGCAGCATATTAAGGACATGAAACTGATGAAAGAGATCATCGCCCGCCGCGAGAACTAGTCTCCGCGACCTGCAGCTCATAAAGAAAGTAGAGATCAGCGAGCCAGATCGTTGTATGCGTCTTCCTTCTTCCTTTGCCCTTGTGTATTTCGGGCGTAGCCGCATGCGGCTTTTTAAATTATCTTCCTAATTATGTAATACAATTATTATCCACTCTCGTCGTGCTTATATATATTCATCAGTCTTTGTTATAAGTCGCAGTAGATGCTATATAGGTTCGCCGGATCTTACATCAAAATCCGTGCAAAATTATCTTTTCAGATTTTATTTTATTCTCTCTTAAATCTCAGTCGAGTGAGAAATTGCCACGCCATTAAACAGAGGCTCGGGCGCCATTAATGGAGACCTTGGGAGAGAGGTGGACGACAGATGGAGGTCAAAGGGCTCTCCTCCCGATAAGCACGCGCAGGGGTCTGATCGCACGCCTCCCGTACTCAAATAGCTACCCTGAACGGCGCCTCCTAGCTAATAAAAAAAGGGGACGCGTGGCAGCACGTAAATGGTAAATAGAACGCCCACGGTTTCAATAATACTTGTGTTTTCGATTGTAACGTAACAGCACTTAGTTCCAAAATGACTTTGTTGATAATTAATGTGTGCGCCTTCGCAAATCGGACAGCAAAATTACCACAGCATGTTGGTGAAGCCAAGTTTCATGATTTTCATGCATGTTTCGGATTTACATGAATTAAAAAACCAAGTTTCTCAATGTTTCCAGCTGAGCCATGATGCCCAGATGTTTGAATTTCATTCCCATTTCTGGCATGGGACCTAGAAATTTACCAGAGGACACACATGTGATTTTTAAACCAGCTTTGGTGCACTGGAACATGTGCTTGTATTTAAAATTTGAATTATGAACACAAAGGTGACACGTTCCCTCTCAGAACCACGAGCCTTCTTGAGAGAAGCTCCGGTTTGCAAGAAACTTATACCAAAACTTTTTCCTATTCTGCAATTTTTTTACCACAGCATGGTAGTACCATGACATGACACCATGCCAAGGTTCATGATTTTCAAGCGTGTTTTGGATTTACAAGAATTTTAAAATGAAGCTTCTCAATGTTCTCGGCCGAACCACGACGCCCAGATGTTTGAATTTCATTCCCATTTCTTGCGTGGGACCTAGAAATTCACCCGAGGACACACGTGTGATTTTTCAATCAACTTTGGTGCACGGGAGCATGTGCTTGTAGTTCAAATTTGAATTATGCACATTAAATGACCAGAAACTCAATTAATGTATAAAAAAGGCCAAACGAACCTGGAATAATTCCAAAATTTAACAGGGCACTCATATAGTTCTATGTTGCCTCTGCAAAGAAAATCTGGGGGAGGCAGCGTATATTGTTTCGCACACAAAGGTATAAAGAAATAAAGAAATTAGCATACCTATTTAATTCTTGGGTTCTTATTATTTATGCCACTAGTTGTGTATCACTACTCAGTTTTGCCATTAGAAGTTACAACTACTCAAAAAATGCCATCGATCCGTGAGATGCCTTCTCAAAAATGCAATTAGATATCTAAAAAATGACATCATTAAGTTAGATGTTTGCTTAGAAATGCCATTAGACATTGTTATTTTAACGTCAAACCCGTTGACCATGTTACATGACAAAAATAAGCCGATTCTCACAATGATAAGTTAATGGTGTCCAGCACAACACACCCCTCAAATAAAACTAAGCACCCTGGAATTCTTTGACAAAACTAAGCACCCTGAAATTCTTTGACAACTAAACTGCTGGCTATATGATGTTGGCCATATATATTGTACGTATATAATGTGAAGAAACGAGTGGTAGTACTATACCAACTAAAAGATGAAATGTACGAAATATAACAAGAAGAAACATAACATAGTTCTGGTAGGGGCTCAGCACAACACGCCCCTCAAATAAAACTAAGCACACCAGAAATTAAACTAAGCAACTAATCCGGTAGACACTGTATTAGAACCACCATGAGCAACGACACTGCCACCTTACTCGGAGTCCTCGTCCACGTCCTCGACTTCGTCCTTGTCCCTCTTCCTCTTGGGTGATACTTCTTTGCTTGAATCGCACACTTGGATCTTGCTCTTCATCCAACCCTTGTAGATATTGAAACAAATGTCGCCATCCATTGCAGCGTAGTGGATGTGGTCTATATCTAGTACAATCCACTGCCATGCACGATGAAACGTGTGGGGAGGTTTCTTCAGTTCACCATGTGAAGGATGAACCATGGCTCCTGCCAGGGTCAGCATTGAAGGCTGATCAAGGGAGGGCACCAACCCTTCCTTCTGGAGGTCGAAGGGGTCGCCTACAACGAGGCCTATCTGACCCAGGATTTCCTTGTCGTTCCTAAAGTCTACAATAGCGAATTTGACTCGGCCGCCCTTGAGGAACTTCTTAAATTCGTCGCACTCAACGTCGGCATGGCATATGTGGTAGACCAAGCATAAGTCATGCACGCAAACCTGGATCATGGCGGGCTTCTTCTTCTCTGCCTCCTTTAGTTTCTTCTAGCTTCCCAGGACTGTGGTGTACTCAACATCTAGCCCAACGACCCACTCATCATTTGGGTTTTCTAACATGCGTTTGAAGCGAGCAAGGCATTCTTTCACCGTTGCGGAAGAACGGGTGTAGTTGACGTCGAACTCATCACCGGTGATGGTTCTAACCTTGTACTCACCGCCGATCATGGAGATTTGGGACGCCATGGATTTGGGAGGAGGGTTAGGATTAGTAGAACTGCCGTAATGTGAAAGGACGAGACGACTAGGAGCGGTTTATCGATTGTAAAAATGTCGAGTGGGGGCGCGTGCGAATGGCAGAGTAGTGGTTTGCCTGGTGGATAAATGGATTCATGCACGGTACTATGGGGGGCCCAATTAGATGTCATGTCTACTCGACGCCCAATTAAATGGCTTTCGATGTCATGTCAAGCATCGGGAAAATTACAGGTGATACGAAGCTTTCCATTCTCCCAAGATACGGGCTTCTGAGAGCCCTTGGATCTGAGATCGAACGGCTGCATGGCGTGATTCTAGACCTATGAGTGAATATCCTATCCTGGAGGGTTATTCTGCAAATTTTAAGCAACTTAGCATGCGACCGTTCGATCTCAGATCCAAGGGCTACCAGCAGCCCGTATCATGGTTGCGCCTACCACGACCGTCGCCTCGCTCGCGCGGTCGCGCCCTTGGAGATTTAACACGGTGCGTTGCTACCTCTTGAGCACTGCGTTGGTTTTCTCTTGAAGAGGAAAGGGTGATGCAGCAAAGTAGCGTAAGTATTTCCCTCATTTTTTGAGAACCAAGGTATCAATCCAGTAGGAGGCCACGCTCAAGTCCCTTGTACCTACACAAACAAATAAGAACCTAGCAACCAACACGATAAAGGGGTTGTCAATCCCTTCACGGCCACTTGCAAAAGTGAGATCTGATAGAGATGATAAGATAATATTTTTGGTATTTTTATGATAAAGACTAAAAGTAAAGAAAGCAAAATAAACGGTAATAAAGAGAGCTTGTTGACGGGAGACTAATATGATGGAAAATAGACCCGAGGCCATAGGTTTCACTAGTGGCTTCTCTCAAGATAGCATAAGTATTACGGTGGGTAAAGAAATTACTGTCGAGCAATTGATAGAATTGAGCATAGTTATGAGAATATCTAGGTATGATCATGTATATAGGCATCATGTCCGTGACAAGTAGACCGACTCCTGCCTGCATCTACTACTACTACTCCACACATCGACCGCTATCCAGCATGCATCTAGAGTATTAAGTTCATAAGAACAGAGTAACGCTTTAAGCAAGATGACATGATGTAGAGGGATAAACTCATGCAATATGATATAAACCCCATCTTTTTATCCTCGATGGCAACAATACAATACGTGTCGTTTCCCCTACTATCACTGGGGTCGAGCACCGCAAGATTGAACCCAGAGCTAAGCACTTCTCCCATTGCAAGAAAGATCAATCTAGTAGGCCAAACCAAACTGATAATTCGAAGAGACTTCCAAAGATAACCAATAATACATAAAAGAATTTAGAGGAGATTCAAATATTGTTCATAGATAATCCCACAATTCATCGGATCTCGACAAACACACCGCAAAAGAAGATTACATCAAATAGATCTCTAAGAGAATCGAGGAGAACTTTGTATTGAGATCCAAGGAGAGAGAAGAAGCCATGTAGCTAATAACTATGGACCCGAAGGTCTGAGGTAAACTACTCACACATCATCGGAGAGGCTATGGTGTTGATGTAGAAGCCCTCCGTGATCAATGCCCCCTCCGGCGGAGCGGTGAAAAAGGCCCCAAGATGGGATCTCACGGGTACAGAAGGTTGTGGCGATGGAAATAGGGTTTTGGCTCCTCTGCTGATGGTTTGGGGGTACGTAGGTATATATAGGAGGAAGAAGTAGGTCGCTGGAGCCACGAGGGGCCCACGAGGGTGGAGGGCGCGCCCAGGGGGGTAGGCGCGCCCCCTGCCTCGTGGCCTCCTTGTTGATTGCTTGACGTCCACTCCAAGTCCTCTGGATCACGTTTGTTCCAAAAAATCACGTTCCCGAAGGTTTCATTCCGTTTGGACTCCGTTTGATATTCTTTTTCTACGAAACACTGGAATAGGCAAAAAAAAAAGCAATTTGGGCTGGGCCTCCGGTTAATAGGTTAGTCCCAAAAATAATATAAAAGTGTATAATAAAGCCCATTAAACACCCAAAACAGAATATATAATAGCATGGAACAATAAAAAATTATAGATACGTTGGAGACGTATCAAGCATCCCCAAGCTTAATTCCTGCTCGTCCTCGAGTAGGTAAATGATAAAAACAGAATTTTTGATGTGGAATGCTACTTAGCATAATTCTCAATGTAATTCTTTTTATTGTGGCATGAATATTTAGATCCGAAAGATTCAAGATAAAAGTTTAATGTTGACATAAAAACAATAATACTTCAAACATGCTAACCAAGCAATTATGTCTTATCAAAATAACATAGCCAAAGAAATCTCATCCCTACAAAATCATATAGTTAGGCCATGTATCAATTTCCTCACACAAAATGTTCTCATCATGCATAACCTCAATGACAAGCCAAGAAATTGGTTCATACTTTTTAACACGCTTCAGCCTTTTCAACCCTTACGCAATACATGAGCGTAAGCCATGGATATAGCACTATGGGTGGAATAAAGTATAATGATGGGGGTTATGTGAGAAGACAAAAAGGTAGAAAGTCTCACATTGACGTGGCTAATCAATAGGCTATGGAGATGCACATCAATTGATGTCAATGAGAGGAGTAGGGATTTCCATGCAACGGATGCACTAGAGCTATAAATATATGAAAGCTTAACAAAAGAAACTAAGTGGGTGTGCATCCAACTCGCTTGCTCACAAGACCTAGGGCATTTTGAGGAAGCCCATCATTGGAATATACAAGCCAAGTTCTATAATGAAATCCCATTAGTATATGAAAATGATAACATAGGAGACTCTCTATCATGAAGACCATGGTGCTACTTTGAAGCACAAGTGTGGAAAAAGGATACTAACATTGTCCCTTCTCTCTTTTTCTCTCATATTTTTTTCTTGGGCCTTCTCTTTTTTTGGCCTCTTTTTTTAGTCCGGAATCTCATCCTAACTTGTGGGGGAATCATAGTCTCCATAATCCTTTCCTCACATGGGAAAATGCTCTAATAATGATGATCATCACACTTTTATTACTTACAACTCAAGAATTACAACTCAATACTTAGAACAAAATATGACTCTATGTGAATGCCTCCGGCTGTGTACCGGGATATGCAATGAATCAAGCGTGACATGTATGAAAAATTATGAAAGGTGGCTTTGCCACAAATACGATGTCAACTACATGATCATGCAAAGCAATATGACAATGATGGAGCGTGTCATAATAAACAGAACGGTGGAAAGTTGCATGGCAATATATCTCGGAATGGCTATGGAAATGCCATGATAGGTAGGTATGGTGGCTATTTTGAGGAAGATATAAAGAGGTTTATGTGTGATAGAGCATATCATATCACAGGGTTTGGATGCACCGGTGAAGTTTGCACCAACTCTCAAGGCGAGAAAGGGCAATGCACGGTACCGTAGAGGCTAGAAAATTGCGGAAGGTTGAGAGTGCGTATAATCCATGGACTCACATTAGTCATAAAGAACTCATATACTTATTGCAAAAGTTTATTAGCCCTCGAAGCAAAGTACTACTATGCATGCCCCTAGAGGGATAGATTGGTAGGAAAAGACCATCGCTCGTCCCTGACCGCCACTCATAAGGAAATCAATAAAAGAACACCTTGTGTGTCAAAATTGTCACACAACTTTTACCATACGTGCATGCTACGGGACTTGCCAACCTTAACACAAGTATTTCTAAATTTCACAATTACTCAACTAGCACGCTCTAATATTACCACCTTTATATCTCAAAACACTTATCAAGGATCAAACTTCTCATGATATTCAATGAACTCGATATGGAAACTTTTATTATGCTCATGTTGGAAGCCTATCATATTCGGATTAATTTCACAATTAAAGCAAATTACCATGCTGTTTAAGACTCTCAAAATAATATAAGTGAAGCATGAGAGATCAATAATTTCTATAAAATAAAACCACCACCGTGCTCTAAAAGGTATAAGTGAAGCACTAGAGCAAAAACTATATAGCTCAAAAGATATAAGTGAAGCACATAGAGTATTCTAACAAATTCCGAATCATGTGTGTCTCTCTCAAAAGGTTTGTACAGAAAGAATTATTGTGGCAAACTAAAAAGCAAAGACTCAAATCATACAAGATGCTCCAAGCAAAACACATATCATGTGGTGAATAAAAATATAGCCCTAGGTGAAGTTACCGATAGACGAAGACGAAAGAGGGGATGCCTTCTGGGGCATCCCCAAGCTTAGGCTTTTGGTTGTCCTTTAATTTTACCTTGGGTGCCTTGGGAATCCCCAAGCTTAGGCTCTTGCCAATCCTTGTTCCATAATCTATCAAATCTTTACCCAAAACTTGAAAACTTCACAACACAAAACTTAACAGAAAATCTCGTGAGCTCCGTTAGCGAAAGAAAACAAAACACCACTTCAAGGTACTGTAATGAACTCATTATTTATTTATATTGGTGTTAAGCCTACTGTATTACAACTTCTCTATGGTTTATAAAATCTTTTACTAGCCATAGATTTATCAAAATAAGCAAACAACACACGAAAAAAAGAATCTATCAAAAACAGAACAGTCTGTAGTAATCTGTAACTAACGCAAACTTATGGAACTCCAAAAATTCTACCAAAATAGGACGACCTAGATAATTTGTTTATTGATCTACTGAAATTGGAATCAGTAGTTTATCACGTTCTGGTGATTTTTAACAATTGTTTTCGTGAACAGAAAGTTTCTGGAATTTTCAGCAAGGTCAAATAACTATCATCCAAGAAGATCCTATAGGTTTAACTTGGCACAAACACTAATTAAAACATAAAAACACATCTAACCAGAGGCTAGATCAAAGATTTATTACTAAACAGACCCAAAAAGCAAGAAAATAAAATAAAATTGGGTTGCCTCCCAACAAGCGCTATCGTTTAATGCCCCTAGCTAGGCATAAAAGCAAGGATAGATCTAGGTATTACCATCTTTAGTGTTGGGAAAGAAAAGAGAAAAATTATTTTATATAGCATTTATATTTATATTTTGATAAAGCACATGGATATTAATGGTGGAAGAAAGATTAAGCATGCTACGGAAATTTGCATCTAAGCTAGCTTTTATCTCTTTGATAATTTCGTTTTGGTAAAAGCACAAAAGAGAGGTGGATTCAACTTTCTCACTCATAGGGTGCCCAAATATAGTTTTCATCTTTTCATAGGTATCTATGGGATCCCCTTCATGAAAACCCTCTTCAAAAATAGAATCTAAAACTTGCTTGAACGAAGTGGGCAACCCAACATAAAAGCTTTTTAAGGATACCTCAATTTGATATTGGGGCACATAGCTAGCTCGGATCCTCAAAAGCCTATCCCAAGCATCTTTCAAACACTCATCAAGTAAATAATGAAAAATTCCGGGATCATCTTCATCGAAATTATTCAAACCCTCATTGACAACCCCGGTAGGTCTTTCCATAGCATCATTATTTATGAGCTTAGAGAGGACAAAGGGGCTATCCAAAGTATTAAAACCATGGAAAGAGCCCTTGGCCCTTTTTGATTCAGACATGGCACAAGAGGGGCAAGCAAAAAAGAGGCGAAGGGAAACGAGGGCAAATAAAACAGCAAGGGTGAAATGGGGGAGAGGAAAGCGAGAGGCAAATGGAAAATAATGTAATGAGAGGGATCAGAGTTTGTGATGGGTACTTGGTATGTCTTGACTTGTGCGTAGACTCCCCGGCAACGGCGCCAGAAATCCTTCTTGCTACCTCTTGAGCACTGCGTTGGTTTTCCCTTGAAGAGGAAAGGGTGATGCAGCAAAGTAGCGTAAGTATTTCCCTCAGTTTTTGAGAACCAAGGTATCAATCCAGTAGGAGGCCATGCTCAAGTCCCTTGTACCTACACAAACAAATAAGAACCTTGCAACCAACACGATAAAGGGGTGTCAATCCCTTCACGGTCACTTGCAAAAGTGAGATCTGATAGAGATAATAAGATAATATTTTTGGTATTTTTATGATAAAGGCTAAAAGTAAAGAAAGCAAAATAAACGGTAATAAAGATAGCTTGTTGACGAGAGATTAATATGATGGAAAATAGACCCGGGGGCCATAGGTTTCACTAGTGGCTTCTCTCAAGATAACGTAAGTATTATGGTGGGTAAACAAATTACTGTCGAGCAATTGATAGAATTGAGCATAGTTATGAGAACATCTAGGTATAATCATGTATATAGGCATCACGTCCGTGACAAGTAGACCGACTCCTGCCTGCATCTACTACTATTACTCCACACATCGACCGCTATCCAGCATGCATCTAGAGTATTAAGTTCATAAGAACAGAGTAACGCTTTAAGCAAGATGACATGATGTAGAGGGATAAACTCATGCAATATCATATAAACCCCATCTTTTTATCCTCGATGGCAACAATACAATACGTGTCGTTTCCCTACTGTTACTGGGATCGAGCACCGCAAGATTGAACCCAAAGCTAAGCACTTCTCTCATTGCAAGAAAGATGAATCTAGCAGGCCAAACCAAACTGATAATTCAAAGAGACTTGCAAAGATAACCAATCATACATCAAAGAATTCAGAGGAGATTCAAATATTGTTCATAAATAATCTTGATCATAAACCCACAATTCATCAGATCTCGACAAACACACCGCAAAAGAAGATTACATCGAATAGATCTCCAAGAGAATCGAGGAGAACTTTGTATTGAGATCCAAAGAGAGATAAGAAGCCATCTAGCTAATAACTATGGACCCGAAGGTCTGAGGTAAACTACTCACACATCATCGGAGAGGCTAAGGTGTTGATGTAGAAGCCCTCCGTGATCAATGATCCCTCCGGCGGAGCGCCGGAAAAGGCCCCAAGATGGGATCTCACGGGTACAGAAGGTTGTGGCGGTGGAAATAGGGTTTTGGCTCCTCTGCTGATGGTTTGGGGGTACGTAGGTATATATAGGAGGAAGAAGTAGGTCGGTGGAGCCACGAGGGGCCCACGAGGGTGGAGGGCGCGCCTAGGGGGGTAGGCGCGCCCCCTGCCTTGTGGCCTCCTCGTTGATTGCTTGATGTCCACTCCAAGTCTTCTGGATCACGTTTGTTCCAAAAATCATGTTCCCGAAGGTTTCATTCCGTTTGGACTCCGTTTGATATTCTTTTTCTGTGAAACACTGAAATAGGCAAAAAACAGCAATTTGGGTTGGGCCTCCGGTTAATAGGTTAGTGCCAAAAATAATATAAAAGTGTATAATAAAGCCCATTAAACATCCAAAACAGAATATATAATAGCATGGAACAATAAAAAATTATAGATACGTTGGAGACGTATCATGCGTTAGGCTATCTGATGTTGGCTTGTCATACATAGTCATCACTTAGTCACTCATACAACAAGGTTATCTATAAGGTTGGCTATAAGTGTATTTTTTGTTTACTTCTCTCTATCTCTTTCTTCGTAGTATTTATTGCACTTGCCAAGGAGTGACCTCTTCCAATGAAATGGTGCTTAATGAGGTGCTATGGGCATTAAATGGCTTAGCAACTCAAGTCCCCAATGCATAGGTGCTTAGTTTTTTGTTGCTAAGTTTGCTTCACCTAGGTACACGCGCTTATCACCATTTCTTCCTGGGGTCACCAAAATCTCTCTCTTCTTAATTAACTTGCCACATCAGACTTTATGCCTATGTGGCAGGCTTAGCAGCTGTAGGATCAAGTACAATAGTGGGCTATAAGCCCGCTTTACATGGCATTTTTGCATATGTGAGGGAAAGAGGCAAGGAAAAAGTGGAGGAGTGGGCTCTCAAGCAAGAGCCAGCCTCTACATGGTGGAGCATCGGGAGAGGCACCTGTATGGAGGTGGTCAGGAATCAGGAGACTCACGCCCGTCGTAGCGCCGCAGTTAAAATGATAATGGCAAGTAAAATCACCAGGCCCCACCTGTCCAGCAGTAACTCACTGTCAAATCACACAGCCCTATGTTTGCAGTAGCCTACTCCCTCATCTTCTCGCTTCTCTGCCGAACCGACTAAGCGGAACTGCCCCGCCTACCGCGTGGCAAAAGCCCCGCCCTCAACTTTCAAATAGTACAGTATACTAATTTTGTATCCATGGATTGCGCCATGGAGCAAAGCCTCAAGAAAACGGCGGTACACATGTACGGAGTATACAACACGCCCGTCGCGTTCGCGTCGCACCCCAGACGGTCGGTCGGTCTGGCACGCCGCTCTCCGAATGGAACGCACGTCATATTGCGTTTGCACACACATGTGGGACCGCAATTGAGAACCGACCATAGTCACACTCCCCGGACCCGCAAGTCGGGTGAGTTAATAGAAGAGAGAGACGAGCGATAGTACTACTAGAGAAGTGTTGTAGGAGTACATATGTTGGTACCTGGATGATCCCTGCAAGACATGGAAGATCAGTTCGTCCATGCATGTGACCAGACTCCAGCAGACACGCCTGGATTGGCTATCGTCTACATATCATGCAGGCTGTGTTGTACGGGGTTGTAGTTCTGGTGAGAAATCTAAAAAAAGGTTTCTTGTCATCTCGCAAAATTAGGTGTCATGTGCTTCGGATCACTGCGTGGGTTAAACAGCGACAACTGAGTTGGGCTAGTCATTGGGGCACATGCACGAATACTACTCGGCTACCATCTAGGTCAAGCCGGCTATGTTAATTAGGACATCTATCGACGGACCCCTTTTCTACGAGTTTATCTTTAATTTGAGCTTTGATCCTCGTCTAGTTTATTCGTCAGGATTCATCTTGTCTCCTTTGGGCAGTGAGGTTATGATTTCTTGTCATGTGGCATTTTTTCGTGTTATATGTTATAATCTGGTGCTTCAGATCAAAATGACGACAACTGCGCCTCCGGAGCACGTGCATGAAGACTTCTCGACAGTCATTGTCGAGGTCAAGCCGGCTCCGGCCGGTAGACAAAAGAAAACTAGTACTCCACTATATAGGCAGGAGCCTCCGCGCTTGCTTGCTAGTGTTGCTCTCTTCACACTGTCTCGTCCTCTCCAGATCTAAACATGACAGCGGTGGCCACACACACACACTCTCTCTCTCTACTCACTGTTGGTCACAGATCCAGCCAGATCCTCTCCGTCGGGGAAGGTGAGAAGGTGCAACGTTCACGCGGTCATCCTCGGCGACGGCTCTTACCCACTTTCGGCGCGTCCCGATCAGCGTGCCTTGCCGTTCTCTCCCAAGCATTGCTGGCGAGGGAGGGCCTCCCACCCCTTCTTCCTCTCTGCCGTAGTGTGGGCAGATCCGGCCTCCCGCCTCCCACCTAGCAACATCCCGACGACCCTCAGGTATAACTTCCTTCGAAACCGGCCTTGCTCTACTTCCCGAGCTCCTGATGTCGCTGCATTTGTATCTTTTACTATTTCTCAGGCCCCCTCGTAGATAGGATCAATCGGCTGTTCGAAAACCACCTAATTTTTTACTGTTAAGAGGTAAAACTAGTTCATGCACTCGAATCTAGTAGTACTGGGTTCAAACAAGGAAGAAAGGGGTGGGGGTGGGGTGGGGAAGATTTGTTACCTGAATCTAGGACTTGGTCGAAAGAGGAAATAATGGGGGCGAAAAGTAGCAGAGACTGGCTATATATCCAACTGGTCTCTAGGTCTAATAGGGAAATAAAGGGAACGCAGTACAAACTCAATATAAACCCGATCTATTGGTTGAAAAAGGAAAGAAAGTGGGGACTGGGGGACAAGTCAACAGAGTAAGTCCAGCACTAGATTTGCTAGCCTCACACAGTATAAGGTGGCTATATACTGAACAAAAATGGGACCAACCCAGATATCCTCTTCTGATGTTTGTTGCCCCGAGCCGCTCTTATGTAATGCCACTAGTAAAATGTAGCAGTCACACTGTTAAGAGTAAGGTCATGTTAAACCAATGTTGTTTTCAATGTAATGCCACCAGTAATATGAATCAATGGCACTTTTTTCATGTCCTGCTAAATTTCCCATTAAGATAAGTTGCTTCTTTTCGTTAGAGATGCTACTGTCCTAGTCCGCCTACTCTCCCATGCCCAAATACCGACTTTGTAGCAGCTGTTAATGTAATGTTGCTGGTAAAATGAAGCAATGGCACCATTAAAGTAATGTCGTATTTAACGGTTGTCATAGTTAATCCTAATGCCCACACTAATATCTAGCAATGCTGCTAGAAATTGCTACTGTCCTTGTACGATTGCCATTCAGATAAGGAACATGCTTTTTTTTTCATTTGATGCATGTTTCATCACTTGTTAGTCACCCTCCTTTCCACCTTTTTCGTGCAAACAGAGATATACATTTCACGCTTGATCTTAGTTGAACTGCACAAATGATATCCAAATTATAGTTGAACATTCCAGGAGCTTCACGACCAACCTTGATGTTGCTCAATTTTATTGCAATTAATGAAGAAGAAGCTCTGTGGGTTTCGTTTTCTGATGGAAATGGAACCGGGGCTAGAGCCCTTTTCTTAAAAAAAAGAAGAATGAGAAGCTGCTAGCTCATGGGACATTGCTTCATTTTAGGTGAACTGCACCAAAAGGTCTCATGAATTGAATTATCCATGTTGGTGACTGTTGTCATCCCTTCTACGATGGCCTTGACTGCAGATATGGTTCCCATCACGAGGTATGTTCCTTTTTGGCCTGACCGTTTGCCAAAGATCCTGCATGTTGATCCTACTCTTGTGCTACTGTTTTGGCACTGCCATGATAAAGCAGTAATGTTATTATTTTGCACCTTAATCTAGTGGCACTATTAATTTGAGGCAATGTTTTGGCACCGCTAGTGCCACTGTTTTCTTTATATCGAAAGAGGGGGTTCCCTCCGATTTCATTAAAGAAACCCAACCATAGAGAACCATTATCCGATAACATCTCAGTGTAAACGGGCAGTTATGCAACTACTACTAGAACGGACTGAGTACTAGCAGGAGACAAGTTCGCCACATAAGCTAGGCAGGTAGGGAGATGTAGCACCAGCTCGACCAAGTTTGGATTACAACCCAAATGCTACCACAGAAACATCAGGGGGAAGATAGGGATTTGGAAGAGCCACTTGACATCCCGATCTAAGCACCCCCGGCCTTCATCCTTGCGACGCACGGTACACCTCGTTTGCCACCTGCTCGGCCCTAGTGTCACTGATAAAATGAAGTAATAGTATAGTTAAAATAGAGCGAGTGTCCTCTCTATCATTTCATTTCCTATGTAGATAAAGAAAGTGCTTCTCTTTGTTAATGTATGTTTCATCAACTAGTCCCATTGTTAATGTTTAAGCGTTTCTAAAAAGTGGGGTGCTTAATTTTAGTTGATCTGCACAAAAATAGAGATTTGAATGTCTCAAGGCCCCTCCTTGTACTACCGTTGTACACTGATGTTCATCACTGGTAGAAGGTGTATCGGGGAGACTTGGGACGATTTCCAGTATCAGGATCGAGCCATGGTGCATGCTTGCAGTGACATGAGACTTGCATGTAATCTTAATTTGAATAATGTAGCCCCCAAATGCCGGGCCGTAAGCCTGCAGCGACTCGGGACTATTCCTTCCATTGTAGAATAAATCATATCCTTTGATAAAATAATAGCCATTGCGCTAAAGCGACTTTGAAAACCTCAATAATACCGATTATTAATAACCATAATAAAATCCAGCCATGTTGGCTATTCAAGATAATATAATCCGGTATGAAAACCTTATTCATTCAATATCATAATGAAACTTCAGCCAAGTTTGGTTATTTGAATAATATAACCCAATAATTTATAAGCGCATGATTCCAATGGCGCAATCCAAATATATATTGGCAACTTATAGTCAAAAGCCAGGCCGATTTAACAAACACCGGATAATTTCTTATCATATATTGGCGACTTATTGTCTTAAAGCCAGGCCGGTTTAATAAACATTGGATAATTTATCATCATACTGGCGACTTATAATCAAAAGCCAGGCCGGGTTAATAAACACCGGTGATTTATAATCATGCTTTATTCAACCTGTTTCTGCATACAACAAGTTTAAAGTGTCCTGGCGGTTTACCGCCGGACGGGTCATAATGCCCAACATATAACCTGGGTTTATAACCAAGGCTGCACTTAAGAATAATCAAATATGAAATATACCATACCTATGACATTGAATCACATCGTTGGTTTACCAACTTTTTGTAGTAAGAGTGATAACCCCAATCTTGAGTAATGACAACTCCTTTCATATTGTGCCAGTTTATGATAAAACCGTACCGGATTGTGATAAACACCGGTTTATCCATATTCAATTCTGGTGACTTATAGTCGAAACCAGACCGGGCTGATAGTCTCCGGATTATAATTTGATCGTGTACTGACAACTTGTAGTTGACAGCCTAAACGGGTTGATAAACACCGGTTTAAAAACATCACAAATCTTATCAAAAGAAAGAAAAACTTAGCAAAAGGCAAATAAAAACCGTTGTAGTCGAGGCTTTGAGCCGATCAAGAGGTGTGACTATGGTTCGGATACGACCAAGCCCCCAAGTGACGTTGTGGCATTACGCCGATCAAGATGTGTAGCTATGGTTCAGATACGACCAAGCCCCCAAGTGATGGTGTGGCATTGCGTCGATAAAGAGGTGTATCTATGGTTCGAATACGACCAAGCCCCCAAGTGATGCTGTGGCATTGCGCCGATCAAGAGGTCTAGCTATGGTTCGGACACGACCAAGCCCCCAAGTGATGTTGTGGCATTGCACCGATCAAGAGGTGTAGCTATGGTTCGGATATGACCAAGCCCCCAAGTGATCAATAATATGATAGGCCAATAAGGCGGGATACCCATGCTTGAACCGCGCATCATGGCGGCAGGTCCTCTTCGGCAACTTTTAACTTTTTGCAAAAGATAAATTCTTCTTGAACCGGGATTTGAACCGGATATTGAGAGCTTCAAAGCTTTGTGGGAGACATCTTTCCCTTGAACCGGATTTTAAACCGGAATCTTCATTTTCAGACAGAAATTTTTTGACGGCCTTCAAACTCGAACTTGCGAGAAGTTAATTCCTTTTTGAACCAGACATTTTTTAAACCCAATTTGGGAGCTTTAGAGCTTTATGGGAGAACAGATTTCCCTTGAACCGGATTGTAAACCGGATATTTGAGAGCTTTCAATGAGACTGACTTCCCTTGAACCGGGTTATCTTTCCCTCCATCGTCCTGGGGTTCTTAAATTTGCTGAAACTTGCAAGATTTGCTGAGTCATGTCATCGTAGCCCCCGAGTCTCAAAGGTAACTCGAGAAGTTGGCTTGAAACTCTCCATATTTGTCCGTGATATAAACCGGCATAACTTGTATATCATTGGTGTTGATAGCACGATTTGAATCCAAAGAAGGTTGAGGTGACTGTGGCGGGTTATAAATGGTCCCGTATGAGCCATGTCAGCAACTCGGCCAATGGTTCCTTCCAACTGGTGATTTGAAGTTAACAAAACTGTAGTGACGATGACTTGTGAGCCTGCCAATTGAACCAACCAATGCAGACGGTGGTTGATAGTATATGATAATTTTCCTCCATTTTGTTGAAAGAAAACCGGGCTACCCAAGCTGTGACTTGCTCATACTCAATAAACAGCTCATGCAGACAGGTGTGGCCCGGTATGTTGATGTAGACCAGGCCGCGAGAGACGGACGAAAAATAGGACCGCAGCATCAGAGGCGGCACAGACAAACGAATCGGCCGTGGTGTTGTAAGCCGGCGCAGATGAGTGAGGCAACCGCAGGCGCGGTAAGCCGCGCGGACGGGCGAATCAACCACGTCATATTGATATAAATTGGGCCATAAAAACCGGCGGTTTGCACATATATTCGTCGAGCATCATGGCACAGTCATGTGCCAGTGCATGATAATGGTGGCGCGAGCCATACATCCTTGATACGACCATCGCTCTTGCAATGAACAATCGTCCTGCATAAACAATATTGCAGACCAAGGCAAACATAAACTGTTCTTTGAGAAAAAAATATATGTTAATAAAATAAAGTTGGACAAATATCACCTGATGCCTCTGATTGCCAGATGATTTTTTCATAGTCTAGAAATTAACTTATATATGGATGCCCAACAGTGGCGTGGATGGGCATATTACTACTGCCAGTAACAATAGATGACCCTGAATTTTTTGAACCGGAACTTTTTTGATAATCCGAAACCTCTGTATAATCCGGACAGAACTTTTTGAACCGTAACCTCTGGATAACCCGGCTGGAACTTTTTGATAATCCAGAAGTTTTTTGAACCGGAACCTCTGGATACTCCGGCCAGAACTTTTTGATAATGTTGAACTTTTTGAGCCGGAACCTCTGGATAATCCGGCCGGAACTTTTTGATCATTTGGAACTTTTTTGTAGCCTAAGTCGGAACTCTTTGACGACTTGGACGGAACCTTTCGGCGATTTGGCTGGAACCCTTCGGCGATTCGGACCAAACTTTTCGTCGAGGCGATCGGAACTCGTTGGTGATTCAGACAAAACCTTTCGTCGAGGCGGTCAGAACTTTCCAATGATCCGGCCGGAACTTTCCGACGAACCGGCGGAACCTTTCGATGAGCCTGACGGAACTTTTTCGGCAAGCCGGCTGGAACTCTCCGATGAACCGGCCGGAACTTCTTCATTGAACCGGACGGAGCTTCTCGATCCTTGGGATTGCACCCTACAAGAACTCAACACCACCGTGCGCAGGCCCCATGGTGGGCGCCAACTGTCGTGGTTTTGTCACGACAGATGTCCTTAGCGTCAGGACTTAGTCGTGAGGCCAACGCATCTATGTGGTAGCTTGAGAGGGGTTGAGCAGAATCGAGAGACGCAACACAAGACAATGATTTAGACAGCTTCGGGCCCCGGGAAACATCATCCGGTAACAACCCTACATGCTGTTTGAGGCTAGGTCTCATTATGATCACGAGGGAGTCGCCGGTAAACCGGTTCCTTGTGACTAGCCCTAGAGATTGTTTCTTCTTGCTTGTCGCTTGTCCCTCTTTGGGGAGCCCTGCCCCTCCTTATATATGTTGAAGGGGCGGGTTACATGTGGAGTCCTATTAGGATTAGGACTAGTCTACCTTCTAATACAAACCGGATACAAGTCCGGGTCCAAACTCCTTATAAGGTAAATATTCCGCACGCCTTTCCTCTTAAACCGGCCCACCATAAAGTGAACCGGCCTTCTGGGCCTTGGGCCTTATCACCATCTGTCCCGCCCGCCGGGTTACCAGTGAGTCTTTATCTTCAGTCAGGTTGCTTGTAAACCGTCTAGTTTGTGCGGGTCGCCGGTGAATCACCAAGTGTCAGCGGGGTCTCAAATAAACCGCCAAGTCCGGCTGGGTTATAGTTCCGGCCGGTTTACGCCGCGGGGTATATCCCCGACACGTGGCGTACCGTATGAGGTGTTGCAGGGCCCATCGTGCCCTCGCAGCATGGCATACTATGATACTATCGCAATATTTTCTTCTATTTATTTTGTGTGTTTCATCAGCTAGTGCCACTATAATGTAATCATGCTTTTTCATTATCTGTGCAAACAGGGTTATTCAGCTGCATTTTGGTGGAACTGCACAAATGTACAGATGGAACCGGCATATATGCAGAGTGCGAGGTGTGCCAAGTAAAAATTACCGTCACCAACCATGCTCCATGCACGCATTGGCATCCACCACCACTAGTGGGATGTGTGGCGCTCTCTGTGGACGGATCTTTCTCGGCAGCAAATCCTCTAACCAAATACTAGTAGCTTATATTGGCAGTTTTCTATGGAGTACTCTTTTCTGAAAGAAGCACCAATCTATTTTTATTTATTTGTACACAGTGTCACAACTTTGACCCAAAGGTCCAGAGCTATTTAAGGGTGATTGGCGTAGTACTCGGAGACTGATTGTAACCATGATTTTTATTAGCTGTCACACTGATTGTAAGCATGAGCAGGTGGAAGATTAGGTTAGTGCAAAGCTTACCTTAAACCCTACCGCCGCCGTTGAAATGAGGCGAGCATCGAGGGAACCGTAGAGATCGGCGGGGAAGCGACGTCACACCATCCGGCCTCCTCTTGCGGCAGGAGAACGAATACTCTTGTGGCTCCGGCTAGCTCTGCACCCTCACGAATGGCACGCCATACTCGATCAATTCGTTAGTCTCTGGGTGCTCGACCTTCGACCTGTACGCCCACCACCTCCGATTGACTTTCGCCTCGGGCGAATCTGTCTGCTCCATCGCCCAGAGGAGATACTCGATGAACTCGAAGGACTGCGGCGTGACTGCCGCCGAGGAGTACATGTACATCGCCGCCCTCATTACCGCTGTCTCGCTCTTTCGCATACATTGCCACATAGCCCTCACCGTCCTTGAAATCTCCCACTCATTGTCAAACCAAGTAAGGATCTCCTTCAACCTGGCTAACTTTGCCTGGTCGCCGCCGGCCATCTGCCTGATTCGTTGCTGCATCCTCTCCATAAATGTCCTTCTGAGTGGTCCGTTGCTAGCTTTGGAAGATGGGAGGAGAGACGGTGGTCTTGCAATAGAGAAGAGGGAGAGGCGAGACGGTGGTTTTGGAATGGAAATGATGGAGAGGACAGGAGGTGGTTTTGCAATGGAGAAGAGGGAGAGGCGACACGGTGGTTTTAGAATGGAGATGATGGAGAGGAGAGGAGGTGGTTTTGCAATGGAGAAGAGGGAGAGGCGAGACTGTGGTTTTTGAATGGAGATGATGGAGAGGAGAGGTGGTGGCTTTGCAATGGAGAAGAGGGAGAGGAGCGTGCGGCAGCGATTTAGGATTGGACGAGAGGTCCAGCGCGCTGTGACTGGATCAAAATAGAAATCAATTCACCCTTCAATTAAGAAAGCGACCCCACATTAACTAGTCTCCCTTTTATTCTGGGTCATAATCGACCATGATTTTTGCAAATAAAATATATGTAATACGTTGCAAAAATAATATAATTTGAAAGTACATTCAGACACAAACCAAACGATACAATTTTTTGTGACATGCATTCACATTTTGCTTGTCAAATACAGTATGTGGTCAAACTTTGACCCAAAATACGCAAAACAAAAAAATACTTCCAAGACCAGCGCCGCTCTTCCGCTCTTCTCCTCTTAAACCACCACCGCTCCTCTCCTGTTCCAATCTAAATCCAGCGCCGCTCCTCTCCTCTTCCATTTCAAAACCACCGCCCCTCCTCTCCTGTTCCAATCCAAAACCAGCGTCGCTCCTCTCCCGTTCTAATCCAAAACCAGCGCTGCTCCTCTCCTCTTCCATTCAAAAACCACCGCCGGTAAGTGAAGGTGCTATGGAGAAGTAGATCGATGGAGGAGTACAACCGATACGTGAGGATCACAGACGGCGACCCTGTGAAGCTAGCTAGGATGTTGGAGATACAGTCTTGGTTTGACAACAAGGACCAACTAGCGGCGACGGCGACATCCATGGCCAAATAACTGCAATAGAGCGAAAAGGCGGCGATACTCCCGGAGGGAGTCATGCGGGAGTACATAGAGATGCTCCTCTGGGACATGGAGCAAACAGATTCACCGAATCTAATCGTGAGGGAGCGGTGGTGGGAGTATCGATCCCAGATGGAGCATCCACCAGAGATTGAAGGATCGAGCATCTATAGGGTGCCTTTTGTGAGGGTGTCGTGCCAGAGCGAGCCGGTGGAGTCTTCGTCGACCGAACTCAACTGCAAGAGGAGAAAAATAGTTGGCCCAACGACGCTTCCCCGCCATCCTCTCCCTCACTGTTCACATAGTCTCACAGGGAGGGATTGACCCCCCCCCCCCCACCCCAGCCCAATAGTCGGGCAGGTTGTGAATTGTCAGGAGGAGCTTAGGGTTGTTAGTATTTGCAGACTGTGAATTGTGTTTTGTGTTGTGTATTTTGAGAGTACTTTCAGATATGAATGTCTTTTGAATTTCAGATTTGCAGTATTGAGCATATGAAGTATTTTATGAATTCTAGAGATCTATTTTTTGGCACTTAAAAAAATGTAGTTTCATAGGAGTATAAAAGTGCAGACAATGTGATTCTCGAGAAGAAAGCGCAAGTTTCAGTTTGAGATAAGAAACTCCAAGTTGGCCAGATAAGAAACTCCAAGTTCATTTCAGATAAGAAAGCGCAACTTTTGAGGCGAGCATTTATATTAACACGGCCTTTTCAAACAGTGTTAACATCATGTTGGTAGTTTTATTCATGGTGGCTGGAACTACCAGCCAGTTAACATCATGCTGATCAACATTCATGCATAGCACATCTTCATATGATGCACAGTCAAAAAGATATGCTATTTTCAAAATGCCCACACAATGTCGAGTGTCCGAAAAACAGAGAAAACGAGTGAGGGAGTCCTGGATTAGGGGGTGTCCGGATAGCCGGACTATAACCTTTGGACGGACTCCTGGACTATGAAGATACAAGATTGAAGACTTTGTCTCGTGTCCGGATGGGACTTTCCTTGGCGTGGAAGGCAAGCTTGGCGATACGGATATGTAGATCTCCTACCATTGTAACCGACTCTGTGTAACCCTAACCCTCTTCGGTGCCTATATAAACCGGAGGGTTTTAGTCCATAGGACGAACAACAATCATACCATAGGCTAGCTTCTAGGGTTTAGCCTCTCTGATCTCGTGGTAGATCTACTCTTGTACTACCCATATCATCCGTATTAATCAAGCAGGAGTAGGGTTTTACCTCCATCGAGAGGGCCCGAACCTGGGTAAAAACATCGTGTCCCTTGTCTCCTGTTACCATCCGCCTAGACGCACAGTTCGGGACCCCTACTCGAGATCCGCGGTTTTACACCGACATTGGTGCTTTCATTGAGAGTTCCTCGTATGTCGCCGTCCTTAGGCCCGATGGCTCCTCCGATCATCGCAACGATGCGCTCGGTGAGACTTTTCTCCCGGACATATCTTTGTATTCGACGGCTTTATCTGCGGGCAATTCGCTGACCATCCGGAGCAGATTGAAAGCTACGCCCAGCCACCGGTCAGATTTGGAAGTTTGAACTACGGCTGATGTCGCGGAGACTTGATCTTCGACGGGTTCGAGCCACAGCCAAGCGCGCCCAGACCGTCACGAGGGCATGATCTAGCTCTACCGCGAAAGTGTCACGGAGGCGCACCGATGTCGCCCGACCTTTAGCTCGGAGCCGACTACGCCGATCGAGGACGGGTGGCTGGACACCGCCTCGGGGGCTGTGATCTCTACGGCGATTGAGCCGTACACCTATCCCGTCCTTTGCAAAGCTCGTGACTCCAAGGTGCCGGACTCCTCTCCGGACTCCGAGCCTTCCGCGCCCCCGCCAATCGAATCCGATTGGGCGCTGATCATGGAATTCACCGCCGCGGACATCTTTCAGCACTCGCCCTTTGGCGACATCCTGAATTCACTAAAGTCTCTCTCTTTATCAGGAGAGCCCTGGCCGGACTATGGTCAGGAAGGTTGGGATGCGGACGACGAAGAAATTCAAAGCCCACCCACCACCCACTTCGTAGCCACTATCGATGATTTAACCGACATGCTCGACCCGACTCCGAAGACATCGGCGGTATGGACGACGATGCAGGAGGCGACGATTAAGAACCAGCGCCCACGTGGCACCGAAGGCCACCTCGTCATCGACATATACATGGTGGACATCCCAAAAGATGGGAATGGCAATGGAACAGCGGAGGATGACCCCTCAAGAAACAGCCTAAGCGTCGCGTCGGTGGCGCCGCTCTAAATCCGCCACAAAAAAACGGTGATTCCGCACGGAGACAATAACACCCGGACGGTCAAGACAACCCCTCCAACAGATTCAGCGGGAGGATGGAGAAGCCAGCCCTCATGAGAGAGCAGCAGAAAGAGAGGTAGAGGACGATAATTACATGCCTCCCTCCAAAGATGTGGCAAGCCTCGGCGACAACGAATTAAATGTGCCCGAGGATCCCGTCGAACAAGAGCGTTTCAAACGCAGGCTTATAGCCACGGCAAGCAGCCTCAAGAAAAAGCAGCAACAGACTTAGAGCTGACCAAGACTTGCTAGGCGACAGATGGGTGAAGTCCTTGCGGCGAAGAGTATGAACTCGGCGCCCCTCCAAGAGCTACCCAAAACGCAGGCTGCTACCCGATTAGAGGAGGAAGCACCCAAACCTACATCGCCAGCAAGATGATCGGCTGACCGGCCACCTCGTGGTCATGACAGAGAGGCCTCTCGGCCCTCAACTCAAGCCGCACCCGCGCCGCTCAAAAATACCAAGGCACGGGAAATCGCCGGACCTGCGAGATATATTGGAGGACAATGCAAGGCAAACAAGATCGATCTACGGATCGCGTGGGCGCCCACGACACGTGGCGATAACAATCACGCCCGGATATAACAACTCGGCCGGGCGAACATAGTAGACAAAGCTCATTTGAGTTGTGTCGTGATATAATATCTGAGGCGCCGCACACCCACTATGCTTCACGGATGAAGTGATGGATCATCAAATCCCTGAGGGTTTCAAATCCGTAAACATTGAATCATACGATGGCACAACAGATCCTGCGGTTTGGATCGAGGACTATCTCCTTCACATCCACATGGCCCGTGGTGATGATCTACACGCCATCAAATACCCCCACTCAAGCTTAAAGGACCAGCCCGGCATTGGCTTAACAGCTTGCCAAAGAGAGTCAATTGGTTGTTGGGAAGACACGGAAGCCGCATTCCTCGACAATTTCCGGGGCACATATGTGCGACCACCGACGCCGATGACCTAAGGCACATAATTCAGCAGCCGGAGAATCGGCGGACAATTCTGGACACGGTTCCTAACCAAGAAAAATCAAATCGTCGACCGTCCGGATCAGAGGCCCTTGCAGCCTTCAACACAACATCCATGACGAGTGGCTTGCCGGCACCTAGGACAGGAAAAGCCGAAATCCATGGCAGCCCTCACAACACTCATGAGCCGCTTTTGCGTGGGAGAGGACAGCTGGCTAGCTCGTAGTAACAACATGACAAAGAGCCATGGTAATTCGGATACCAAGGACAGCAATGGCGGTCGCGTCGCAACAAGCACAAGCGCCGCATTAACGGCGATAATCTTTGAGGATCTGGCGATCAATGCGGATTCAGAGGCTCTAAACCCGCCAGCGGAAAAAGCCACTTAAAAGAAATACTCGGGCCCGCCCAATTTGGACCGAATACTCGATCGCTCGTGCGGATACACGGCACCCCGAAAAACCAGCCAACCACACCAACAGGATTGTTGGGTGTTCAAGCAGCAGCAAGTTAAATGCGAAAACAATGACAAAGGGCTGCATAGCAATGACGAGGAGGAGCCCGGCGCCCGAACAATAGAGGATGAAGGGCTTCCCCCACAAGTGCGGACAGTGAACATGATATCGCAACCCACATACCCAAAAGGGGCGGAAGCATGCACTAAGGGCGTATATGCGATGGAGCGATCGCCCCAAAGTTCAAACCGTGGTCTTCCTGCCCGATCACTTTTGATCGAAGGACCACCCACTAGCATCCGCCATGGCGGATTCGCGCGCATTAGTTCTAGACCCAATCATTGACGGATTTCACCTCACTAGAGTCCTAATGGACGGCGGCGGCAGCCTGAACCTGCTTTATCGGGATACGATGTGCAAAATGGGCATAGACCCATCAAGGATTAAATCCACGAAGACGACCTTTAAAGGCGTCATACCATGTGTAGAGGCCAAGCTGCGCAGGCTCGATTACACTTGAAGTGGTCTTGGATCCCGGATAACTTCGAAGCGAGGAGTTATTCTTGACATAGTCCCGTTCGCAGCGGCTATCACGCCTTCGCTCGAGCGAACCGCATTGCAAAGTTCAATGCGGTGCCGCACTATGCATATCTCAAGCTCAAGATGCCAGGTCCTCGAGGAGTCATTACAGTCAATGGAAACACCGAACGCTCTCTCTGAAAGGAGGAGCATATGGCGGCCCTAGCGGCGGAAGTACAAAGCATCCTCTTAAGGCAATTCTCGAGTCCGGCTATTAAACGTCCGGACACCGTCAAGCGCGCCCGGAGTAACCTACAACAAGACCGCCTGGCACGTCCCGAGCACGCATAGCAATGCGGCCCAAACCCCAGCCCTCGTGAAATTGCGAAACCAGTACTACGCGTACATAATTACGCTCTGGAAATACCATGGGCATAGGGGGAGGGGCACGACCACGGCATGCCTAGAATGCGGCTCAACCGCACCAGGGGCTCCCGATTGTGTCATTCTTTTCTTTTCTTCTTTCTTTTACTTTCAGGACTCCGTTCTCACGAAGCCCTGTCCGGCAGTAGAATCGCCGAACACACGATGCAACAGCCAGGGAAGCAGAAAGCTACGTCGAGTGTCCAGGTGGTCTCTATTACGAGCAGTATACCTGTTTTACATACCATCCGCAGCTTACCCTCGGAGGGGACATGTTAAAAAGTTTCGTCCCTTTCTTATCAAGACTATTTGTATCGTTCGCTCTTAGTGCAGCCCTTTTGAATAAACAATACATAGCTTCGCCTATTATTGAATTCCTTTTCTATATATATATATATATATATATATATATATATATATATATATATATATATATATATATGTTCAGTTATGACATTGTGCAACCGTACACTTTGGTACGGGCAATACACCAGGGGCTTAAGTACCCCACAATATGGTGTGATAAGTCCGAACACTTCCACAAGTGCGGCACCCCGAACTTATAGCATTATATGCATCGGCTCTGAATCATGTCTTGGGTCAATAGTTGGTTTTGCCCGGCTCCCATGTTTTGGTACCTTATGTTCCGTTATATCGGCTAAGGTAGCGCTGGGAGAACCACTGCGATTGTGTAACATCCCAAATTTCCCATTTAGAATGTTTTACAATTATAGCTAAGCATCTATGCATATTGTTTGAAATTGAGTGGCATTTGAAGTTTCAGAAGATTTTGAGTTGATGGAATTTGAATTTGAATTGGCAGTTGAAATTTGTTTCAAATCAATGCCTGACAAATACTTGAGAAAAAGTATGAGAGGAGCAAACATGACACTCCAAATATGTCAGAAGAAAATGTTGCCAAAAAGTTTGAATTCAAATTTGATTTTATTTGGGATTTTTAGAAAATGTTTTTTTTAAGTTTGAGTTTTGCCCCTGGAAAAATGTTCAAATTGTAGGGAATATTCCCCTGATCATTTTGATATATATATGTCCTATATAAAATATATATATTAAATATATTATCTCCCCTCTCTCTGATTCAAAAAAAATAGAAAAAGGAAAAACCCCAGGCGCCAGCCAGGCCAACCGGCCCAACCAGCGCCGAGGCAGCCCACCATGTGCAGCCCAGCCACTGGCCAGGCGCAGCCCAACCAGGCGCGGCCCAGCCAGCGCCCGAGCCCACCTGCCGAGAGCCGCCAACAAACCCCTTCCCTCGGCCAACCGACCAATTCCTCTCTCTCGACGCAGCGTGCGTGGACCCCACCCCATCGCCCAAGTCGACCCCCTATAAATACGCGCCCTCGACCCGTTCCCCACTTCCCCTCGCCCGACCCTCTCCTCGCCGCAATCCGTCGCCGAACCCGGCGCCGCCGCCATTGCTACCACCCGCCGCCTCCGACCCCCCGAGCTCCACCGAGTCCACCACCCCCCCTCGCTCCGTCGCACCCGGAGGCCTCCGCCGTCTTCCCCGACCACCGAGCCGCCGCCATGTTGTCGCCGAGCCGCCGTCGACCGTCGCTGTCGTCGCCACCGAGGTGAGTCACCGGAATGCCTCCCACCGTCCGATCCAATATCTAGGGTTTAGATTAGAAGTAGCTAAGGGGTAGGTTTTAGTTTAAAAACCCGGTTTTAGTTTCGGTTTTTATTTAGGTTTAGTTGGACCGCCCGACTCGGTTTATTTTTCATGGCACGCTTTAGCTATATTACGCTGGCGTTAGATAGGCCCACTAGCACCAGTTTTTCTTTTAGTTTTATTTTTCGTTTCTGTTTTTAACAGAATAGTTTCAGTTTTGTAAAATCCATATCTTTTAATCTACTTAATATTTTTAATTGATTCTTTTTTGTTAGTTTGCAAATTTGTTGTAGTTTCTGTAGAAAATATGTTTAGTCATGTTAAAATTATTAGAAATTGTTTTATTTTAGATTTAGACAGATTAGTAATTCTGCTATAAAATGAGTTAGGATTATTTTATTTTAGTGATTCTTTTGTCACTACTTTATTTTGACCTTGCCTAACCGTAGGAATTTATTTGGGCATTTTAGATTTAATAAAAAAATGTTTTAATCAAAACCATGTGCTTCTTATTTATTTAACTAGTTACTGTTTTCCTATTGTTTTATTTAGCAAATAATTTTATTTTTCCTATGTGATAGTTTATTTTAGGTTAGTTTATGTAGTTTTAGAACATGAACTTTTATTTACAATAAATAGAATTTTTATTTTAGTTTTTCTTGCTAGAATTGTTATAGGCATAATAGGAGTTCTATAATAGCTTTTGATGTGATTCTTTTTGCTCCTAGTTGCATGATGTTTTCCCTTCTGTTAGTTAGCAAAAACCCATGCTTAGGTTCTGTTAAGAAAAATTTGGTTGTGTAAAACTATTTCTTAATTGTTGTTTGATGTGGTGAAAACATTGATTTGGATTTCTTCGGGTTTTCTTTGGGTTTTTGATTCGATTGTTTTGTGTGTTTCATATTAGCAAGCTGTTATGTTAAGTAATCGTATGTGTGTATGCTTATATGATTGTTGTTTGCCTCGGTAGAATTTCCGGAGTGCGAAGCTTGCTATCACGAGTCCCTAGCCTTCGAAGACCGTCAGCAAGGCAAGTCACTTGACCATGTTTACTTTTACAATACCTATGATTTTATTGCATTAGAATTATACCTCCCCACCATGCATGCAGTAGGAGAATTTTAAGTTATGTTCTTGAGTAGTATCATGAGGTAGGATGAAACCAATCCCCCTTGTTACCATGGCCCGGGACAAAGTAGTTTATTTTGCTATGCTCAGAGGCGGGTTGGTTGAGTGATTCATAAGGGAGATGTGAGAGTCAAGATGATGACAACCCCATGACTTCAAGCTCAAGATGGACTTCAAAATTCACTACTGGGTGGAGGACGGTTGACGGGCACCCTGGAGAAAACCAGCGGTTGGCCGGGATGCATGGAGAAGCTCCATGACATCTTGCGGAAAGCTTCACCCAGCCACGAAGAGACGGATGGATACCCCATTAACCGGAAGCTTACCTGTGCAGCCGCGAGCCATTATGGGCTCTGGCTTGGTCAACCCTAGGTGTGACTCTGGCCGGACGGTGCTACAAGATGTAGAAGAACGGTAGGATTGGATGGGTACCGGTAGTGGCCAGAGGAACTCTTCGGAAGACCCTGTTTCGTTCGTCCCGTCTTCAAACACCATGAAGTGCGAAGACTTAAAGGAGGGAATGATTCTTGCGGGTAAAGTGCGCAAACCTCTGCAGAGTGAAGATCTAATCGGTTAGCCGTGTCCCCGGTTACGGACAATTTGAGCCTCTGGAACCTGGAGTATTTCGGATATCTCAACACCAAACTTAATAAATTAATTGAGGGGGTTATTTAATAATTGGGAATGAGACATTGGTTGGCGGAACCATCTCAATAACTACCAACATTTTGTAGTATTTGCAAACAAGTCCATTGTTGTAGGGAAAAACAGGCTTTTTCGCAAAAACAATAAAACTTAGAGCCCCACAGCCAAATTGCATATAGTGTTAGTAATAATTCATTGTTATTCTCTCTTCATGACTTGCCGGCATATTCAAAATGCTGACCTACACGGCTGCAACGTCTTATGTTGCAGAGGAGTTTTCCGATCAGGAGTGAGGCTACGATCCACGCTTGGCGATTGCCCTATGGAGTCGGATGGACTCGCTATTAATCTCACGCTTCCGCAGCTTTATTTAGTTTATTTCTCATGAGTTGGCCTTGGCGAATTTATTATCTTGTAATAAAGACTCGATATGAGAATCGTGTAATAAATTCAGGTGTGATTGAACTTTGAATCTTTGCATCAATGTCTTGTGTGTGCGGCATGATCTTGGGATGGTACAGCTACAGAGACTTGACCGTTTTGGTCGGGTCGCTCTGAGATGGTATTCAGAGCACACGCGATCGTGAGGGCGTAACCCCAAGGATCGGAAATCCATAGGAAGAGACTATTTATTTTATGTCCTTATCATTCCGTAATTCTCCCTGTTCATTTTGACTTCTCTCCGATTTTCAACATTCTAGATGGCACGAGTTCACCCCAGTTCGCTACGGAGTTTTGCCGGCCAGATGAGGCGATGCCTCTCGGCAAGAAGCTGGTTCAGATCGTGAAGAAGCTGAAGATTGCTCTGCCCTCAATCACCGGAAGCCTACCAATGCACTTCCGACGGATACCGCTTCTGATTGAGGTGCACATTCCAGGAAGGACCTTCGGAGGACATTCAGATCCCATTGACTTTGAGTTTACCGATTTCAATTGGATCCTCGGAAGAGACATGGCGATTTATCGTGCACTTGGGCATCTCGAGAAGAGTGCAGGCGAGCTCGATCCATCGACCTCGCCATGATTTCTCGCAGAGCTAGGAATGGAGATATCATCCGTACCGTAGAGGACGACTCCATTCTCTCATATGTCCAAGACTTGGAGTGTCTCCTCAGGAAACGGGAGATCCAGACTCGCCGTAAGTCAAAGGTACACAGGAGGCTGTTGTTCCGTGAACTGGAACTGGAGGAGAAAGCACACGCAGACTTCCTTGACCATGAAGAAGAAATCACGGATTTCATGGAGAGAGTCGACAAGCTGAAGATGGATGTTGCCGCATTAGAGGAAAAGATGGACTTGGGAGAAGACCTTTTTCCGAGTGGAGATGACGGACCCCTCGTGAGCAATGACCAGGATTATGAAGGGAGCTCCACCGAAGGAAGCCGCAAGAGGAGGCGCCGCATCAGAGGACGCCACACCTGAAGACGCCGCACCAGAGGACGCAAGGATAATTGATGAAGACATTTAGTCGACCGCCATGTTATTTTATTTTTCCGTCGATCAGTTAGGCCGTTATTTTCGATTAGTCGTGAGAATTTGTAATCCGAGATTGAACCATGTTTGAGTTGATTGAATAAATGATTGGTGTGATTATGATTGTGCATTCATATGGGTAGTGATATTTTCTCATTAGACCCTTGTTCTATTCTAATTTTCTCATCCACTCCAAAACACCGGATGCCTCCGAGGCGTGACCCGGTCTCAACTTTCCGCGGAGCTCACCCAGCTAATCCAGCAGCAGAATGCCCTCATGCGGATGCTCATCCGAACGAACAACAACAACAACAACAATCCACCGCCACCACCCCTGCTGACAACTTGACCCGCTTCCTAAGGCTGAATCCGCCGGTGTTCTCTAGCAGCACCGAGGCGATTGTGGCCGATGATTAGCTCCGCAAGGTCGGAAGGAGTTAGCCACCGTTGGATGCAGATCACGAGAGAAGGTGCGCTTTGCCGCACATCAACTTGATGGACCTGCAGCCTCTTGGTGGGAGAACTACACCGCCACTTATCCCATCGCCACCATCACGTGGGATCAGTTCGATGAGGCTTTCCGCACCGCTCATGTATCATTTGGAGCCATGAGTTTGAAGAAGCGTGAGTTCCGCAACTTACACCGGGGAACCGTCTTGTGGGGCGTCGTGGATGAGTTCAACAAGTTAGCTCGCTATGCCCCGGATGATGTGGCCACAGATGCATAAAGCAGGAAAAGTTTCTCGAGGACTCAATGGCGAGCTGGGTATGCAGCTAATGGTGGCTACCTTCAACAACTACCGGAGCTGGTAGACAAGGCCACCATACTTGAAGGCAAGCAGCAGAGATTGATAGCATAGCGGAAGTATGGTCGGGGAAGTACAACTCTGGAGCTCAGCAGAAGCCCCGTTATGCCCCATACTCGGGAGGGCATACCCATCACACCCATGGAGGACATAATCATGGAGGACATAACCATGGAGAAAATGGGAACAACCGCAACCAGGACAACTAGATAGGCAATGGAAACGGCAATGGCAACCAGCATCGCCCTGCCCCGGTTCAGAAGGATCTGAGTCACATCACCTATTTCAAGTGCCAGAAAACAGGGCACTATGCCACCGACTGCCCGGAGGCCAAGCAGAGGAATGGAAACGGCAATGGAAGCTCAGCAAAGAAGCCCAACCCTTTTCCTCGTGCTCGGGTGAACCACATTGGCGTGGAGGGCGTCTATGATCAGCCGGAACATCGTGGTTGGTAAGTTTTATTGAATTCACGTTCAGTATTGGTACTCTTTGATTACGGTGCAACGCATTCATTTATATCAAGGGTAGTTGTGGAAAAATACGGGTTGCCCACTAGAACCCATAGAAGCCCTCTTCACGTCGGTTCGCAGAGGAGAAATGATGGCAGGCTTAGGCTGTCATGCAACCCTCAACATCGAAACCATAAATTTCCGCAGACCTCATAGTATTGGAAACCCGGACCTTGGATGTGATCCTAGGCATGGATTGGTTGACAAAGTTTGAAGGAAACATAGGCTGTGCCCGCAAGTCGATTCTCGCTCACCACCGGGCGAAGAGGATCAAGTATGTATCGGGCGTATCCCGATGAAGAATCAGTGCATTCCCTCACGGGGTTGTTAGGAGGAAGTGCCGATGGTGCAAGATTTTCCCGATGTGTTTCGGAGGAATTACCAGAATGCCACGGACGAGACATTGAATTTCTGATTGAGTTATTGCCGGCACAACCCCAATATCCAAGAGACCCTATCGGATGCCCCCGAACGATTTGGAAGAGATCAAAAACCAAATTAATGAGCTCTTGGAGAAAGGATATATTCGGCCAAGCTCGTCACCTTGGGGAGCCCAGTTCTTTTGGTAGAAAAGAAGGATGGAACCACGAGAATGGTTGTGGATTATCGTTAGTTGAGCAGCGTGACCATCAAGAACAAGTACCCTCTGCCGATGATTAATGATCTATTTGATCAGCTAGTTGGAGCCAAGGTATTCTCCAAGATCGATCTTGATCGAGGTATCATCGATTGAAGATCCGTGAAAAGGATATACCTAAAACAGCATTCACCACGGTATGGTTTATATGAGTATACCGTCATGTCATTCGGATTGACTAATGCCCTGCATACTTCTTGAATTTGATGAACAAGGTATTTATGGAATATCTGGACAAGTTTGTTGTGGTGTTCATCGATGATATCTGATTTTATCCAAGAGCGAGGAAGAGCATAAGGAACTTTGCGTCTAGTTACGGAGAAACTCGAGAACATCGAGTTGTATGCCAAGTTCAGCAAATGTGAATTTTGGCTGAAGGAAGTCGGATTCCTCGGACATGTTATTTCAGGAGAAGGAATAGCATTGACCCGCCAAGGTTGTATCGATCACCGATTGGCGATCACCCACCTCGCACAAGGAGATCCGCAGTTTTCTCGGACTCACAGGATATTATCGGAGGTTTATTGAGAATTTCTCGAAGATTGCCAAGCCCATGATTGAGCTGTTGAAGAAGGGCGCCAAGTACATTTGGACCGAGGATTGTGAAGCCGCTTCCAGGAATTGAAGAAAGCGTTTGGTTACAGCCCCGATGCTGATTTTGTCGGACATACACAAGGATTACGGTATATTGTGGCGCTTTCGTCGGGGACTCGGAGGAGTACTAATGCAGGAAGGAAAAGTTGTAGCTTATACCTCCGGACAGCTCGACCACACGAGATGAATTATGCCACACATGATTTGGAGTTAGCAGCCGTAGTGCATGCACTCAAGACACAGAGACATTTCCTTATCGGAAACCGTTGTGATGTTTACAGATCATAAGAGCTTGAAGTATATTTTCACGCAGAAAGAGTTGAACCTCGAGCAAGAGGAGATGGCTAGAGTTAATCAAGGACTATGACATGAAATTGCATTACCATCCCGGAAAGGCTAATGTTGTAGCAGATGCTTTGAGCCGTAAGAGTTATGTGAATACTCTTATAGCGGGAGGATTACCCCAGGAGTTAGTCGATGACCTCAGAGATCTCCGACTGGAGATAGTTCCGAGAGGATATGTTGCAACTCTGGAAGTTCAGTCCACTTTGGCCGAAAGAATTCGTGAAGCCCAGAAGTCGGACAAGGAAATTGATGAGATAAAGAAAAGGATGAATGAAGGAAAAGCTAAAGGGTTTCGTAAGGATGAATACGGAGCTATATGGTACGAGGATCGTATTTATGTGCCCAATGATCCCGAACTCAGGAAGCTAATTCTTCAGGAGGCTCATGATTCACCGTACTCAATTCACCCCGGTAACACCAAGATGTATCTGGATTTGAAGGAAAGTTTACGGTGGGCGGTATGAAGAAGGATATTGCGAGTACATAGCAGTATCACGATGTTTGCCAACAGTAAAGGCGGAACATCGAAGCCAGCAGGGTTACTTCAACCTTTGCCGATTCGAGTGGAAATGGGAAAAACTTGGAATGGATTTTATCACAGGATTACCGGGACCCGTTCAGGTTATGATTCCATCTGGGTAGTGGTTGATCAATTGACCAAGGTAGCTCATTTCATTCCCGTGAAGACTACCTATACCAGCGCTAAGTTAGCCAAGATATACATGACCAGGATCGTATGTATGCGCATGGAGTTCCGAGGAGTATCGTGTCGGATAGAGGAACACAATTTACCTCAAAGTTTTGGAATCAGTTGCATGAAACTTTGGAGTGCGAGGCTGGATTTAGTACAGCTTTTCATCCATGAGCAGATGGACAGACCGAGAGAGTCAACCAGATCACGGAGGATATGTTGAGAGCTTGTGCGCTAGACTATGGGTCTAGCTGGGATGATAATTTGCCATACGCAGAGTTCTCATACAATAACGGTTATCGAGACCCGATCGAAGATGGCCCCTTCGAAGCTCTATACGGAAGGAGGTGCGAACACCATTTTTGTGGGATGGTGTTGGAGATCGAAAACTTTTGGTCCCGATCTTATCGAGATTCCAAGAGAAAGTCAAGCTGATTCGAGATAGACTCAAGGTAGCTCGATCGAGGCGTAAGAGTTATGCCGACAAGAACGCAAGGAAGTAACTTACGAAGCGGGAGACCGGCATATCTTCGTGTGTCCCCACTTCATGGAATCAAGAGGTTCGGTGTTAAAGGAAAGTTAGCACCCGGTTCATTGGCCCTACAAAATCCTCGAGCGTCGTGGAGAAGTTGCTTACAAGTTGGAATTGCGGAAGGATTGTCCGGAGTTCATGATGTCTTCCATGTTTCTCAGCTGAAGAAATGCCATGCCAACATGGCCGATATTCCGTTGAGAGACACAGTGCCCCTAGAGGCCATACAACTCGACAAAGTGATCTAACTTATGAGGAGAAACCCGTCCGAATTCTCGAGACTCATGAACAGAGTCACCCGCAGCAAGATCATCAAGTTTTGCAAGGTGTTGTGGAGTCATCATTCCGAGGAGGAAGCCACCTGGGAGCGAGAAGAAGACCTCCGCCGAGACCACCCACACCTATTTGCTAGCCAACCCGAATCTCGAGGGCGAGATTCATCTTAAGGTGGGTAGGTTTGTAACATCCCAAATTTCCCATTTGGAATGTTTTACAATTATAGCTAAGCATCTATGCATATTGTTTGAAATTGAGTGGCATTTGAAGTTTCAGAAGATTTTGAGTTGATGGAATTTGAATTTGAGTTGGCAGTTGAAATTTGTTTCAAATCAATGCCTGACAAATACTTGAGAAAAAGTATGAGAGGAGCAAACATGACACTCCAAATATGTCAGAAGAAAATGTTGCCAAAAAGTTTTAATTCAAATTTGATTTTATTTGGGATTTTTAGAAAATTGTTTTTTTTAGTTTGAGTTTTGCCCCTGAAAAAATGTTCAAATTGTAGGGAATATTCCCCTGATCATTTTGATATATATATGTCCCATATAAAATATATATATTAAATATATTATCTCTCTCTCTCGATTCAAAAAAAATAGAAAAGGAAAACCCCAGCGCCACAGAATAACTGCCCAACCAGCGCCGAGGCAGCCCACCATGTGCAGCCCAGCCCGGCGGCCAAGCAGACCAACCAGCGCTGCCCAGCCCTTGCCGAGCCCCACCGCCCCGATCCATGGCGCCGAAACCCCTTCCCTCGGCTAACCGGACCAATTCCCCCTCTCTCTCCCACTGACGCGCGGACCCCACCCCCTTCTTCTTCCTCCCCAAGCCAACCCGCGCCGCCGCCTCGCTGGAATCCCGGAGATCCCGGGATCTCCTTCCTCGATCCGCCCCCTCGCCCAAGTCGACGCCCCCCCTATAAATACCACGCCCCTCGACCCGTTCCCCCACTTCCCCTCGAGCCCTCTCCCTCGCCGCAATCCGTCGCGAACCCGAGCCCGCCTTGCGCCATTGCTACCACCCCGCCGTCTCGACCCCCGAGCTCCACCGAGTCCACCACCGACCCCCTCGCTCCGCCAAGACTCACGGAGGCCTCCGCCGTCTTCCCCGACCACCGGAGCCGCCGCGCCGTCGTCGCCCGAGCCGCCGTCGACCGTCGCCGTCGTCGCCACCGCGGTGAGTCACCGGAATGCCTCCCCACCGTCCGATCCAATATCTAGGGTTTAGATTAGAAGTAGCGAAGGGGTAGGTTTTAGTTTAAAAACCCGGTTTTAGTTTTGGTTTTTATTTAGGTTTAGTTGGACCGGCCCGACTCGGTTTATTTTCCGCGGGCACGCTTTAGCTATATTACGCCTGAGCGTTAGATAGGCCCACTAGCACCAGTTTTTCTTTTAGTTTTATTTTTTCGTTTCTGTTTTTAACAGAATAGTTTCAGTTTTGTAAAATCCATATCTTTTAATCTACTTAATTTTTTTAATTGATTCTTTTTTTGTTAGTTTGCAAATTTGTTGTAGTTTCTGTAGAAAATATGTTTAGTCATGTTAAAATTATTAGAAATTGTTTTATTTTAGATTTAGGCAGATTAGTAATTCTGCTATAAAATGAGTTAGGATTATTTTATTTTAGTGATTCTTTTGTCACTACTTTATTTTGACCTTGCCTAACCGTAGGAATTTATTTGGGCATTTTAGATTTAATAAAAAAATGTTTTAATCAAAACCATGTGCTTCTTATTTATTTAACTAGTTACTGTTTTCCTATTGTTTTATTTAGCAAATAATTTTATTTTTCCTATGTGATAGTTTATTTTAGGTTAGTTTATGTAGTTTTAGAACATGAACTTTTATTTACAATAAATAGAATTTTTATTTTAGTTTTTCTTGCTAGAATTGTTATAGGCATAATAGGAGTTCTATAATAGCTTTTGATGTGATTCTTTTTGCTCCTAGTTGCATGATGTTTTCCTTCATTAGTTAGCAAAACCCATGCTTAGGTTCTGTTAAGAAAAATTTGGTTGTGTAAAACTATTTCTTAATTGTTGTTTGATGTGGTGAAAACATTGATTTGGATTTCTTGGTTTTCTTTGGGTTTTGATTCGATTGTTTTGTGTGTTTCATATTAGCAAGCTGTTATGTTAAGTAATCGTATGTGTGTATGCTTATATGATTGTTGTTTGCCTCGGTAGAATTTCCGAGTCTGAAGCTTGCTATCACGAGTCCCTAGCCTTGAAGACCGTCAAGCAAGGCAAGTCACTTGACCATGTTTACTTTTACAATACCTATGATTTTATTGCATTAGAATTATACCTCCCACCATGCATGCAGTAGGAGAATTTTAAGTTATGTTCTTGAGTAGTATCATGAGGTAGGATGAAACCAATCCCCTTGTTACCATGGCCCGGACGAAGTAGTTTATTTTGCTATGCTCAGAGGCGGGGTTGGTTGAGTGATTCATAAGGGAGATGTGAGAGTCAAGATGATGACAACCCCATGACTTCAAGCTCAAGATGGACTTCAAAATTCACTCTTTGGGTGGAGACGTTGTTGTGGGCACCTGGAGAAAACCAGCGGTTGGCGGGATGCATGGAGAAGCTCCATGACATCTTGCGGAAAGCTTCACCCAGCCACGAAGAGACGGATGGATACCCCATTGACGGAAGCTTACTGTGCAGCCGCAAGCCATTATGGGCTCGGCTTGGTCAACCCTAGGTGTGACTCTGGCGGACGGTGCTACGAGATGTAGAAGAAGCGGTAGGATTGGATGGGTACGGCGGTGGC
This sequence comes from Aegilops longissima, assembly GCA_021605205.1. Taxonomy (NCBI): domain Eukaryota; kingdom Viridiplantae; phylum Streptophyta; class Magnoliopsida; order Poales; family Poaceae; genus Aegilops; species Aegilops longissima. The sequence goes on from CM038678.1 coordinate 448,683,813, forward strand.
GGAGGAACTCTTGGAAGACCCTGTTTGCGTTCGTCCGTCTTCAAACACCATGAAGTGCGAAGACTTAAAGGAGGAATGATTCTTGCGGGTAAAGTCATAAACCTCTGCAGAGTGAAGATCTAATCGGTTAGCCGTGTCCCGATTCTGGACAATTTGAGCCTCTGGAACCTGGAGTATTTCGGATATCTCAACACCAAACTTAAGTAATTAATTGAGGGGGTTATTTAATAATTGGGAATGAGACATTGGTTGGCGGAACCATCTCAATAACTACCAACATTTTGTAGTATTTGCAAACAAGTCCATTGTTGTAGGGAAAAACTGGCTTTTTCGCAAAAACAATAAAACTTAGAGCCCCACAGCCAAATTGCATATAGTGTTAGTAATAATTCATTGTTATTCTCTCTTCATGACTTGCCGGCATATTCAAAATGCTGACCTACACGGCTGCAACATCTTATGTTGCAGAGGAGTTTTCCGATCAGGAGTGAGGCTACGATCCACGCTTGGCGATTGCCCTATGGAGTCGGATGGACTCGCTATTCGTCTACGCTTCCGCAGCTTTATTTAGTTTATTTCTCATGAGTTGGCCTTCGGCCGAATTTATTATCTTGTAATAAAGACTCGATATGAGAATCATGTAATAAATTCAGGTGTGATTGAACTTTGAATCTTTGCATCAATGTACTGTGTGTGCCAGCATGATCTTGGGATGGTACAGCTACACAGAGACTTGACCGTTTTCGGGTCGGGTCGCTACAGATTGTGCCCCGGTTGAGCTGTGTTAAGCACCTCAGTGGAGAAAACTAAAACTGACCTTCATGATAGGGCGAGAGCCGGTCGCTGTTCAAGAGGTTTTCGAGTCCCTAAAGACTTATGCCGCTTAGAGCGAGGAGTCGGCATTGTCCGGCCTAGGCGTGGATAGCGCCCCGAACTCGGTCTTCCGAACATCAGGGGCTTCGCCGAAATTTAAAATTATAGAATTCTATGGCTAAGTGAGAGTGTTCAAGCATTATAGTCCGGTTGCCTTGTTCGTTGCGTTGAGCGCCTCCCTCGAAGGACCCAAGAATGGGAACAAGAGCGCTCAAGTTTATCGAACACCCCACACTTTCGTGGCATGATGGGATTTGAAGCCGACGACTCGCCATCTCTCAAATTTAATAAACGGCCGCACAGAAGGTAATATTTTAAATTCAAAAGTGTTGCTTAGCGCATATGAACAAGTTTTCAGCATACAAGATAACAAATGCGTGTCTACTAAAAAATTACATCTTTGGAGCATTCACCCGCTATAAGGCGGGCACCCTTCAGGACGCCCTCATAATACATTTCACGCTTGCGATGCTCCTTGCCTGGTGGTGGTCCGTCCGTCACAAGCTTCTCAGCGTCCATCTTGCCCCAGTGCACCTTAGCACGGGCAAGGGCCCTACGGGCACCTTTGATGCAGACGGAGCGCTTGACGACTTCAGCCCATGGACAGGCGTCCACCAGCCGCCTCACCAGCCCGAAGTAGCTCCCAGGCATGGCTTGTTCGACCACCTTATGGAGCTCGACCAGCTGCTTCAACTGGTCGCTTAAGGGCACCGGGTGTCCGGCCTCAGCATATTGAGACCAGAACACCTTCTCCGTCGAGCTTCCCTCCTCGGCTCGGTAGAATGCGGCAGCATCGGACACACTGCGGGGCAGATCTTCGAATGCTCCTGGAGAGCTCCGGATTCGGGTAAGTAACAGATAATTCACTTTCACAAGCTTGCTTTGCATATAGAATGCCTTACCCGCCGCTATCTTCTTCATCACCTCAATTTCCTGGAGGGCTTTTTGGGCTTCGGCCTTAACGGCTTTGGCGTTCTCAAGGGCCGAGGCGAGCTCGGACTCTCGAGTCTTTGAGTCACGCTCCAAACTCGTGTTTTTCCACGAGAGCACAGAGCTCTCGCCCACCTCCGCCACCCGCGCCTCCTGCTTCTCTCGCTCGGTGCGCTCCGCGGCCGCATTGCTTTCGGCCTTGGACACCGCTTCCTTCAGGGTCGCCACCTCGTTCATGGCCCCTGCAATATTCACGTTATTCCTGTCATTTTTTGCAACCACATCTTTTAAATACTCCCATAAGGTATTACTTACCTTCCTTGTCCTCGAGCTGCTTTTTGGCAAGGCCGAGCTCGTTCTCGGACCGCTCGAGGCTCTGCTTCAATGCATCAACCTCCATGATCGGTCTGGCAGAGGTCAGCAGCGCAACCTGCATTCCCATATTGACATACTTATGTTAGACTCATGCATATATCTTTTTGATCCTCAGTTCGAATTTTCTTTCCGAACACCAAACTGAGCATCAGGGGCTACTGTCTATGCGGTAATATTTTTACATATCTTAAATACATACCTCAAAGCCTGTTAGAAGGCTAGCAGAGCTTTAGTCAGCTCGCTCTTGGCGGACTGAACTTTCGGATCCTGCGCTCATAACGGTGCGGTGCTCCTCGTCGATGGAAGCGCGATTAAGCGCCTCCATCAAATTATCCGTGCCTTCGGTTGGGCCGGAGGTCACCGGCGTCGCAGATCTTGCCCTTCTTACGAAGGGTGCGCTGCCGGACTCCGGAACCATCGAAGGTTCGATGCGAGTCCGCACAGGGCCGGACTTAAAGCCCTTTGGGGTTTTATCCCCTTTGCGCCCGGAGTCCGGGAGGTCGCCTTGCGGCCCCTCCAGGGCCACCTCCTCCTGGCTGGGCCCCTTTTGGGACTCCACCTCGGCGTCATCCGTGGCGGGAGGAGACGAGGCGGTCGGAAGTGAGGTGCTATTCACATCCGACGAATCCAGGGAGCCGCTCATCTCCGCGTCGAGCCCGTCCTTGGGCGGACTGCATGGTTATATTCGGCGTTAGAAGATGTTGTGCGACAAATGGAACGCCATGAGTTATTCTGGTGTCCGGACACTTAAGATTTCGCCAGGGGCTTGGTCCTCGGTGGCCACTCCTCTTCGCCGTCGTTGGCGTTGGTGGTATAGTCCAGAGGAAGGGTCCTTCCCTTCTTGGACCCTCCGGCCTCCCGGTTAGGCGGCCTTCCTTTTCTTCTCTCCCCCCGCTGGGGGAGAGGCCTCTTTTTCCTCCTCCTCATCTTCGCGGGAGGAGTACGCCTCGGAGTCATCGGACGATGAGTCCGACAACACCTGGCGCCGGGAACTCCTTCGGGAACTCCTTCGAGTTCCCGTGGCCTTCTTTTCCGGCACCACGTAAGGTGGCGGAACCAGCAGCCCCGTCAATCGGGCGTCCGCTGGGTCTTCTGGCAAGGGATCCGGACAGTTAACCTATCCGGACGTCTTTCGCGATCTGTCAAAAATAAGGAGTTTTAGATCCCGCATAGAGTCAAACTATGAAAAAGAGTCCTGTAAAGGGTAAAATAGCTTACCTCGCTGGCTTGATGCGCGAGAACCTCGGCGCATATGAACGGCACCTTCGGGCATCTTCGTACATAGTGTGAAGAGCCGGCTCAAGGTTCGGTGCTGTGCGGATCAAACTCCACAAGTTGAAGGCCCGTTCTTTGGCATGGGAGGATCCGGCGGATGAGCATAACCTGGACTACGTTGACAAGCTTGAGCTTCTTGTCCACCAGGTTTCGGACGCAGGTTTGGAGTCCGGTCAGCTCTTCCGAATTACCCACGCCCGTATTGATGAGAATCCCGGAATAAGGGGATACGATCTCTGCTTCGACAATACGTGCCAAGGAAACTGCCTCGCTAAACGCGCTGAGGTGGGACAGTAAAAACGATTCGAATAAAGGCTTGGACGTGGTGTGATATCACGCTGCAGAATACGTCAGCAGATTGAACTTGTGTAAATATTATTCTCTCTACGGTGGTATGTGGAACTTATTTTTCAGAGTCGGACACTATCCTTGTGTTCAAAATCTTCTATGAAGAATTCGGAGGAGGAACCCGCCTTGCAATGCCGAAGACAATATGCTCGCCGGACTCGTCGTCATTGAAGCCTGGTTCAGGGGCTACTGAGGGAGTCCTGGATTAGGGGGTGTCCGGATAGCCGGACTATAACCTTTGGCCGCACTCCTGGACTATGAAGATACAAGATTGAAGACTTTGTTCCGTGTTCGGATGGGACTTTCCTTGGCGTGGAAGGCAAGCTTGGCGATACGGATATGTAGATCTCCTACCATTGTAACCGACTACTGTGTAACCCTAACCCTCTTGGTGCCTATATAAACCGGAGGGTTTTAGTCCATAGGACGAACAACAATCATACCATAGGCTAGCTTCTAGGATTTAGCCTCTCTCATCTCGTGGTAGATCTACTCTTGTACTACCCATATCATCAATATTAATCAAGCAGGAGTAGGGTTTTACCTCCATCGAGAGGGCCCGAACCTAGGTAAAAACATCGTGTCCCTTCTCTCCTGTTACCATCCGCCTAGACGCACAGTTCGGACCCCCTACCCGAGATCCGCCGGTTTTGACACCGACAACGGGGGACAAAGTTTTGGCAAGTGTTGGACGTGGTGTGCGTAGATGACAATTGGGACCCACATGTCAATAAAGGCAGAGGCAAAAAATTTGGAGATATTTTCTCTGCACAGGTGGAATCGAACCCGGGCGGAACAGCTGTCGGGTAGTGTCACTCGGCCACTAGGCTAGTTAAGTTGTTTCGTTACTAATAAGGCACTTCCTCAGGTGGTCGGATCTCCTCCTGTGCCTTTGTGCACTCGCCACGACGCCGCTGTCTGCCATTGTGAACATGCTAAACAAACGAGAGGAATATGGAGAGGGCTGTGCGTGGAGAGGCGGACAGTCGGGACCCACCAGGTCTATGGCCGTACGCAAGCAAGTGCCTCATTGAAAAAAAATACTTCCTCCTAATGCTATACTGACGTTGGGGCCCACGGGTTTGTCAACATAGTTACATTTTTTTAGGTGCTTCAACGTAGTTACTATAGGAGATAAATTCACAACGAAGCCGGGGAGCTGGCAGGTATCATTTATTATCACTGGGGCAGCAAGTATCAGCTGGGTTTTGGCTGCCCCGTCTAGGCTTTCTTTTTTCACATGCGCAACCCACGACCTCAGATGGGAGGTCCATAGGCCTGTTTGTATTTTCTTGAGGGCCGTCATGTATCGACCGGCCTATGGACCTCCTATCTGAGGTTTTATTTTTTCTCAAACATCGGCAGCCCAATTTATGTATTTTTTTGAAGAAAACGCATAGGTTTGTTCTATTTTTCTATATAAGAATAGGAACACCTGGTCCAACTTATGTTTCCCTTCTAACTATATTATATATATTTAAATTGTTTTATATGGTATTATATATTATTGTTATTGTCATCATATATTTAACAGATACTTACATATGTAAGAAAACAATATCCCACATATTATTAACTTATAAAAATAATTTCTTAACAATAAAATCCTAGATTTTCTTGGCAACGAAAATCCTGGTGATTGTGTACAAAAGCTTGGTAACATTTAAGGACCAATATAATAATAAATCACTTATTATTTAAATATATATATATATATATATAACAAAATGCTCAGCCCCTGTTTATTTTTTGATAACATTGCTGCGCCCACCCCAACATTATAATTAGAATCAGCCCAGCAAAATCGTGTATTTCGAGAAAGTGCAAATGGCCAATAATTTTTAGGAAAAACATAAATGGGACACATGGACGCTACATTATTTGTTCACCCAGCCCAGCTAATGAACTGTAATTCAAAAAAAAGATCAAATTGACTGTAAATTCTACCCCGTAAAAAAAAGACTGTAAATTCTGAAAAAAATAGGTTGAATACGTGCCACATTTTTGGAGGCTGAAATGTGGGCCAATAGGTCGAAGCCAATGCAAGTCGTTGTCAACTTAGTCAACAAATGATTTTAACATTGTTAGCCGTTGGATTTACATCCAACGACCGGCATCCATCTTCAATCTCTCGTCTTCTTCCTCCAGCGCCGCCGGGACCATCTGCTCCTGCCTCCTGCTGCTAGCAGCTCTGCTTAGCACGCTTCACTGTGAAGCGCTACTCCACCGTTGGCCAGGCCATCCCTCCACCCCTCCACACCTCCTGTTCTTCTCCACCGACTGCCAAACGACACCGCACCAGAACCAGTTAACCCTCGTACACCTCTCCGTCTGCGACTCTACTCTCGCGTCTTCCCATCTCCGGCTCGTTGCTGTCCGGGGCCTCGCCGTCGTCCACCACCTTGGATGCGCTCGGCGCGGAGTGGTCAACGTGGTCAACAAACGATACCATCGGAAGTAGACTATGCGTGGCGAGGCTGACAGCTGGGTCCAGGGCCACACGCAAGGAAATGCCTCCTTATTAGGCGCAAAATAATGATTCCTCCACCTAACAGCTGGGACCCACCGGAAGGGCCTCTCTATTTCACGAAAAAAACATTCCCACCGCTGATAGGTCGAACCTACCAGCTATATCTTTGCACGCAAGGAAGTACCTCCTTATTACGCACAAAACAAATGAATACCCCCCTGTTAGCTGGGACCCACAATAGTGGGAAGCTGACTTGTGGGCCAACAAAGTTGACGGGGATGGAGGGCTTTGTCAACTTAGTTAATATGAACGATTCTAGCTCCAGTGACCGTACGATGTCCATCCAGGGGCAGTAGTGCTTCTTAAACCTCTAGTCTTCTTGCTCCAGCCGCCCAAACCAGCGCCGGTCGTGCCTCGTGCTCCACGGCTCCCGTGGCGGCTGCGATCTTGTGAGGCCTCACCACCCCTACTACTCTCACTGCTGCTGGCCAGGCCATCCTCTACTCACCCACACCCCCTGTTATTCTGCGGCGACGGCAGCCTCACACCGCAGCGAACTAGTGAACCCTCATACTCCTCTACGCATGGGCATCCACTGCCGCGTCTTCCCCGGCTCCGTGTCGTCCCCTTCCTAGGCCTCGCCGTCGTCCACCGTCCTGGTGCTCCCGGCCTGGCGTGGTCAAGCGTGGTCAAGGCGGCTTCCATCGGACATGGACTGCACGTGGAGAGGCCGACGGTGGGTCCATGGCGCAGAAAGAAGTGCCTCCTTATTATGCGGAAAATAATGATTCCTCCACGACGGCGAGGGACCCACCGGACGGCAACCGTATTTCACGAAAAAAAACGTTTCCCCCTGACTGCTGGGACCTACCAGCGACATCTTCGCACGCAAGGAAGTGCGTCCGGGCAAAAAACCGATTCGCCCCCCTGACTGCTGGGACCCACCAGCTACATCTTCGCACTAAAGTGCCTGACAGTCGGGACCCACCTGGTCGAAGCGTACGTAGCGTTGTCATTCTGGTTGCGAACGTGTACGTACATACTGGTCGATGTAGAGGCGCGCACGTGTCGTAGTAGAGGCGCGCACGTAGCATGTACACGTATGTACAGCGGTCAGGGTGCAAGAAAGTAAATATGGCCACGTACGTACATACGGGCGGGGTCTCGAAGGCCTACTCGCGCGTACGTATGGCCAGGGCTCGTGTACATGGCTGGGTCGGAATGGAGAAACAGCGTCGTCGTCGTGTTCATGAGGGCTTGGACGGAACAGCCGATGGAAACGAGGCCTGACGTACCGCAGAACAGAGGAAACGGCTTTGTGTTCGACCGGCCACGTTCGAAACGGGATCATGTTCATCGAGAGGGTGCGCGTGCCGCAAAGCGGAGAAACAGACCTCCTACGGTCAAAACGGGGGTCCTATTGATCGGGAGGGGTGTGGCGTACGCAAAATGGAGAAGCAGACTTGTGTTGGAGCACTACGGTCAAACGGGGTCCTGTTCATTGGGAGGGTGTGGCGTCGCAAAGCAGGACTCCACGGATCTGTTCATCTCCACCGTCGACCCCCTCCAGCCTCCACGGGCTACTGTTCATCCACCGTCGACCTCCTCCAGCCTGCACCAGCGACTGTTCATCCACGGGCTCCTGTTCATCCAACCTCCACCGCGCGCAACTCCACCGACTACTGTTCAACCAGCCCTCTCCACGGGATCCTGTTCAACCACCCCTCCACGGGGCTACTGTTCATCCAGCCCTCCATTGTCTACTGTTCATCCAGCCCTCCACGGGGTGGTCCTGTTCATCCAGCCCTCCACAGGGTCCTGTTCATCCAGCCCCAACCGGCTTGATCGATCGGGGTCCTGTTCATCCACCCCCACCAGGAACTGTTCATCCACCCCCCCAATGCTCCTTGTTCATCGAGGCGGCATCGATCGGCTTGATTAGCAGCGAGAGCGAAGAATCGCTCAATCGTGTTCAGTTAACAGCCATCGATCGATCGCTCGGGTTCGGTAACGTGTAGCCTGCAATGCAATCGCTCGGGTTCAGTTGGAGCCCAACGCCTCACTCGGGTTCAGTTAGAGCCCAATGCCTCGCACCCACGCGCGTGCGTGTACGAGAGAAACACACATCACTCGGCCCCGACCACACACCATAACCAGGAACACCCCGATATTTTCCTCGCCCTCGCTTCTACCATGGTTTTTTCCGTCATGGATGGCCCAAAGAATGTCATGCAGCTGCATCTCCGGCCCGCCCAGGATGAAAAGTCCATTTTCTGTCATGATTTTTTGTAATAGAAGTAGGAGCCCACCACATCTATGATGATATCGGGTTTTGTCACAAATATCATCATAGAAGTGTCATAAGTATGACAGAATTTTTTTCGTTCGGCCCAAAATGTCACGGATGTGTCTTTTTTTGTAGTGACATTAAACTTCCATTCGTGGGTGATTAATATGTTATTTCTCTGCAGCATCCTTTGTTAGTCCTTGAAGAAAATAGTTGGGAGGAGCAGGTTGGAGAAAACATTGTTAGTGAGCATACACAATTTGAAGCAGAGCTAGATGAAGGCGATGTTGCGTCTAATGTTGAAGTTGAAAGACTACATCGTATACATGAAGAGCCAATTACGTACTTGCGGCTGCATAGGATTGGCGCGGATGGCAGATCGATGAAGAGGAGAAGAATCGATGGCTAACTTTGGAACATGGAAATTGGATATGGTAGATGTGTTTCATATTTCATTTTGTGTGTCAACATAGTTGGCATTTTTTATTGGGTTTAAATTAGAAGATATTTTCTATTCTGTAGTAAGTAGATTTCAAATGTTGTGGCCAAGATATGTTAGTAAGCATGTTGTATAAAATTGCAGCTACTTCTTATGTAATGGTTTATCAATTACATATTTCAGTGTAATGAAATGACTCAGTGGTATGTCATTTCCTTCAAATTAATAACCTCTCACATGATTGTTATGCGGCAGCATTAAAATGTATTAAGTAATTATACTTGCTGATCTATCCCCTGAAAGAATGCATTGTACCAGAAGAAAGCTAGAACTATAAAGAAAATCATTTCATATTCCACTGAGCCAATGTACATGGTAACTATGAAAACATCAGCTGTTGGAACTATACTATATACTATAGAATTTCAATTTCCACAGTGTACATATGTAATCGAATTTTCACGTTTCACTTGCATAAGTTGTGCAAATTAAGTACAAGTAGCAGATGTCGTGGAATTGTCACGGCAGATGTCCTAGTGTAAGGACTTAGTCGCGAGGCCAACGCATCTATGTGGTAGCTTGAGAGGGTTTGATCGGGACGAGAGACGCAACACGCAAGACAAGGATTTAGACAGCTTCAGGCCCCGGGAAATACCATCCGGTAATAACCCTACATGCTGTTTGTGGCTAGGTCTCATTATGATCATGAGAGAGTCGTCGGTAAGCCGGCTCTTTGTGTCTAGCCCTAGAGATTGTTTTTGTTTTCCTCTCCCTCTTTGGGGAGCCCTGCCCCTCTTTATATAAGTTAGAGGAGCGGGTTACGTGCGGAGTCCTAGTAGGACTAGGACTAGCCTATCTTCTACTACAAGTCAGATACAAGTCCGGGTCTTGATTCCTTGTAAGGGAAATATTCCTTACACCTTTCTTCTTAAGTCGGCCCACCATCACATGAACCGGCCTACTGGGCCTTGGGCCTTGTCGTCCGTTTGACCCGCCCGCCGGGTCTCCAGTGAGTCACAATGTCCAGGCGGGTTATATGTAAACCGCCATGTCCAGGCAGATCGCCAGTGAGTCACCTAGCTCCAGCCGGGTCTTCTGGTGAATCGCCAAGTCCGGCCGGGTCATAACTCCGGCTGGGTCATACCGCGGGGTATATCCCCGACATTAGCCCCCAGTTTAATTTGGATTTATCCATGTTAAACTGATCCTGCAAAATAAACACCAGAACAACTTTGACAGGTTGTGCTCCGGGTTAAAAATTCTTGTAAGCCGGCACCTGATCATCCCTAATTCCTTGTGCTCCGGGTTAAATATTCTCCTGAGGCAGGACCTGATTATCCTTAAGTCCAATTGTCATTTCCTTCATCTAGAAAATCCGGTTCAAATAAGATAGCTTCATACTTAATTTGTTGATGTTGGTTTCTCACAGAAAAATATTATGAAGAATAATCCACTTGAGTCGGCTTCCAAGGCGCTGGGTTAAATAATTTTGGTCTTCAAATACTCATCTGATATTCAGCCAGCTTGAAGATGTAAAACTTGCCGGTTTATCATTACCAAAAACTGCCGGATTATAAAACAGACAATGCCGGGTCATAATTGTTGTTGACACCGGTTTATGTAATTGATCCTCCTGATTTGCTCAAAACTGATAATTTGAAGATTTTTCTCCCTTATATCCATATTACCTGTAGCCCCCAAGTCTTGAGTAGAACAAAGTGATGGTTTAAGACTTGCTCCAATAAATGTCGCAACCTTGAAGAAATCCGGTTTATTCATCTCAATCATATAAACTGAATATTCCACACATGTAGCCCCCAAGTGCCGGGTTGTCATGCTTGCAGCAAACTGGGACTTGTAATTTCTTTATGCTCATGAAAATTTCAACCAGTGTAGCTCCCAAAGGCCGGGTCATTATGCAATAATGAGCAGGGACTTTGTAGATATAACCATGTAAATTTGAACAGCAATGTGTAGCCCCCAAGGGCCGGCTTAGTAAGATAATACTGAGCCGGGACTTTGTATACAATTGATAATAACATCATATAATATAGTCTCCACCATGGGGCTTGAACCCACGTCCACAAGGTTAAGAGCTTTGTACTCCACCAACTAAATAGTGGACCGTTCAACATAATGTACTAATGCTTGTGTACCTTGAATTTTTGACAGGAGCAATTGGTAGCCCCCAAGGGCCAACTCATTTAGAATATGATGAATCGGTTCTTCAATAAGTTGAGCAAAAAATGAATTTGCATTAGCCCCCAAGTGTCATGGCGCATGCTTGCAGCGACATGAGACTTGCATATTTGATGTAACCTTAACTTGAATAATGTAGCCCCCAAGTGTCGGGTCGTAAGCCCGCAGCGACTCGGGACTATTCATTCCATTGTAGAATAAATCATACCCATTGATAGAAATAATAGCCGTTGCGCTAAAGCGACTTTGAAAACCTCAATCATAGCACTGGTTATTGATAATCACAATAGAAATCCAGCCATGTTGGCTATTCGAGTTTTGAATAATATAATCCGGTATGAAAACCTCAATCATTCAATATCATCATGAAAATCCAGCCAGTTTTGGCTATTAAAGATTTGAATACCTCATCGGTTGACAAGTAAATCCGGAGTTTAAATACTCAGAGGCTCTTGGCTGATGGCAATTTATCGCCTCCATTGTAAGCCAAATTTTTATAACCCGTGACTTATAGCCTTTGAGAAAAATCCAGAGCGGATCATCATTTTGAAGCATCAACTTTGGTAATGAGCTTGAACTTAATCATTTATATGTCATATTTCTGCAAATCCTGCAAAGATTTTAAACAACATATGCCCTGGCGACTTATCGTCAAAAACCAGGCGGGTAACCACCAAATGTAGTCTTATCCTGCACACAAGTAGATCACAAGAACCCTTGGCGGTTTACATAGTAGGGTCATAATAGCTCATATATAACCACTTGTGATATTGAATTTGTCTTTGCTGGTTTACATGACCTGTGTAGTAAGGGTGATAACCCAATCCTTAGAATCAATGCTTCCATATAAATGATGGTTGTCATAAGCTGGCGACTTATAGTCAAAAGTCAAGCCGGGTTAATCATAAAACACTTATATACATTTGAGATATAATCCCCAAAAGGTCTCAAGTTAAGTAATTGTGGCTACAATAAACTTTACTAGAGATAGAATAAAACTTTTTGAGGCTTCTGATTCAGATACGATCAATAAACCGTTCCAAAGGGGTTAAGCTAAGATTCGAATACGATCATATAGCCCCCAGTGGCTTTGGCGATGCCGATCAAATGGGTATCGACAGCTATGCTCTCTTTGGTTCGAATACGACCTATGTTTGAACAGGAAGCCCCCAAGTGACCATAAGAGTTGTTTAATGACACTGGTTCGAATACAACCCACGTCAGACCCAAAGGGATTAAGCTATGATTCAGATATGATCAAGAAGCCCCCTAGTGGGTTTGGCAGTATGCCAATCAAGAGGGTATCGACAACTATGTTCTCTTTGGTTCGAATACGACTTATGTTTGAACAGGAAGCCCCCAAGTGATCATATAAGTTTTGGCATTGCGCCGATCAAGAGGGTACTGATAGCTATGCTCGATGAGCAAGAAGCCCCCAAGTGATCATAATAAGATAAGCCGTAAGGCAGGATACCCAAGTTTGAACCGCATATCATGGCAGCAAGTTCTTTTGGCAACCTTTAATTTTTCTGAGAACTCGAACTTGCAAGAGATTAATGCTTTTTGAACCGGAACTTTAAACCGGATTTGAAAGCTTTAAAAATTTGTGAAGGACAAATTTACCTTGAGCCAGATTTTGAACCGGATTTGAGAGCTTCAAAAATTTGTCAGGGACAAATTTACCCTGGGCCAGCTTTTGAACCGGATTTAAGAGCTTCAGTGCTTTGTGGGAGAAAGATGTCTCTTGAACCGGATTTTAAACCGAGTCCTTATTTTGAGCGGAAATCTTGACAGCTTTTAAATTTTCATCGATCTAGCGATAATCTCCGGGGCCGGGTTATTTTTCCCTTTAATGACACTGGAGTTCTTGAATTCATTGAAACCGGCTAATTTTGCCGAGTCATATAATTGTAGCCCCCGAGTCTCAAGACGATTTGAGGAGTTGGCTTGAGATTCTCCATAATTAACCGTGATATAGAGTGGTTTGAATCCTGCATGGGACAACTTGCAAACCAAAGTAATTGCTCTTTTGAAGAAAATAATATGTAATATAAAATATATTGGATGGATTTCACCTGATATGTTAGGCTAGTGATTATCCACGAAGGTTGAGGTGATTGCGGCGGGTTATAAATGATCCCGTATGAACCATGTCAAGACCTTCGCCAATGGTTCCTTCAACTGGCTGTTTGAAGTTAACCAAACCGTAGTGCGGCGACTTGTGCACCTATCCATTGAGCCATCCAGTGCAGACGGCGGTTGATAATATATGATAACTTGCCTCCAATTTGTTGGAAGATAAACCGGGCTTCCCAAGTAGTGACTTGCTCATACTCAATAAACAGCTCATCCAGAAAAATGCGGCCCGGTGTGTTGATGTAGACCAGGCCGCGAGAGACGGGCCGTAAAAACGACCGCAACATCAAAGGCGGCTCAGACAGATGAATCAACCGTGGTGCTATAAACCGGTGCGGGCTGGTAAGTTGTCCTCCTTGTTGTAAGTCGGCGTGGTCGTAAGAGACGGCCACGACGTTGTAAGCCGACGCGGTCACGAGAGACGGCCACGGCGTTGTAAGCCAGCGCGGTCGCAAGAGACGCCCACGGCGTTGTAAGCCGGTGCGAGAGTCCGTTGAGTAACGACGACCACCTGTGCCAAAATATGTTGGCGTGCCTCCACCTCCGCGGTATAATATCACTTTTTGTCATGAATAATTGCCCTGCATAAACAATATTGCAGACCAAGGCAAAGATAAACTTGTACTTTCACAAAAACAACATGTGATAATAAAACAAACTTGGATGGATACCACCTGATTCGTTTAGGCCGAAAATAATCCGCCATGAAGTTGATGATCCCTAGGTGAAACTGAAATCCCTCACGGGTGAATCGGCCGCGGGAACAAACAGATAAACCGGCCATGGCGTTTGTAAGCCGGTGCGGACGAACAAGTTGTCCTCCACGGTGTAAGCCGGTGAGGACTGAACCGGCCGCGAGGGCGGACGGGCGAGTCGTCCGTGGCATTGTAAGGTGGTGCTGACAGGCGAGCCGGTCGGCGCGTTGATATGAACCGGACCGCAGGGGCGATGGCTGTATATAACAACACAATAGGCAGAGTGGTTGTTTTCAAAAATTAATAAATATTGATAAAAGTAAACTGGATGGATATCACCTGGTATTTTTTGCCGGATGTTGGCGCTGGATAATGCATAGTGCTGCTTTTATTTTTTGACAAAAAAATTAATTGGTTTTGTGTCTTCTAGTGCATGAGCTCTCCACATAACCCGGCCGGCACTTTTTGAGACGGAATATTTGGAACCAGAACTTCTTGATAATCCGGCCGGAACCTTTGATAACCCAGAACTTTCTACCGGAACATCTTGATAATCCGGCCGGAACTTTTGAACCGGAACCTCTTGATAATCCGGCCGAAACTTTTGATAATCCGGAACTTTTAAACCGGAACCTCTTGATAATCCGGCTGAAACTTTTTGATAATCCGGAACTTTTCTGTAGCCTAAGTCGGAACTCTTTGATGACTCGGACGGAACCTTTCGGCGATTCGGCTGGAACCCTTCAGCGATTCGGACCGAACTTTTCGTCGAGACAATCGGAACTCTTTGGTGATTCAGACGGAACCTTTCGTCAAGGCGGTCGGAACCTTTCGCCGATTCAGACGGAACCTTTCATCGAGGCGGTCATAACTTTTTCGGCGATTTAGACGGAACCTTTCGTCAAGGCGGTCGGAACTTTTCGCCGATTCAGACGGAACCTTTCGTCGAGGCGGTCAGAACCTTTTCGGCGATTTAGACGGAACCTTTCGTCAAGGCGGTCGGAACGCGGTCGGAACTTTTTCGGTGAGCCAGCTGGAACTCTCCGACAAGTCGACCGGAACTTCTTCAATAAGCTGGGCAGAGCTTCTCGATCCCTGGGATAGCGCCCTTCAAGAACTCAACACTATCGTGCGCAGCCCCACGGTGGGCGCCAACTGTCGTGGAATTGTCACGGCAGATGTCCTAGTGTAAGGACTTAGTCGCGAGGCCAACGCATCTATGTGGTAGCTTGAGAGGGGTTGATCAGGACGAGAGACGCAACACGCAAGACAAGGATTTAGACAGCTTCAGGCCTCGGAAAATATCATCCGATAATAACCCTACATGCTGTTTGTGGCTAGGTCTCATTATGATCATGAGAGAGTCGCCGGTAAGCCGGCTCTTTGTGTCTAGCCCTAGAGACTGTTCTTGTTTTCCTCTCCCTCTTTGGGGAGCCCTGCCCCTCTTTATATAAGTTAGAGGAGCGGGTTACATGCGGAGTCCTAGTAGGACTAGGACTAGCCTATCTTCTACTACAAGCCGGATACAAGTCCGGGTCTTGATTCCTTATAAGGTAAATATTCCTTACACCTTTCTTCTTAAGTCGGCCCACCATCACATGAACCGGCCTATTGGGCCTTGGGCCTTGTCGTCCGTTTGACCCGCCCGCCGCGTCTCCAGTGAGTCACAATGTCCAGGCGGGTTATATGTAAACCGCCATGTCCAGGCAGATCGCCAGTGAGTCGCCTAGCTCCACCCGGGTCTTCTGGTGAATCGCCAAGTCCGGCCAGGTCATAACTCCGGCCGGGTCATACCGCGGGGTATATCCCCGACAGCAGACTTAACTTTTTTTACTAATTTTGTACAAATACAATTGAAAGGGAAGCAAATTAAATTTTAACTACTTTATTTTAAGAAATAGTTTATGTCGGTGGGAACGACACCTATGGGATCACTGGGACCCCTTCTATGGTTTGCGGGCGCGGGGTTGTGCAAAGAGCGGGTCTGGCAGGAAGCACAAAGATCGTTTACCCAGGTTCGGATCGCAAGGATGCGTAATACCCTAGTCCTGCTTTGGTGTATGTATGTGAGTGTTCTTGAGTTCTTGAGCTAGCTAGGGTCCGTGGGTAGCCCAAAAGATCCGAATCCTTCTCCTGGTCGCCTCGGGCCTCCTTTTATAGGCAAAGGGGTTGCCACAGTGGCACACAGGAGGTGGAAAGGTCTATAGTACATAAGCTTATCCCCTATCATTACGGGACAAGACACGTTAAATGTGCCCCCTTAGGGGTCCCGTTGCTTTATTAGAGATGGCAACGAGGCCCGTCGCGTCCGTCGCCGCCCCGCTCTGCTCCGACACGCGTCCAAGCCAATGATGCATGCAGTGCCATGTAGGCTGGCAGGCTGCTGAGATGGCGTGGTGGTAGGGTCTTCACGAAGAACTGCATGCCACCACGCAAGTGCTTGCTGAGTTGGCCTGGAAGCTGCATGTCGCCACGCAGGTGCTTGTCCAGCTGGTCGGGCTGGCAGCTGCATGGGAACAGCGGCGGAGTCTTGGTAGACGCGGGCCTCGCTGTGGCCCCGTAGGTGTCTTCAGCAAGATCCTTGCCGGGGCTATCGGTGTCAAAACCGGCGGATCTCGGGTAGGGGGTTCCGAACTGTGCGTCTAAGGTCGATTGTACCAGGAGACAGGGGACACGATGTTTACCCAGGTTCGGGCCTTTTCTATGGAGGTAATACCCTACTTCCTGCTTGATTGATCTTGATGGATATGTGTATTACAAGAGTTGATCTACCACGAGATCGTAATAGCTAAACCCTAGAAGTCTAGCCTGTATGACTATGGTAATGAGTATCCCCCTTTCCGGACTAAGTCCTCCGGTTTACATAGACACCGGGAGGATCTAGGGTTACATAAGGTCGGTTACAAAGAAAGGAATCTACATATTCGGCCACCAAGCTTGCCTTCCACGCCAAGGAGAGTCCCATCCGGACATGGGTGCAGTCTTCGGTCTTCGCATCTTCACAGCCCATCAGTCCGGCCCATGGCTAACAGGCCGGACGCCCGAGGACCCGTTAGTCCAGGACTCCCTTAGTAGCCCCTGAACCTAGCTTCAATGACGAGGAGTCCGACGCGCAGATTTGTCTTCGGCATTGCAAGTCGGGTTCCCTTCTTTCCGGATACTCCATAATGGTCTTCGGATGATCGAGTTTGGCGAGCAGCACATACTTCCACAGAGGGCATAATAATTTATGAATCCAATCCTCTGGCTACTTTTTACAATACGACATTATGTCAGTCCGTTCGTTATTTAGAACCGTTGTTTTTATTGACATGTTTTATGTCACCAGAGATCGTGTCCCCTTATTAAGGGATTCTTTTATCAACACATATGTGGGTAACCCAACTGTCCTTAGGGTACAACCCCTTAGGAATAGGCGAATTTTAAGGCCCGGGAGGAGGCGTTCGATATTCTCGGCCTTTATAAAGGGGAAAGGACACGCCCTTCCTCTCCATGCTTGCTTCTTCCTCGACTTTTACCACCTCGAGTTCTAGCACCCAGTTTTCACCCTCCGCCAGCCTCCGTCATGTCCAGATCCAGCCGTCAAGGCTGGTGGGTGGCTTCTTCTGTCACAGAGGAGGATATCGCGAAGCTTCGAGCGGCAAGATATCTGACCACAGAAATCCTCCATCGGCTTCCCGCAGAGGGGCAGGTTATCCCTACCCCCAGATCTGGCGATAGGGTCATATTCGTTTCCCACTTCCTCCGAGGATTAGGGTTCGCCCTTAATCCCTTCGTCCGGGGGCTCATGTTCTATTATGGACTAGACTTCCACGATCTTGCCCCGAACTCTGTTCTTCTCATCTCGGTGTTTATCGTCACGTGTGAGGCCTTCCTCCGAACTCCTCCACACTTCGGCTTGTGGCTTAAGACCTTCAATGTGAAACCGCAAATGATAGAGGGGGAGCAGGCGGAGTACGGTGGTGCCTCAGTGAGCAGGCTTACCAGCGCTACCTAGCTAAAAGGATCTTTTAAGGTATCTTCCGAC
The DNA here is from genome assembly GCA_021605205.1 of Aegilops longissima. NCBI lineage: Eukaryota > Viridiplantae > Streptophyta > Magnoliopsida > Poales > Poaceae > Aegilops > Aegilops longissima. The sequence goes on from CM038678.1 coordinate 448,701,867, forward strand.
TTATGGCAGTAGGAGTGGTTTTATATCACCGAGCCCCGTGGTTCCAAGTGGGCAGCTGCGCCCGCGTTTCGATCCATCCCCCTAGTTCAACTTGCATCATGGATTAATAAGGGGTTGGATTGGGGATCAGTTGACGAGGTGCGGACTCTGCAAAGTCGCATCCAAAGCCTCATTGAGAAGGATATCAATATTGTCAATGTTATTCAGGTAATGCTAGTCCGCCAGACCCTGCCATGTCAGCGACAGCCTCTCCGCTTGTGGGAGTTTAACCTAGAAGGGCCACGGACTCTTCAACACTTCTTCGGCACTACGCACGAAGGAATGTGGAATTCGTTCTTCGGGAAACGAAAACAATGGCCAGGCACCACCGAATATACTGGCCTAGATGTCAGGACACCGATTCCAAGTCACATCGATCTAGCCGGTAACACCTCATATCACTTTGCGGCCTCACGCACGGTATTACCACGGGTGTCGCCTTACCATGACCCGGGACCGTTTGCGCCTTTTGGCTCACGTGTATGATAGTGTCGCTAGCATCCACATGACAGAGAACCCGGGCCGACATGGCTAGTCGTGAACCCAAAGCGGCACTAACCCATGGGGACAGGCATACATGAATCACATCGAGCATGTCGGTCATCAACGTATGAATCCGGGCTGTAGCTTTGGGCTAACAGGACTCCGTAACCGGGCTGTAGCAGGCTACGCAGGACTCGGATGTCACGCGTGACATTTCCCAAAGGACAGAACCACGAGCGAAGTGAAACACATCTTTGGCGATCAAGTGTCTAGAGCAGTAGTCTTTGGGCTAGCAGGACTCCGGTGAACCGGGCTGTAGCGGACTACTATTGCTCAGGAAGCACTAGACTACATTTCCCCATATGAGAGGCTGCCAAGGATAAACAACTAGATTGTCGGATCCCACTCATACCAAGCATTTCAATCATACACACAATATGCCCGATATGAGTACATACAACATGGCATCACAACAAAACTCTACAACTCAAAGTACTTTATTTAAAAGGCTCCGAGGAGCCATACATAACATGTTCATACAGATAGGGGTCACATGACCCGACACTCAAATAATACAAACATACAAGCACATGCGGAAGCAAACTAGTCTGAGTACAGACACTAAAAAGAAAGAAGGCTTGATGAAGCCCTTCTATCTACATCGGCCCTTCACAAGTCTTGGACCACCACCTGGGTGGCTAGTCACTCGTCGACATCAAGGTCTACATAGAACCCGACGGAGGGGGCGGTGTTGTCGTCTGAAAACATTACTTAAAGCAACATGAGTACGGAGGTACTCAGCAAGTCTTACAACAGAATCCTACTATACATGCACATTCTCAAGAAGTTAGTGGAGTTATTGCAGCAAGCCACCTTTGACTCTTGGCTAAGCTATCCTACATGACACCACTTGAAAATCATTTGTCGCACATGAGTCCACTAATCACCAACACAATACTCCATCGTGGATCCTCTCTCGTCAACCTAGGAGAGGGCCATCCGCGGTACTCACACTTATCTTGAGGCTTTTAGTAGTATCCATTTACTTGTCTATGAACTGTATAGGTGACCAAGTAGTCCTTTACTGCGGACGCGGCTATTCTAATAGTTTCATACCCTGCGGGGTGTACTTCTTCACACGCTCTCACCACTTATCGCGCTACACGACATGTACTCGGCAACCTTCAAGCGGAAGCCCAGTGAGGGTGTCGGCCACGACTGACTAAACACATGAGTCCCTAGTCCGGGTTTATCGCCTATTCGGGTTCCATCCGCAGGAGTCCGCCGAGGTTTCCACTAACGGCCCCGAGCGATGTGTGCAGGGTTCCCGAGACACCAAGCAGGCGAATCGGTACACAGACCCACGTGCCTACCGCAACACAGCCCACCCCTAAGGTCAGCGCTGCGTGCCCCTGACATGCTACAAACACGAAACTACTTTGCAACTCCGGACAGAGGACAAGAGTGGTTAATAAGTCGAGAGGGTCCATTGGTTTCGGCCCAATGCGTGGTAGTAGCTGAATCTTGAATCACACACACAAATCTCAGTTCTTAAGGACGGCCTCAATGAAACAACCCACCATGTACTCCTACATGGCCTCTCATCGATACCTTTACCAAATCGTGTTCAACACTTCACTCTCATTACCGACACAACCTTTCACTCTAGTTCATCATCCCGATGAGCCAGACCTGACACAACTCTAAGCATAGCAAGCATAGCATGGTAGGAAACACAAATATGGCTCAATCAACTCCTACACATGCTAGTGGGTTTCATTTAGTTACTGTGGCAATGACAGGTCATGCAAAGGAAGTGGGTTCAACTACCGCAACACACAGCAGCTTGAATCGGGTTGTCTTAATGCAGTAAACAAGAGCAGAAGCGAGATCATGGGTTTGTATCGGAATGATCAATGGGTTGCTTGCCTGATGTAGTGGTAGTAGGGTACTACCCTTCAGACGGATATTCGGGGTTATCCTCGGAGGCAGAACCTACCACGAAAGACACACCGAACATAATCAACACATGATGATATGCAACAATATGATGCATGCTATGACATGGCAATATGAATGTGTCTTGGCCTAATGCAAGCTAGAACAGAAAGGAATGAACTCATTTGAATCAAAGATTCAAATGTTAGTTCATTTAACATAGCCATATTAGTGCATTATCTTATTCTGCTTAAACAGCAAGGTTAACTTGTTCTGTCATGCATGAAACCATTACCAATGGATAGATTGAATTTTTGATCAAAATTCATATATAAATCTTTGCATTTGGAGTTCTGATTAATTTCTATGAATTTTTGAAGTTTGCAACAATTTCTGGAATTTTCTGTATAAAAATAAATCCAGAAATTAGTTATTGCGTCACCAATGCGTCAGGGTGACGTCAGTGGTCAAAGGGGACGTCCAGGTCAACCTGACCAGTGGGTCCCGCATGTCAGCAGTTATTTAAACTAACTAAATTTAGTTAGAACTAATCTGAGTTAATTAGCATAGGGGGCCCCACTTGTCATAGACTCAGGGGAGTCAACCTGGGCCCACCCTAGTCAAAGTCAAAGGTCAAACACACTGGCGTTTAGCCGCCGGCAAGGCCAGACGCGGCGGTGAGAGTGCATTTTTGTGTTCCGGCGACAAAATGAGCGGCGAAGGGCATCAACGTGTAGCTGGGAACAAGCCGCAGCGTTTGGTGGTGGTGGTTGAGCTCGGGGTGGCCGGAAACGTCGCCGGCGACAACCATGGCGGTCGCCGGAGTCAGGTGAAGATGGAACCGAGGCTACGGGGCACGACGAGGCACGTGGTGAGGTGCGTTGGACTCCTCGCGATGCGGTGAGTGTGTTGACACGGTGGTGTGGCGGTGGTTGGCGGAGACACGTCGGCGACGAGCTCGGCGGTGGGCGTCTGGTGAAGCTCCATGGGGTCGCTGCGGTGTTCGGGGCGAGAACGAGAAGGGAGGAGGTAGCTGAGCTCACGGCGGTCCGAGCGGTCGACGGCAGCGGTCGGGGCGAGCTGGTGCGGCGGTGGCGGCAAAAGGATCTCCGGCGGTGGCGGAGTCAGGCGAGTTCGTCTGCAGAGGCTTGAGGCAAGCGGCGCTCGGGGCTCGGCTTGCTCGAAGGCAAGGAGGCGGCGGAGCTCCTGGACCTGAGTGGCGTGGCGCAGGGACGACGGAGAGCACGGTTATCACGGTGGCCTTGGTAGCGTGCAGCGTCGGCCATGGTGCAAGCGGCGAGGAGAGGAGCTGGGGAGAAAGGCGTGTCTGCGAGCTCGGGGAGGAGTGGGTGACCGACCAGGCGTCGAAGCAGTGAGGAGGAGGCAGGCGGCGGGCAGCTGTGTGGGTGGCTGGTGCCGCCGTCGAGCACTGGCTGCTGCTGGCCAAGCCAAGCAGCTCATTTGGAGGCGGTGGCTGGGCTGGGCGGCAGTGGGCTTGCAGGATGGGCGCCGAGTAAGCCTCTGCTTGCTTTGGTTTTCTTTTCTATTTTCCTGTAGGTTTGTGGACTTATTAAAAATAGTTAGGCACTTCTAAAAATCCTAAAAATAATCAGAGGCTCTGTTTAGAAAATCTCCAATAGCCCACACTTATTTTCAGAATTATTTGAGCATTCAAAATATTTACTAGCATTTAAATGCCCAAATGCAATTTACATATGATTTAATTCAATGACCTTCATTGACCTAGAAAATTGTGCACCAATTTTGCGGAGGTTCTAACCCAAGACAAAGAGGGTGAACTTTTAGAAGGGCAATTCAGGTTCATTGAAAATATTTTAGTAAACCTTAGTTGAATTGAGGAGGGTTACGGGGTTACTGTCTTCCCCAATTCAAGTTTCTGATGAAAGTAGACATGATGCAACACTCTAATGCATGGACTAGCTAGGATGTGACAACTCACCCCCACTCAAAAGAATCTTGTCCCGAGATTTTGGATCCGTCGGAAAGAAGGTGGGGTACTCAAGTCGAAGGCGATCCTCCCTTTCCCAAGTAGCTTCTTGCTCGGAATGGTGTGACCATTGCACCTTGAGAAACTTGATATTCTGGCATCGAGTGGTACGCTCGGCTTGATCAAGGATACGAATGGGATATTCTAGATATGTGAGATTATCTTGGAGATCAAGCATTTCGTGGTCCACTCCACGGATAGGATTCAGAAGCAGCGCTGAGTTGAGAAGCGTGGAAGACATCATGAACTCGGAAAGATGCGGAGGTAGTTCAATTGGTAGGCAACTTCTCCCGTTTGGCAAGAATGCGAAAGGGTCCAATGTAACGAGGAGCCAATTTGCCTTTGATACCGAATCGATGGGTTCCTTTAAAGGTGTAACCGAAGGTAAGCCTTCTCGCCAACTTCATAAGACATAGGCTTATGCTTGCGGTCATATTGGCTCTTTTGGCGAGATTGGGCTGTTTTCAATTTCTCACGAATAACGCGAACCTGCTCTTCTGCTTCCTGGATCATATCCGGGCCAAAGAGTTGTCTTTCCCCGGTTTCTGACCAGTTAAGAGGCGTTCGACATTTTCGTCCATAGAGAACTTCGAAAGGAGCTTTGCCCAAGCTAGCTTGATAACTATTGTTATAAGCGAACTCGGCAAATGGAAGGCATTTCTCCCAATTCATACCGAAAGAGATGATAGAAGCTCGAAGCATATCCTCCAGAATTTGATTGACTCGTTCTACTTGACCACTTGATTGAGGATGGAAGGCGGTGCTAAAGGAGAGACGAGTTCCCATAGCATTTTGGAAACTTTCCCAAAATCGAGAGGTGAAGAGACTTCCACGGTGCGAGTTAATCTCAATGGAACACCATGAAGAGACACTATTAGGAGATGTACAAATCAGCTAGCTGGCTAGCGGTTATACTCTCACGAGCGGGTAGGAAGTGGGCTACTTTGGAAAGGCGATCGACAACAACGAAGATAGCATTATTCCCTCTCTTGGTCACAGGAAACCCGGTAATGAAATCCATACCGATTTTATCCCATTTCCATTCAGGAATTTCCAAAGGTTGAAGGGTGCCCGGCAGAGCCGTTGATGCTCTGCTTTAACTCGACGACAGACGTCGCAATTAGCAATGTATTGAGCGATTTCTCTCTTCATCCTAGTCCACCAAAACCTCTGGCGTAGGTCTTGATACATTTTAGTACTACCGGGATGAATGGTGAGAGGGGATTCATGAGCTTCCTTAAGGATCAATCGCCTCAGGTTGCGTACCTTAGGAACCACTAGACGGTCTCCAAAGAACACGACACCTTGATCATCAATGGAGAAACAACCCGCGTCTCCTTTCTTGATGTTTCTCTTGATACGGGAGATTCCCGGATCTACCTTCTATGCCTTGATGATCTGATCCGTAAGGGTAGGTTTCGCCACCAGGGTGGAAAGGAATCCTCGAGGAACAATGTGAAGGTTAAGCTTACGAAATTCCTCGTGGAGAAGTGGTTGACTTTGTTGTAACATCAGGTTGTTACAATAAGATTTACGACTTAGTGCATCAGCCATGACATTGGCTTTGCCTGGGGTGTAAGATATTCCTAAGTCGTAATCCGTAATCAACTCGACCCAACGTCTTTGCCTGAGATTCAAATCCGGTTGGGTGAAGATGTATTTCAGACTTTGGTGATCAGTGTAAATTTCACAACGATTACCAAGAAGGTAATGTCGCCATGTTTTGAGTGCATGGACCCTTTGCTGCAAGCTCTAGATCATGTGTGGGATAGTTATCCTCATGTGGGCCTTAGCTGTCGAGAAGCGTAGGCAATCACATGACGATCTTGCATGAGTATGCAACCTAGTCCTTGTCGCGGCGTCGCAATAGATAATAAAGTCCTTAGAAAAATCTGGTGGAACAAATGCGGGAGCAGATGTCGAGCGTCTTTTCAGTTCTGAAAGCTGAACTCGCCTTTGTGGGGTCCACTCGAACTTTTATCTTTCTTGAGGAGTTCGGTTAGAGGCTTAGCAACCTTGGAGAAATTCTCGTGAAGCGGCGGCAATAGCTCGCTAAACCGAGGAAACTCGAACTTGCTTGACCGATTCAGGTGGAGTCCGATCAAGGGCGGCTTGAACTTCGCTTCGGGATTGATAGCAATGCCCTTACCGGAGATTACATGGCCTAGATAGGTTACTTACGGCAGCAAAACTCACACTTAGAGAATTTGGCATAAAGGCGATGCTCTCGAAGTTTCATCAATACTAGCCTTAGATGTTGGCATGTTCTTCCTCATTCTTGGAGTAGATGAGTATATCATCGAGGTAAACCACGATGAATTTATCCAAATACTCCATGAAGATCGAGTTCATTAACCGAGAGAAGGTGGCTGGAGCATTGGTTAGACCGAAGGACATGATGGTGTACTCGTATTGGCCATAACGAGTAACAAAGGCCGTTTAGGAATGTCCCGTTCTTGATTTTGATTTGATGGTAGCCCAACCTCAAATCCATCTTGGAAAAGGCGAGGATCCAGCGAGCTGATCATACGATCGTTGATCACGGGAGCGGATACTTGTTCTTGATAGTGACCAAGTTGGCGGTCGGTAATCTACAACCATCGATCCGTTCCATCCTTCTTCTTGTGAAGAGGGCGGGGCAAGCCCATGGAGAAGAACTAGGATGGATGAAACCCTTTTGCAAGGACTCATCGAGTTGTTTCTTAAGCTCGGCTAGTTCTAGGGTGCCATCTTATAAGGTCTTCTAGAGATTGGGGCGGTTCCTGGAACAAGGTCTATCACGAACTCGACATCTCTGTCAGGTGGAACACCTGGCAGTTCCTCTGGAAAGACATCCGGAAGTCACGGACTATCGGAATATCTTCAAGGTGCGGAAGGGGTTGGCATTTAAGGAGTAGAGTGGCCTTTCGGACACTCGGGTCAAAACATTGGTATCTTGCCCGAAGGGTGGGTGAGTTGAACAGTTCTAGTAGAGCAATCAATCTTAGCATAATGGGCTGACATCCAGTCCATACCCAAGATGATGTTAATGTCCGAGGACTTGAGAGCTATTAGTGATGCAAGGAAGACTAATTTGTCGACAAGGATTTCATTCCCATGACTTATTCTAGAGGTTTGCCATCTAGAACCAGGAGTCTGAATTTCCATGGAGGTGTGCATGTCACAAAATGTGGTGTTGTGCAATCGAGCATAGCTCTCAGAAATAAATGAATGAGATGCTCTAGTATCAAAGAGAACAGTTGCCGGATGGCAATTAACAAGGAGCGTACCGAGAACAACATTGGGATCCTCATGGGTCTCCTCGGCTGAGACGTAATTGACATGGCCACGAGCAGTGGTGGCTGGTTTGGCATAAAGCACCTTTCCTGCTGGCTTACCACGGCCAACAGACTTTCCGATCTGGTTGGGGTTGTTCTGGGAACACTCACGGATGTAGTGACCCATCTCCCCACACTTGAAACAAGTTATCACATTAGGGCGTGGAGCAACATTAGCAGCAGGGCCACCATAGGCCTTGGGCGGTGCATACTGCTGGTTGGGGCGAGGCGCCTCAAAGGATGGCCTCAGAGTGAATCTGGGTGGCGGGCGGTGCTTGGAATCCACACCGGCGCCGAGATCGAGATGGATGAAGAACCAAAGTCATGGGAGTGCTGCGTGAAGCTTCAAAGTCGATTGTCTGTCTCAAAGCCGATGGCCTTGTTGACTAACCACGGAAGGAGGTGCACTCGTGCGAGCGAAGATCACGGCGAAGCTCGGGGCTAAGTCCCTTGCGGAACCTTGCCCCTTCTTGGCGTCGGTGGATACCTCTTCAGGAGCATAACGTGCTAGATTTCCAAACTCACGACTGTATGCATCCACAGGCAGTCTACCCTAGGTGAAATTGCAGAACTCTTCCCTCTTACGATCCATGAGACCTTTCGGGATGTGATGCTCACGGAAAGCCGCACTGAGTTCAGCCCAGGTAGTGATTTGGCCGACCGGGCGGATAGCCTCAAAATTTTCCCACCAAAGGCTAGCGGGGCCTTGAGGTGATAGGTAGCAAAGGTAACCTTATCAGCCGGCTACGTTGGCGAGCGTAGCTTGTGGGTGATCTTTGTGAAGCCGATCATCCGCATCGAGAGGCTCGACGAGTGTTTAAACGGTGGATACAGCTTGACAAAGTCATTGATTGACACTAGGTCATTCCTCGGTGGCGTGCGATATTCTGCTCAATCCGCTCCGACAGCGATTGGTCTCACGCTTGTTTCATTCTGCCTCCATCATAACCCGGCCGAGAAGGCGGTTGAGGCAGATTTACATTCCTAGCTGCTGCTGGCTTCACCTGCTCCGGAGCAGCGGGGTTATTCTTGAGTGTTGACCATCCTAGGAAACAAGACAACGGTTTAGACAAGGATGGCAAAATTTTGGCAAGGAAGTGCGGAATGTAATGGATAACACGGAATCGAGAGATGTTCATCCGTATGACATGGTAATATAGAAACTGCCATATATATACCAGCGGTCATACACACCATTCATAGTTTAGTACAAGCCCGGCTAGAGTACAACTACGGTGGAAGACGTTACATCTCATCGGAAGCATTCCAAGCTCCTATACATTATCTTTCTACACCTCCGAATTGATACACACTAAGTCATATTCCACAGTCACGTGGGGCGGTGGAAATACAACTATTACAATACTAGTGATACTACTACTAACTCGAGACAGCTCCGTAGTAGTCCTCATAGAAGTCACCTCCATAGCACGGAAGCTCAACGTGATTATCCAGGAAGCAGGCGGTCTGAGGAGCTTGTGGACCATAGGGGCTAGGATGAGGTCTTGGACCAACAAGCGGTGGCTGCGGGGACCACGGGGTGGGGTGATGCCTCCCACATCACGCCAATCCACCATGTCTGCGAGAGCAGATCTCACATGATCTGATCCCTCGTATCCATACATCCACCTTGCACTGGCCGGTGCAAACCGAGTCAAAGTGGCCCAATGATCGGCACGGGTGTTGAAAAGCTCCGATCTCAAGGCCGATTCTCTCGGTCCTTATCCTCGAGCATCTCGGCGGTGGTGCGAGTTAGTGAGTCCTCTGAGTGGAGTCCGCATAGATAGCCTGGAGATACCCTTGCGCCCCCGGGAGTGAAGCTGGCATATAACGGAAGTCAGTGTTCCGAAGCAGGCCAGTCCTGACTCGCATGATGGTCATCATAGAATAGGCAGCATCCTGCACGGCCATCTCAATAGTAACCCCGAGTCCATAGGAACAGTTGAGGAGCTCGGTCGATCCAGGATAAGAAGGAAATATCCTGACAGTGCAGAGGTATTGGCTTTGATTAAAGTCTCAGAATTGCTCTTCGACAGTGTAATCGGGATACCAACGGTAACCCGTCTCGATCATTACCCAGACTAACATAGTCGTATGACCGGGCACATCGAGGCAACGGGTCAGGCGAACCACTTGGTTTTGAGCACGAGTGGCCATCTGAAAGCACAGCCACAATGCAAAGACATTAGAATTTCTAGGGGAAATCGGACAGCATAACAGTTGTAAATGCTCAAGAACACATTTGAGACATTCACAACAGATTGCAAAACCACTCAACAACATCATATCAAGGTTACGGTTCAAGCGATAACATACTAAAAGTAGTAGAAACTGAGCTGAGGCTGGTAACCAACAATCCTATAAGTTACTACGGATTAGTAACACGTGAAACGATAGAGAGAGAGAGCCTAGTCCTTAACCCACGTAGAATGAGAAGAGAATGACACAGATCGGAGGGCATAAGGTAAAGGAGTAAAAAGAGCCTTCGTCCCTCCACAATCAATTCCCTACATATAACTAAAGCATTTCTAGACTCGACATCGACCGGTTTGGCTTAGCGAACCTACTGAGACAGTCCGGCTCGATGCCAGCGCTGTCGGGACCCGATTCCAAGTCACATCGATCTAGCGGTAACACCTCATATCACTTTGCGGCCTCACGCACGGTATTCCCAGGTGTCGCCTTACCATGGCCGGGACCGTTTAGCCTTTTGGCTCACGTATATGATAGTGTCGCTAGCATCCACATGACAGAGAACCGGGCCGACATGGCTAGTCGTGAACCCAAGCGGCACTAACCCATGGGGACAGGCATACATGAATCACATCGAGCATGTCGGTCATCAGCGTATGAATCCGGGCTGTAGCTTGGGCTATGGACTCCGGTAACCGGGCTGTAGCAGCTAAGCGCAGGACTCGGATGTCACCGCGTGACATTTCCCGAAGGGACAGAACACGAGCGAAGTGAAACACATGCCGGCCGATCAAGTGTCGAGCGGTAGTGCTGGGCTAGCAGGACTCCGGTGAACCGGGCTGTAGTGGACTACTATCGCTCGGGAAGCACTAGACTACATTTCCCCATATGAGAGGCTGCCAAGGATAAACAACTAGATTGTGGATCCCACTCATACCAAGCATTTCAATCATACACACAATATGCCCGATATGAGTACATACAACATGGCATCACAACAAAACTCTACAACTCAAAGTACTTTATTTAAAAGGCTCAGGAGCCATACATAACATGTTCATACAGATAGGGGTCACATGACCCGACACTCAAGTCATACAAACATACAAGCACATGAGGAAGCAAACTAGTCTCGAGTCTGAGACACTAAAAAGAAAGAAGGCTTGTGAAGCCCTTCTATCTACATCGGCCCTTCACAAGTCTTGGACCACCACTTGGGTGGCTAGTCACTCGTCGGCGTCAAGGTCTACATAGAACCCATGGAGGCGGTGTTGTCGTCTGAAAACATTAATTAAAGCAACATGAGTACGGAGGTACTCAGCAAGTCTTACAACAGAATCCTACTATACATGCACATTCTCAAGAAGGTAGTGGAGTTATTGCAGCAAGCTAGCTTTGACTCTTGGCTAAGCTATCCTACGTGACACCACTTGAAAAGCATTTGTCGCACACGAGTCCACTAATCACCAACACAATACTCCACCGTGGATCCTCTCTCGTCAACCTAGGAGAGGGCCATCCGCGGTACTCACACTTATCTTGAGGCTTTTAGTAGTATCCATTTACTTGTCTATGAACTGTATAGGTGACCAACTAGTCCTTTACCGTGGACGCGGCTATTCGAATAGTTTCATACCCTGCAGGGGTGTACTTCTTCACACACGCTCTCACCACTTATCGCCGCTACACGACATGTACTCGGCAACCTTCAAGCGGAAGCCCAGCGAGGGTGTCGGCCACGACTGACTAAACACACGAGTCCCTAGTCGGGTTTATCGCCTATTCGGGTTCCATCCATGAGGAGTCCGGCCGAGGTTTCCACTAACGGCCCCGAGCGATGTGTGCAGGGTTCCCGAGACACCAAGCAGGCGAATCGGTACACAGACCGCGTGCCTACCGCAACACAGCCCACCCCTAAGGTCAGCGTTGCGTCGGCCCCTGACATGCTACAAACACGAAACTACTTTGCAACTCCGGACGAGAGGACAAGAGTGGTTAATAAGTCGAGAGGGTCCATTGGTTTCGGGCCCAATGCGTGGTAGTAGCTGAATCTTAAATCACACACACAGATCTCAGTTCTTAAGGATGGCCTCAATGAAACAACCCACCATGTACTCCTACATGGCCTCTCATCGATACCTTTACCAAATCGTGTTCAACACTTCACTCTCGTTACCCACACAACCTTTCACTCTAGTTCATCATCCCGATGAGCGGACTGACACAACTCTAAGCATAGCAAGCATAGCATGGTAGGAAACACAAATATGGCTCAATCAACTCCTACACATGCTAGTGGGTTTCATCTAGTTACTGTGGCAATGACAGGTCATGCAAAGGAAGTGGGTTCAACTACCGCAACACACAGCAGTTTGAATCGCGTTGTCTTAATGCGATAAACAAGAAGCGAAGCGAGATCATGGGTTTGTATCGGAATGATCAATGGGTTGCTTGCACGATGTAGTGGTAGTAAGTGCGCCCTTGAGACGGATATTCGGGTTATCCTCGGAGCAGAACCTACCACGAAAGACACACGAACATAATCAACACATGACAATATGCAACAATATGATGCATGCTATGACATGGCAATATGAATGTGTCTTGGCCTAATGCAAGCTAGAACAGAAAGGAATGAACTCATTTGAATCAAAGATTCAAATGTTAGTTCATTAACATAGCCATATTAGTGCATTATCTTATTCTGCTTAAACAGCAAGGTTAACTTGTTCTGTCATGCATGAAACCATTACCAATGGATAGATTGAATTTTTCTGATCAAAATTCATATATAAATCTTTGCATTTGGAGTTCTGATTAATTTCTATGAATTTTTGAAGTTTGCAACAATTTCGGAATTTTCGTATAAAAATAAATCCAGAAATTAGTTATTGTGTCGTGATGCGTCGAGGTAACGTCGGTGGTCAAAGGGGCGTCGAGTCAACTGACCAGTGGGTCCCGCATGTCAGCAGTTATTTAAACTAACTAAATTTAGTTAGAACTAATCTGAGTTAATTAGCATAGGGGGCCCCACTTGTCATAGACTCAGGGGAGTCAACCAGGGCCCACCCTAGTCAAAGTCAAAGGTCAAACACGCCAGCGTTTAGCCGCCAGCGAGGCCAGACGTGGCGGTGAGAGTGCATTTGTGTGTTCCGGCGACTAAATGAGCGGCGGAGGGCATCAACGTGTAGCTAGGAACAAGCCGCAGCGTTTGGTGGTGGTGGTTGAGCTCGGGGTGGCCGGAAACGTCGCCGGCGACACCCTTGGCGGTCGCCGGAGTCGGGTGAAGATGGACCTGAGGCTACGGGGCACGGCGAGGCACGTGGTGAGGTGCGTTGGACTCCTCGCGGTGCGGTGAGTGTATTAGACACGGTAGTGTGGCCAGTGGTTGGCCGGAGGCACGTCGGCGACGAGCTCGGCGGTGGCGCGTGCGGTGAGGCTCCATGGGGTCGCTGCGGTGTTCAGGAGCGAGAATGAGAAGGGGCAGGAGGTAGCTGAGCTCACGGCGGTCACGACGATCTGACAACAGCCTTCGAGGACGAGCTGGTGCGGCGGTGGCAAAAAGGATCTCCGCGGTGGCGGAGTCAGGCGAGGTCGGTCTGCAGAGGCTTGAGGCAAGCGGCTCGGGGCTCGGCTTGCTTCGAAGGAGAGGAGGCGGCGGAGCTCTTGGACCTGCAGTGGCCTTGGAGAGGACGGCCGAGCCGCGGTTATCACGGTGGCGTGGTGGCGCAGCGTCGGCCATGGTCTTGGTGGCGAGGGAGAGGGGGGGGAGAAAGGCGTGTCTGCGAGCTCGGGGAGGTGGGTGACCGACCAGGCGGAGAAGCAGTGAGGGAGGAGGAGGAGGCGGCGGGCAGCTGCATGGCGCTGCTGGTGCCGCCGTCGAGCACTGGCTGCTGCTGGCCAAGCCAAGCAACTCATTTGGGCGGTGGCTGGGCTGGGCGGCAGTGGGCTTGCGGATGGGCGCCAGGTAAGCCTCTGCTTTGCTTTGGTTTTCTTTTTCTATTTTCCTGTAGGTTTGTGGACTTATTAAAAATAGTTAGGCACTTCTAAAAATCCTGAAAATAATCAGAGGCTCTGTTTAGAAAATCTCCAATAGCCCACACTTATTTTCAGAATTATTTGAGCATTCAAAATATTTACTAGCATTTAAATGCCCAAATGCAATTTACATATGATTTACTTCAATGACCTTCTGTTGACCTAGAAAATTGTGCACCAATTTTGCCAAAGGTTCTAACCCAAGACAAAGAGGGTGAACTTTTTAGAAGGGCAATTCAGGTTCATTGAAAAAAAAATTAGTAAACCTTAGTTGAATTCAGAGGGGGTTCTGGGGGTTCTGTCTTCCCCAATTCAAGTTTCTGATGAAAGTAGACATGATGCAACACTCTAATGCATGGACTAGCTAGGATGTGACACTAGACTGCAACCATCCGGACACCCCGGTAAGTACTCGTCCGCCGAACACCTCATAATCAGGTATCTAGTGGCAAGGCACTGATCAAACCATCCTTTTTCAGGGCTGGATAAAGAAAGCGGAACGGATTAGGTGTCCGGCCCCTCTTCCCGAAGACTCAGCTAACTCTGTGTTAACAAGGATGCTGGCGCCGACACCGTACCAGGCGCCAGCAAAGGAGGGCAAAGAGGAGAGTGAGAAGACCCAGGATAACCTTAAGTCGGATACAGAGTCCAGAGAAATCAACATTTCCTCGGCTGAGGACAAAGGCGAAAGAGAAGCCAGTATCCCTTCTCCATTCAGGAGGAAAAGGGCCGCCTCTGAAGGTTGGGAGGGGCGGTCTCCTAAGAGGGGCAAGATGCCACCGTCGAGCGGCTTGGGATCGGAAGGCGACGCAATTGAACAGCTCCGTCACGAGGACAAGCCCTCAACCAAACCGTAAGTGAATCCGGGGTGCTTTGATAGCGTCCCGTTCCTTTCGTGTTTCCGAAGAGATACGTAACGTGCCTGTGTATTTTTACAGTTCGGCACAGAGTTTTTCTGGGCAATCCTATTCTTCGGGGTATCTCATCCCAGAGATGATGGAAAGAGAGACGCCTCCCCCAACTTCCTCGCCCAATAAGGCGGACGACTCTGAAGTGTCGTCTCGGAGGGTTTTTCTTGATCACCAAGCTGTGCAGGGGATGAAAGAGGCAGTGCCCGAAGGTGGGCCTCTAATCGCTCGGGCTTCGGGGGCCAATAATGAAGGCCCCGGACTGTCCGGTTTTCAGCCAACGATGATTCTAGAGACGGGCGAACGGGTTCCTTCAAAGGATGGTCGTGCTCCTACAGCGGCTTCCGGAAACCCGGCAGCGCCGGACATATTGAGGGATGTGTTATTAAGAGCATCTGTCTCGGGGGAACAGCGTACCTTGATGGGTACGGTGGTCGAGAAGATTATGTCCGCGAAAAGCGGATTGAATGAAGCCTTCATGAGCCTGCTAAAAGGCTTCGAGGTTTGTGATTTAATATTTTCAACTATATTTTATTGGCAAAGATGCACCTCAGTATAGGTAGTAGCCCCTGAGACTCGGGTTGGCTTCCCATGGGAGGCGTAGGAGGATCAGAAAAATATTCAAGGACTAATCTGATTAACTTGACCACAGGCTGCTTTCCCCCTGGCTACTTCCCAGACTACGGATATTGCCGAGCTGCAGCGGATTGATGTGGTCGGGGATGACATTGCGTCAATCAATATGCGTCTTGACGAGTCGCAAGGTATGTATTCGGGGCAGACCCTTCACATACATTTTTGTGACATAAGCATGATGCTGAAAGTTATATGCTGGAATGGCTGCAGATGGTGCTTTGCCGCAGTTGAAATTCTTCGGGCGGAGCTGGCCCGGGCCAAGGAGCAGGCCCGGTTTAGTAATGCGGCTGCCGAAAAGGCATCGGCTGAGTTAAAAGCCGAACAAGCTGCTCGGCGCCAAGACGAGGAAAAGATATCCATGATGGCGCTTGAACTAAAAAATGCTGCTAGCCGCTGTGGCCTTCTAGAGAAGGAGAGTGAAGCCAAAACGGCTGAACTTGACAAGGCCTTACGAGAGGCGAGAGAAGCACAGTCTGAATCCAGAGCAGCCCGTGAGGAGATCCAGCAAGCTGGGGAGATTGCGGCTGATAAGCCCTTTTTGCTGCAGACGAAGTTCGGGGATCCAAACTATGCTCCGTTGAACCAGGTGTGGAGTTCTCCGGACGAGTTTTTAGACTTGCCGAAGAGTTCTTCCGATGCGGCGCAGTTTTACCAGGCGCGAGAGGGGTATGCAACGGAGAAGCTTTTCTGGTCACAATTTGGCGCGTCGAAGCGCCCTCTGTTGCTCAATGAACAGATGTCCCAATGGGCCGAGCTTCATAGGATATCCGGCGCTGCCATGAAGAACGTCATAATCTGATAATGGCCAACTGAGCCTGTTCCAAATAGCTACTTCGGCTTGGTGTAGCGGCTTGTTGATGTGGTGCCACGTATCGACGCTGTGAAGAAGTCGGTGTGCATTGAGGGTGCACGGATGGACTTTGCCCGAGTCAAGACGTTCTGGGGGAAGATGAAGGCCATCGATGTTGCGGCGAAGAGTCCACCCAAAGGCAAGGACCATTATGAACCAGAGCATTATTTTGAAGATGTCCTAGGGGTCTCCCGCTTGATATAGGGTCAATGCTTGAAACACATAATGTTCGAGTGTGGTGTATGAGAATTGTAAAAAACAATTTTATAGTTAATCTATTTTTATGTTTTGCTCGAAAGCTTGTGTTCCTCCTGTGCGGTCGTTTTTATATAATTTGAAAGTTTTCCAGTCGTCGGCTTCATCCCCCTCGTAGGAAGTACGGGGGTGTTCGGAAAAGCATTTGATCACTCTTTACCCAAGTCTTGGTCCATGAAGGAGGTGACAACGCGACGAACCAGGCAATCAGACTATAGGGCGTTAACACTTTCACTTAGCCATAGGATTTTTATAGGGGGGACTACGACATAGCCCCTGGTATGTGTACGGCTTATTCCAATATGGTGCGTTACATATATGACCTGAAAAAAGGTCCTTCGTGTGACACGGGGGATCACGATAGATTCTGATAAGTCATCGAGTGGTTGACCAGCTCTCGCAGCATCATGACAGTTGGTTTTCGGCTTTCTCTACTGAGGTGCTTGACCAGATGAACCGGAAGCACAATTGCAGTAGTTCTCCCTTTACTACCCCTAGCCGATAGAGCGGGCGTAAGGTAGCAAGCACGGGGCAGGCAACCCAACCATTGACCCAAGACATGATTCGGAGCTGATGCATATAAGGCCAAACTCGCGACGCCGAAGTACGCTTATAAAGCTGTTCAGACTTTGTCGGCAACTCATTTGTTCCCATACCGAGCCCCTGGCAAGTTGTGCTGAGGTATGGCTGTAACACAGCTATAGGGGCCAAATTCATTTGTAAAAAGAAACAAATGATTAATGCGGATTGTATTTTACTGGGACCTGAGTGATATGCCAATGATTACTTTATATATATATATATATATATATATATATATATGTGTGTGTGTGTGTGTGTGTGTGTGTGTGTGTGTGTGTGTGTGTGTGTGTGTGTGTGTGTGTGTGTGTGTGTGTGTGTGTGTGTGTGTGTGTGTGTGTGTGTGTGTGTGTGTGTGTGTGTGTGTGTGTGTGTGTGTGTGTGTGTGTGTGTGTGAATACCATAACCCCGGCTATTTGACATGCCCGGGAGCGAAGGTGGAGGAAAAAGGCATATTACAGGCTCAAAATAAAGAGTGCGGTCTACAAAAAGTTATTTTAGACCTCCTGTCGCACGTCTGCGCCGCCTGTCCTCGACGAGGGGAATCCTTGACGGAACTAGCCCCGCAGGTGAGTGTACGGATCCGAACTCCGATAGAGTCAGTTGTAGATGTTTGTCCTTTGCGTCACCTATTTTTAAGAGATAATAAAGAAAGAAAAAGGAAAGTAGATAAATTTTTTTACGGGAATGCTTGCAGGCCTGTCCGTATTGTGCTTCCGCCAATGCCCATGGTATCTTAAGTGCGTAGTGATGTATGCGCGATTTAAATTTTGCCGGTATATGAGGTGGGCGGCGGAAGCCGAGCTGCTATTTCCGCTCCGGGATTGATCGATCGTCGGGGGGAAATTGCTTCTGACCCCCGGTATTTGGTTGGTGAACCTCCCCGTCGTCCCTATCGCCTGGCGGCCTCCTCCCTTTGTGTTCGAGTTGAGCTTGCCGGCCTGCTTGAAGACCCAACAGCTTTTGTTGGTATGATTTGCTGGTTTATCGGGGTGGCCGTGAATCTGGCAGGGTTGGTCCAATATCCTGTCTAGGTTGGATGGTCCGTCTTAGTTCGCCTTGAATGGCTTTTTCCGCTGACCAGGTTTGGGATTGCTGAATCCGGCATTGACCGCTGTGTCGCGTGATCTTGCATTATCATTGCGACCGTTGTGTTTGCTTCGTCGTGGCTTGCCATTGCCGTCTCGGATTTTGGAAGTGCCCGAGTCGCTGGCGCTGTTGCTTCTATGAGCGAGCCAGCTGTCTTCTCCCGCGCAAAAGCGAGTCATTAGAGCGGTAAGGGCAGTCATGGATTTAGGTCCTTCTTGACCGAGGTGGCGTGCAAGCCATTCATCCCGGACACTTTGTTTGAAGGCCGCGAGGGCTTCCATGTCCGGACAGTCGATGATTTGGTTCTTTTTAACTAAGAACCTGGTCCAGAGCTTCCTGGATGACTCTCCAGGCTGCTGAACAATGTGACTTAAGTCATCGGCATCCGGTGGCCAGACATATGTCCCTTGGAAGTTGTCGCGAAAGGTATCTTCCAAGTCTTCCCAGCTGCCAATAGAATTTTCCGGAAGACTGTCTAACCAGTACCGAGCTGGTCCTTTGAGTTTTAGTGGTAGGTATTTGATAGCATGAAGGTCATCTCTGCAGGCCATGTGGACATGGAGGAGGAAGTCCTCGATCCATACCGCGGGATCCATTGTTCCGTCATATGATTCGATATTCATGGGTTTGAACCCGTCTGGGAATTCATGCTCCATTACTTCGTCTGTGAAGCAAAGAGGGTGTGTGGCGCCTCTATGTTGGGCCACACTCCGACGTACCTCCGATGGAGTCCATTTGCGGTTTTCGGTCAAGGCGTGACTAGGTTTTTCACGTCCGAATAGGTGGCCGTCGTCGCGTATTGAGGCACGTCCTCGCGATCCGTAGATCGATCCTGCGTGTCCTGCTCTATTATCCCAGTCCTGTCGAAGGTCGTATGTATAACCCCGAGCTGTTTTATTCTTGCCTTTATGGCGAGGTGGGGCGGACTGGTGTTCGGCTTGACTTGCCTCTTTATCCGAACCAAGTTGTGGTCGGCCTGCCGCATTGTGCGATGATGGTATGGGCTCCAGCGCCTCGTTATCGAACTGAGGTAGCAATCTACGCTTCAGGTAGCTTTTGGCTGGGCCACTAAGGCCATATTCTTAGGCGGCCAGGACTTCGGTCCATCTATCGTTGAACAGATCTTGGTCCGCTTGAAGTTGCAGCTGCTTCTTTTCTAGACTTCTTGCAGTGGCTATTAGCCGGCGTTTGAAGCGCTCCTGCTCGAGAGGTTCCTCAGGCACGATGAAATCCTCGTTGCCTAGGCTCTCCTCTTCCTCGGAGAGTGGGAGATAATTACTGTCCTCCGAGTCTTCGTGTATGGCCTGTTCATCAGGGCTAACTTTCCCATTTTCCCGTTCCTCTTGTTCGGAGGTTACCTTGACGGGGTCTTCATTGTTTGCGGCATCGTCCGGAATATTATTTTTTCTGGTGCCCGTATTGCAGTCCTTGGAACGACGTGACTTAGAGCAGCGTCGAGGAAGCTGACGTTTGGGCTGTCTCTCAGGAGGTTTATCCTCAACTGGATCCTCTTTGTCATCGTCGTTAGTTTTTCCAGGCGTGTCCACCATGTATACGTCGTGGGAAGGAGTGGTCATCCGTCGTCTAGTAAATGGCAGGTTTCGGCCTTGCTCCTTGTCGGCATCATCGTCCATACTGACGATGTCTTCGGAGCCGTAGCCAAGTGAGTCGGTTGAGTCCTCAACAGTGGCTATGAAGTGGGTGGCGGGTGGGAAGCAAAATTCCCCATCCTCGATCTTTAGTTTGAACCGTACATAGTTCGGTTGTGAGTCCCCCGCCAAGGACAAGTTCTTTAATGAGTTCTGACGATAGATTTAGGTCATGTTCGTCAAGGTGACCAGGAGCGATCGCTGCGGTCTCAAATCCGGTGAAGATCAAATCTCCACGGATGTCCGCAACGTAATTTAAACTCCCTAATCTGACCTGATGGCCAGGGGCGTAGCTATCGATCTGCTCCAGGTGGCCAGACGAGTTGGCCCGCAGCGTGAAGCCGCCGAATATGAAGATCTGTCAGGGGAGGAAGGTTTCTCCTTGGACAACGTCACTATCGATGATTGAAGGGGCCATCGAACCATTCATCGACGGCACAGTGGAACTCTCAATGAAAGCACCAATGTCGGTGTCAAAACCGGCGGATCTCGGGTAGGGGGTCCCGAACTGTGCGTCTAAGGTCGATGGTAACAGGAGACAGGGGACACGATGTTTACCCAGGTTCGGGCCCTCTCTATGGAGGTAATACCCTACTTCCTGCTTGATTGATCTTGATGGATATGAGTATTACAAGAGTTGATCTACCACGAGATCGTAATGGCTAAACCATAGAAGTCTAGCATGTATGACTATGGTAATGAGTATCCCCCTTTCCGGACTAAGTCCTCCAGTTTATATAGACACCGGGAGGATCTAGGGTTACATAAGGTCGGTTACAAAGAAAGGAATCTACATATTCGACCGCCAAGCTTTCCTTCCACGCCAAGGAGAGTCGCATCCGGACACGGGTGCAGTCTTCGGTCTTCGCATCTTCACAGCCCATCAGTCCGGCCCATGGCTAACAGGCCGAACGCCCGAGGACCCCTTAGTCCAAGACTCCCTCAGGGGCCCGGCAAGGGTCTTGCCGTGGCATCGTAGTCATCCCCGGCAAGCGTCTTGCTGGGGTCTTGTGGATTTCCTCGGCTAGGATCCCGCCGAGGATCATCGTCTTCTAGTCTTCATCTAATCTCGTGTGTTTATGATCTTGACGAAGATCTGCATGCCACCATGGAGGTGCCTCCCGAGCCTTGGTTCCAATGTGGTGGTTGGAACCCTTGGGCTCAAGGGTGGCGCGCCCTGCTGGCGTCGGGCAAGTTGCCCCTGCAAGGCTCTTGCCGGGGCCGCGAAGGCCGCCCGGCAAGGGTCTTGCCGGGGGAGTCCGCCTCGCCCCTTTGTTCTTTGTGGTCTCTGGTCCTGGCGTTGCCCTGATCGCCTTGTGCTCCGGCTCCCCTTTTCTGCCCTTCTCAGTGTGGCCACGGGCGCGGCTCCGACTGTCCGTGCACAAGTAAAGGGGTCAAAAGGAGAGCCCCGACTTTTGTACACCGACAGGAGTGTAACGCCCCAAGACCGAAGCTTCAGACGCCTTCCATGTTTTCCGTTGTCGCCGGGTGTTTTATTTGTTTGTTGCATTTCATCATGGCATCATACGCATTGCATCCCGTGTTTTCATAAAACTCATAGTCGTTCGTGGTTGCCGTTTCTCTTTTTGTCTCCGTTGACCTTTTGTCAGGCCCTTTGTCTTTGTCAACCTCTCTCAGACCCCTCGCGCGTGTCCGAAACTTCCCCGAACCCGACCCACTCAATCATCGCCGTTGGATTCAGATCATCCCCAAACAACCCTAAAACATCTTCGTTTTCTCGCTTGGACTCCCTAGCCTATTTTATCTTGACCGTCCGATTTCGATCGGAAGACACAAACTTCCCTCCTTTCCATATATATAGTCCACCCCTAGTCTAATTTGAGACCAAACCCTAAAAACTAGGGATCTGTCCCATCCATTCCGTCTCCGCCGCAAGCCGACCAACCCTCTCCTTTCTCGGGATCTCCTCCCGCAGCAACCACCGCTCCACCTCGTCTTCATCGTCGGGCAATGACAGCAGCTACAACAACTCCGGTGACGGCGAGGTCATGGTATAGGGGGAGATTGTTAGCAATAAACCATGCGTTGTGCTGGTGGAGCTGGTCATCGGTACGTGGCCGTGGCGAGTCTGCAGGTGTGCGTTGTGTACGTAGTTTGTTAGACTCCAGTTTGTTATTAGTTGCATGCTAGGTGATGGCCAAGTCGTGTGTGGCCGTTGAGAGAGAGGTGCACACGCTGTGCATGGGCGTGCATGGGTTAGTGGTTAGTTAGAGTCGTGGTGTTAGTGGCCGAGAGATCCGGCTAGTTAGTGCGGGCACGAGGCTGATCTCTTGTATATAAGTGCTACATTGAGTTAATGAGAAAGCGCATCCTTGAGGGCTGAGGGAAACATGTAGTCACGGTGTGCCACGGGAAGTGTCTTTGGCAAAGCCATTGTGATCTTTCTTCCTTGGTGAAGTGTGCGTGTGTGTGTGTGTGTTCCCCTGGTATGTGTGAGAGTTGTGAGGAAGAAGAAGGGCGCTGCGGCGAGGAGGCGGCGCCAACAATTGGTATCATGAGCTTGGTGTCTTGAGCGTGCTTGCCGTGTTGGAGGCGTGGCAGCGATGGCGGCGCTCGCCGGCGGCTGCACGATGGAGCTCCGGGCCGTGTGTCGGCCCATGGAGGTGGGCGGTGCTGTGGCTGTCATGGCGCGTGGCGTATGCGGCGGGCGGTGACGCCGTACGTGCGGCGACCGCGGAGGCTACCGAGGCGCTGCATGGTTGCGAGGCGACGCAGCACGGCGTGGTGGTGTGGAGGCACTGCATGGCGGCATGGAGGCCGCGGCGGTGCAGGGCAATAAGACGCGGCGGCGAGCCGGGCGCGACCGGTGCGTGTTATGGGCACTGGACGCGTCGGGCGCGTCGGGACCGCGGGCGCGGTTGTCGTTGGGAGGAGGCGTATGTCGCCGTGGTGCTCGAGTCCGTGCTCGAGTTCGGCTACATCCTTCCGGCGTTTGTCGCTGGCGGCTGCCATGGCGGACGCGGAGGCGGCACGCGGTGAGCGTCTGGTGCTGTCGGGCTCGTCGGGCGCGTCGGATGCGCGCGGGACGTGCGGGACACACTAGTGCGGTCGGGCTCGTCGGGCAAGTCGGATGCGCGCGGGACGTGTGGGGCACGGAGGGACGCCAGGCGTGTGTCGCCGACGGAGATGGAGCTCGGCGTATGTCGCCGGGGTCGTGACGGAGCGCGGCGCGACCGGCGTCAGTGCGCCAGGTCGGGTCCGTGGCGGTGCGACCTGCGTCGATGCGCCGGGTCGAGTCCGCGGGCTGGGTCACGGCCGTGACGACGGCAATGACAGGAGCTACAACAACTCCGGTGACGGGGAGGTCATGGTATAGGGGGAGATTGTTAGCAATAAACCATGCGTTGTGCTGGTGGAGCTAGTCATCGGTCTGTCGCCGTGGCGAGTCTGCAGGTGTGCGTTGTGTACGTAGTTTGTTAGACTCCAGTTTGTTATTAGTTGCATGCTAGGTGATGGCCAAGTCGTGGGTGGCCGTTGAGAGAGAGGTGCACACGCTGTGCATGGGCGTGCATGGGTTAGTGGTTAGTTAGAGTCGTGGTGTTAGTGGCCGAGAGATCCGGCTAGTTAGTGCGGGCATGACGCTGATCTCTTGTATATAAGTGCTACATTGAGTTAATGAGAAAGCGCAGCCGTGAGGGCTGAGGGAAACATGTAGTCACGGTGTGCCACCAGGGAAGTGTCTTTGGCAAAGCCATTGTGATCTTTCTTCCTTGGTGAAGTGTGTGCGTGTGTGTGTGTTCCCCTGGTATGTGTGAGAGTTGTGAGGAAAGAAGGGCGTTGCGACGAGGAGGCGGCGCCAACAATTGGTATTATGAGCTTGGTGTCTTGGGCATGGTTGCCGTGTCGGATGCGTGGCGGCGATGGCGGCGCTCGCCGGCGGCTGCACGATGGAGCTCTGGGCCGTGTGTCGGCCCATGAAGGTGGGCGGCGCTGTGGCTGTCATGGCGCGTGGCGGATGCGGCGGGCGGTGACGCCGTACGTGCGGCGACCGCGGAGGTCGCCGAGGCGCTGCGTGGTTGCGTGGCGGCGCAGCACGGCGTGGTGGTATAGAGGCACTGCATGGCGGCATGGAGGCCGCGGCGGTGCAGGGCAATAAGACGCGAGGCGAGCCGGGCGAGACCGGTGCGTGTTATGGGCAATGGACGCGTCGGGCGCGTCGGGACCGCGGGCGGTAGCGTCTGGCGTCACGGTTGGCGTTGGGGAGGCGTATGTCGCCCGTGGTGCTCGAGTCCGTGCTCGAGTTGGCTACATCCTTCCGGCGTTTATCGCTGGCGGCTGCCATGGCGGGCGGAGGCGCACCTGTGATGGCGTCTGGTGCTGTCGGGCTCGTCGGGCGCGTCGGATGCGCGCGGTCGTGCGGGACACACTGATGCGGTCGGGCTCGTCGGGCGCGTTGGGTGCGCGCGGGACGTGTGGGGCGCGGAGGGACGCCAGGCGTGTGTCGCCGGCGGAGATGGAGCTCGGCGTATGTCGCCGGGGTCGTGACGGAGCACGGTGCGACCAGCGTCAGTGCGTCAGGTCGGGTCCGTGACGGTGCGACCGGCGTCGATGCGCCGGGTCAAGTCTGCGGGCTGGGTCACGGCCGTGACGACGGCAATGACAGGAGGTACAACAACTCCGGCGACGGCGAGGTCATGGTTTAGGGGGAGATTGTTAGCAATAAACCATGCGTTGTGCTGGTGGAGCTGGTCATCAGTCCGTGGCCGTGGCGAGTTTGCAGGTGTGCGTTGTGTATGTAGTTTGTTAAACTCCAGTTTGTTATTAGTTGCATGCTAGGTGATGGCCAAGTCGTGTGTGGCTGTTGAGAGAGAGGTGCACACGCTGTGCATGGGCGTGCATGGGTTAGTAGTTAGTTAGAGTCGTGGTGTTAGTGGCCGAGAGATCCGGCTAATTAGTGCGGGCGTGAGGCTGATTTTTTGTACTCCCTTCGTCCGAAAATACTCGTCGAAGAAATGCATAAAAATGAATGTATCTAGAACTAAAATACATTTAGATACATCCATTTTTTCCGACAAGTATTTTGGGATGAAGAAAGTATATAAGTGCTACATTGAGTTAATGAGAAAGCGCAGCCGTGAGGGCTGAGGGAAACATATAGTCACGGTGTGCCACCAGGAAAATGTCTTTGGCAAAGCCATTGTGATCTTTCTTCCTTGGTGAAGTGTGTACGTGTGTGTTCCCCTGGTATGTGTGAGAGTTGTGAGGAAGAGGAAGGGCGCTGCGGCAAGGAGGCGGCGCCAACATGCCTCTCCCTGTGGCCTGACCTCTTGCCGCTGACAGGAAGTGCCATGGCCGTATCGACCCCCTGCTGCCGGCGCCGCCCGCGGTAACCCCGCCGCCTCTAGGTCCTCCCGGTCACGCCGCCGGCCCTCCCTCGCGCCCTTTCTTACTTTTCTCTCTCTCTGACTCACTCTCTCTGTCCCTCTTCGTCAGGGACAGAAACGAGGCGAGCCCGCGCGTCCTCCGCCGTGGATCCAGGGCCTTGATCCGTTCCCGGCCTCGCCTCGGCTCGCCGGAGTCCCAACCTCGCCGGAGCCCCGCTCCTCCGTCCCCGCCACCAAGTTCGCCAGCCGCCGCCATTGCCATGGCTCTGCTTCGATCCAGCAGGAGGCCGCTCGTCCGCGTTGACCGCAGCCACACCGCGCCTGGGCCACCTCTGCTCCGGCCCAGCGGCGTCCCCTTCAACTCCTGGGCCAAGCCCATGGGTGAGCAGCCCCCTCTAGCCTCACCTGTGCACTTCTGGGCCTGCCAGTTTCGGCCCGTGATGTTTTTTTTCTGCCAGGGCGAATTTCCTAATTATCCCGAGAACGTTGTTTTACAGAAAAGTCCTTCATGTTCATGCATATAATAACTTCACAATCGTGCATCATATGTAAAAACTTTAAATAGATAAAATGCTTAGAATTTTGTCTAGTTCCATAATATGTTGCTGTCATCCATGTTTAAACTTGTTGTTTGCATAAATTTGTATAAATGCCATGTTAAAATGCCTTATTTCATAACTAATTAACCGTAGCTCGGTTTGAAATAAACTTTATATGTAAATGGGGTAGAAAAATTCATAGTTTAACATGGTGCACTTTGCTTTACTGTTTAACAACATTAAAATATGTTATAGGACAGAATAGTACCAAATCCAAAATATGCATATGGGGATTTTCCGGAATTATTGTTTGTTGTTCCGGCCTCACTTAAACTTGCCTAAATAGTTAGTTTACTTATGATTCACCCCTTGCCATGTTTAACAACATTTAATATTGTTGGGTACCTAAACGAGAGCGAACTAAATGTTTGAATTGTGGTGTTTCATCAATATGCAACTCATTACATATTGAGCTCCACTTAATTTGTAGTTTTGTTTGTGCACTTTGACATGTCATGACTCTTTAACCGGACATGCATCATACTTGATTGTGCATCTTGCCATGATTATGCTTGTTGGTTTACCATGTTGTTTGCTCCTTTCCGGTGTTGCTTCTTCTTGTTAGTTCCGGTAACGTCGCGTTTGTGAGGATTCGTTCGACTTTGTCTGTTGGTCTTCTTCATGGACTCGTTCTTCTTCTTTGCGGGATCTCAGGCAAGATGACCATACCCTCGAAATCACTTCTATCTTTGCTTGCTAGTTGTCCGCTCTTTTGCTATGCCGCGCTACCTACCACTTGCTATATCATGCCTCCCATATTGCCATGTCAAGCCTTTAACCATCCTTTCCTAGCAAACCGTTGTTTGCCTATGTTACCGCTTTTGCTCAGCCCTTCTTATAGCGTTGCTAGTTGCAGGTGAAGCTGAAGTTTGTTCCATGTTGGAACATTGATATGTTGGGATATCACAATATCTCTATTTAATTAATGCATCTATATACTTGGTAAAGGGTGGAAGGCTTGGCCTTATGCCTGGTGTTTTGTTCCACTCTTGCCGCCCTAGTTTCCGTCATACCGGTGTTATGTTCCTTGATTTTGCGTTCCTTATGCGGTTGGGTGTTATAGGAACCCCTTGACAGTTCGCTTTGAATAAAACTCCTCCAGCAAGGCCCAACCTTGGTTTTAACATTTGCCACCTAAGCCTTTTTTCCCTTGGGTTCTGCAGACTCAAGGGTCATCTTTATTACCCCCGGGGCGGTGCTCCTCAGTGTTGGTCCAAACTAGAGCACCGTCTTGGGACCGTCCCTTAGCAACTTGGGTTATGTTGGTACCTATCGCTTAGCTTATCCGGTGTGCCACGAGAGCGAGATATGTGCAGCTCCTATCGAGATTTGTCGGCCAATGGGCGGTCTTCTTGGTCTTGTTTTACCATTATCGAAACATCTTGTAGCCAGGATGCCGAGCCTGATCGGGTCTTCCCGGGAGAAGGAATATCCTTCGTTGACCATGAGAGCTTGTGATGGGCTAAGATGGGACACCCCTGCAGGGTATAAACTTTCGAGAGCCGTGCCCGCGGTTATGTGGCAGATGGGAATTTTTTAATGTCCGGTTGTAGAGAACTTGACACTTGACTTAACTAAAATACATCAACCTCGTGTGTAGCCATGATGGTCTCTTCTCGGCGGAGTCCGGGAAGTGAACACGGTCTTGTGTTATGTATGAACGTAAGTAGTTTCAGGATCACTTCTTCATCACTTCTAGCTTCTCGGTCGTTGCATTGCTTCTCTTCTCGCTCTTATTTGCGTATGTTAGCCACCATATTTGCTTAGTGCTTGCTGCAGCTCCACCTCATTACCCCATCCTTCCTATAAGCTTAAATAGTCTTGATATCGTGGGTGTGAGATTGTTGAGTCCTCGTGACTCATAGATTCTACGAAAACAGATTGCGAGTGTCGTTGATACCGGTCAGGTGTGTATAACCGAGCTCAAGTGGGAGTTCGACGAGGACCTTGGTCGTTACTATGTTTCGTTTCCTGATGATCAGTAGTGGAGCCCAGTTGGGACGATCGGGGATCTAGCATTTGGGGTTATCTTCTTTTTATTTGGATTTGACCGTAGTCGGTCTATGTGTGTATCTTGAATGATGTGTGAATTTATTTATGTATTGTGTGAAGTGGCGATTGTAAGCCAACTCTTTTTATCCCATTCTTGTTCATTACATGGAATTGTGTGAAGATGACCCTTCTTGCGACAAAACCACAACGCGGTTATGCCTCTAAGTCGTGCCTCGACACGTGAGAGATATAGCCGCATCGTGGGTGTTACAAGTTGGTAATCAGAGTCATCCCCGAATTAGGAGCCCCCTGCTTGATCGAATCGCTGGCATTGTCGAGTCTAGAACAAAAATGTTTTGAGTCTTAGGAGTATATATATCGGAGAGTAGGATTCTTTTTACTCCTCAGTCCCTTCGCCGCTCTGGTGAGGCCCCCTGACGTAGAAGTTTTGACTCTCCTCTCCTCAAATTTCACGATTTTTTTTAGGATCACGCGGGTATCTTGGGATCGTTATGATATTCTTGTGACGAGAACATTGTTCTTGGTGCCTCCTGACATTTAGGGGTTGTGGCAGTGTCCCGGGGAGTTGAGCTCCGAGGTGTTGTCGTCACAATTTTATCGTTGCAGTTCTGGAATACCTGAGTTTCGCCGACATCGAAAATCTCTTTTATGCAGTTGTTGGTGAGATCACCTCAACGCCACCCAGTATTGGGGCGGGAATTCGGGAGTATTACCATAACTCGTATAACGGATGCTTTCCGAAGGTTGAGGTACATGATTTTCGGAGTTTTCTTGGTTATGTGTTGACGGATGGATACATCTGGATCTAGGTATTGTTAGTTTGGGTGAGATATATTGCGTCCCCTGTATCCCCAACACCTGATTGCATAACCATAAAGTTTCGGGAGTTTATAGGTGGGAATTCAAGTAGCTCGTAGGATATCTTTCCAACAGACACATGATACGATATGGGGTCTATCATATGTTTGTTTCCGGCTTATTTTGCAAGCCAATCCTTTGTTTTGTTTTAAGTTGTGGTATTCGAGTTGCTTCGAAGTCAAATGTGGATTCCATACCTTTTCTAAGTGGTGTTCTCATATTCCTATGTGGATACTAATCATTCTTGATCATCGAGATTGTCATGTCAATTCTTTTCTAACCGGCGTGCTTCTCTCTAGGCTTATACTATCATTTTTCCCATTCGCAAGATCACCTCTCAGTTTTTCCAACGTTGTTCGTTTCATCTGTCCCAAGTTGCCTTTGTTTTCCCACCCTCCCACCCTTTTCTTCAAGGACTCAGATTTCTTAATCAAGTATCCTTTTTATTGATGCGAAGTCTCTTCATTCTTTTCTTTCAATGTTCTTATCCGGTGATTTCCCATGAAGATACTAACGGAGCTTCAAGTCTATTATTCTTCGTTCTTTTCTTCTCCGGTGGACTCAAGTCAAGCTTTCAGTGTTGATCGTATTCTTTTCCTCGTTTCAAATGTTTTCTCATACTGGTGCACCTCTTAATCATCCACTACTCGCTATTCAATTGTTCCGGAGTGCTGAAGATATCTCAGAAGGCTCGTCTTTTAATTCAAGATTCGTTCAAGCTATCTCGAGGTTGTTATCTCATTCAAGCCATTTAATTCAACCCGCGCAATCTCTCTTTTAAATCGTTCAATGGTGTATCTTTTGAGTGGGCCCTAACCCACGGTTCTTTTCCTAGGATCTTACCTGACTCTTCTAATTTTCCCGAAGCTTTTAAAATTCTTTTCAAAGTTTGACGTAAGAATGGGTTATCATCAGTCATATGTCTTCTCCAAGATCTTTAAAATTCTTTTCATCGTTGGTTCAACCTTTCCAATTTTCATTCCGGAGTGCCTCAACAATTCATGGTGGTGTTTCTCGTCGTTATTCTCAGATTTTGAAGACCGAAGAGGAGTTCCTCTTAAATCCTTACCCATTCTTCCAAAGATGCGAAGTTCAAGCTTGATGCCATCCTCTCATAATTGTTTTCGATTGTAAGAATTCTTTTTACCCATCCGGAGCATTTCATGAGTTGTTCCCATTTCTTTCCTCCGTAGGCCATCATGTCATAATTATTCATTCCAGCTTTCAGCTCTCGTTCTCCAAATCATACCGGTGCATCATTCAAGTATTATCTAATCAGCTCGGGATCTCTGCGTTCACTTGTATCTAAATTCTCTCAAGTATCTTCGTTCATTTTCTAATTCTTCCCGGTGTTTCTTTATCTTTTCTTCGTTCATTTTCAATTCTTATGGTGGTTCGTTCAAGAGTTCTTTTCCTTACTTATCATATCAATTCATTCATTCTTTCCAAATCCTACCGGTGGTTCATTGAAGACCTTATCAAGTTTGCGCCATATCTCTCTTCAATCCTTTTTCAATGGGTATAAGTAGTATGCCAAATCCGTTACTTGTCATCAATTTAAATTGATGAAGGATACGCATAATGTAATTCTTATTCTTGTTTCATCCAAGTGTTTAATTCTTTCTACCGGAGTTCGTAGTGATATCAATTTCTCAGTTATATGTGTTCATCTTCTTCCGGAGTTCCAAGTTTTCCGTATTATCTCATCGCGAAGCTCCATCTAAATCATTGCAAGGCTTCACCTTGTGTTGTCAACTTCTCTTTTCTTTCTATCATCCTTTTGTTTACCGGAGTTCTTCATGGAGTTTCTACATGGTGGTTCGTCAAGGATTCCTTTCATTCTTCAATTATTCTTTCAATATTTCTCTCGGAGTTATGATTCGCCAAGCTATACTCTAAAATAAACATGGTGTTCAACACATGTCTTGTTTTGAGGATTCAATCATTAATCATCTTGCATTTCAAAGTGCACTTCTTCTACCTTATCTTGAGGTGGTGTTATGTCATTCTTGAAAATTTGAGTTCGTGTTTCATTATTCACATGTTGTCAAGAATGAGATATTTTAAATCCACCAATCTCTTCGTTGGAGTTATCTTGTGTCATGTTTCACCTAAAGCCTCCCCTAAGGAATGTTGCTATTATGGTTCTTATCAATGATCCAAGTTTTCTCCTATCCTCTTGGTGGAAGTAGTTTTTCATCTCTTTGGTGCTCTCAATCATATCAATGGTTTTCGTTAGTGGCTGTTTTTCACCTCATAATTTTGAGATGTTTCCATAAGCCCACTACAAGCTTATTCTTCTCGTTGCTAGTTTTCCAATAACTCTGTTCTAACCTTCTTGCAAGGAGGCTTTCCTAGTTCATTTGTGGCAGGAGTTGGCATTTCCTTCTCCATTCTTTTATTCTAATGATCTATCTTCTATTCCTTCTTCCGGAGGCAAGGTGATGTTGCTCTCTTCGCTCATCATCTCGAATTATGAAGATCGTGTTCTTTCCTTGCTTATCCATTTAACCGGTGTGTTGTGTTTTCTTTTCAAGTTCTTTTCATCTTATCAAGTTTTCCTTCTCTTTTCTACCAGAGTGCTGCCCAAATTCTATCATTCTTGTTCCTTGGTTATCACATTATACCGGTGGTTTCATATTCTCTTTGGTTCGTTAAGCTCTTGTTTCATGCCTTTCAACCTACAAGGTTCTTGTAATGTTCCTTGTTCCTCTTTGATAACGGAGTGTTTGCAATCTCGTCTTCTCCATTGTATTCTTTCTTTCACTTTGTTCAACCTCTCAAGGTTCATGGTTTCATTTGTTTGTCGAAGAAGCAACTTTGTTTTATATCTTCCTCTTCCGTTTCTCTCCGGTGCCATCCCTAGATCTCGGGACGAGATCTCTTGTAAGTGGAGGAGTGTTGTAACGCCCCAAGACCGAAGCTTCAGACGCCTTCCATGTTTTCCGTTGTCGCCGGGTGTTTTATTTGTTTGTTGCATTTCATCATGGCATCATACGCATTGTATCCGCGTGTTTTCATAAAACTCATAGTCGTTCGTGGTCGTCGTTTCTCTTTTTGTCTCCGTTGACCTTTTGTCAGGCCCTTTGTCTTTGTCAACCTCTCTCAGACCCCTCGCGCGTGTCCGAAACTTCCCCGAACCCGACCCGCTCAATCATCACCGTTGGATTCAGATCATCCCCAAACAACCCTAAAACATCTTCGTTTTCTCGCTTGGACTCCCTAGCCTATTTTATCTTGACCGTCCGATTTCGATCGAAAGATACAAACTTTCCTCCTTTCGATATATATAGTCCACCCCTAGTCTAACTAGTAGAACGCCCGTGCGTTGCTACGGGCTATAATACATATAAATGAATCAACGAAATAATTAGGATCGTCTTCAAGGTCAAATCTCATTTCTCCCTCGTACATTCGAACAAGTTCGGACATCAAATAACGCCTAGCGGGCTCCACAAAATGGAACTACATGGATAGTCCCGGCTCCTAGAAATCTGGCCTATATTTGGGAGAGAAATATGGTTGTTCGAACTATCCGTCATGTTATCTCCAACACACGGTTTCATAAAAAAACTCCCAACGACACACCCTTCTCTCTTCCTGCCGGACCCTCCATTTCCCGCTAGGTTTCCCACCATAGCTAGACACTACTCGCTCGAGTCCACTTCTTAAAAATCGGATGACGCCGACCTCACATTTGCCATGGCGCCCCCTCTCCTTCACACCATACTTCCCGACGGATCGCTAAAGAGGAATCCCCCACCAACTACCCCGCTCTCCGCATTGATCCCCTCCCTCGTATTCATTTCGATCCGTCGCCGCCATCAAGGGCGACGAGGTGTGCACCCTGACGCCCCCGAGCCAAGAAGGCGGATCCGTCTCATGAGCCATTGTCACGTTGTAACATACGGTTTAATGTCGAGCATTACCGAAACAAAAATATCACATCCGGTGTTGGGCATGCGTGATACACCACCATGCTCGTTATTAACTCTTGACACAATCAACCAACGCATTTACCCTTGTATCCTAATCAAAAAATTATACGACTTTATGTAAAAAATATGAGCGCTTCGCTCATGCAATTTACCTCACGTGTGTTCGCTCATATGGTCGGAAATGACATATAGCATCACCAAGCTCAGGTCTTTAATGTATTGGTAATAAATGAAAATAATAACTAAGGTCTTGATGATATAGCATTTCTAGTGACTCGGCATGATCCAAGGTCCACGAGAAAATTTAGTGCGGAAAATCACAAATAGAAAAAGACTAGATTATACATATACATCTTTTTCACGGAGAGTGTGCTTATCATATATTACTCACTCCGTTCTAAAATAGATGACTCAACTTTAGTACAAAGTTAGTACAAAGTTGGGTCATCTATTTTGGAACGGAGGACATGGTAGCCCACCATCTATCGGCCACAATGATTGACTACTCTCTACTAACCCACCTACCCTTGAGTAGTCCGGCTTGCTGCCATGTCCTCCCTTCGGTCACAATTTTCTTGATGATCGTAAGCACAGAAAGTGTTACTCCGCCAAAGACAATAGCATTGCGGTGTTTACAAAGTTCCCAAGTGATGGGCGAGAGAATGGTCCTTGTTTCATTTTGCAAAAAAGAAAAAGAATGGCCCTCGTTTCATTTCCCAAGTTATCATCAACAGTGGGAGCTTGGTCCGAATTTTCAATAGCCGACCACACCATATGCCACACGATCGATGATTGTGTGAAGGTGCATTCGATGAGAAGATGGTTAATGGTCTCGTCGGTTTCGTAGAAGGGGCATGTGTCGTGGTGGGCAAGCCTCTCTTGGTGAGTTGAAAGGACGTCCAACAACGGTTTCACATGGCTAACCAAGTGAAGAACCGACATTGAAGGGCGGCCTTCGAGTTCCATGTGACATCCGCGTACGGTACCACATCGCTTCCTCCGAATATTGAGACATATGCAGGGCGAGCGGAGAACATGCCACTACTCTTCCGCCCATCTTATGGGGGCCTCTGCTCCTCCGTGAAAGTTGAACATCGACAATCCATGGCCATAGCATTCAAAGCATTGCGGGCATGGCAAATCAATGATGGTCCCAAGTCCGGCACCCAAGTATTGCCTTGCAAGGTCTCATAACGGTCCTAGTGGCTCGAATGCTTTTTGGCGGCCGCGATCATAGACAAGTATACTTCTGAATCATAAAGGTGTCTAACAATTTAAGTAATCAAGAGATTTACTGCTTCTCGAGTAAAAAATGTACATTTTCTTTCTTATGATATACAAGTTAAAGTGTTTGGCCGAATACTGAGCTAAATATGCACAAAAAATATGGACCACCATCAAGGAATATTTTATGTGGGTGATGAGCTTGCTAGGACATGCACAAAAAAATATGGCTTTGTGTTGAACCGGTATGGACCCAAGCCCATCATATGTATCACTTAGGGCCCAAGCCCATGAGGATAAGCTGACCTAGAAGGGGCATCCAGTCCTCCCGTTCCAAGGGAGAGCCGCCACACACACTCACACTCAAGCTGCAGGTACTCCTCTCTCCCTGAATCAACATAGTATCTGAGGCCGAGTTCGGTGGGGCTGACAGACGGCGAGCCGGCCGGCGGCGAGGCGAGGATCGGCGCGAGGCGCGGCAGTGCTGGCGGCACAGTCATGGCGTCAGCCTTACTGGCGGCTGACGAGTGGTCAGGTGGCAGTCTTTGCTCTTGTGACCGTGCCTGGTGGCCGACGCGCAAGGACGGAGGGACTCGCGACTGAAGGTTCTTGTGAGTCTTTATCCATCTGAAGGAGGAGTGCTTGCGTGAGTCTTGTGAGTCTTCTTGGAGTTCTGTTTCTTCTTCTTTGCTGCGTGAGGCGTGGGAGGAGGTAGGAGAGGTGGTCTGGGCTGTCGTTCTTCTGCTTTGTTCCTTGGGAGGAAGAGGTGTTGCTTGTCGCTCTTGGTGGTGGTCGATCTCTCTCTGCTCTTGTGAAATTTCTTTGTTGTTGGGTGTGTAGAGGTCAGATGTCTGTCTTTGCTCTTGAGTGTTCTTTGCTTCCTCCTCCCGGCCAAGATGGGTGAGCCAGCGAGGCCTTCTTGAGGCTTTCGAGAAGCTTGCTAAGATCTTGAGTCGAAATCTGGGGCCATCGTTCCTCGACAGGAAGTGGCTCGGAAGATCGAATTGTCGCCCATGGACATGAAGTTAGAGGGGCTACCAATTATCTGGTGGTCCGGGAGGCGTTCTTGGGTGTGGAGCGAAGGAGCTTGATGGGCACTTGTTGGGTGTTGTTCTTTGAACAGGAGACAAGACTCTTGTGGAGGGAAAAGATGGAAGGTCATAAACTCTGTGCTCATTGGCTGGTTGTTGAACTCGGTGGTGCCCCCATTGGGCGCTCTGTGGAGGGCTATCCACATCCATTGCGATATGGACGACTCTGTCCACCTTGTACTCGAGTAAGGGCAATGTCATGCTAATTGCTCAGTTGAGGGAAGATCGATCGGTGCATCGGAGGCGACATGTCGATGATGACATATGTGGCGAGCTGCAGGCTTTGTGGGCGAGAGCGGGATAAGCTGCGACCCTCTGGAACTCTGATGCAGCTTGCATCGAGTCGAGCATAAGTGGATTGCCGCAGCGTGTGTTGAAAGCTGTTGGAGGGCTTAGAGGTTGTTTTCATGGCGGGAGGCATCCTGTTGCACCAACCTCTCCGCCCTCTATTGAGAGACTATTCTTTGCTATGTCTCAAGAGGAGGTGCGGCTATCTCTTGAGCATGCAGACATGAAGGTCAGGCTGTCTTGACATTTGCGATCCTTGGCGCATGGGTGGGCGATCCCAACAAATGTCATATTTGTGGGGAGGCGGTCGATGGAAGTGCGCGTGTCCAACTCGTGGCGAGGCGGGGATATAACGGAGGGGGGGCTGGCGAGGCGGGAGTGCTAGAGGAGAGGTGGATACTCGGGGACCTCAAGGGTCGAGCTTCTAGAGGCGAGGTGGCTACTCGGGACACTCGGGGATCGGAGGGCTCACATGGCGGTGGTAGGAGACCTTTGGGGCGTCAAAAGGCAAAGATGAGATGATGTTGACTATGGAGACTTTGCTCTCTGGGCCTCCAGATGAAGGTAATCCGAGCAGGCATCTCTTGCTTCTAATGGGAGTGCTCGAGTGGGTTCTCGACTGGAGCATCTAAGCATGTTGCTAGTAAATCTTGCGTGTTTGAGTCTTACACTAAGCACCTCCGTCTCACACGGGCACTATGCAAGCTAGCGATGGCACAAACCCACTGTCATAGGGGTTGCACGATCAAGTGCACTCGACCATCTCCTATCCTCGATTTTACATGTGCCGCTTTTCTGTCAATTTGGTCTCCTTGGTGCCCTAATTGATCAAATTGTTGTCGTGTGATCCTTGACAAATTTGGTTGCGTGATTCGGGACCCGCAGACAGGCAGACAGTTGGGGCGGCACCGAGCGTGAGGGGCTCTGGTACATGGACCGGGAGGTGCGGCCGGACTTGGTGTGTGTTGCGACCATGGAGGACAAGGAGAAGGAGGCGATGATCCATCAACATGTAGGATGGGACATGTATCTTTTGATAAGATGAGTAGAATCTTTTAGGATGTTATGTGTGGGATAGGCAAGGGCAAGTTGACATGTGATGCTTGCGAATATGCCAAACACACATGAGCCTCATATGTGAGTAAGGGCTTAGGAGCATATCTCCTTTTATGCTTATTCATTGGGATGTATGGAAGAGCCCAGTTTATCAATGAATGGAATGAAATACTTTGTGACATTCATCGATTGCTATTCTCGTATGACTGGATTTATTTGATCGTCACAAAGATGAGGTGTTTATTTGTTTTGAATTTCCATGCCTTGGTGAAGAATCGAGTTTGGTGAAGGTGCGGTGATCGGGGTGACAATGGGACGAGTATGTGAACAACACATTTGGGGCCTACTTATGCGATCAAGGTATTCTTCATCAAACTTCGTGCCCGGACACCCTCCTCAAAATGGAGTGGCGGAAAGGAAAATCGGCATATTCTTGAGGTTGCTCGGTCATTGATGTTTACGATGAATGTGCCCAAATTCTTGTGGAGTGAAGCGATGATGACGCCACATATACGATCAACGGACACCATCAAGAATACTAAGCATGAAGTCTCCGTGTGAGCTAGTATATGGAGAAACTAAGTTTGTTATTCCCTAAAATTGTTTGGCGATTACTGTTTTGTTCGTGATCACCGTCATACATTTGAAAACATGATCCATGACGATGAAGTGCATTTTACGGGCTATTCTTCTAGTCGGCAGGATATAAATGTTGGTGTCCCTCGGAGAAAGCGGGTTTGTCGGTATGGATGTAACCTTCATGGAGTCTAAGCCATTCTATGGTGAGCCAGCAGATCTAAGTGTGTTGTTTCAAGAGCTTGACCATTTACACTCATGCGGGATGGTCGAGAGGGGAGAAGGTTGTGTCTCACACTCGGGAGGATTCGGTGGGCACTAACATTGATGATGATGTGCGAGTTCAAGTCCGACCAATTGTGGGTACAATTCCGGTTGGTACTCTCAGCGATGGTGATGTGCGGTCGAGTCCGACCAACAATGGGTTCCATTCAGATTGGTAATCTCGGCTCCTGTTCGGATCGGTGGCGAATATTCCCTAGTGTACTCTCGGTGGCGACCACAAGTGCCACAAGTGCATAGCTCATATGACACCGTCTGGTCTATTCACGGCGGCAACCACTTGTGCAAGAGGAGCGGCAAGTGCGGGGGAGCAATCGGTCGCGAGGGAGCAACAAAGGCGATGGTGCAAGCTCATCGACGGTGGAGCGCCTATTGCGTTGCGAAGGGGACACGTGAAGCGGCACGAAGGCTTTACCACGAAGTTTTTGATGATCATGACATTGGAAATTGTGTGTCTTATGAGGCTTTGTCTCCTTCCTATAGAGTGTTTGTTGCCTCTCTTCAAAGCTGTGTCAATCCCAAAGGATTGGAAGGCGCAAAGCAAGATCCAAAGTGGTGTGAAGCGATGATAGAAGAGTTGGAAGCGAGGAAAAACAAGGCGTGGGTGCTAACCACATTGCTTGGCGGAAAAAAAGCGATGAGTTGTAAGTGGATCTATCACGGTGAAGCGAGAATCACGAGGGAAGGTGGAGCGGTATAAGGCAGATTGGTCGCCGGAGGATATAGTCAAACTTATGGAATGGACTATGGCGAGGCGTTTGCTCGATGGCGAGATGAACCTGATGAGGATATTGGTTTCTGTCTTTGCAAACTTTGGGTGGAAGTTGCATCAATTAGATGTCAAGAATGCCTTCTTGCATGGTGAGTTGAGGAAGAAGTGTACATGGAGATACCACGGTTTTGGTACTTCACGGACCACGGGGAAGAAATGCAGTGAAGAAATCCTTGTATGGACTCAAGCAATCGCCGAGGGCTTGGTTCGATAGGTTCGAGATGTGTTGTCAGTGCTATGGGGTATGGTCGATGTAATGGTGACCACACGGTGTTCTACAAACACTCACTCTCTAATCGGAAGATCACCATCCTTGCGGTTTATGTGGATGACATTATCATCCTTGGAGATGATAAGGAGGAAATAGAGAGATTGAAGGGGTGTCTAAGCAAGGAGTTTGAGGTAAAGGATTTGGGCGACCTAAAATACTTCCTTGGCATTGAAGTGGCTCGGACAGAGAAGGAATATCTTTGTGCCAGCGGAAATACACCTTGGATCTCTTGAGTGACATGGGCATGATGGGATGTCGATGCGGCCCCTCGCCGATTGAACAAAATCATCGGTGTGACTTAATCGGTGAGTGGTGAATAAGGAAGATTATCGAAATTAGTTGGGAGGTTATTGTACTTGTGTCATACCGGGCTGACATTACGTATATCCGTGGGTGTGGTGGCGGATACATGCATGAACCAAGGAGTGGGCATCTCGATATTGTGCCTGAGTGCAGAGATACATGAAGGGACTCGGGTAAAGGGTTATGGTTTGCGAGTGGACATCTTGAGGTGGATGGCTATAGTGACTCGATTGGGCGAGTTGTCAAGATGATAGAAGATCAACTTCAGCTCTTGTGTGTTTGTGGGAGGAAATTTGGTGCCATGGAGAAGCAAAAGCAGACAGTTGTGTCTAGATCAACAATGAAAGTGAGTCTGAGCATTATCTCAAGGGTTGTGTGAGATGCTGCGGGTGAAGTACCCTCTTGGCGAGTTGAAACTTCCGAGGAAGGGCCCCTTGAAGGTGTGGTGTGACAATCGATCGGCTATAGCCATTGCTAATAACCCGATTCAACATGATAGGACAAAGCATGTGGAAATTGATCGCTTCTTCATTAAGGAGAAACTTGATTTGGGATCATCGGCCTTGGTCATGTCGATTCTGGGGCGGTTTGCATTGCTTGACAAAGGACTAGGAACAAAGGGCGTAACTTGGCATGTGACAAGATGGGAATGATAGATATCTACCACCCATCTTGAGGGGAGTGTTGAGCAGGTATGGGCCCAAGCCCATCATATGTATCACTTAGGGCCCAAGCCCATGAGGATAAGTCGACCTAGAAGGGCACTCAGTCCTCCGTTCCAAGGAGAGCCCACACACACTCACACTCAAGCTGCAGTACTCTCTCTCCTGAATCAACACTTTGACCCGACATCATTATATCATTGGTCATCCCCGACCTACTTTGAGCTTGCTCAAACACGCATGGCCGTTTGGTTAAAAAAGACTATCATTTACTAACCCCTCGTGAACTCTAGATATAAACAAACTAAGTGTATGGAGCAATTAGATGGCG
This sequence comes from Aegilops longissima, assembly GCA_021605205.1. Classification (NCBI taxonomy): domain Eukaryota; kingdom Viridiplantae; phylum Streptophyta; class Magnoliopsida; order Poales; family Poaceae; genus Aegilops; species Aegilops longissima. The sequence continues at coordinate 448,741,458 of CM038678.1, forward strand.
GAGAAATTAGCATTATTACAGAGAGAAAGTGATGGAAGGTAAGGATGAATATTCTCCGTTGATGAAAGGCAAGGATGAACATTCTCGGTGCGGAACACAAGTGAAAGCGAAACAAAAGGAAAATATTTTTTGTCATTGTTAAATATGGATTTGAAAAGGCACATTTGCATTGGTATTCTAATTCTTGCACAATGGTATAGCAATCTAGAAGAAGAAATAGAATTTTGCCTCTTTGCTCGAAATTTGTCACATGAAAGTAGTAAAACGGGGTGTATAACAAAACAATTGGTGGGAAACACGAACAAACCTTGATTTTCATGACCCGTATCCCTTAAGCGAACAAATGCAATGTCATATCTCTTATAACCTTTGATAGAATAAGCTCTTGACAAACACAAGTGAATATAAAGACCAAATATTGGACACGAAAATAGAGCATACACATATGAAACAATGGTGCAAGGGCCAAAGTTGAAAGGTTGCATTTCTTTGCTTGATGGAAGCGGACATACCAATTCCTTTGGATAAATTTTATTCTGAGAAAAATGGTGAACCTTTAAAACAAAGCTGAATTTAAAGGATATCGATTCTGAAATAAAGTAAAACGCTATAAATTGTGAAAGATCATTGGCAAGTCATTCAAAGGAAGGAAGTTAGCAGCGGAAATATTGTCCAATCAGCCACAAAATATAGTCGGAAATAACAAATAAGGATTTGTAATTTGGGTTTTCACGGAGGTAGTGAGAAGCAGAAGCATACCTAATCGTTTTTTCTTAAAGCACGGATGCACCAACAAGTTCAAGGATTTCAATGTTAGCATTGTTCCGAATCGGACTAATTGGCATCATCCCTTATTGACCATCCAAGGAACCCTCTTCTCGGCTTTAGGAGTCAAATTAGCTCCATGTGCTTTGATATGAGTTATTCAACGGACCCAAATAAAAACCGAGTGTATGCAAGACATAATTAGCTTTACCTCAAATTAAAAAATCGAACATTACGGTTTCCTTGCAAACTACAATTTTAACAAAAAATCTAGTGACAATGTAAGCTGAAATACAAGTCTATTAATGGGAGAACATTTTGCGGTGTGAAAATGAGAGAAATGCATTACCTTGAATTCTTAGCAACACCATTATCTCGGCACCAATCATACTTTAGTTTTATGAGTTAAGCGGTAACTAAATAACGAGAAAATGGGTAGGCGGCGGATTAATAGACTTGTAACCTTCAATATTGTATCCCAACTTCATGGAAAGAATGATATTATCATTAGTAGTGCCCACAAAATTCCGGTAATTTGTAGTGAAGCACCATCGTGAGATAAACTATAACAAGAAAGTAAGGTACTCAATACATGTATAAGGTACTCATTTTCTTAATGTACCACGATTGGGATATGAAAACTTTCCCCAAAATCGTATTTTTGACTCTTATTAGACTAAATATTTTATCATAGCGGTTTAATGGTATTCACACACGTCAATTTATCACGGCCAAGAAATCATTCTACTATTATTCTTGGTTCAAAATAAAACACAACTACATACCTAGAGTTTCTTTGGAAATCCCTTTCATTGTTATAGAACAAGTGAACAAGCTGCTCCATTTTACCTAGAACTATACCACAATCCGCATATACATGTATATGTCTATCGCGATGTCAGGCGATAACAAACATGACTATAGAGAAGGAAGAAAATGGATGGAAGAACACCATACGAGAAAGGGAACCAATGCAAAGAACCTCCTTACCTAGAACTGCTATTTTTCTGCGAGATATATAAGGATGAAAAAGCGAAGTTGATTAGTGCCTTGCTTCGAGAATATCAAGACCTGCGGTGGAGATCCATGTAGCTCGGTTTTGGTTGCAATCATCTTCACAATCAAAGACAACAACTCGCCCTCAAGTGATTAAGAGAAGTATTGTTCTTGTTTGACTCATCAATCTAAGCAAGCGAAACACTTTAAGTCACGGTTCACTTAATCTGGCGACACATGTAAGTAACTTACCAAATAAAGAGAATTAATCTCTGAAGGTTTCATGAAAATTCTTGGTGGAATTCGTTAGAACGACTGACCTTAACCCATCCAGTGTGCTCCCTATGTAGGCATTCTAGTATTCCACCTATCGGTCACATTCGCAGATGTCTTGCCTGAAGTGAGATGCCACATCAATCATAAATAGACTTGAAGCAGTGATGCACTGGTATGTCAATAACCATGGCCAAACTTCATCAAATTTACCGAATCGATTAATTTTAGTTGAAGACTGAATTAAAAATTTGGAGATCAGTGTGACCACTTGCCATTCTCTTGGACTAACCAGGGAGGCACCCATAGGTTTCTATCAGGTACTGCAGCATCCCCTCTTAATCCTTTTCCGTCGCCTGGATAACCCGTTGGGACGTACTGCACTCAAGAGAAAAGGTTGCATGAACCAGATCGAATTCCCAGTTCACCTACTACTTCAAGTCCAAAAACAGCTGAAGCAAGTAGCATATTTGACAAAAATAGTTGGAAACTTTTAACTCACTTGTTGCTGGGTCTGTTCTAGAACCTGCATCACGGAAGAAAATATCCTGTAAGTACATGTTTTGAAAGCTTCGACAAACTATTTGGTCAGTATATATGTTTAACGAATCAAATTCCCAATTTTAGTTGTCGAACTCATGAACAATGCAGCAATATACCGATGTAGATACAAAATTTGCTTACCTCTCTGGTAAAATGACATTTCTGCTGCATAGTCACGAACACCTTCATTTAAAGGGCGATCGTTCACATAGACAGAATATTAATGATTTATTCCTATGAAATCAATAGCATGCTTAATTCAGATTGGGATTTTGTGAAGGATGGCGAGAACCAACATTTGTTCAATCACTTGTGGGTAATCTCCAAACACCAAGGCTCCTAGTGTCCTGTGTACACCAACCCAAATAACCAACGGTTGAGCAGCATCAAACCAAACAATCTCTCATGCATAAGAACAAGATAAGTCGAATACATGACAAAAGAATGGAAACGGGATAATACACTGACCTTGGATTGGTGGTGCAGTCGAATCCATGGCAAGAGAATGTTGACGAACAACAGCAACACATTGAACGCCCTATAGCCATGGCCGGTACCAGCGACTTCCTCTTCGATGGCGTCGGCGTCCTCGAGCCACTTGCAGGGCCGCAAGGGGATTCTCGTAGCGGTGCAGTGTATGTCCCGTCGGGACTGCGTCGTTGCAAGCACGGATCTCATGTATCAAGACTTGTGTCACGTGTATCAAGACTTGGTTCACATCTCATTCATCATGGGGTTGTGTCAGTAACTCAATATGGTTTTAGTGCCCAGCTTATCTTGGTATTTATTATTAATTCGGACATGGTATTGTTGCTCTTGAGTTAATCAATTCATTTTTTTTAGAACCAGAGTTACTCAATTCAGATTGGTAAAATACTTGCATCTCTTATTGTGCACACAGTATATTATTTTCAACTCTTAATTTCAGTTTCACATCGGACATGTGCACTTAAACACCTAAACACTTAGCAAATCAGATACAAAGAAACAGTTGGGTGATTCAATCACTGAATAATCCTCTATCCTTCGATAACTACCAGAAATTCAGAGCAGTCGGCTAGTAGCTATACATGGATGTGCATATGATAAATCGTGTTCCCAATCTCTCTCCCATAGACATCAGCAGCAACAATCAGAAGTAGTAGCATCTCCTCACTCTCAAATTGTGTCATCCCAAAAAGTTCCCATCATTTTCTCCCCGCCCCCAGTCGACGGCCACTACACTCCTTCCCTATGATTGTCGGCCCGCACCTCCAGGCAAGATGTTAATGATATTATAATGCATAGTTACGCTGGCACTTGTGAAGACGGACCTTCAGGTCATTGAACATTTGTGCAGTCCTGTATCATTTGTTAGAAGGCAATGTATCTTAAGCCTAATTAGCATACTACTACAATACTTGAGTGTCAACTACTGCAAAGAAAAAAACAGTTTAATAAAGCATGCTAACTCATTTTGTGTAATATGGACAACAAACAACACAAGTTGACTGAAACTTCTCAAGCCAAATCTGACTGTTGGACAGTACGCACACCAGGAAAGGTTCAGGCACCAAATCAAGTTTCCACCTCCTTCGGATAGAAGTGACCATGGAAAGTCGAACTTTTCATCCCTGGCAGCATCTTGCATTGGCATTAGTGAATGTGTATGAAACCAGGATGTCCTGCACGCACATAGTCCTATTAGTGGTTATATATAATAGACACAGTGCTTACATATTTACTCTGAGTCAAAGCAGTGTTATTTTGTAGAATTGGCATACAAAAAGGAAATCATGTAGAAACTTATGCCTTCTGTAAAAAAATGATCGTTTAGCAAGGACACCCATAGACAACATATGAGCAGAGAGGGCAAGGGAGCTGAGAGGAAGGGGACATTTGCCGGTGGTGGTGCTGCAGTGTCTGAGATGAACCGCTCCAGCAGGGGAGCCCCATGATCGGAAGCCCTGTGATCGATACGACGACCACGCTGCCCTGCTTGGCTGAGACACGAATCACATTTTACTCTATTCTCCTTCGCTCTTGTCAATCACATTGAACTTTCTATGCATTAAATGGCAAATAACAATGCACATAGATTAGAGATTAAAACACATTAAGAGGAAAAACTTGCAGTGAATTTGGCAAGAAGTTATACACTGTAATAGATTGAGCGCGGACAACGAACGCAAAAGCAAACAGAGGTGAAAATAACCCCCGGATGCAGAAACTGGATGTCGCCTCGGGAGCCCCTATAACAATTGACCCCAATCGCAAGGGGCCTGGCGTTGCCGCTAGGACCTCACGCCATCCGGGAGATCGACGTCGTGCGAACGCCATTGGATCGGACCGGGAGGAGGGGTGGAGAGGTCCGGATCCAGCAGCAAGGACCGGATCGGCAGCATGGCGGCTGCAGCCACCTCTCTTGAACGTCATAGAGTGAATCCCCGCCGTGGAGGCAGAGCTGTGCGGGGCTGGCAGTGAGGAGTGGCGAGGAGGAAAGAGATCAACGGACTCGAGGCAGTGTGTGACAGCGGTGACCTGGAGGAGGCGGTGCGTGACGGCGGCGACCTCGTTCCCCGGAGGCGGCGGCGGCTCCTCTCGGGGCTGGGGTATCTCCTCTCGACGGCGGCGGCGGCGGCTCCTCTTGGGGCTGGGGCGTCTCCTCTCGGCGGCGGCGGCGGCTCCTCTTGGGGCTGGGGCGTCTCCTCTCGGCGGCGGCGGCGGCTCCTCTTGGGGCTGGGGCGTCTCCTCGGCGGCTCCTCTCGGGCTGGAGGCTGAGATGAAACATATCGGGGGTGTTTGGTTCACTGGGTAGCTACAGGCTGCATTGCACGAGGGGTCCTGGGTGAGCTCGACCTGGTTGGGCTGATGCAAGGATGAGCAGAGATGGGTGTTTGGTTAACTTGCATGATATGGCTGCACCTCGTGCAGAGGAGATGACCATCTTTTGAATTTCGCTAGGCTTCCTAATCAACGTTTGCTACTACAGCGACAGAGGAGATGGCTAGCACGTAATCTCCAGCGCTCGAACAGCCAGTGATGGCCAAAACTGCACTGCTCCAGTAACTATCTCGCATATTTGAACAGAATCACGATGCACTCGAAGATGTAGCAGCGCGGGACGACGAGATCCGAAGCGCCGCGGCTCCAGACGGTGGGATCCAGTGTGTGGCGGCGCGAGGCAGCAAGATCTGGTGTGCGGCGGCTTGACGAGGGCGGCAGCGCTTGGTCGAGGATGGCGACGGCGGAGGACGACGAGGCTTGACGAGGGCAGCAGCGGCTGTTGGTCGAGGACGACGGCGGCTTGACGAGGGCAGCGGCGGCTGTTGGTCGAGGACGAGGGCGGCTTGACGAGGGCGGCGGCGCTTGGTCGACGAGGGCGGCGACGCTTGGTCGAGGACGGCGGCGGAGGCGGCGAGGCTTGACAAGGACAAGCGGTGTTGTTGGTCGAGGCAGTGCGAGTGCTCGGTCAGAAGAGAACGAAAGGGGAGAAGAAAAGCGAAGGAACGCGCCTGCACACGAGCTACGCTCGATCTCTGCGTTTCCTCGGCTGGTGAGAGGCCCCTTTGCATCCAGGCCGGTGAAAAGCCCATGCAGGGTACCAAACAACGAAAATTTGCACGGTGGATGCGAACCACATGCAGCGCAGGGAACCAAACACCCCCATCGAGATTGAGGGAGCCTCGTTGGCTATTTGTTTTAGAGTAAAATGCATCATAAGTCCTACAACTATGCGAGGTGTGTCAATCTAGTCCTAAAACTTCAAAAGTGCAGAATTGGATCCCAAATGTTTTCAAGGTGTACAACCCAGGTCCCAAACTTCGCTGCACTGCTGCTGGCTGGCAGGCGTGGCGCTTGGACCATTGCCACCTAGACCAGGGCGTGTGGCGGGAGATTTCCCTTGTTGGCGATTGAGACTTTGCAGTTGACCCCATTTATGTAGTTGCCTTCTCCACCACATTCCTTTCCCCACTCGGATCTCTCTCTCTCATCAGTTCATCTTATCTGCTGCTGCCACCGCCGTGCCATGTCTGAAACTCAGACGCGAGCTCGTCGGCAGCGAGACGCAGCGAGAACCGGTTGGCGCAAGCTCGCCTCTAGTCCTTCCGCCTCGCCACGAACAGCCTATCCAAGTGCGCTCCCATTGGTGCGGTGCCGACTTGCAAGTGGAGGACCACCATTTGCCTTGTCTCCAAATCGAGGCGAACCAGGTCGAATTTTCTACAAGTGTCCAAATCATCGGGTAAGAAAATCTCTCACTTGTTCTATCTAATTTGGCTTTCATCTATTTTCATAATTTTTTCTCTCGTGAGCGAAAGGGCCTCGGGGATCGAGTTTTACCCTTTGGCGAGATGGTCCAGATAATTATGTTGAGTATTTGGCATCTATTGGAATTTTTGTTGATGCTTCCGGTGCGATCATAGGAGGAGTACAAGCGGGGAGGTGCAGCACTGTAGGGTCGATACAAATGCGCAGAGGCTGACAAGTCAATGGTGTCACCGAACTTGTGAAAAGGATGGACGAGTGCATTGTTCTTTGTGTAAAATCATAGTGTTTGTGTTAGTGCTAATGTTAGTAGTGATGGTTGTATGTGCAATGAAATGATATCGCACACTTGGTCGATGAGTGTTTCTTTGTCAAGTATGTAATGAAATGATGTAGCAAAGATGGTGTAGCACATTGCCATGTTTGTATTTCAATTTCGATTCAGATTACTAGGCAATGATCTTGCTACTTAACAGAGACATATATATATATAGATGATAACTACCAGAATTCCAGGAAGTAGCACATCATAGTGTCATTACATAAATAGTGGAGTACTCTTACAGGAACATAACATGAAGCAACTATGTAATGTGGTACTGGGTTGCACTCTGCATGATGCAGTACCATATTACATAAGGCCAAAATAAAGCCTCCACTTTCAGAAGGCCCTAACTAACTCTGTCCAAAATGAAACCAACTTCTGTCCAAAATGAAACCAAGTTATGTCCAGCATGTTCACTTCTACTTCTTTTTCCTGGGAAGAACATTCTCCTTCTCCTTGATCTTCTCCTTACGTTTCTTCTTCTTTGGTGCTACATGGACTATTGTTGTGGTTTGTTTTGTCACTGGCAGATCATCTCTTTGGCTTGCAAGAAAATGATTTTCAGGAAGAGGTCTTGGTGCTTGGTGACTGAATGTGCAAACATATAGTAGATCAGTTTTGGAATGAGTTTGCATGAGTTGTTCAAAAGTTCAAAAGGACTTACAGATTGCATTAGTATGTCCAATACACATGTTACGATCATAGACTTGTGTCACACTGATCCACCAAACACTTGCGAAGATGTGGTCTACAATTCAAGAACGATAACATTAATTACGGAGAGTGAGTTAGCAAGATACATACTACAAGTAATAAAGCTACAAGTAATTCCGGACGGAGGGAGTAGTTGTTACCTTAGCAGTTGAAATAATCTTTCTTTTCATTGGTAATTTGGTCTTTTTGCAATATGACTAGGAATTGAGGTTTGTCCATGTCTGCCTCCTCTTGTTGCATTTGCTCCCCTTGCCTGCCTCATCTCGATGACCTTGCCCTACCTCAGGTTGCTCCCCTTACCTTTGCCTCGGTCTGTTGTCCTTGTACTCCTTTCTTAGGGCAAGTTCTTTTATTATGGTCAATCGACACGCAAATACTGCAATGAGAAATTGCACCATGCCGCTCAACTTGCCTTCATCGGTCTCTCTGAGATTCTTCTTTCTTTTGTTGCTAGGCCTCCCAACATGTTTTTCATACAGTGGTGGCAAAACCGAGCAGACATTAATCTTTTCCCACTCTCTTGGGTCTCTGCAAGGCATAATAATTTCACCATATACTTGCTTGAAAGCTGCAATACCATAGCATGGTGAGACAACACTCTCAGGTTTGATTCTTTCACCTCTGAGACAAGATATGCCATGTCTACATGGTATGCTTGTTAACTGCCAAGCTTTGCATGAACATGTGTAATTGTTTATGTCGACCTTGTACTCACCAATCAGTCCCAACACAGTAAAGACGCCTTTACCAGCAGGCAAGGCCTGACAATTATTAGCCATCTCTGCATTCTTATCAAGTATCTTTTTGATCTTAGGACATATGGTTCCACACCACTCTTCACTCTCCTTGTTCTTGCTATAAAACCTTGTCGACAATTGATTTTTGATTTTTTTTGAACATGCTCATGACAGGAAGCTCCCTAGCATCAAGTATCCACCTTCATTGATACAAAACAATTTTAGTTCACAATATAAATTCAACCAACCTAATTCTAAAAGTAGAATGAAAACAATATTCCAAAGAGATCTCAATGGGAAACTTACTTATTAAATACCTCACAATTATTGTTTAGTAGCAGGTCACACTTTGGTAATTCTTGGAAAATGCCCGCACTGTGAACTTGGTTCAATTCCTTGTAGATACTCATAAGCTTCCAGATCTAAGTCCTTCATCTCCTCCATATTTTTCTTCCAGTCAAGTTCATTGTAGGACCTTGCAATTGCCCATAACTTGTTCTTCAAGTTCTCACCCTTCCACTTCTTTGCAAAATTTTGATATAGGTGCCTTACACAAAACCTGTGTTGTGCTTGAGGAATAGAGCGATTCTGACATTAATTAGTCCTTTTGTCTATCACTCATCACTGTCCAAGGTGCCGTGTTCACTATGTGGAGATCTTCTTTTCAAGTCTGAGAAACCACTTCCATGTTGGTGTGTCCTCGACTTCAACTACAGCCATAGCAATAGGGAAAATACAGTTGTTTGGATCAATACCTACAGAGTCAACAATTGTCCACCATATTTTGTTTTCAGATGGCAACCATCAACACAGATGACAGGTCTACATCCAGCTAAAAAGCCTCTTTTACAAGCATCTAATGACATGTAACTTTGGTAGAATCTGCCTCTTTGAGTTTCATAAACATCTTCTTTGCCGAGGTTGGAGCTTCGATCTCTTATGCAAAGTCCCACATCATTGAGTATTGTTTGACCTCATCTCCATGAATTTGCTTTATTGCTATTCTTCTAGCTCTTGCTAGCTTGCTCCTTGAAGGTTCCATGTTGTAGTCCTTTTGCACCAACCTTGCAAAATTCATCAATGTCATCTTTTCATCGCCTAAAGTTCTCCAAATACTTGCTGCTAAGTATCTTGATGTGAATGCATTAACCTCCCACTCTTTCTGCAGTGTGATCTCCACATAAGTTTTCACCACAAAACTTGTGGTTCTCTTGTCAGTCTTTGCAAATAGATACCGGGGACAGTCATCGGAGCGGTGTGCCCTAATTCTTTGTCTATCATTCTTTGCATATTTTATTTGTACCCTATTTGCACTTGTACTCTTGAATTGCCCTTATAAGATCATTTGTCGTGGGAATTTCATACCCAATTTGAAAGTGGAGCTTCCAATTCCTCGGCTTGAAGGACCTAAGCTTCACTTTCTTCTTTTCTTTTTACGCCCTTTCTCTATAACAATTTCATGTTACGATTCATTTCCCTCATTCTCTGTTGGCAGTTCTAGCTCGTCGGTGTCATAGTCACTATCCCTTTCATATTGTGTTGCTTTCTTCTTTGCTCTAACATCCTTACTAAAGTCATTGGGCAGCCGCGATGGCGCTCATCAGACCGAGCCGCCGTGAGAACGCCGCTCTAGATCAGGTTCTACACCCTCGTCGCCAGCATCAAACACGACGTCGCCGATCGCCTCCAGTTGCCGCCTCTTGTGCGTGGAAGAGAGCCGGGTGTGAGAATGAGATGAAACACATTCCAAGGGCTTTCTTTGCAAATGTATGTTGTGCGGATTCTTGGGTGGGTCCAACGGGTCCAGTGGCAATGGTCCAAGCGCCACGTCTACCGATCAGCGCAGCTGCAGCGAGTTTGGGACCTGGGTTGTACGCCTTGAAAACATTTGGGATCCAATTCTGCACTTTTGAAGTTTTAGGACTAGATTGACACACCTCGGATAGTTGTAGGACTTATGATGCATTTTACTCTTTGTTTTACGTGCGGGGTGAGATACAAAACAAAAACCAGATAAAAAAATCTACGAAGATTAACCTACGAAAAAAACCGAAAGAAAATGATGAGACAAAAATTGACCGGCGGAGACTACCAACTGCTCCATTAGGAGTAGAGATTTGAGACCAAACCCTAAAACCTAGGGATATGTCCCATCCATTCCGTCTCCGCCGCCAGCCGACCAACCCTCTCCTTCCTCGGGATCTCCTCCCGCAGCAACCACCGCTCCACCTCGTCTTCATCGTCGGGCCAACCAGCGCTCGCCCCTGTCTCCATCAACTCCACTGCAGCCAGCCGCTCACCCGGAGCAAGCAGCAGCCCCGCTGTCGTCAGGCCAGGACCTCCCCGTCGCTCCTCTTCTCCCACTCCCCCTGTTTCTTCTTGTTGCCCCTGCCTATCCCTGTGGCCTGACCTCTTGCTGCTGACAGGAACTGCCATGGCCGTCCCGACCCCCTGCTGCCGGCGCCGCCCGCGGTAACCCCGTCGCCTCCAGGTCCTCCAGGTCACGCCGCCGGCCCTCCCTCGCGCCCTCTCTTCCTTTTCTCTCTCTCTGACTCACCTCTCTCTGTCTCTCTTCGTCAGGACAGGAACGAGGCAAGCCCGCGCGTCCTCCGCTGTGGATCCAGGGCCTTGATCTGTTCCCGGCCTCGCCTCGGCTCGCCGGAGTCCCAACCTCGCCGGAGCCCCGCTCCTCCGTCCCCGCCACCAAGTTCGCCAGCCGCCGCCGTTGCCATGGCTCTGCTTCGATCCAGCAGGAGGCCGCTCGTCCGCGTTGACCGCAGCCACACCGCGCTTGGGCCACCTCTGCTCCGGCCCAGCGGTGTCCCCTTCAACTCCTGGGCCAAGCCCATGGGTGAGCAGCCCCTCCGGCCTCACTGTGCGCCACAGGCCTGCCGAGCCGACCCGTGATGTTTTTTTTTCTGCCAGGGCGAATTTCCTAATAATCGCGAGAACGCTGTTTTACAGAAAAGTCCTTCATGTTCATGCATATAATAACTTCACAATCGTGCATCATATGTAAAAACTTTAAATAGATAAAATGCTTAGAATTTTGTCTAGTTTCATAATATGCTACTGTCATCCATGTTTAAACTTGTTGTTTGCATAAATTTGTATAAATGCCATGTTAAAATGCCTTATTTCATAACTAATTAACCGTAGCTCGGTTTGAAATAAACTTTATATGTAAATGGGGTAGAAAAATGCATAGTTTAACATGGTGCACTTTGCTTTACTGTTTAACAACATTGAAATATGTTATAGGGCAGAATAGTACCAAATCCAAAATATGCATATGGGGATTTTCCGGAATTATTGTTTGTTGTTCCGGCCTCACTTAAACTTGCCTAAATAGTTAGTTTACTTATGATTCACCCCTTGCCATGTTTAACAACATTTAATATTGTTGGGTACCTAAACGAGAGCGAATTAAATGTTTGAATTGTGGTGTTTCGTCAATATGCAACTCGTTACATATTGAGCTCCACTTAATTTGTAGTTTTGTTTGTGCACTTTGCCATGCCATGACTCTTTAACCGGACATGCATCATACTTAATTGTGCATCTTGCCATGATTATGCTTGTTGGTTTACCATGTTGTTTGCTCCTTTCCGGTGTTGCTTCTTCTTGTTAGTTCCGGTAACGTCGCGTTTGTGAGGATTCGTTTGACTTCATCTGTTGGTCTTCTTCATGGACTCGTTCTTCTTCCTTGCGGGATCTCAGGCAAGATGACCATACCCTCGAAATCACTTTCTATCTTCGCTTGCTAGTTGTCCGCTCTTTTGCTATGCCGCGCTACCTACCACTTATTATATCATGCCTCCCATATTTCCATGTCAAGCCTCTAACCATCCTTTCCTAGCAAACCGTTGTTTGGCTATGTTATCGCTTTTGCTCAGCCCTTCTTATAGCGTTGCTAGTTGCAGGTGAAGCTGAAGTTTGTTCCATGTTGGAACATGGATATGTTGGGATATCACAATATCTCTATTTAATTAATGCATCTATATACTTGGTAAAGGGTGGAACGCTCGGCCTTATGCCTGGTGTTTTGTTCCACTCTTGCCGCCCTAGTTTCCGTCATACCGGTGTTATGTTCCTTGATTTTGCGTTCCTTACACGGTTGGGTGTTATGGGAACCCCTTGACAGTTCGCTTTGAATAAAACTCCTCCAGCAAGGCCAAACCTTGGTTTTAACATTTGCCACCTAAGCCTTTTCCCTTGGGTTCTGCAGACTCAAGGGTCATCTTTATTTTACCCCCCCAGGCCAGTGCTCCTCCGAGTGTTGGTCCAAACTAGAGCACCGTGCGGGACCGTCCCTTGGCAACTTGGGTTATGTTGGTACCTATACGCTTAGTTTATCCGGTGTGCCCTGAGAACGAGATATGTGCAGCTCCTATCGGGATTTGTCAGCATAGCGGGCGGTCTTGCTGGTCTTGTTTTACCATTATCGAAACGTCTTGTAGCCGGGATGCCGAGCCTGATCGGGTCTTCCCGGGAGAAGGAATATCCTTCGTTGACCATGAGAGCTTGTGATGGGCTAAGATGGGACACCCCTGCAGGGTATAAACTTTCGAGAGCCGTGCCCGCGGTTATGTGGCAGATGGGAATTTTTTAATGTCCGGTTGTAGAGAACTTGACACTTGACTTAATTAAAATACATCAACCGCGTGTGTAGCCGTGATGGTCTCTTCTCGGCGGAGTCCGGGAAGTGAACACGGTCTTGTGTTATGTATGAACGTAAGTAGTTTCAGGATCACTTCTTGATCACTTCTAGCTTCTCGACCGTTGCGTTGCTTCTCTTCTCGCTCTTATTTGCGTATGTTAGCCACCATATTTGCTTAGTGCTTGCTGCAGCTCCACCTCATTACCCCATCCTTCCTATAAGCTTAAATAGTCTTGATCTCGTGGGTGTGAGATTGCTGAGTCCTCGTGACTCATAGATTCTACCAAAACAGTTGCAGGTGCCGTTGATACCAGTGCAGGTGAAGCAACCGAGCTCAAGTGGGAGTTCGACGAGGACCTTGGTCGTTACTATGTTTCGTTTCCTGATGATCAGTAGTGGAGCCCAGTTGGGACGATCGGGGATCTAGCATTTGGGGTTATCTTCTTTTTGTTTGGATTTGACCGTAGTCGGTCTATGTGTGTATCTTGAATGATGTATGAATTTATTTATGTATTGTGTGAAGTGGCGATTGTAAGCCAACTCTTTTTATCCCATTCTTGTTCATTACATGGGATTGTGTGAAGATGACCCTTCTTGTGACAAAACCACAACGCGGTTATGCCTCTAAGTCGTGCCTCGACACGTGAGAGATATAGCCGCATCGTGGGTGTTACAAGGAGCCCCCTGGGCCACACATAAGCACGACACGTTGTTGGGCCGGGCCCGGAACGGTGCGCGGGCAGGCGGGGCGGATTTTTACCGCGGTAACTTTTTCGCTCGCTTGCGCTTCCCCACGACCCGCGTTAAATGCGCGTCATGGAGGGACGTGCGTGACGTGGGGGGCATGCGTGGGGCGGTTCCCGCACGCATGCGTCACATCATAGTAAATGGTAAAGAGGCGGTCTGCGCCTTCCCCATAAAAAGGAATAACCGCACACGTGCTGCTCATTTACCCTCTGTGCTTTCTCCAATCTCGGAACCGCCGTCCCCTTCTTCCTCCCTCTCAAGCTCTTCCTTTGCTCGCCACCGCCGCGCGTTCAGCGTCCTTCAGCCTTCGCCTCTCGCAGCTGCCATGGCACGCAAACCAATAAAGGTAAGGGAGTGGCCAAGGACGCCATGCGAAGGAGCCGCCGGAGAGCGAGTTGGCGGTGTGGTGGACGCAGTCCGCCTACTTCCACTCGACGGTTGACGCAGTCCATCTTCGGGACTACTTCAAGCACCTGTTGGGGTGCAAGACGGGGAGGAGACGATGGGGCATCCGGCCACGCGCGTCATCCCTGCTGCCTTTGCCAAAGCCGGCCCGAATCGGTACCCATTCTTTGTTGACTACTTTTCCTGCGGTCTCTGCGCCCCCTTCTCTGATTTCTTAAACGATATCATGCACACCTTTGGCTTCCACCTTCTGGATTTCACTCCAAACACCGTGGCGTGTATTGCTCTTTTTGCGCATCCCTGCGAGGGCTTTGCTGGAGTGCTCCCCAACACGGCGCTCTTCCGCCACTACTTTTATCCTCGAATCTGAAAGGGAGGCGCCATCTCTGGTTGTGTCGCCTGGATCCCAAGGTCCAAGGGGACATACCCGGAGGGCGCTCAGATGGAGAGGTGGGAGGAGTGGCGGGGCCGGTGGTGCTGGATTGAGGAGGAGGACCCACAAGAATTCTGCCAGGTTCGCCAGGCGCCGCCGGTTCACAGAAACGACTGGGGCGATGTCGACGCCAACGATGGGAAGCTCACGGTCGCCACCACCAGGATTCATCGCCTCACCGTTGCCGGGCTCACCCTAGAGATGATTGGGGCGGACTTCATCCGCCGCCGAATCGCTCCTTTGCACAACAAGGGGAGGCCGGCCTGGCTTTTCAGGAATGCGGCTGACATCATGAGGCTTCGCCCCGGCCTGAATCACAACTTCACGGTGATGGGGCACGCCCACTTCGCCGGTGCTCTTCCGACAGCGTGAACCGCGACGGCAAGGTCGGCGGTCCGGCAAGGCGCGAAGGCGGCAAGGTCGCCAAGGGCCCTTGTTCAAGTTGCCGGTGAGGTGGTCGGCGAGCAATAACTTCGCGTAAACCGACATCATTGCCATGATGCCAGAGTTCAACGCGCACGGCCTCGTCCCAAATTGGGCCGAGCCACCGGCGGACCAAGTGCAGGAGTTCTTCGATACCTTGGTGGAGAGGTACGTCCGCGACGAGCCGCTGCTCGTCCAGGACACCACCCAAGCGGAGCTGGACTACATCGCCGCCAGGGCGGCGGAGGCGGAGCTCGCCAGGGAGGCCGGTAGCCCCGGCGGCATGGAGGACGAGGCGGCGACGGTCGTGGAGGAGAGGGAGCTCGCCCAGTGGGCGGAATCCGTTGGGGAGGCCAGCAGCGCCGGCACCGGGGCCCCTCTTATTGAAGATGTGGTCGATGAGTCATCGTCAGCGGAGGTCGAGACTGTCGACCCTCCGGTCACGGGGGGAGGGCGAGTCCTGCGGCGGGCCAGCTCTGGCGAGCCGGGCCGGCCCGGCAGGGCCGCGCAGCCGCAGCAAACCCAGGAGGCGTCCGTGCGCCAGACGAGGGCCGCGACGACGAAGAGGTGGTGAAGGCCGCAGTGGCGAAGAAGAAGGCAACTGCCACGGGGGCTGTCTTCTATTTTGGGTCCCTCAACCCAAGGAGGAAGAGGAAGGCAGCAGAAGAGGAGGTGGAGGATGAGTAAGTATCTTGCTCTTTTTTGTCATCTCCATCTCCTCAGACTGTGCCGCTTATCTTGATTTGTTTTCATCTTCGCAGGGACGCGGAAACGCTGGCCCAGAGGGTGAAGAGGGCCAGGGCCTCGACGGGCGGCCAGCCCCCGGAGGGCACTTCGAGTATGCCGCTGGTGGTAGTGAGCAGCCCGGACAGCAGCCCTCGGCGCAGCCCCCAACGTAAGTTCACCACTCGCTCCCCCTCAACGCGTGCTGGGGTATGATCCCTTGGTGCTGACCTTACCGTTGTTGCAGGAGGAGGGCGACAGTAGGAGGAGCCACTGGGGGCCACCCCCAACACGCCGCCCCCATTAACTACGCCGCCACGAGGGGCGTCCCCGGCAAGGGCGCCAAGCGTCGAGCCTATGCGCACGAAGGAGGAGGAGGAGAACCCGGGTGCTGGTGGCTCCGTCCCAGCGCCAGATGTTGGCGGGGAATGGGCTACTTCTTCCCAGCCCGACACGGGTAAGTGATTCGCCTTTTGTCCTTGTTCGTTCCTATTTCTTCTTTCTTTTTTTCTTATGAATCTTGGTCTTGGCCTCGCCTCACTCCCCTTCTCGGCATCTAGATCCTTCCCCGGCGGACCCGAAGGACATTGACACCGTCATCGAGGAGGTCTCCAGGGACACCGCGGCCGAGGCCGACAAGATTGCTGCCGAGGAGGCCGCCAAGGCTGACGCTGAAGAGGCCGCCAAGGGATCTGCTGAGGAGACCGGCAAGGCTGCTGCAGCCGAGGAGGCCGGCGAGGGGCCTGCCGGGGAGGCCGGCAAGGCCGCTATTGAGGAGGGGGTGGTCGACGACCAACCTTCCTCCTCCGCTGCTTCTGGCTCGGGCAGGTACCTGAGGGTGAGCGACGACCTGTTCGTCCACCTCCCAGGGACGGCGAGCACCGGGGCGCCCGTCGAGGGGGAGGTGTTTGATGACGAAGTGCTCGCCGCCGCCGGGCTTGAGGTTGTTGACGATCCAAGCATCGGCGGTGGCGGTTACCAGGAAGAGCGGCTCCTCCAGGCCATGAGCGCCAACTTCCAGAAGCTCCAGGAGCTCCACCGCGCCCGCCTGGACAAGGCCAAGTCCAGGATGGCGGTGGTGGACAAGGCGGAGGCGGACCACGAGGAGCGCGTCGCCAAGGCACAGGCTTGATTCCGCCAGGCCCACATGGACTTGAAGGCCGCCCAGGACGTGTTGGCTGAGCGCAGCTGGAGCTTGTCATGAAGCAGGCCGACATCGACAAGGCCCAGGAGCTGGCGAAGCAGCAGGCCGCCCAGGACGAGGCCGCTCGGCACCAACACCAGGCCGTGCTGAACTCCCAGGAGGAGGACCTTGCCGCGCGTGAAGAGAAGCTCACCGCAACGCTCCGCGGCAAGGACGAGGAGGTGGAGAAGCTCGTCGTGCAGCGGACCCAGGAGCTGGAGCAGAGGCACAAGGAGGTGCTCAATGCCCAAGCCCTGGTCCATGCCGGCAAGGTGAAAGAGCTGGAAGTGGAGCGGAACGGGCTAAAGGACCAGGCCCTGAAGTTGGCGAAGGAGAAGGACACGCTCAACGATGCTCTGGTGGAGGTGCAGGACGCAGTCCTCGTCAAGGCTGAGCAGCTCTCCAAGGCCAACGACTCCATCAAAGACCTGAAGCTGAAGCTGGAGGGTCTTGAGGAGACGCTGTCGAAGGCCAAGGCCCGGGAGGAGACCCTGATCAAGGATCTGGAGGCCGAGAAGCAGCTGCGGAGGAACGACGCCGCCACCCACAAGGAATACGTGGGCGTAAAGGGCGCTCACTGCCGCCCGCCCGCCGTTACAAACAGGGCCACCACGCAGCTGGCTACCATGGGGATGTCGGATGTGTGGTACGCCCCAGAGCCGAACTTGAGCCCCAACTGCAACCTGACCCTGTTCTTTGAGAGGGTTATTGGTGCCCTGGAGCGGCTTCACTCCAACCGAGTGGCCTCTCTGGCCAATGAGGCCCAGAGGCTTTGCCGGGGTGCCATGACCAAGGTCCTCACCAAGGTGGCGCACTGGAATCCCAACCTCGACTTCGATGTCGCGCTGGAGAGCTTGCCGGAGGATGGGGACCTCGCGGTTCTTAAGGAGCGTATCGAGCACATCATCAGCCGCATCGATGGAGTTCATAGGATAGAGGGCCAGCGCCGGGATTAGGCACCCCGTCTCCCACCGCCGCTGCAGGTTCATGACCAAGACAGTTTTTATCTTTAGTTAGAACCGCAACAACAATTGATATAATATAACTCTGCAGTACTTTTAAATATCATGCATGCTACCTTCCTGTTAGATCTTTCTTCGTACATTCGTACGCTACGCTTGTTGAGATAAGGCTGTCGGTGCGTAAACCCATGCCGTGGTGCTTTTAAGGACGGATCCTTAGCACCTTGCCGGAAGGGCGCTTGCTGCCGGGCAGGCCACCTTGCCGCCGCCAGAGCGGTCGCTTGAACTGTCGAGCGGACTCGAAGCAGGACAAGAGCGCGGCTGGCAACAGGTAGGCCACCTTGCCGCTACTAGCGCGGCCGCATGAACTGTCGAGCGGGCTCGAGACAGAAACAAAGGCATTGCCAACAGCGGAAGGGTCCCATCGAGTGCGGGTTTCCCATACAAAGAACGAGATCTCTCGGGGAGAAACAACCTTATATAAATGAGAATAACCAAGATTTCGCGTGACTTAGCTTTTCCGTCATTGCGCGAGCGTTTACTTAATCCGCAGATGACACCGCCCGTTTGGTCGTCTTCTTCCTTGGAGCGACGACCACGATGAAGCCGCTGCCCCAACCAAACCGGATTTCCACAACTGCGTCGCCCCTACCTGGTGTGCCAAGGATGTCGGTGGGAACGACACCTATGGGATCACTAGGACCCCTTCTACGGTTGGCGAGCGCGGGGTTGTGCAAAGAGCGGGTCTGGCAGGAAGCACAAAGATTGTTTACCCAAGTTCGGGCCGCGGGGATGCGTAATACCCTAGTCCTGCTTCGGTGTATGTATTTGAGTGTTCTTGAGTTCTTGAGCTAGCTACGGTGTGTGGGTAGCCCAAAAGATCCGAATCCTTCTCCTGGTCGCCTCAGGCCTCCTTTTATAGGCAAAGGGGTTGCCACAGTGGCACACAGGAGGTGGAAAGGTCCCCGTTGCTTTATTGGAGATGGCAACGAGGCCCGTCCCGTCCGTCGCCGCCCCGCTCTGCTTCGACACGCGTCCAGGCTACCGATGCATGCGGTGCCATGTAGGCTGGCAGGCTGCTGAGATGGCGTGGCGGTAGGGTCTTCACGAAGAACTGCATGCCACCACGCAGGTGCTTGCTGAGCTGGCCTGGAAGCTGCATGTCGCCACGTAGGTGCCTGCCTAGCTGGTCGGGCTGGCAGCTGCATGGGAACGACGCGGAGTCTTAGCAGGCGCGGGCCTGGCTGTGGCCCCGTAGGTGTCTTCGGCAAGAGCCTTGCCGGGGCCCCGGCAAGGGTCTTGCGGTGGCATCCTAGTCATCCCCGGCAAGCGTCTTGCCGGGGGTCTCGTGGATTTCCTTGGCTAGGATCCCGCCAAGGATCATCGTCTTCTGGTCTTCATCTAATCTCATGTGTTTATGATCTTGCTGAAGATCTGCATGCCACCACGGAGGTGCCTCCCGAGCCTTGGTTCCAATGTGGTGGTTGGAACCCTTGGGCTCAAGGGTGGCGTGCCCTGCTGGCGTCAAGCAAGTTGCCCCGGCAAGGCTCTTGCCGGGGCCGCGGAGGCCGCCCGGCAAGGCTCTTGCCGGGGGAGTCCGCCTCGCCCCTTTGATCTTTGTGGTCTCTGGCCTTGGTGTTGCCCTGATCGCCTTGTGCTTCGGCTCCCCTTTTTCTGCCCTGCTCGGTGTGGCCGCAGGCGCGGCTCTGACTGTCCGTGCACAAGTAAAGGGGTCAAAAGGAGAGCCCCTACTTTTGTACACCGACAGCTTAGTTAGTGAATTACTCCCTAAACTCAGGCAACAAATACCAGTTAAGATAATATGAAAAAAAACATGAGTAGCACATGGCATCGATAATTTGTTTTCTCAAGATCTAAAATACTGCAATGTAGTGAAACTAAAGATAGTACATAGAGGAATGACATGAGGTGATGAATGCTAGTACAATTAGTGAAAAATGAAGTTCACTGATAGTAAACGCTAATCATTATCACTAGAACAGCAACAGTATTACGTAGTCTTTCTTCTTTGACTCATCACTAATGGACAACAGTCGATCCTTCATCAGCTTATTCTTCATAAGGAAATAGTTGTCCTTGTTACTTTTCTCTTCGTTGGCATCTTCTAGTTTCACCATTGTATTTTCCATGTCGAGATGAAGGCTGGCTAGGTAGTTCTTCATTGGAGATCCATTTTCAGGATCAACCCAACAGGTCCATGCACATTCTTGTCCCTAAATACAATTCCATTGTTCGAAAAGTAAGTACAAATAAAAGAATTTCACATGGAATAGAGGGCTTAGTTGGTACTTCTTACATCTAGAGGACAACCAATGAAACGCCTACCGCCATGCTCGCTGCCCCATGCCACTGTAACGCCCCGGATTCGATGCGCCAGGTGTATTCCAGTTATTCGTCGTTGTTGCCATGTCATTTGCTTGCGTGTTGCACTTTGCCATGTCATCATATGCATTTCATATCATGTCATTATGTGCATTTCATTTTGCATACGTGTTCGTCTCATGCATACGAGCATTTTCCCCGTTGTCCGTTTTGCTATCCGGCACTCCTGTGTCTCCCGGCGCCCCCTTTTACCTCTTTTCGTGTGCGGGTGTTAAACGGTCTCGGAATGGACCGAGGTTTGTCAAGCGGCCTTGGTATAGCACCGTGAACCGCTGTCAAGTTTCGGATCATTTGGAGGTCGTTTGGTACTCAGCGGTTAGCCGGTAACCATAAAAGCCTCTTTGCGTGCAGCCCAACACCCCTTCAAAGTGGCCCGAAACCCATCTAACTCCCCTCCATGCTCTCGGTCGTTTGATCACGATCGCATGGCCGAAAACCGCTCCTCATTTGGACTCTCCTAGCTCCCTCTACCTATAAATATAGCCCCTCCCCGAAATTCGCGGTCTAATTCCCCGAAACCCTAGCAGTTTCCTCCTCGCGCCACGGACGCGCGTCCGCCCGCCGGACACGTCACGGCCACGTCGCCGGACCAATCCCGGCGACACGTCATCGCCGCCGCCGCCTCAGCCAACCTCCACGCGCCACGTCGTCGCCGTCCGTCCCCGCGCGCGCCGAGCCCGGCGAGCCCATCGCGAGCCCCGCCCGCCCGTCCGCCCTCGCCCGTCCCGTGCCTCTCGCGGCGTCGCGGCGCCGCCGGCGCCTCGCCGCGCCGCCTGCTCCTCCGCGGCGACCAGCGCCGCCCAGCCTCCCGCCTCCGCCGCCGCCGCCGGCGCGCCGACCTCGCCTCCGGCCAGCTGCGGCAGCGCCCGCTCGCCGCCTTCTCCTCCTCGTCGCTGTGTTCGTCGCCATTTAACGCCGCCGTCGCCGCCGGAATGGATCCGGCCTCACCGGATCTGCCGGATCCACCGAGGCGCGCCCCGCTTGCCTCGACCCCGCCGGCGCCCACCGTCGTCCGCGCCGCCGCCATGGCCTCCTGCCGTGAGGAGCACGGGAGGAGGACGACGCCACCTCCGCGTGGGCCTCGGCCGCATCGCGCTGGTGAGCCACAGCCACCCGGCCCAGCCCAAAGATCGGCCGCTGCCCCGGCCTGCCTCCCCAACCAACTGAGCCGAAGCCCAGCGGTGAGCCGCCTCAATCCCGCGCCCTGTGCGTCGTTTAGCATCATAGCGCTCACTCTGTTTTTTTTTCCTAAAAATTGCTAAGTCCCCGAATTGTTGCATATTTTGTTGCATTTTCGTTGTATCGTAACTCTGCATCCGTAGCTCCATTTTGCGCGTATAATATGTCAAAATGTTCGCCTCGAAGAGTAGATCATTTCATCTCATTGCATCATTTTCATTTGAGCTCATCTTGATGCCCGAAATGCTGTTAGAAGAGTGCTATGTGATGTTAGTTTCTGCTTTTTATCAGAACATGCACTTTTTTCATTTTTGCCATGATTGATGTGTGCATCCTATGGACTTGAGTCCTACATGTGTTTTGTAATATGCCATGCCATCTTTTCAGGGATGTATGCCATGTATTTTTGTGATCAATGTGGTGACTAGCACAAGCATGCAAACTAGGTGTCTTGATGTTGCTGATTTCAGCCCAGTTTTGCTGATATTTTGATGCCATGTTAACTTGATGCTACCAAGAGATCCATGCATATTTTGAGATACTTCAGTAAGGATGTTTTGTTATACATGTCTTGCTCTATCCATCCATGCCCTTGTTTGCAATTATGGAGTACCCTAGCTTGAGTCAATCGAGCTCTACTTTTGCTATCAAATGTTTCCTGGCAGATTGTTTACATGTTATTCAATTTTGCCAAGCTTGTTGTGGTTGATCCGTATATGCTATGTTCTTGTTCTTGCCATGTATGTCTTCTATGCCATGTCTTCTTGATTTATGTATGCTTAGTTTTTCATATAAGGCTCTGTAGTGAGTGCACTGAGCTTGTAAACATGCCTACTTGTTATCAGTTTTTGACATGCCATGTTGCTGAATCTGTTAACGAAACTTTCAATATTGACATGGGTGTTACTATATTTTCTGATCCTTTTTGGCTCATGGTCAGTAAGGGACTTTTGTTATGTGCTTTGAGTAGATCCATGCCATGCCTTTGTTTGCCATTATAAGTTCCTGTAACATGTTGTTTCATAGCTCTAAACATTGCAACCTGATGTTAATTTCTGCAATGCCTGAAACTGTTATTAGTTGCAATCTTGCCATGTCATTTTGAGCATGTTCTAGTGATTTCTGGAGATAGCTCAGTGTTCATGTTTTGTAATGCTTTACCTGTACATCATGCCCATGCCTTTTGTTCTCATATTGTGGTGCTGTAGCATGTTGTTTTGATGCTTGCAATATGCCGAGTTGCTGTTTTGGACAGATTGTTGCCATATCTTGTATAGAGTGTATGTGTTGAACC
Source organism: Aegilops longissima (assembly GCA_021605205.1). NCBI lineage: Eukaryota > Viridiplantae > Streptophyta > Magnoliopsida > Poales > Poaceae > Aegilops > Aegilops longissima. Next base: position 448,764,471 of record CM038678.1, read on the forward strand.
GTTGCTCCGTTTTGAGTGTGCTCTATATGAAACTTGCTTGATTTTGCATGTAGTTTCATATTATCATGTTGCATCCTTGTTTTGAGGTGTTTGCTTGATGTTTGTATGCATTTTGCATCAATGCCATGCTTATCTTGTTTTGCTCATATCTTCTAGGCCGTGGCTCCGAATTTAATGAACTTTATATGTAACTTGACTAGAATTTCGTGTAGATCATCGTGGTGCATCTTAACTTGCTGTTTAACAACTTGAACATAAAGTTACTCAGATCTGGACCAATTTCGAAATTTGCATATGAGGACTTACGGAATTGTTGTATGTTGTTCGGCCTCATTTAAACTTGCTTTGATGTGTTGCTCTTGTTTGCATCATCTCTTGCCATGAGTAGCTTCATGTAGCTTTGTCATGCACCATGCTTGTTGTGCATCATGTCTTGTTCATGTGTGGTGTGTTTACCATGTTGTGTGCTTCTTCTTGTTAGTTCTGTTTGTTATGATCGTGAGGATTCGTTCGCTCACGCTTGGTTCGGCTTCATCCGTTCGTATTCTTCATGGACTCGTTCTTCTTCCTTGCGGGATTTCAGGCAAGATGACCGCTACCCTGGATCTCACTACTATCATTGCCATGCTAGTTGTTTCGTTCTACCGCTATGCTGCGATACCTATCACCTGTTGCTCAAGCCTACCTAATTGACATGTCAGCCTCTAACCTTTTTCACCCTTCCTAGAAAACCGTTGTTTGGCTATGTTACCACTTTGCTCAGCCCCTCTTATAGCGTTGTTAGTTGTAGGTGAAGATGAAGGTTGTTCCTTGTTGGAACATGGAGATGTTGTTCCTTGTTGGAACATGTTTACTTGTTGGGATATCACAATATATCTTATTTAATTAATGCATCTATATACTTGGTAAAGGGTGGAAGGCTCGGCCTTATGCCTGGTGTTTTGTTCCACTCTTGCCGCCTAGTTTCCGTCATATCGGTATTATGTTCCCGGATTTTGCGTCCCTAACGCGGTCGGGTGATTTATGGGACCCCTTGACAGTTCGCTTTGAATAAGACTTTTCAAAGAAGGCCCAACATTGGTTTTACCATTTGCTTGACCTATTACCTTTTTCCCTTGGGAGTCGCGCTCTCAAGGGTCATCTTCATTTAGCCCCCGGCCAATGCTTGTCTAAGTGTTGGTCCAAACTAGAGCCCTTTGCAGCGCCACCTCGGGAAACTTGAGGCTGGTTTTAGTTGTCTGACTGCTCATCCGGTCGTGGCACGGGACGAGATCTGTGGCTACTACTGGGGTGTCGACACGCCGGAGGTCTTCTGGTCTTGTTTTATTGCTGTCGAAATGTCTTGTAGCCGGATTCCGAGACTGATCGGGCTTCCGGGAGAAGGTCTATTCCTTCGTTGATCGCGAGAGCTTATCATGGGCTAAGTTGGGACACCCCTGCAGGGTATAAACTTTCGAGAGCCGTGCCCGCGGTTATGTGGCAGATGGGAATTTGTTAATGTATGGGGTTAGAAAACCCGAAGTTGATCTTAATTAAAATACACCAACCGTGTGTGTAACCATGAGTGTCTCTTTTCGGGGTTGATCAAGAGGAGAACACGGTTTCTGGGTTATGTCTGACGTAAGTAGGAGTTCAGGATCACTTCTTGATCATTGCTAGTTGACGACCGTTCCTTTGTTTCTCTTCTCGCTCTCTTTTGCGTATGTTAGCCACCATATATGCTTAGCCGCTGCTGCAACCTCACCACTTTATCCCTTCCTTTCCCATTTGAGCTTTGCTAGTCTTGATACCCATGGTAATGGGATTGCTGAGTCCTCGTGGCTCTGATTTCTACACCACCAGTTGCAGTACAGGTTTGTGATGATCATGCCGCGAGAGCGATGTTTGCTTGTGTTGGAGTTCTTCTTCTTCTTCTTCGTTCGGGGATAGGTTCCAGTCGGCGCACTGGGCTAGGTGGTGGATATTGTTGGAGTTTCTGTTTATGTTTCATCCGTAGTTGGATGTTGATCTTGTATATGATGTTGTTGTATTCATGTGACATTGTATGTATTGGATGTATCCCCATATATTATGTAATGTTGATGTAATGATATCCACCTTGCAAAAGTGTCTCAATATGCGGGTCTATCCTTGGTGGGACCTTCGAGTTCCTTTTGGATAGGGTCGCATATTGGGCGTGACAAGTTGGTATCAGAGCCGACCCTCGCGGTTACACGGATGGTTGCGGACAGGTGCGTGGTCATGTTGTTCATGACGTTTGTGACCCGTCGTGGCACCCGACATGGCACATGTCTTTGGATGGAAGCACAAATGTTTGTGCCAAGAGGAGCGTTCGTGGCCGACGAGGGCGTCGGTTCCTCTGAGTGGGGTGTATGTGATAGCTTTGGCTTATTAGGGATGATAGACTACTCATATCAATAAGGAATTCCTTCTTTTCCGGAGCCCATTGGACGAGAACTCCAAAGTTAAGCGTGCTTAGCTTGGAGTAGTGTCGAGATGGGTGACCGACCGAAGTTGCTCCGGAGTGCACGAGTGAGGACAAAGTACGAGAAAAGACTAGTATTGATCGTGGGGCGATCTAGATCCCGCCAGAGAATGCGACCACCGGTGAGGCGTTACAAGTTGGTATCGAGCCTCGACCGACCCTAGGAGCCCCTTGATTGATCGTGTAGTTTGGCCGATGTTGAGTCTAGAAAAAACTGTTTTCGAGTCTAGTTATATCGGAGTAGAATTCTTTTTACTCCTCGGTCCCTTCGTCGCTCTGGTGAGGAATCTTGGCGTAGGTGTTTTGAATTACTCCTCTTCCGTTCAAAATTTTTCTTTAGGATCACGTGGTTAGTTCGTGAGTTGTCCATCCTCTTTGTCCGGTGCATTTCTCGTCAAGTTGACTCGAGTCTCTTCATCTTTGAGTTCAATCCTCGGTTCTTCCTCCGACGTCGTTGTTTTTCCTTGTCCGAAGTTGTCCTTGTTTTTCCCACCGCCCTCCTTCTTCCTCTCGGAACGAGTCCGCTATCAGTATCCATCCTACTCGTGCGAAGTCTTTGTTTTTTCCTCAATTATTTCAAGCGGTGTTTTCTCTTCAAGATATTAAATCGATTTCCCCTTCCAAGTTGCTGTGTTTTCCGCCTCCCACCCTCTTCTTCCCGGAGTTCGAGTTTCTTCCGACCATCAATTTCATTCGTAGGAACCTCTTGAGTCTTTTGTCAATTATTTCAACGGTGAATTCTCGTCTCGTTCGTCATTCTTCATCTCTTTCTTTTTCCGGTGGATTCAATTCAAGTTTTTCGGGTTGATCACATTCTTTTCCTTGGATCAAGTGTTCTCTTTGCTCGTTCGCCTCTTGCCAGTTTATCATTCCGAGTTCGGAAGACTTATCGGAGATTAAATCGTGTTCTAATTAATTCGAGGTTGTCACCTCATTCAAATATTCAATTGTTCCGGTGCATCATCTATCTGTTCAACAATCCTTTCCAACGGTGTTTTCTTTTCGATGGGCCCTAACCCACGGGTCTTTTCGAGGATCTTACGACTCTTCTAATTTCCCGGAGCTATTCCCAATTCTTTTCAAGTCGGCGTAAGTATGAATTTCATCGGTCGGATGTTTTTCCAAGATCGATTTCAAATCATTTTCATTGTTGGCTCAACCTCTCTGTTGTTCTTTCTTCGGAGTACCTCAGTAATTTTGGTGGTGTTTCGTCTTCATTTGAAGATCGAAGTTGAGTTTCTCTTAAATCTTGTTCGTACTCCCGGAGATTCGCGGTGCTAGCTCGATGTCATCCTATCCGATTGTTTCGATCATGCAAATTCTTTTCATCCATCCGGAGCATTTCAGGAGTTGCTTTCTCTCTCGATCATCCGGAGGTCATCTTTTTGGAAGATTTCTTCATTCTAAGTTTTCAGATTCATTCCCCAATTATTCTATATCCGTGCCCCTTCGTTCATCTCAATATTCTTCTGGTGCTTCGTTCAAGTGTTCTTTATTCAGCTCATGATCTCTTTGTTCTTTTGCATCTATATCCCCTCAAGCATATTTGTTCTTCTAATTCTTCCCGGCGATTATTTCTTTTTCATCAGTCATTTTCATTTTCACGGTGGTTCGTTCAAGATTCTTTTTCTTTGATTATCATTTTAATTCATTCGTTCTTTCCAATCCTACCGGTGGTTCATGAAGACTTTCTCAAGTTTGGTGCCCCCCCTTAATCCTTTTCAAGAAGAATAAGTAGTATGCAAAATCCATTGCTTGTCATCAATTTAAATTGATGAAGGATAAGAATACAATAAATCTTATTCTCATTTCATCAAAGTGATAAATCCCTTCCTTCAGAGTTTGTTCTTGTTGAATAAATTCTACTTCCAAGTGTTTTCGTCTTTTCTTTTCCGGAGTTTAAATTTACTTGGCCATCTCGTCGGAACCTCCATCTAAATCACCGCAAGGCTGATCTTATTCTTTCATCCTTCTTTCTATCTCATCATCCTTTTGTTACCGGAGTTCTTCATGGTGGTTCTTCATGATTTAATCTTTTCTTCAAGAGTTCATCAAGATTTTGTTGATGGAGTTCAAGTATCCTTCTCCTCCCGTCGTGAAGAGCAAGTAATTCTTCATTTTCTTTTGAAGTGGAGTTTTTCATTCCTTCATTCTTCTAACCTATCCTATCATTTCCGTTTGTGGCCGGTTATCACCTCATTATTTTCGAGATGTTTTCCATAAGTCCACAACAATCTTATTCTTTCGTTGTTGATCTTCTCAACAACTCCAGTCAACCCTTCCTTCTAAGTCCTTTTCATTTCATTCTTTTAATTCTTCCGGAGGCATTGCGTTCTTCATCTCATCAACCGCCATCCCATCTCGTGGAGTTCTTGTTCAATTCTTTCCTTGTTCAACCGGTGTGCTGCCTAAATCCTTTCAGTCTATTCGTTCTTTTCTCATTCTAACCACTCCGGTTAGAATGAGTTGTTTCATAGCCTATCTGATTCCGTGAGCTTTGATTCTCGTCATTCTCGTCGTTCATTTCTTATTCTCGAGTGCTCTCGATTCTTTGCTTCTTCTCTTCAATTCTTGCTTCATCTCTTCCTTTTTCTCTTCCGTCTCGGTCCTAAGATCTCGGGACGAGATCTCTTGTTAGTGGAGGAGTGTTGTAACGCCCCGGATTCGATCGCCAGTGTCTTCCGATTATTTCGTCGTTGCCATGTCATTTGCTTGCGTGTTGCACTTTGCCATGTCATCATATGCATTTCATATCATGTCATCATGTGCATTTCATTTTGCATACGTGTTCGTCTCATGCATACGAGCATTTTCCCCGTTGTCCGTTTTGCTATCCGGCACTCCTGTGTCTCCGGCGCCCCTTTTACCTCTTTTAGGTATGCGGGTGTTAAGCGGTCTCGGAATGGACCGAGGTTTGTCAAGCGGCCTTGGTATAGCACCGTGACCGCTGTCAAGTTTCGGATCATTTGGAGGTCGTTTGGTACTCCAACAGTTAACGGGTAACCGCAAAAGCCTCTTTGTGTGCAGCCCAACACCCTTTCAAAGTGGCCCGAAACCCATCTAACTCCCTCCATGCTCTCGGTCGTTCGATCACGATCGCATGGCAAACCGCTCCTCATTTGGACTCTCCTAGCTCCTCTACCTATAAATATAGCCCTCCCCGAAATTCGCGGTCTAATTCCCCGAAACCCTAGCAGTTTTCCTCCTCGCGCCACGGACGCGTCGCCGCGCCGGACACGTCCGCCCGGCCACGTCGCCGGACCAATCCGGCGACACGTCATCGCCGCCGCCGCCTCGGCCAACCTCCACGCGCCACGTCGTCGCCGTCGTCCCCGCGCCGCCGCGCGGCGACCGCCAGCAGCCCGCCCGCCCGTCGCCGCCGCCGCTCGCCGTCGCGCCGCCTCGCCCGTCCTCTCGCCTCCTCGCGTGCGCCGCCCGCGCCGCCGCCGCCGCCGCCGGCGGCGCCTCGCCGCGCCGCCTGCTCCTCCGCGGCGACCGGCGCCGCCAGCCTCCGCCTCCGCCGCCGCCGCCGAAGGCGCGCCGACCTCGCCTCCGGCCAGCTGCGGCGCGCCCTACCGCCGGCCTTCTCCTCCTCGTCGCCTCGTGCCGTCGAACGCCCGTCGCCGCCGGAATGGATCCGGCCTCACCGGATCTGCCGGATCCACCGGCGCGGCCCCCTTTGCTCGACCCTCGCCGGCGCTCCTCTGCCGTCCGCGCGCCGCGCCATGGCCTCCTGCCCGTGAGGAGCACGGAGGAGGACAACGCCACCTCCGCGTGGGCCTCGGCCCGATCGCGCTGGTGGGCCACAGCCACCTGCTGCTGACCAAAGATCGGCCGCTGCCCTGCCTGCCTCCCCAACCAACTGAGCGAAGCCCGGTGGTGAGCCGCCTCAATCCCGCGCCCTGTGCGTCATTTAGCATCATAGCGCTCACTCTGTTTTTTTTTCCTAAAAATTGCCAAGTCCCCGAATTGTTGCATATTTTGTTGCATTTTCGTTGTATCGTAACTCTGCATCCGTAGCTCCGTTTTGCGCGTATAATATGTCAAAATGTTCGCCTCGAAGAGTAAATCATTTCATCTCATTGCATCATTTTCATTTGAGCTCATCTTGATGCCCGAAATGCTGTTAGAAGAGTGCTATGTGATGTTAGTTTCTGATTTTATCGAACATGCACTTTGTCATTTTTGCCATGATTGATGTGTGCATCCTATGGACTTGAGTCCTACATGTGTTTTGTAATATGCCATGCCATCTTTCCAGGGGTGTATTCCATGTATTTTTGTGATCAATGTGGTGACTAGCACAAGCATGCAAACTAGGTGTCTTGATGTTGCTGATTTCAGCCCAGTTTTGCTGATATTTTGATGCCATGTTAACTTGATGCTACCAAGAGATCCATGCATATTTTGAGATACTTCAGTAAGGATGTTTTGTTATACATGTCTTGCTCTATCCATCCATGCCCTTGTTTGCAATTATGGAGTACCCTAGCTTGAGTCAATCGAGCTCTACTTTTGCTATCAAATGTTTCCTGGCAGATTGTTTACATGTTATTCAATTTTGCCAAGCTTGTTGTGGTTGATCCATTATATGCTATGTTCTTGTTCTTGCCATGTATGTCTTCTATGCCATGTCTTCTTGATTTATGTATGCTTAGTTTTTCATATAAGGCTCTGTAGTGAGTGCACTGAGCTTGTAAACATGCCTACTTGTTATCAGTTTTTGACATGCCATGTTGCTGAATCTGTTAACGAAACTTTCAATATTGACATGGGTGTTACTATATTTTCTGATCCTTTTTGGCTCATGGTCAGTAAGGGACTTTTGTTATGTGCTTTGAGAGATCCATGCCATGCCTTTGTTTGCCATTATAAGTTCCTGTAACATGTTGTTTCATAGCTCTAAACATTGCAACCTGATGTTAATTTCTGCAATGCCTGAAACTGTTATTAGTTGCAATCTTGCCATGTCATTTTGAGCATGTTCTAGTGATTTCTGGAGATAGCTCAGTGTTCATGTTTTGTAATGCTTTACCTGTACATCATGCCCATGCCTTTTGTTCTCATATTGTGGTGCTGTAGCATGTTGTTTTGATGCTTGCAATATGCCGAGTTGCTGTTTTGGACAGATTGTTGCCATATCTTGTATAGAGTGTATGTGTTGAACCGTTGCTCCGTTTTGAGTGTGCTCTATATGAAACTTGCTTGATTTTGCATGTAGTTTCATACTATCATGTTGCATCCTTGTTTTGAGGTGTTTGCTTGATGTTTGTATGCATTTTGCATCAATGCCATGCTTATCTTGTTTTGCTCATATCTTCTAGGCCGTGGCTCCGAATTTAATGAACTTTATATGTAACTTGACTAGAATTTCGTGTAGATCATCGTGGTGCATCTTAACTTGCTGTTTAACAACTTGAACATAAAGTTACTCAGATCTGGACCAATTTCGAAATTTGCATATGAGGACTTACCGGAATTGTTGTATGTTGTTCCCGGCCTCATTTAAACTTGCTTTGATGTGTTGCTCTTGTTTGCATCATCTCTTGCCATGAGTAGCTTCATGTAGCTTTGTCATGCACCATGCTTGTTGTGCATCATGTCTTGTTCATGTGTGGTGTGTTTACCATGTTGTGTGCTTCTTCTTGTTAGTTCCTGTTTCGTTGCGATCGTGAGGATTCGTTCGTCTACGCTTGGTTCGGCTTCATCCGTTCGTCTTCTTCATGGACTCGTTCTTCTTCCTTGCGGGATTTCAGGCAAGATGACCGCTACCCTGGATCTCACTACTATCATTGCCATGCTAGTTGTTTCGTTCTACCGCTATGCTGCGATACCTATCACCTGTTGCTCAAGCCTACCTAATTGCCATGTCAGCCTCTAACCTTTTTCACCCTTCCTAGCAAACCGTTGTTTGGCTATGTTACCACTTTGCTCAGCCCCTCTTATAGCGTTGTTAGTTGCAGGTGAAGATGAAGGTTGTTCCTTGTTGGAACATGGAGATGTTGTTCCTTGTTGGAACATGTTTACTTGTTGGGATATCACAATATATCTTATTTAATTAATGCATCTATATACTTGGTAAAGGGTGGAAGGCTCGGCCTTATGCCTGGTGTTTTGTTCCACTCTTGCCGCCCTAGTTTCCGTCATATCGGTATTATGTTCCCGGATTTTGCGTCCCTAACGCGGTCGGGTGATTTATGGGACCCCCTTGACAGTTCGCTTTGAATAAGACTTTTCCAGCAAGGCCCAACATTGGTTTTACCATTTGCCTGACCTATTACCTTTTTCCCTTGGGAGTCGCGCTCTCAAGGGTCATCTTCATTTTAGCCCCCCCGGGCCAATGCTTGTCTAAGTGTTGGTCCAAACTAGAACCCTTTTGGCGCCACCTCGGGAAACTTGAGGGCTGGTTTTAGTTGTACGGACTGCTCATCCGGTCGTGGCACGGGACGAGATACTGCGGCTACTATCAGGGTGTCGGCACGCCGGGAGGTCTTGCTGGTCTTGTTTTATTGCTGTCGAAATGTCTTGTAGCCGGATTCGAGACTGATCGGGCTTCCGGGAGAAGGTCTATTCTTCGTTGATCGCGAGAGCTTATCATGGGCTAAGTTGGGACACCCTGCAGGTATAAACTTTCGAGAGCCGTGCCGCGGTTATGTGGCAGATGGGAATTTGTTAATGTCCGGTTGTAGAAAACCCAGAAGTTGATCTTAATTAAAATACACCAACCGTGTGTGTAACCGTGAGTGTCTCTTTTCGGGGTTGATCGAGAGGAGAACACGGTTTCTGGGTTATGTCTGACGTAAGTAGGAGTTCAGGATCACTTCTTGATCATTGCTAGTTGACGACCGTTCCTTTGTTTCTCTTCTCGCTCTCTTTTGCGTATGTTAGCCACCATATATGCTTAGCCACTGCTGCAACCTCACCACTTTATCCCTTCCTTTCCCATTTGAGCTTTTCTAGTCTTGATACCCATGGTAATGGGATTGCTGAGTCCTCGTGGCTCACAGATTGCTACACCACTAGTTGCAGGTACAGGTTTGTGATGATCATGACGCGAGAGCGATGTTTGCTTGTGTTGGAGTTCTTCTTCTTCTTCTTCGTTCAGGGGATAGGTTCCAGGTCGGCAGCCTGGGCTAGCAGGGTGGATATTGTTGGAGTTTCTGTTTATGTTTCATCCGTAGTCGGATGTTGATCTTGTATATGATGTTGTTGTATTCATGTGACATTGTATGTATTGGATGTATCCCCATATATTATGTAATGTTGATGTAATGATATCCACCTTGCAAAAGCGTCTCAATATGCGGGTCTATCCTTGGTGGGACCTTCGAGTTCCTTTTGGATAGGGTCGCATATTGGGCGTGACAGCCACCCTGTGGGCAGGACTGTATCCATGGATGCATCGACGGAGAGTTTGTTTGCCAATCCCGTTCCAGCTATCACATGGTTTGGTTATATACATAACATCTTCATATACCACTAAACCGGCACCCTAAATAGAAAATGGAAGTAACACATTTACATCATGAAGTTATATGAAACAAATCCTAAGAAGTACTGTTCAAAGAAAGAAGAACTCACCTGGTTCTCGACACCTAGATTCATTCTTGATGTCTCAAGATGTGCTTCGAACGAGCACCGGTGCTTGGAGATTGAGCTGGTGCATGTGCTGGTCACTTGGTTGAATGTGTGTTGCGCATAATATAGTCAGCCAATGTTGCACGTAGCCAAGCATTGGTTTGCAATAAATGAGCAACAAGTTGGCAGGTTGGTTCATAACTGCAGCAGCACTTATTGCATCAAAACGAGTAGCTGTAATTTTGGTCCCACCAACTTTTGTCTGACCGATGTTATCCCAGAAAGTGAAATTATATTTCATATAATTAATTTCATTAGTGTTTATTATTGAAATTTTATCAGTATTTAATTACATATTTCAATCAAGTGTTGTTATCATCTATTTCACTAGTTTTGTCTCACTACTCATTTTTGTCATTAGAAAATGCGGCTGTATAAAACTACATCATTCTGTAAGATGTAATATGACAAATGATATTAGATATCAAAATATTGTCATCATTCCATTACATTTTAGCTCATAAATGGCATTTGAATTTGTTACTATCAGGTCCAATTGGTTGCCCATGTTTTGTGATAAAAATAGCCATATAAGTGTATGTCAGATATGTGTAACTCAAAGTGATAAGTGTGGACCAAACTTTGTTATGATTAAGAAATGAAAATAATTTACAGGGAACATGAACGATTTTGGAATATAGTGTCAACCATACATTTATTTAAGGAGATAGGGGTAGAGATGACATGTTGGTCTAGATGATCAGTGTTAAGTATGACATGACAAACGGGATTTGACTTTACAATCATGGTCTAGATTTGCACTTTTGATCATACGCATAAAGAAGCGATGACATTTTCTAATAGTTTATATTCATAGTGGCAGAATGAGTAATGAGACACAACAAGTGGCATAAATGATAAAAACCATTATATTCTTATTACTTTCAAAAGCTATATGGAACAATTTCGTATGTGAATTATTATATTTGGGATGAGAAATATTATAAAGTGAGTCATTTGAACAACTAAATTAGTACTTTCACATAGTTTTATCTGACCGCAATAAGAGAAAGATGTATCATTATATTACACATGATGTACTAACAATTACAGTGATTGAAAGATGTTATGCAATTAATAGGTAAGTTCGTACCAATTTGTTTGTATGTTTTAAATCCCAATATAGTGTTACACATGATGTAACTTTATAATTTGATTAAAACATATTATTATCAAATTTGCATTCAAAAAATATTACATAAGGTCTCCCATTCGTGAACTAATGATTTAATAAAATAACTTAGAAGTAAACTTGAATTATACAGTTTGAAATTAATGTATGCATGAAGACATTTCATATCGTAATTTCCTATTTTTTCAATACAGTAGCAAGTGACATTATATTTCATATAATACATGTTTTAATTTCTGTCTATATGAACTATGATATGTAAATACTTTCAAATTGCAGTTTATATATAAATATTTCTGTATTTATGAAGTTGTTGAAAATAATTATGTTAGAGATTACAAGTGAGATGATACATATTAGTACGTGGTTATTCTTTGTAACAAAATTCATACTTTCATATTGCACTTTATATGTAAATACTTATGTTTTTATGAAGTGTTTTTATGAAGGATTTTAAAATTATTTTGTTTGACATTAGAAGTGAGATGATAAATATTAGTACATGTGCTAGATAAATAACAAAATTGATACTTCATGCCTGCCATTATTTGAAATAGCTAAAACTGAATGCAATGTACAGTGATGGAGCATTATTTTGCTTATGTTATAAATGCCAATTTAAATGATTAGGTAGTACATCCATTGAAATACCAAAAATCAATCATGATGGTTCCCATTTCCTAAGTAATTAGAAAACTATTGAAAATCATATAGTTCGTACTTAATTCACTAGATAAGTAAGTGACATTAAATTACATATGATAAATATCATTATGTAGTATTATAGATATGGTAATTTAGTATTTTTACAATTTTTCAACTAGTTATGTATCAGTACTCAGTTCTGCCATTGGAAATTTCAAGTGCTAGTTTTTTATAGTCTTAAAACTGAGTACATAGACACAACAAGTGGCATAAATCATCATTGATACAGTATTATTGATATGATACTAGAATTGTTTAGCAGTGGTCATTGATAGTCTTAAAACTGAGTACTAAGACACAACAAGAGGCATAAATCCTTCAAACACTTCAGTTCTTATTACATTCTAAATCCTATGGGAAACAATTTGGTTATTGAAGTATTATACATGAGATGATAAATATTAGCATCTTAGTTGTATTAATCTAAAGAATTATTTTTTCACATAGGTTTAGCTGATCGCAAAAAAGAAATATGTAACATTATATTCAATTTGTTGTAATAACAATTCTAGTTTATTAAAATATGTTATGCCAAAAATACGTAAGTTCATAACATTTTTTCAATAATAAAATATGCACAGTCCTTCATATCATATTTCAAATGTGACGTTTTGACTATAATATTTAAAAAATAGGAAATTATTTATTTGAGAAGTTAACACTGATGGATGTTGTGGATACTAGGGAGATTTTACATTCGTACTAATGGGTATAGGGTGGATATATGTGTCATAGTTCTCGTTTGTGATAATTGCAGACGACATGCAATGGTTCTCGTGATAAATATTATTTATAAAAGAAAAAATATTTCAGATCCTAAAGTACATTATTAAAATTTCTAGTCATCTTCTTTTTGCTACATGTTTGTTATAAGCATGAACTTTTGTAACTATATTTATTTTATAATAGAATGCAAACTTTACTTGCAAAATTTAAAATTTCATAAAGCCTTTCACTTCTCAAAGAAATGAAATATATTGATAAACATAGCGTTATATATATTAGGTAGCATAAGAATTACATTTTGATGAAAGTACGAACTAATAATTTAATATACAAGTTGGAAAACATAATAAATAAGTACTTAAAGCATCATCATCGTCCTATTCTGAAGATAAGACTATAATGATCTCATATTGTTTTCCCGAAAAAGACGGTTGATTTTGTTGTGGTCCGCTGTCGTCTTCTTTACCTTTAACATATGTTCTGTGGGTACTTTCTCTGCTATCATTGATATTACTTAACATAGGCACAGAAGGATCATCAATGTATGAAACACTTTCCTTGTTCGTAGTTGTCATACCATATATTTTAGCTTGAGCATTGATGTGTTCGCTTACCAAGTCCGGTGTCAAGATTCGGATGACCGCAGGAGATAGATTGCAGCACTCAATTGCATCATACGAATTGGTGATATTTGTTGGAGTAGGATAAGAACTTGTAGCCGCCTCAACTTGATCGGCAATCGTTTCCCCTAACACCGTTAAGAACAAAGGGATCTTGTGTACATCCTTCCTCTTGGTAGGATAAACCTTGTTCTTCGGCTTCCGCGGTTGCATTTCAACCAATATGATAGTGCAGATACCGAATGCAATGTTATTGTGGTTCGAACTATGAATTCTGGTTCTTAGAGCAACTCTAGCTGACCATGCATCACGCCCCGACACGCAAAATAATCGCCTAAATGCGGGTCGTGGGGGAATAACATGCCCGAGAAAACCCCGCATCGCGCTCCTTCCCGCAAAATTTATAGAGGGGCGCGGCAAAATCTCTGACGCAACCCACTTATTCCCGGGTTTCCCCCTCGTCGTTGTGGTGCCCTGCATATAAGCACTTTCCCCACGCTTTCCCCATGAAGCACCTATCGTCTACCCCCTCGCGCCACCGCAGGCCCGCCGCCCAAGATTCCGGCGAAAGTAGGCATTATGAGCACGCCTAAAGGCTGCCACGCGCACGAGACCTCCCATACCTCCCACCCTTCATCGGCGGCAAGCCGGATTTGCGGAACTTCACCGCTGGCCGGCGGATTTGGCTTTTCCGGCCACCGGTTGTTGCGCCTGGCGATGGAGTGGTCTGGTAGCCTATCCCGCAGCCCCGGCAACGGTGCATCACCGCATGAAATTACGGGTTTTAAAGCCATCCGCCTCCACCGGTTTGCGAGCATGGATTCATCCGGCCGTCCACCTGGGTCCGCACTCGCGCAGCGTCTCTGTGGCTTGCCAATGCCGCTCACACAGAGCGACGACGCGACGCGAACAGTGCTGCGGATAACTCCGGGCAAGCCAAAGCACCCCAGATCGGTGTTTTCCAAATGCAAAAAAGACGGGGTACGTGTAGTAGCGGTAGCTCATTTGATAGCTCATCGTATAATTCAACTGCGGTAGCTCATTTCGAACTTGCTAATTATTTTTTGTAGGACGATGTATGCTCATTTTGGTTTTGGGACGGACAACACATTGATTTATTGATAGAAAGAAACTTAATAGATGTTGGTGCACTCCTTAGTACAATCGAAGGCAATGATGCCATTGGAAAGTTGTGGTTCTTGTTTTCTTTGGTCTTGTAGTTCTAGCAAAGATTGGGTGACGTTTGTTGTTTCCAATGTTGTTGAAAAAGCAAAGAAATGCAACTCTGGTAGATCAAATGAAGGTGCAAATTTTAGTTTTGCGGGCTTCGAGTAGTGGGGCCAGATCAGACGCCGGTAAGCCAACCCGTAAAAAAGCATATTCTGGGAATATCCTTTTTACCCAGACATATATGCGGGTCAGTAATCGGCCGTCCATTCAAGCAAGCAAGGCGTTTTCATGAACTGCAAACATGTTTTGCAGGCGGGAGGATGCATGGTCTGCTAAAGTTGCTCTTATATAGAGTTATACATTCTCTGGAATTGCATAATTGATGGACCATTGTTTGAAAAAAATTGTTCAAGATAATAGAAAGGCAAGCACGGGGTTTCGGTTTTAATGGATCAATGCATATCTATTGATGTGACAATAGGAGATGGCGACCCAGTGTGATGTAAGACAGTAATGTGTAACAACTTCCTACGCCTAGCTGCAGAATCATAAGATTCTCTTACAAGTAGTAGGCTGCCAACTTTATTAATTCTATGAGTGCAGGCATCCTATGAAATGGCAACGGCTTGTGGACTGCACATACCAGTAGTATAAATTTTATACAACGCCCTACTAGATGGTAGTAATATAAACACAAGTTTATTTTATCGTGTCATTCATTCCTTATTATTTTACAATTGGAAAACAATCCTAAGACAGTGACATGATTAGTTTGAACTAAAAATATTTATCATTAAGTATCATTATAAGTTTTAGTAGTGTGAAATGTGAAATATATATGTTATGAAAATTTCATTTTCATTATCATTGTTAGTAAATCATAACTTCTTACAATTCCGCCTTGCTTCATATAATTTGTTAGGTTCCTTTAAGTTGTAAATAAAGTGTACTAGAAAGTCAAACTGTAGGTAAGCAGTAATGTTAGACAAATGAGAAATTAAATCTTCATAAATTTGAAATTGTATTACATGAAATGTAAATATCAAACTTAATGAAATTAGCAGATGATCAAATTTCAATTTATTGTATTATGAAATGTGAGTCCTTTATAAAAAATTCGTCCTCGATAACATTATATTATTTTCGTTCTCTCTGTTCAGAATTGTATTTATGTGTCTGTGACCAGTTTGAATTTATAAATAAGTGAAATTTATTATTGAAACTAGTGAAATACGTGAAATTTGTTACTGAAACAATAGAAATCAGATATTGATATTAGTGAAACTAGTTAATATATTTTTGAAATGAGTGAAATCTGTTATTAAACATGAATGAAATTATTAAAATGAGATGAAACCAATTTATTAATTTACCTAGTTAAATTAATGAAACAAGTGAAATTAATGCAATGTGTTGAAATATGATATTGAAAGAAGTGAAATGAGTCAATTGTGTTATCAAAAGCAGTAATATGACTGAAATATATTTTTGAGATGAGTGAAACATGAAATTGGAAGTAGTAAAATATGTTATCGTTTTTACAGTTAGATGAAACAGTGTTGTTGGATGGAGAAACAAAGCTGATTGCAAGGGGGCATGTTATGCTCTGACTACCAGGAGGCATGTCACCTCATGACAGCCATAGTAAAATATATAATATTAGGTCATATATGTATCTAGGTGGAGTCGTGCACCGAGATTTTTCCTACAGTGTGTCCTCTACCTCTCGAAGTGTACTAAGCGTTGAACCCCATAGCTAGAGGCAACATGAGCAGGGACTAGTAGGCAGAAGGAGAAGACGAGCACTCAAGATAATGGAAGGAGTTTGAAGAAGGAACTCTGGGCAGGATCATTAGGCAACGGAACCATTAGGATAGAAGCTCGTCCACACTGGTCGCCTTACTGCTGAGAAGCAAATCCAAGCTTCCTCACTTTCTCTGAAATCGACGGTACGTTCCTTTATCCAGTATATTTCATGTATATTTTGCGGGAACACATTACATCTTTATAAATGTTAGATCTGGCATCTGGTCATCACTTTGCTGACTTTGGGGACTAATCGTTTTTTTGTAAATCATACAAAGAACCTACTACTTATGTACTAGTTAAAATACAAGCACTGACTGATAGATGTGGCAATTTACTTTAATGTTTTTTAGAGCTGTTGCAAGAACATCATCTTGACTGTGAATCTTTTAACTTGTTTATATTGGGTAGAAATATTTTTGCAGTAAAATTATGTATTTAGATGTGTTAGGTCCTAGTATGATACTAGGATTGATGGTGTATGTATATGAATTTTTGGTTTTCTATGGTTCAGTCTTTGAACATCTCACAATTATCAAGTTTAATATTTCAATTAGGAAGTGCAATTGGGAATTTAAGTTACAATAAAAAAAGTACATGGTTTCAGGATGGAAGATCAAAGTGATGAAGAAACCTGTGACCTGTCAGTACTACCTGATGACATTAAACAAATTATTTTATCACATTTGCCAGCACACCCAAATAGTCTAGCCAGAGCAATCAGTGTGTGCAAAAAGTGGAAGAGGCTCATTGTAACCAATTCGTTTAAGAGACTCTTGATTCATAATCAGAAGAGTCCTCCTTTCCTAGGAGTTTTCACAAGAATAGATGGAATATTTATATTCCTTGCTGTTGGTCAACATCCTGATATGGTTAGAGCTCAAGTGTTTGAGGAACATTTGCAAAGTGAAACTGACGATCGTTTCTTAAATAATCTGCGAATTGTTGATGTTCATCATGGAAAGGTACTGTTGTTGTGCACACAAGGTAGGATTCTAGCTGTCTGGGATCCTCTCAATGGAGAAACAACATTCACACAAGAACCAGAGAATGAAATGAATATCCAGGCTAGTATATTGTGTGCTGCCAATCATGATCACAATGGTGGATGAAATAATTGTCCTATCAAAATCATTTGGATTAGCACAGGAAGAAATCCAACCAACGTATACACCTTTTTCTTCTGCTGCTGCTGAGTGGCAATGCGTTGTGTGTGTTCATCCATATTTGTCATATGTCGAATTCCGTCCTGGAACCATTGTTGGAAATGTCATGTATTGGGTACTAAGTGTAAACCACATGTTTAGTTTCAATATTATTGACAACAGCATGAGCTACATAGAACAACCTCATGAAGTTGATACAATTCTTAGGAGGAATGTTCATGTAATGAAAATTAGAAAGGATGAACTTGGTGTTGCCGCTGTTATTAATTTTGAGATGAGAATATGGAGGATGGAAGCTGATTTGGATGAAACAATATGCTGGATGCCCCATAAAGTGATTCAACTGCAGCGAATCATGTCCTTCCCAAGAACAACACATCTGTGCTGGAAGCCTAAAGCAATTATACTGCATATTTTTGAAGATGGAGAAAAGATGATTGTTAGAACTGCAGATGGTGTATCTGAAGTTGCCATTTGCAATGAAACTGGTAGAAGGCTGTTTGGACAAGAAGTTACTATGTCAGTGTACCCATATGCAACTTTACATATCCCTGGTACGCTTTTGTTTCTTAATTGAAGCATGAGATTGAGTACTAGTAGTTATGAAACACTAACATTTGAGTTCGAAATGTAGGCTTATCTGGGTATGTGAACTAAGAGGGGAAAAGTGTTTGTATTTTAGGCAATCAAGACGTAGCATGGACAAGTGAAACCACTAGTTGGTCCAGCCAACCGTTTGGCGAAGCAACCTTTATTATAACATAATTTGTTATTATCGGATGTTAGTCCTATCTGGATCATACAAGCTACATTGTAATATATTTGAATGTTTTGAACTTGCCTTAAAACTATAATATTTTAATTTCAAGGTAGCTATTATGGTGTTGAGATGTCCTTCCATGTGGTACATGTTTAATATTGTTCTTGTATGTGCTCATATTAAATATAACAAAAATATAACTTCATAAATATGATATTGCAAAATTAGGATATATTAACTGAATGTAAGTATCAGATTTTGATTTAAATTTATAATGAATGAAATATAAAATAAACCAAGAACATGTTTCAATATTATTAACCGAAAACACATGTTTTATCATATAGAAATGATATTTCAGTATCATATGCAATACAAATTTTATTCCTTCTGAATTGAAATTAATTTTTGTTACATACATTCTAATAAAGATACAAATTGTGTATTAACGTATGTGAAACATGGCATATGAAAATTAGTACAACCATTTGAAACCTATTTCAAAATATAGTATTATGTTCATTTTAACCGATATATGATGTTCCAAATGTGAACCGTTAAGACATCTCTTATTTAATATCATACATCTGAAAGTTTAATTTTGGTTATGAATTATTTAATTTCATATTATGAAAGTGAAATGTCTTATTTACAACATCTCGTATTTCATTATTTACACAATAGGGACAATACAAAATTTGTAATTCTTAGAATCTTTGTCAGCAAATTGACATATGTAATACTTACCATATTCTTCATATGACTCTCGGTACGAGAAATATGCAAGTAACAAGAACACACATTTCAGTAATAGGAAATAAGAAAGAAACTAAAAACATGTTGTATCATGTAAATATTATATTTCATTGATGTATTTTCATACATACATTGTACTAACACTGATGAATTTTTGTTTTTCAGGTATCTATAATATTATGAAATTGAAATATGTTATGCACAACGTCTAATTTTAATGTTTCCAAAAATAAATTAAATAACATTTGTTAATAATACATGGTCTTCAATGATATAAGGTATTGCATCCAAATATAGCGACATCGGTGTGATGTTCAATTATATAATTGTCTTAAGGCAGGCTATGACTTGTTGCACGAAACTATTATTTCATTTGTTGCATTAAGGTCAATTGTCTGGTATTTTATCGATATGAAGTCTTATGGTCTATCTCACAACGCACGACAGCTCATCATACAGGGTCGACTACATTGCACCACCTACACTCCTAAAAAAACATACTGTTGGAACATAACTTCGATTGCATTGGACAAAACAGTTGTTGTTTTTGCCGCCAACGATGGATCTCGTTGAAACTAATTGAGTTTGTACATTTGTACAAATGGGTACATTTTGGATATCGTCGTCCTAGTGCGTGTTTGTGATATTTAAAGACGTGAAGCAATGGTTTTCTTGTTCCATGGTATTTGTAAAATAAAATGTATTTGAGATCATGAAGTACCTTATTAAACTTTTGTGGAATTCATTTTTTTGGTCATACATGTTTTGTATAACCATGCACTTTTCTTTTACTATATTGATGTCATAACGAAATACTAATTTTCGGTGAAATAGATTAAAATTTAATATCTTTGAAAACATTGCACATGACAAACATACAAAATTAATTGATACAGCTAGTGTTACACATAACAAGTACAAAATTAATTGCATTTCGATTAGACTAGGAGCTACAAAAATAAGATTGAAGTTCGGAAACATAATAAATAAGTAATGAAAGCATTAGCATCGTCCTCATCTGAATCTAAGATTATATGCTGGCAATCATGGTATAGTTTGGCACTTCCTATCATGCGCGTAACAGAGCAATGTCATATTTGAGCAGTTGAGATTCATTGTGGCAGAACTGAGTACTGAGACACAACCATTGGCATAAATGATAAAAACGATTAAATTCTTAGTAGTTTGTAAAGAAATGGGAAACAATTATGTATGTGTAGTATTATATGTGAGACGATAAATATTATTATCTTTGTTATATAAAAAACAAAATTTGTTTGTTGGCATAGTTTAAGCTGTTCGAAAATAGAGTAATATGTAACATTATATCCCGTATGATGTAATAACAAATACACTTGATTGAAATATGTTATGTCGTTAATATGTAAGTTCATTACATTAATGTAATATTAAAATATGGACATATATGGTATGAAATATATTGTGTCCATTAATATGTAAGTTCAATATTGTAATAATAAAATATGCCATTAATATGTTATGCCATTTCAAATTATGTCTTGTGTTAATATTACAATTTAATGGACACAATATATTTCATTCTGATAATATTATGCTTAGATTGCCATTAATATGTTATGACATCTCTTAGTACAATTTAATAGTACTGAAATATATTATATTTCATTCTGATAATATGAAAATCAACAGTTGTGTAAATAATGTAATATGATGTGTTATAAATATCACATTTCACTAACATAATATGAAATGGCATAACATGATATGTTCTAAATATCACTTTTCACTTTCATAATATGAGATGTTATAAAATTGACATTTCACTTTTACAATATTGAATGAAATAATTGTATAGGTAATAGCAACTATCATATTTCAGATGTATAGTATGAAATAAGAGATGTCTTAACGTTACATAAGAATTTATTGTTTTCAGAACTTATCAGTGATGGATGTTGTCGATATTACGGGAGATTTCACATTCGTACAAACGGGTCTATGTTGGATATTGTTGTCAGAGTGCGTGTTTTTGATAATTGCACACGGCATGCAATGATTCTTGTGATAAATGTTTTGTCCATTAATATGTAAGTTCAATATTGTAATAATAAAATATGCCATTAATATGTTATGCCATTTTATATTATGTCTTGTGTTTTCACTTTAATAGTATTAAAATATATTATATTTCATTCTGATAATATTTAAATAACAGTTGTGTAAATAATGTAATATGATATGTTATACATATCACATTTCACTAACATAATATGAAATGGCATAATATGATATGTTGTAAATATCACTTTTCACTTTCATAATATGAGATGTTATAAGATTGACATTTCACTTTTACAATATTGAATCAAATAATTGTATAGGTAATTGCAACTATCATATTTCAGATGTATAGTATGAAATAAGAGATGTCTTAACGTTACACAAGAATTTATTGTTTTTAGAACTTATCCGTGATGGATGTCGTCGATACTACAAGAGATTCCACATTCGTACAAATGTCTCTATGTTGGATATCATTGTCAGAGTGCGTGTTTTTTATAATTGCACACGGCATGCAATGGTTCTATTGATAAATGTTCTTTATAAGATGGTAAGATTTTTAGACGTTTTCACTGATGGATGTTTTCCATAGTACGGCAAATTGTAAACTTGTAGAAATGGGTGCACTGTGGATATCACCGTCATACTGCATGTTCGTGATACTTGCAAACGCCAATGAATTGTTCTCTTCATCCATGCTCTTTATGAAATAAAAGCTATTTTAGCTCATGAAGTACGTTATTAAACTTTTTGTGCATCTAGGTTATTGGGGCTACATGCTTGCTATAAGCATGCACATTTTGATCACTATATTCATGTTATAATATAATGCAAATTTTTGGTGGAAAATTTATAATATCGCAAAGCATTGCACTTGACGAAAATAAGAGATACATTGATACACATAGCATTACATATATTAAGTAGCTACAACATTACATTTCGATAAAAGTAGGAACTAATAATTTAAGATGCAAGTTGGAAAACATAATAAATCAGTAATCTAAGCATCAACATCTTCCTCATCTGAAGATAAGATTATAATGCTATCAGATTGTTTGCGCGAAGAAGACGGTTCATAGTACTGCTGTGCGCTGCTGTCTTGTTTAGCTTCGACATTGGTTCTCTGATTATCAGTATATGAAACACTTCCATTGATATTCCTTAACCGGGAAACATAAGGATCATCAGTATATGAAACAATTTCATGGTTCTTAGTTGTCCTAGCGTACATTTTTGCTTCACCCTTGATGTGTTCGGATACCAAGTCTGTTGTCAAGAATCGGATGACCTCAGGGGATAGATGGCAGCACTCACTTGCATCGTCAAATGTTGAAGACGAGTTGGTGCTATTTGTTGGTGTAGGAGTACCACTTTTAGCAGCTTCAACTTGATCGTCAATAGATTTCCCAGACGCCGTTAGGAACCAAGGTATCTTCGGTACATCCTTCCTCTTGGTTGGATTAACCTTGTTCTTCTGCTTGCGCGGTGGCATTTGAATCAATATGCTAATGGAATGACTGAATGGAATGTTGTTGTCATGGAACCTGTGAATTCTGGTTCTTATATAGAGGTATAGAGTGTGTCGACGTACCAGTGATTCAAATTGTTTGTTCAAAAAAAATGAAAGGCGGGCACGGGCGTTGGGTTGTAATGGATCAATGCATATCTTTTGATGTGACAATACTAGATGGAGAAGTAGATTTCTAGAAAAAAAAATGTCAGACAGTAACGTGTTACAGCTTCCTAGCTGGAGAATCATAAGATTATCTTACAAGTAGTAGGCTGAAAACTTTTTCAATTGAATGAGTACACGCATGCTCTCAAAATTAAACATCTTGTGTAATGCACATACCAATAGTTCAATTGTAGACAACACCCTCCTAGATGGTACTACTATGTTAAAACTAAAGTATATTTTTTCATGTAATAGCTTCATAGTAATTTTAGAATTGATAAATTATCAGCACCAATGTTCTATTAATAATTTGATGCACAAATAAATAACAGTTTTAAGTGTTAATACTGTACTACTATTTAGAAATATTAAATATATATCATTAACGATGATTATATTTTAATATTGTTGGAGGCATGTGAAATTTGGAATATATAAGTTATCGACATTTCATTTTTAAGTGTCATTGTAGGTAGATCATGAATTCTTAAACTTCACCATTGATTCATATAATTTGATCGCGTAATCAAAGTTGTAAATATATTGTAATAGAAGGTCATACTGTACGTAAGCAATATAGTTAGACAAAATAGAAAATAAATCTTCATAAATTTGGAATTACAATTCATTTAGTGTAAATTTAATAGTTAATGAAATAAGATGATTATCAAATTTCAATGAACTGAAGTATGAAATGCTAGCCCTGTATATTATTTTCCATTCTCTACAGCAATCATACGTAGGCCATGCTTTGAATAGTCGCATCATGAATAGGACCCTTTGTTCAGAATTGTATTTATGTGGCTGCGCATGCAGGTACACCGACAGGTCATAAATGATGCTTATGCCATATGGAAAAAAAGTTATTCGATTGCTGCCTCACACGTCTTTGACCGATACGGTAGTATTGTCAGTAGTGAGATAGGCAGAACAATAATTTGACTACCATGGTGAAAAGGCTAGTTACTGCATGCGTACGGGGAGTTACTAGTTAGCACTACATCTGCTATATATATGGTGTGCGCATGACATTGGAACACACATTGTCCTAGCTCTTAAGTAGTGCAATAGAACTAGCAGTTAGCAATGGTTGTCATAGTCACAGTAGACGTCCACCTGCCGCAGAAGAAACTCATTCAACCAGAATTCTTGTGCGGTTGCGGTAGACCTGCAGCTTCTAGGAAGTGTTTAGGTGGAGAACACAATGGTTGAATGTTCTATAGGTGCGGGAACGGATGAACTGAAAATAGTGACGGCTTGAACGAAAAGCTATGATGGAAACGGGTTAGTTACTTTATATTACCTTTCCTAATAGTATATATTATTTACAACATTGCGACATGTTCTAAAATATTGTTTTCTACATTTTAGCACCTTGGTTGTGAAGTTTTTGTTTGGGAAGATGTCATTCAGAAGTTTGCGGAGACGGTGTTTGAGTACAATCAACTTGGTGAAGAAGAGTTAGAGGCTGAGATAATTGGAACAATTGGAGCTCGGACAATGAACTAGTTGCATGTAATGCTATCTGGCTTATTACCTACTATGTATCAATGTGTTGGCTATCTATGTAATTTTATTTTAGTTATTTTGTTGATGCACTACAAATGTTTTGTTTCGTTTGTTCATTTAATGAGAAATTGTGTTGTATGATGGAATATTTGTTCTTATTTTTGTTTTATCAATTAGATGTAGTAATGATCTATGTGTTTTATATGTAATTTGAAGGTGGTAATTAATGGATCATGTTTCATATAATACAAATAGCTTTGCAGTGGACGAACATACGAAATACATTGATACACATAGCGTTAGAATTGTGATATTTCAGTAGAAATAACCGAGACTTTGAGATTTATTGGATAGAACATTTGAAATGGAACATAACATAGTTTTTACCATATTTCAATACTAATTTTGTTCGGCTACATAGGTTGCAAATTTAGTTACCGTTGTTCATTACGTCAATTATTTGAACTTTTAAGAATATAGTAGTTGCATGATAGTAACATGGGAGTCACATTAGGAATATAAGTATTTATTTGTTATGGTTCCTATTGTGGATAGAATGAAATATTAGATGCTGTAAAATAACATTTCACTCTCATAATATGAAAATTCAACAATTGTCGAGTGAATGAAATATGAGATGTTAAATATCAAATATCACTTTCATAATATGAAATGAAATAATTGAATACCAAATAGCAAATATGAAATTTAAGATGTACAATATGAACTACGATATGTCTTCACGTGTCACATTTCAAACATCATTTTTAGGTTGAATAAATATAGAATATGATATTTTGAAATACATTACAATAATTTGTATATATTTTCATATATCATGCTAATTAAGAGATATCTTAACGTTTCACATGTGCAACATCATATTTGTGTTGAATAAAATGTGAATATGATATTTTGAAATAGGTTGCGACCATTTCTATTTATTTCCACATATCATTTTTGACATACGTTAATACAGAAATTCATATTACAGACAACAGAAATATTTCACATTTAGGATGGTAAAATAAAGTATGTATAAATATTTGATTTGAATAGAGAAGGATTATCTTTTTATTTCATACTATACAATTTGGTAAATGCAGAACTGAAATATTTCATGAACAACTATCACATTTGACATGTATAAAATGACTTATGATATGTCCCAATTGTTAGTACTGAAGTATTTTATGTCTGACATATCATATTTCACAATACAAAGAGTGTAAATAAATTATGAATAATATGTTACATTAATTTGTGGTACATATGCTATGTTCTCATTGTTGGTGCCACATTTCACGATCCATTATTCATGAAATTCAAATAATATAGGTCCTTAGCAAATTTTGTCATTAGTAACATGTGAAATAAAACATTAATTATTTATTTGATGCATACAATATTTCATATGTACAGAATGTGATGAATTAATTGAAGAACACATATCACATTTGACATGTATAATATGAAATGAAATAATTAATTAACAATAGAACAATTAACTTGTATAATAGGAAATATGATATTCACTCATTGTTTTAATTGAAATGGTTGTTGCAACATTACTTATCGTACCTCATTATACATGTCAAATATTTAAAATTTTAATAATATAATACCTGCATGAGTGTCACATTGGAGACACATGAGGAATATAAATATTTATTTGGTATGGTTAATATTCTGGATAGAATGAAATATAACATCTTGTAATTTTCACATTTCACTGTATTTATATGAATTTCAACAATTGTGGAAAAATGATATATGAGATGTTATAAATATGACGTTTCAATTTTATAATAAGAAAAGAAGTAATTGAATAGCAGAAAGCAAATATCTTATTTCAGATATACAGTATGAAATAATTGATGTCTTAACGTTTCACATTTGAAACATCATATTTTGGTTGAATACATATATAATATGAAATTTTCAAATAGGTTGAAATCATTTGTAAATTTTTGATATATCATGTTTGACATACGTTAATACATATTTTCAGATTACAGATTAATGAAAATCCAATATCATAAATAATTTATTTCACAATTTTCATATTAAAAGAATGTATGTATTAATATTTCATTTGAATAGAGAAGGATTATATTTAAAATTTCATATGATGCAAATTGCTAAACGAGAACTAAAATATTTACGATATTGATTTTTCGCAATATCATATGATGCAAATGATATTGGATTTTTCAAATGAGATGATATAAATATGAAATTTCACTTTTATAATATGAAATGAAATAGTATGAAGTGATGTGTTGTCGTGTCATGTTTGAAACATCATATGTCGGTGGAATAAATATATAATAAGATATTTTGAAATATGTTGCAATCATTTGTATTGGTTTTCATATATAATGTTTGACATACGTTACTAAATAAATTCATATTACAGATAACTGAAAATGCAATTTCATAAATATTGAATATCACAATTTGGATATTAATAAAATTTATGTATGAATATTTGATTTCAATAGAGAAGGATTATATTTAGTATTCCATATGATACAATTTTCTAAACACAGAAGTGAAATATTTCATGAAGAACTATGACATTTCACATGTATAAAATAACATCTACTATGTCATCGTTTATAGTACAAAAATATGTAATGTGAGAGATATCATATTTCACATGTATAAAATGAAATATGTTTGCTATTGTGGATAGACTGAAATATGAGATGGACTTTCTGTTCGTACAGAAATTTAAATTACAGATAAGTGAAATATGCAATGTATGAAATATTGTATTTCACAATTAGGATATTAAAATAATGTATGTATAAGATGACATATGATATGTCATGGTTGGTAGTGAAATATGTAATGTCAGATATATCATATTTCACATCCATAAAATGACATATTGTTCATATTGTGGATAGAATGATATATGAGATGTTGTAATTATGAAATATCGTTCTGATAATATGAAAATCAAGAATTGTGGAAGTAATGTAATATGATACGTTCAGCATATCACGTTTCACTTTCATAATATGAAATGGAATAATATCATAGTAAATAGCAAAAATCATATAGAAGATGTATAATATGAATTAAGAGATGTGTTAACGTGTCACACGTGAAACATCATATTTGCCATGAATAACTATAAAATAAGATATTCTGAAATAGGCTGCAATCATTGATATATATTTTCATATATCATGTTTGACAGACTTTAATAAAGAAATTCATATTACAGATAAAAATGCAATTTCATAAATATTATATATGAAAGAATGTATGTATGTATCAAGATTTGATTTGAATAGAGAAGCATTATATTTAATTTTCATATGATACAATTTGCTAAACCCAGAAGTGAAATATTTCTTGAACAAGTATGACATTTCACATGTATAAAATGACATATTATAGTTCCTCGTTTGTAGTACTAAAATATGTAATGTCAGAGATATGACATTTCACATGTATGAAATGACATATGGTTGCTATTGTGGATAGAATGAAACATGAAATGGACTTTCTATTCGTACAGAAATTTATATTACAGATAAGTGAGAAATGCAATGTAGGAAATATTATGTTTCACAATTTGGATATTGAAAGAATGTATGTATCAATATTTCATTTAAATACAAAAACATTATAAATATTTCATGAAGAACTATCACATTGCACATGTATAAAATGACATATGGTATGTCATCGTTGGTAGTAGTGGAATATGTTTTGGCAGCTATATCATATTTCACATCCATAAAATGAAATATGGTTCATACTGTCGATAGAATGAAATATGATATGTTCTAATTAACAAATTTCATTATGATAATATGAAAATTAACAATTGTGGGAATAATGTAATATGATATTTTCTAAATGTTATAATTCACAATTAGGATATTATAAATGTATGTATGAATATTTGATTTGAATAGAGAAGGATTACATTTTATATTTCATAAGATACCATTTGTTAATTGCTAATTTTCATATTATCAGAATGTATAACATGAACAACTATCACATTTGTTATTGTGAAATACCAATTTGAAATATTTCATGAACAACTATCACATTTCAAATGTATAACATGACTTATGATATATCCCCATTGTTTGTATTGAAATGTGTTCTTTTAGACATGTCATATTTCACAATAGAAAAGTGATAATCAATTTTGGATTTCATGTTTCATAAATTTGTGGTACATATGATATGTTCTCAATGTTGGTGATGCATTTCAGGATCCATTATTCATGAAATTTAAATTAATTTGGTCGTTACTAAAATTTGTACTTAGTAACATGTGTCATTAGAAATTAGTTAACTCATTTATGCATATCATATTTCATATGTAAAATAATTGTTTGAACTTGTATAATATGAAATATGATATACACTTATTGTTTTAATTCAAATCGCATTTCGCAAATTAGTTATCGTATCTCACTGCATCCATTATTTAAACTTTTAAATATTATAGTAGTTGCATGAGAGTCACATTGGAGTGACATGAGGAATATAATTACTTAGTTGCTATGGTTCGTATTATGCATATAATAAGATATGATATGTTGCATGTATCACATTTCACTTTCCTTATATGAAATTCAAGAATTTTGGAAACGATGAAATATGAGATGTTATAAATATGACATTTCAATTTAATAATATGAAATGAAATAATAGAATAGCAAATAGCAACCATCATATTTAAGATGTATAGTATGAAATAAGAGATGTCTTAACGTTTCACATTTGAAACATGATATTTGGGTTAAATAAAATTGTAATATTATATTTTGAAATAGATTGCAATCATTTGTATTTGTTTTCATACATACATACGTTAATACATAAATTAATATTACAAATAACTGAGAAATGCAATTTTACAGGTATCATATTTCACAAATTCGTTATTAGAAGAATGTATGTATGAATATTTTATTTTAGTAGAGAATGAATATATTTTATATTTCATATGATACAATTTGCTGAACGGAGAACTGAAATATTTCATGAACAAATATGAAATTTCACATGTAGAAATTGACATATGGTTGCTGTTGTGGATATAATGAAATATGAGATGGACTTTCTTTTCGTACAGAAATTTATATTACATATAATTTTTAAAATCAATGTAGGAAATATTATATTTCAAAATTTGAATATTAAAAGGATGTATGTATCAATATTTGATTTAAATACAGAAGCATTATAAATATTTGATGAAGAACTATCACATTGCACAAGTATAAATTACATATGATATGTCCTCGTTGGTAGTAATGGAATAGTTCTTTGTCATAGATATCTATATCTTATTACAGAAAACTTAAAAGTGCAATTTAATAAATATTATCTGTGAGAATCATGATACACAAAATAACGTATGTATGTATCATACGATACAATTTCCTAAATGCAGAACTGAGATATTTTGTGAAGTACTATCACATTTCACATGTCTAAAATGACTTATCATTTCTTCCCAATTTTATTAGTGAAATAGTTTCTTTCCGAAATATCATTTTTCACAATACAGAGAGTGAAAATATAGTATGTATTTCATTTTTCATTAATTTGTGGTACATATGATATGTTCTCATTCTTGTTGCTGCATTGCACGATCCATTATTCATGAAATTAAATTAATTTTGGTCCTTACTAAATTGTTACATTATTTATGATATTTTGAAGAAGGTTTCAATCATTTATATGATATTTTATACAAGTTAATTGAATAACAAATATCACATATGACATGTATAAAATGAAATGAAATAATTAATTATCACATATCACATATGACATGTATGAAATGAAATAAAATAATTAATTTACACATATAACATTTAACTTGTATAAAATATGAAATTTGATATTCCCTCATTGTTTTAATTCAAATTGCAGTTCGAAAATTAGTTACCGTATGTCATTGTGTCCATTATTTAAACTTTTACTAATATAGTTGTTGCATGAGAGTGACACTGGAGTCACTGCTACCTCTTGAGCTTGCGATGGTTTTTCCTTGAAGAGGAAAGGGTGATGCACTAAAGTAGCGTAAGTATTTCCCTCAGTTTTTGAGAACCAAGGTAGCAATCCAGTAGGAGACTACACGCAAGTCGCCTCGTACCTACACAAACAAATAAGAACCTTGCAACCAACGCGATAAAGGGTTTGTCAATCCCTTCACGGCCACTTGCAAAAGTGAGATCTGATAGAGATAATAAGATAAATATTTTTGGTATTTTTATAATATAAACTGAAAGTAAAGAATGCAAAGTAAAAATAGATTGGAAACTTATATGATGGAAAATAGACCCGGGGGCTATAGGTTTCACTAGTGGCTTCTCTCAAGATAGCATAAGTATTATGGTGGGTGAACAAATTACTGTCGAGCAATTGATAGAAAAGTGCATAATTATTAGTATATCTAGGCATGATCATGTATATAGGCATCACGTCCGCGACAAGTAGACCGAAACGATTCTGCATCTACTACTATTACTCCACACATCGACCGCTATCCAGCATGCATCTAGAGTATTAAGTTCATAAGAACGGAGTAACGCATTAGGCAAGATGACATGATGTAGAGGGATAAACTCAAGCAATATGATATAAACCCCATCTTTTTATCCTCGATGGCAACAATACAATACGTGCCTCGCTGCCCCTGCTGTCACTGGGAAAGGACACCGCAAGATTGAACCCAAAGCTAAGCACTTCTCCCATTGCAAGAAAGATCAATCTAGTAGGCCAAACCAAACTGATAATTCGATGAGACTTGCAAAGATAACCAATCATACATAAAAGAATTCAGAGGAGATTCAAATATTGTGCATAGATAATCTTGATCATAAACCCACAATTCATCGGATCTCGACAAACACACCGCAAAAAAGAGTTACATCGAATAGATCTCCAAGAAGATCGAGGAGAACTTTGTATTGAGATCCAAAGAGAGAGAAGAAGCCATCTAGCTAATAACTATGGACCCGAAGGTCTGTGGTAAACTACTCACACATCATCGGAGAGGCTATGGTGTTGATGTAGAAGCCCTCCGTGATCGATTCCCCCTCCGGCGGAGCGCCGGAAAAGGCCCCGAGATGGGATCTCACGGGTACAGAAGGTTGCGGCAGTGGAAATAGGGTTTCGTGGTGCTCCAGGATGTTTTCGGGGTATATGGGTATATATAGGAGGAAGAAGTAGGTCGGTGGAGCTGCAAGGGGCCCACGAGGGTGGGGGCCGCGCCCAGGGGGGCAGGCGCACCTCCCTGCCTCGTTGCCTCCTCGGTTCTTTCTTGACGTCCACTCGAAGTCCTCTGGATCACGTTTGTTCCAAAAATCACTCTCCCGAAGGTTTCATTCCGTTTGGATTCCGTTTGATATTCCTTTTCTACGAAACACTAAAATAGGCAAAAAAAACAGCAATTTGCACTGGGCCTTCGGTTAATAGGTTAGTCCCAAAAATAATATAAAAGTGTATAATAAAGCCCATTAAACATCCAAAACAAATAATATAATAGCATGGAACAATCAAAAATTATAGATACGTTGGAGACGTATCAGTCACATGAGGAATATAATTATTTAGTTGCGCTGGTTTGGCTTGTGCATATAATGAAATATGATATGTTGTAATTATCACATTTCACTTTCCTTATATGAAATTCAAGAAATGTGCAAACGATGAAATATGAGATGTTTTGAATTTGACATTTCACTATTGTAATATTGAATGAAATAATTGAATAACAAATAGCAAATATAATATTTGACATGTATAGTATGAAATAAGAGATGTCTTAACGTTTCACATTTGAAACATGATATTTCGTTGAATAAAATGATAATATGATATCTTGAAATAGGTTGCAATCATTTGATTGGATTTCATATATCATGTTTGACATACGTTAATACAGAAATTAATATTACAGATAACTGAGAAATGCAATTTCATAAATCTTATATATGACAAATTGGATATTAAAATATATATGTATCAATATTTGATTTGAGTAGAGAATGACCATAGTTTATATTTCATATGATACAATTTGGTAAACGCATAAAACTAAAATATTTGATGAACAAATATGACATTTCACATGTATGAAATGACATATGATATGTCCTCATATGATATGTATTAATTCATGTCTCCATATCATATTTCATATGTACAAAAAAAGAAGAGTTAATTCATGAACAAATATCACATTTCACATGTATAATATGAAATGAAAAAATCGTTAGGACAAAGAACATTAAATATCGTATTCAGTCAAGTTATAAATTAAAATCCATGAGGTTTCATGTTTCACATGAATGATATTTTAAGAAAGTTTGTATTTCACTTTTGATCAGTTTCTATTCGAAAAGCAATAATACGATATGTGCAATATGTAATTATGGACATCACCAATTTCATACTTTTGAAAATTCCAATACATTAGAATGGATTTCGTGTATAAATATTTTCCATATCATAGAATCACCAATCCATATTAATAATTGAAAAGTGTGATGCGATTATTTAATATTTCACAATATTTATATCAGAATAGTTAATGGACTTGACATACATTATTGAAATATGAGATGTTCTTACAGTAATATTTCATAAGTAAAATATTGTAATAGTGAAGGCATTTTCAAAATCTTTACAAGTTAATTGGTAAGAGTGGAAAACAACTAGGTTAGAAATATTAGTGCAAGTACTACTAGTGTCTACATGTCTTGTACTTTTTACATTTGGACCTTAGTAGTGTGTTGTTGTCTAAAAAATGAATATTCTGATAGGTCAAATCAAACCCCAGGTGGTAATGTGAAAAGTACAACCTTACCTAACAGGGCAGCGTGGTAGAGACGCATGTGAGTAAATGACAAGGCTGTACAAATGCTCCAGTTGTGAGAATCCAATGACCGTAGTGGGATATAAGACAGCCAAAGGAACACACATATTTCAGAGAGCAGAAATGTTAAAAGGGTGTCATTCATCTGGATCTTCAAGCTCTAGGTCTCCTCGAAGGGTCTACAGGTCAGTTAGAAATGGTACAAGCTTGGATCCACCAGAGCTGAGGTGTGCATGCAAGGTTGAGGCGAGGAAGATGATGTCTCGTACCCCACGCAATCCAAATCGAGAGTACCTTTCATGTGGAAGCACTGTAAGTTCATTGTTCTTCTTTACTAATTTTTGCAAGCTGGCAGAAATATAATTTGCCTAGCCAACCAAATTTATGAGCAGCCAGGAAGATGTAGCATTTGGATCTGGAGAGATCTATTGATGGAGTACCTTGAGGATATCGTGGATTATTGTGGAGCTCCACTTAAGGAGATGCTGGA
Organism: Aegilops longissima; assembly: GCA_021605205.1. Taxonomy (NCBI): domain Eukaryota; kingdom Viridiplantae; phylum Streptophyta; class Magnoliopsida; order Poales; family Poaceae; genus Aegilops; species Aegilops longissima. Next base: position 448,798,027 of record CM038678.1, read on the forward strand.
GGATGCCAACAGAAAGGTTGCTAATCAAGATAGGTTAATTTCTTGTCTGAGGATGAAGATTGAACAAGATATTGGTGACAAAGAGAGGCAGAATGCAGAGTTCAGAGGTTGTATAACACAGCTTGAAGGATCAGTGTGGAGGTTGAGGATCTTCATATGGGGAACAATCATTTTGGTCTCAGCTTGCTTACCAATTGGAGGATCTCCTTCCAGTCTGTTGACTATAGTATTAGCTGTAACGGTGCTTTATATGGCTGTAGGTTAAGCTTGAACGCATAACACTGTGTATGAAGATGTAATGTCATTCGAGAACTAGTTATGATTAAGAAATTTCTACTACTTTAATCATTCCATTATGTATCTGCAGAAGTTAGTGAGAGAGTATTGTATTAGTACCTAATTTGTGTGCAATGAATTGAAATTTGAAATGACGGATATAGAATGAAATACGAAACAATTTAATTAGGTATAACTGAAGTTTGCTTTTATGTGAAATGAGTAACATACAAAATTGGTATGGAAACAAAAATATGTGATATATCATTTCACATAGCACAACGTAGTTGACTGAATTAACAAGTTATTAAGAAAATGAGTGTGACATTGAGACATATGTTGAGAAATTTTTTTGGTAGGAGCACGAAGAACAAGCATACAAGTAATTATTTCATTCGATTGTTAACAAGAAATGTTCTTGGGAATACTTCTATGAGAGCTGTAAAAACAAATTGAAGGATGATATAGAATTTGAGTGGAAGATCTATTGTTTGATCGCTGATGTATGGCATAGATAAAGTACCTTAAAAATAGGAACAAGTTCAGCTGTGATTTCGTTACATCGTAGCAATAAGTACTTTGCTCCAAAAGCAGGACATATACATAAAAAGTTTATCAATAGCATAGATCACGACGGTTGCACTGAATGAACGTTGTTCATTTAGAAAAAACTACTACATCATATGAAATAAGTTGCAGCACAGAGCGGATGGTAAAACAGGAAACGACGCCGTTGAGGAATCAGTCCGCTTTTGTCTTGACGGAGGATGCTATCTTCTGGATCTCAGGCCTTCTTGGGTTGAGATCATTGAAGCGGTGGTAAACCAGGATATAACATATTTCCTTCCTGAAGACATCCATTTCCCACTGTATGGAATGAAGCACAAGTTAGAAGGGGAGAAAGTGATTGTATAGAGCATATTTCAAACATTTGTTTGTTTTAAATAGTATACCTTGTAATTTCCGACCAGCTCTTTGCCATTGTGACACAATAGGACTTCAATAACCGAGAAACCGCAATCATCACTGTAATAATAATAATTATTATTAGTTCATGCAAATGCTGATGAAGTACATACAAAATAGTGTAGTATGCATACGTGTTTGTTTGCTGTCCAGCATAGCAATACTTCCTTGGAAAATGCATAAAACTGAAAGCAGTCTGATTGAGAGCAGCAATCAATGCTTCTTACAGATTGCTACACTGCATTATTTAGAATAAGTTCGTTAGTTAACAGAATTAATGTGCGACATTATAGGTATTGTATGAAATCAAAATTTCAGAAATGGGAAAATTGGAATACAGCTAGTAAGTTAAGTAGACAGACAGTACGAATGACATACCATGTTGTCCAAGATAACCTTGTGCGGGTGTGACGCCCCCGATTCAAGCGTACACTAATCATGCACGCAAATGTGTACGATCAAGATCAGGGACTCACGGGAAGATATCACAACACAACTCTACAAATAAAATAAGTCATACAAGCATCATAATACAAGCCAGGGGCCTCGAGGGCTCGAATACAAGTGCTCGATCATAGACGAGTCAGCGGAAGCAACAATATCTGAGTACAGACATAAGTTAAACAAGGTGCCATAAGATGGCTAGCACAAACTGGGATACAGATCGAAAGAGGAGCAGGCCTCCTGCCTGGGATCCTCCTAGGTCACTCCTGGTCGTCGTCAGCGGGCTGCACGTAGTAGTAGGCACCTCCAGAGTAGTAGTCGTCATAGGCGGTGGCGTCTGACTCCTGGGCTCCATCGTCTGGTTGCAGCAATCGAGTAGAGGTAGGGGAAAAGGGGGAACAAGGCAACCGTGAGTACTCATCCAAAGTACTCGCAAGCAAGGAGCTACACTACATATGCATGGATATATGTGTAAAGGCCATATCAGTGGACTGAACTGCAGAATGCCAGAATAAGAGGGGGATAGCTAGTCTTAACGAAGACTACGCTTCTGGACACCTGTCTTGCAATGTAGGAGGGGACGATCTGAAGTCCTCCAAGTAACATCATATAGCAATAATCCTACCCGGCAATCCCCTGCTCATATCCCTGAGCGAGAGCGACCACCGGTTGTATCTGGCACTTGGAAGGGTGTGTTTTATCAAGTATCCGGTTCTAGTTGTCATAAGCTCAAGGTACAACTCCAAGTCGTCCCATTATCAAGATCACGGCTATTCAATAGATTAACTTCCCTGCAGGGTGCACCATCTTACCCAAAGGCGCTTGATCCCATTTGGCGGACACACTTTCCGGTCATGCCCGCCGCGGAAGATCAACACGCCGCAGCCCCACCTAGGCACAACAGAGAGGCCAACACGCCGGTCTAAACCTAAGCGCGCAGGGTGCAGGCCCATCGCCGAGCACACACAAGACGTTGCGACGTGACGAAGCAGACCTAGCCCAATGAGCGTTCGGTCCAATCCGGCGCGCCGCTCGTCGCCGACGTTTGAAGTATGCCGGCCGATACCACGACGCCGGGATACCCATAACTACTCCCGCGTAGATGGTTAGTGCGTATAAGCTCGTAGCCAACTCAGATCAAATACCAAGACCTCGTTAAGCGTGTTAAGTATCCGCGAACGCCGAACAGGCCAGCCCACCTCTCCTAGGCGGTCTCAACTCGCCTGTCGCTCCGCCTCAAGATCCATCCAGAGGGCCGTCGGGACAAAGGTCCTTTCAGCCCCCAATCCGTGAATCACTCGCGGGTGCTCCACAAGCCGACCCGACTTTAGTCACCACATGTATCATGTATAAGTATATAGTATATACCCGTGATCACCTCCCGAGTGATCACGGCCCGATAGTATAGCACGGCAGACGGACAAGAATGTAGGGCCACAGATGAAAATGCTAGCATCCTATACTAAGCATATAGGATTGCAGGTAAAGGTAACAACAGTAGTAACAAGGACAGGCTATGCATCAGGATAGGTATAATTGAAAGCAATAACATGCTACACTACTCTAATGCAAGCAGTATAGAGGAGAGTAGGCGATATCCGTGATCAGGGGGCTTGCTGGTTGCTCGGCAAGAGAGAGGGTCGTCGGTGACGTAGTCGATCACAGGACATCGAGATCGGTCTCGGGTCTACGGAGAGAAGAGGGGAAGAAACATAAATACATAGCGAGCAAGTGCATAACAGACAATGAGCGAGCTAGACGTGTTCTAACGCAGCGCTAGGCGATCTTGGCGAAGGGAAACATCCGGAAAGTTTTCCGGTTCCGGACGTCTGTCGATGATGAACCGGAGAGGAAAGTTTGCAGGTTCGATAGGTTAGGGTTGTGTGGCGACGAGCGGACTGCGATCCGGATTCGTCTCGTCGTTTCGAGCAACTTTCATGTTGAAAATATTTTAATCCGAGGTACGGATTAAAAGATATGATTTTAAAAAGAATTTATTAATTTTATAGAATTAATAGAATTAATTTAATTAGATAATAGCCATTAATGTGTCGACATGACATCAACATGATGTCATCATCAACAATCTGTTTGATCGGTCAAACTAACACGTGGGTCCCGGTTGTCATTGACTAACACTAATTAATAGTTTAATTAATTGATAAGTTAATTAGGTTAGTTAATGAATTAATTAAGTTAATTAACTAATTTTAATTATTATTATTATATCTTTTGTTTAACCCTTTTATTTTCGGTTTTCTATACTACTACGAGGGACGGGCCCCACGTGCCATAGGCACGAGGCCAAACAGGCTAACGGTAAACAGGCAGAGCCTCAAGGTGCGGCCCAGGGCCTTGGCGCCGGACACCGGAGCAGCAGAACTTGGCGAAGCCTTGACGGCGTGGCGGCCGGAAAAGGGCCTGATGCGGGAGGAGGCGACGCCGGCGAAGTCCGCCAACGAAAGCGTGGCGGGCGTGGGTTCGTGCGCTGTGGCGCGATGAAGCGCCGGCGTCTCGGACCGAGGAGAGGCCGACGGCCTCACCGGCGTTGAAGAGAGCGCAGGGCGAGGCTCGGGGCGACCCTTGGGGAGGAGATGAGGAGGCCACGGCGAGGCCGATCCAGCCTGTGGCGGCGGCGGGGCGGCGGCCAATGAGGCGGCGCTTAGCCGTGATGACGGAGTCCGGCGAAATGGTGGCGGCGATGACGGCGGGGCCCTCCGGTCCGAGAAAGGGGAGGTGAGGACGACGGCGTAGGCGCGCGTGTCAGGCGTCGAGGGCGGGAACGGTCCGTCTGGCGGGTCGTCAGGCGGGCGGGGTCGTGGCGGCGACGGGCGAGGTCGGCGGGTCGGCCCGATCCGATCTGGATCGGGAGAGGGAGACGAGGGAGCGACGGGAGGGTTGGTCGACGGGAAGGGCGCAACCGCCCGATCTGGAGCCTCGGGTGGGGGAGAGCGAGGAAGTGTGGGGGCACGACCTCCGGGTGACGACTGGAGGGAGGAGGGAGCGAGAGGAGTGGGGTCGTGGGTAGGGTTTGGGGTGGGGGGGATGGATAAGGAGGCCGGTGGGCGGTGTTTCGACTGGCCGGCTCTTTGGGCCGAAGCCCGATCAGGGGGGCTTCTCCTCTTATTCCTTTTCTTCTTGTTTTATTTTTATTATTCCTTTTCTTTTTCTGCTTTTATTTTAGTTCCTCTTTATCTTAGTTTTATAAACTATAAAAGTAGTCCCTAATTTAGTGTTAGCAATTAGCTCTTGCCTCATAAGTTTGGGGCAACAAAATAAATTAGTTTAATATTTTATTAATTAGTAAAGGCATTTAATTAATTGTTTTTTTGTTGTTTTATTCATCATATATTATTTAAACATTTTATAAAGGCGTGGCTTCTCCACCATAATTACCTATGCATTATTTGGCTCACTCCGAATATTTTAGTTTTAATATTCAAAAATATTTTATTGCTTGCTTGATTTTGAATTTGAATTCGAACAGGTTTCGAACTAGCGTGAGTTTATCCACAGTAACCGAGGTGACGTGGCATCATTAGCGGGGATTACTGTAGCGTAATCACCCGGGCGTCACAGCGGGTCTTGACCTTCTTGTACCTTTTTGTTAGAGTCGTAAATTTCAATTGTATTTTGTGTGAAGTTAATGACACCCAATATCCAATGGTTGTCAAATAGTGTAGGGAGATATAGCTTGAACAAAATAAGAAACAATTGTTTATTAGAAACTTGAACTTCTGTATAATATTGTAGACTTAATCGTGTAAATGGTGAAATATTACCTGCTCAACATCTTCAAGTGGTAACTTAGTAAGCTTCTTGCATAGTAATGCGTGGCCGCGTTTGGTAGTTCTTTTTAGCAATTCAGTCTAATGAAAGTGCAAAGTGGTCAGATAAGAATAATGGAAAGAAAATTACCTTAGAAGAAGAAAGAGTACTTGCTATAATTGTGTGGTCCAAAATAACCTTGGTCTTTGATCCCCAGTCATGCATCATTGCAACAGACAGTAACCACATCATGTTTTGGCACATCTTTCCTTTTGGCATTAGGCATTGTACAAACTCTCTTTCCGTTACTGAAGCTTGACCTAACCTTATCTTGGTACCACCGGTGTCATTCACGTCACGTTGACGTGTCGAACGCAAACCTCTAAACATGTTGTTAGTTACAAGAGCGTTGTAAACGTCGTTCAACTTCTTCGGCGGATATTTCTTCTTCTTAATGAGCTCAGAAATACCTTCAGTGATCTCTTCTTTCTTCTAATAACGCTGTTTTCTACTCCTCATAGCTTGATTTATGCTACCAGCATAAGCAAAACTTTCTCCGTCTGTTAATGGATCATCAAGCTTACAGATGTGCTTACAATCAATTGTTTTAGGAGATGAAGGTTCGTCCGCAATGTGAACTATCTCTAGATCTCTGAAGTTGTGTCCTGAGAGTTCAATATTTGCGAGTAAGAAAATTAATTCCATAATAAGACATGTAGATTGAAAATACATTATTTATGTCACAACATTCGTTGGTTGTATGAACTTACTAGGAGATTAAATGAGAAGTCTGTGATTCTGAAACTTCCTGGCCAACTTTTATCATCATCTTGAGTGCGCTCAGAACTTACAGCTCCACCTGAATTGTCGAAGGGATGGTCCTCGGATTCCTCTTGTTTTTGTCCAGTTATATCAATTTGGGCGGGGTCTGCAAACACTTCTTGTGTACTGAGAGAAGATGATGATTCTTCGTCTCCTGCAGTGCACTGAGTCTGCATTTTTGCTAATGCAATAGTTTGTTCTAAGTTTTCAGTCAGCACTTCCTTGATATGATGACTTAGGGCTACGTTGTTATCGTTTCCATGGGCTGGACTTTGTTGCTTCTCATCGATATTGCTGGGCATGTCCGAACTCATACATAGAATCATTTCGACACACTTGTCAAGTTCTTCTTTATCAGATTGAGCCATTTCTTTGCATTCCATTGGTGAGGATTTAGCAATTGGCAAAGTGAGAGGTGACAGTTTGGTGGTTGGTTTTGGCAGAGCAGGTGGTAAGTTTGAATGGTCGATGTGAATAATTGTCAAACCGGAGGTGTTGTTGTCTGCCTGAACCAAATTTTCCAGCAAAGTGATAGCTGACGGTTCGGTGCTTGGTTTGGGGATATCAGAAGCTAAGCTTGAATGGTCTTTCTGCAAAACATCCAAACCGGAGGTGTTGTGCTATGGCTGAACAAAAATTTCCATAACAATTGGCTGAGGCTGAATAAGGTCATCATTATCTTCAGTTCTTGGGATACCCACAATTGGAGATGCACCACTATGTTGAGTATTATGAATAGTAATATTTTGTGGGACCTTCATATTATCATATTCCCTAGTCATCTGACTGACTGACATAATTGAAACATCACCAACTATCTCGAGGGATAAAGGTGGGGAAGGTATAATTTGAACATCTTTTGAAGTGGCATCACTATTCGCAGTTTCGATATCTTTCTTTGATTGAATATCTTTTTTGCTCAGATGAAGATTTTCCAATTGGTCAGCCAATGGCTTCTGAATTTGATGTTCAAGTGTTGTCTTCTATGTTTCTGCTACTTGAATAACATCGGAGGCAGGAGCGTCTGACGGAGTATCAACTAATATTTGTGATGCAGGTTGGGTTGATGTTGCAGAAATGAAGGCAGTATGTGGGATTACATAACCAATTTCTAGCGTAGTGAGTTGGTTAGGTACTTCATGCAACATATTAGTTGATGATTCCTGTTTTGCATGTTCAAGAGCACATGGATTACCCTCTGGCTGATCAACTGGGTTGGCATGTCCAGGCTCATTGATATCATTTGTAGAAGGTAGAACAGAAACACTGTCAGATTGAACCTCACTACCAACAATCTTCATCATTGATGAATCTTCATTTGACATGGCGTTTCTCAAAGTATCAGCAGGCTTTGACTGGGCTTGTTCACCAGTATTGTTTGTAATTATAGAAGGACTTGGCTCATTTGGAGCTGAAGATATATTTGACACAGGTACAACTTTGGCAGGAGTAGCCTCTTCTTTGTTCCCACTGTATTCTGTATATTTGACGCATGCTGAATTGTCAGATTGTGTAATTCTTTCTATGAACATTGTTTCAGAAGGTGCATCTTTTTCAGACTGCATATTTTGAGAATTGCAAATGCTTTGCACCAATTGATCTCTACAAGCATCAATTTCAGACTCAACAATATGATCGGTGGGAGTAAAATCTTTGCCAGAAGATGGACGGGAAACAGAAGGGTCATACTGAGTAATCTCATCAACAGTTGACGAAGCAGGACAGAAGTTTTCATCTTTGCCACCTTTAATGAAGACCATAGTGGAGGCCGGTTCACAATCATGACTAGCATTTTCATTCATGAATGTTGGAGATGATGTTGTACCGGCTATCAATTGTAGGATAGCATCAACATGAGTGCTAGCAGATAGCAGGAAAGTGTCATCTACATTCGAGTGTGATGGACTTTCTGTTCCTATAGATCCTCTGTTCAAACCTGGATCATCATTGTGATGAGAACTGGGTGCAGATGCATTATCAATCATCGGGAACAGAGCCTTATCAATCTATTGCTGTACCAATGCTGCGACTTCCTTGGTTTTCTGTACTTCAAGTTCTTGATTGTTTTTTGAAGCTTGCGTTCAAAGAAAGTAGACCACTTCTGACGCTCAGCTCTGTAGTGGTCTTCAAGTTTCTTTATGCGTTTGATCAAAGTCTGCAAGTTGGACATAGAATAAGTAATGAAGATATGAATGAAACAACATTTAGTACGGTAAAAAATATGTCAGAAGTCACCTCATCTGTCGAATTATCTGCCTGCCGCTTTTTTGAAGTTTGTACTAACTTTGGAAGAACTATTTGTTTCTCCTGGCAAGGTGGAGTATTTAATTGCACTCTAACTGTTGGTGTGGAATGTGTGCATTTTTGGGTATCATTAAGATCATCTTCAGGGTCTTCTGCAAGTGGGAACCTTGCTAACTTTTCATCATCCTGCAATAGAATCAAAAAAGATTCAGTTCATAATTTAGTGACACTTACCAGAATGAACAAAACGAATTTGTACATGACTTGTATACCAGGAAGTTTTCAAACATCTGGCAATGGTCCTGTGTCTGCTTTTTCCCATTAGGATCAATTTGATTGAGTACTTCTGATCCTACATATTTAAGCCTTGGGTAACTTTGAGGTATGCTTACTAAATTTGATTTAAGTAGACCCACATATATCGGCTGGAAGAAGTAGAAAGTGTGGAAAGATGATTTAGTAGTACAGGAGGCAGTAGGAATGTGTACTGGAAGCATTGTATGTGCATTGTTTGAATAGTATATCTTACATGTAGAATATGAATGCATTCAGCAACATTCAGGTTGTGCACTTTGTTTTGCCTTGAGTCACGAATTCCCTTGATCAGGTAGTCAGCAGCAAAACGACACCAATTCATATGAGGTATGTCGTTCAAGTCCTTCAAAGCTCCTAGTAGGTAACTTCTGTTAATTTGGCAACCTGTCATTGGAGCTAAGTACGCGCATAGAATGACTTGCATGAAACATATGCAAAACTTGTCCTTGTCTTTTCCTGTTTGTACGTTAACATCCTCTCTGTCGCTTCGTTCAGTGATTCTCCTCTCCCAGCCGTAGCAGCCTTGAATTCAGTTTTACCTCTGAAGGGCTTGTCACGAACCCTACCAGGCCGGGGCATTGGAACTTCTTTATCAAGAGCAGGTAACTTGAGCAGATTTTCAACAACTTCTATTATAGAAACCTTCCTGTTTCTGAATACTAGAGACTTGCTGTCACAGTGAACTTTTGACATCAGCCATATAGTTAGCTTTCTTGGTAACTTGCAGTCAATCATCTCGATGAGTGATCCAAATCCCAATTCTTGTATCCATTTGAGATGTTCGGGAGTTAGGTCTTTCATAAAGGCGCGTATCTTTTGTGGGTCACATCTCCAGTTGATGCTCTACATGAATGTTCAACAATAGCAAGGTTAGTGGTGCAGTCAGAGAGTATTATTTAAACCAAAGGAAACATCGATTGTAGTAAGTAAATACCTGCTTAATTTTGGATGTTGCGGTTCTCTTTAGTTTTTTTTTGGAGATGCTCTACGGTTGTTCCTTGTTGATTTTGACTGAGAGGAGACATCACTATCGCTCATGTCCAAACTACATCCTTCATCAGAGTTAGTTCTCTGAAAGCTTGGTGATTTCCGGCGACGGCGTGCCGAATTAGTCATCTGTTAATAAAATATTTTCAAATAAAGAATGAGCTATGGTAGCTATAATTAATTGGTGTTAGAAAGACAATTCAGTTTTCGGTAACTATAACATTTCAGTTAAGTTGAATCTGACTGTACATACAATATGAATTAAATATTTTGAAATGTTCACTGGCGCGTATAATTTTGAAAAGCAGTTTTGGCAGCAACACATTGCATTAGCAAATTGTATTTCAAGAAATCCAATAAAAGTGTATCAAGTCCAGTGAACTTGTGAACTAGAAATTCATATTTCAATTACAACTGAACTTTTGTACAAGAGTGATTTCATTGTCAACAACACATTTCATTTGCAAATTGACTTTCAACATATATAATAAAATTATATGCTCTTTCGTGAAATTGTGAGGTATAAAATCATATTTCAGTAAGAGTTGGAATTATGTAAACTACTCATTTTATTTGCAGCAACACATTTAATTAGAAAATTAAATTTCAATACCAACTGGTAATGCCGAATATCAGTACGTATAATTTTCATTAGCAAATTGTATTAGAAATTTGTATTTCAATACAAAAACTCAGTACGTACGGAATGAATCTCAGTTCTTCAATGCCAAATCTCAGTAAGAAAATTTCAATAAAAGAACTGAGTACAAGTACCAAAACATTTCAGTGCTAAAATCATATTTCAATAGCAACTGAAATCATGTAAGATTGGCGTTTCAGGGGAACAATTTCAATACTCCCCGTTTCAAATTTCAGTACAATAGAAACATTACTAGGGGATTTCACTGCAGTGCCTACATTTATCATTAGTCTTGATGTACAAAAGTTCTTCAATGCACAAGCAATCTGATTAAGGATTACACAAATGGGGATCTAGGGTTAGAAAGTAGGGGTACGTATGCAGAATCAAAAACATAAATGAGCTCCAGCATTTTGAAATCCATAAAACCTAACAAAATCAGGGTTGTACATACAGATATTTTCAAAGATCTTTCCAAAAAAAATATCTAAGGAGAGTAGGCAATGAACCGGAAAAGGAAGAAAAAAGAGTCAAAAAATGCCGGAATAATTACCGTGACGAACCAGCCGAGAGGGAAGAGGAGGTGACCGAGATCCACCCGGTCAGAGCAGCTGAACGGTGCCCGGCGGCGGGGAAGAGGCTGACGGATGGTCATGGAGTTCCAAGGAAGAAGATGAAAGAGATGGGTCGCGGTCAAAATGGGAGGTGGCTTGGGTGGGTGGTGGGGGAGGGGGTAAAGAGAAAGAGTTAAAACAGGTGGGACCAAATGTTGATGCGACATAATGGTGAATATCGACGGGTAAAGCTGGAATACACTGGGATACAAAGATGTGGGCCATCCAGCAGCACGAATCACGACCAAACACCAACGGTGGATGGTTCGCCGATACATCCCTCCACCGGTAAAAAGGAGTTTGCGGGTTTTAGATGTCTTTTGTGCTTGTTTAGGGTTTGTGTCCTGTCCACAAAGACGAGCGGTGACGCCTCCCTAAGGCCTCGTTCGGTTACGCCCAGCCCCGTGTGGTTTTGAGGCGAATCCACGGGGGTCCACGCGGATTACCCCCGCGAGGGGAATAAACCATGCCTACCCATATTTCTGCGTTCGCTTAAGCCCTGCATGTTCTTCCCGCGACCCAAACCCCTCCAAATCCACGTGGAACTAATCACCCTCTAGCACCCCGTGAAGGAATCCCGGGCGAAGCGCAAGTCCCATCTCTCCCAAGCGACTCTTGTCTCCCCCGAGCGAGGCGACAAAAACGAACACGTATTTGTAGCGGGGGGTGTCTGCTGAAGGGGTTAGCAAGGATTAGTGGGGATCGGGTGCAGGGAAGGGGTTCACCCAATCCCTGCAGGGATTGGACCCCCTAGTGGATTAAATCCATGAGAACCGAACAAGGCCTAAAGATGGAATAAGGTTCTCCCCGCCCTAGCCTCTATCCCGGCGGTGCGACCAGTGTCGTTGAAGGGTGTGTGGAGGTGTTTCTTCGGCGGATCTGGCAGGATTCGGTCGGTAGCTGTCTTTGGTGGATCTGCTTGGATCAGGTCTTTGTTCGTCTCCGTTCATGTGTCTTCAGGTAGGATACTTTCGATCTGTGCTTCACTTCATCGGCAGCTGTTGTTGTTCTGGTACGTTGGTCCAATGAAGACTTAGCACGACGACTTTCTGAGTGTTTATTACCACAGGTTTTTTTGCTGGGCTCCTGCGAGGGAGGGTGATGCCGGTGGCGCGCCATCGGCTTGCTTCGCTAAATGATCTACGGATTTGAATGTTTCTTTTTATTTCTGGTGTTCGCTGAACTACCACGGTTGATTAATAAATAAATGTTATTTAAAATCATTATAACTGCGCATCTTTGGAGCCATCCCAGACCATCAACGTTCACAGCCGTCTGATCATCCGCTTTTACCATTTTCGCCGTCGGATTGACACGGGATCACGCTTCGCCTCGTTCCCTTACAGCTTGAGCGCTAATCGCCCTGGGCTCTTTGCCCGGTGACTTTTTGGGCCTCTGTCACTAAATTGGGCTTAATGGGCTTCTACCACCTCCCATCCGTGCGGTAGAAGGGAAAAAAGAACATCACTCGCAACCCTCGTTTGGTTCACACAAGGTCGCAGCCTTCCTCATTCGTGTGGCGGCTCGGCGGCTCCTCGATCCTCGCGACGATGTTGGGATCCGATCGATGCGGAGCGACGACTCCATGCCCACCACGCTGGGTTACGATCGACGCGACGAACGGCCTTGCCGAGCGGCAACGCAGGTCCGCTCGGTTGCAATTCTAGTAGTGACGGGACGATGCAGCGAATAGCGTATGTCGATTGGAGTTCTTTCACCAGCGTTGATTGATTGGTTAATGGCCATTAAAAACAGGTCAGTTTCGTTTGTCCATTCATATCTATTTTAAGTCATGGGCGCACATATAATCCCAACCTGGCCGCTGCTCCTTCCCCAGTTTCCTCACTTCCCCAAACTATTCCGCGACAACGATTGGTGATGCTTAGGTCTGTAATTTATTCTAATCCTCCTCCTTCCTACCCCACCCCTCTTCCCCCAATTCTTCATCCATTTTCAGAATTTGTTTCATTGATGTTGTTCTTTCTGTTCACAAATAACGCAGGTCTGTTCTGCTAGGTTAGCTCATTATGCTGGATTAAACGAATTAAACAGTTTAGAGACATCTACATATTATCCCTTGTTGCTCGCATTATTCTTTGACCAAGTGCACAGTGCACTTAGGTAATCATCTGAGTTTTTGGAATTTGCTGCAATGTTATCCCTTTTACGGATGTGTTGGAAAATGATTCGAAATGATTGCAGGTTCTCTAGAAGGATGGATTTCTTTCTTTCTTGCAACTGAATCTGCCAATATTCACTAAATTGGGCTTAATGGGCTTCTACCAGCCTCCCATCCGTGCAGCCGAAGGGAAAAAAGAACATCACTCTCGCAACCCTCATTTGGTTCACACAAGGTCGCAGCCTTCCTCATTCGTGTGGCGGCTCGGCGGCTCCTCGATCCTCGCGACGATGTTGGGATCCGATCGATGCGGGAGCGACGACTCCCATGCCCACCACGCTGGTTTCGACCGACGCGACGAACGGCCTTGCCGAGCGGCGGCGCAGGTCCGCTTCGGTTGCAATTGCATGGCAGCGACGGGACGATGCAGCGAATAGCAGTATGTCGATTGGAGTTCTTTCACCAGCGTTGATTGATTGGTTAATGGCCATTAAAAACAGGTCAGTTTCGTTTGTCCATTCATATCTATTTTAAGTCATGGGCGCACATATAATCCCAACCTGGCCGCTGCTCCTTCCCCAGTTTCTTCACTTCCCCAAACTATTCTGCGACAACGATTGGTGATGCTTAGGTCTGTAGTTTATTCTAATCCTCCTCCTTCCTACCCCACCCCTCTTCCCCCAATTCTTCATCCATTTTCAGAATTTGTTTCATTGATGTTGTTCTTTCTGTTCACAAATAACGCAGGTCTGTTCTGCTAGGTTAGCTCATTATGCTGGATTAAACGAATTAAACAGTTTAGAGACATCTACAGATTATCCCTTGTTGCTCGCATTATTCTTTGACCAAGTGCACAGTGCACTTAGGTAATCATATGAGTTTTTGGAATTTGCTGCAATGTTATCCCTTTTACGGATGTGTTGGAAAATGATTTGAAATGATTGCAGGTTCTCTAGAAGGATGGATTTCTTTCTTTCTTGCAACTGAATCTGCCAATATCCAGACCAGGTTAGTATCAGTATGCTCGTATGATGTTATGCCTCATTTAACTTGTACCCCATCTCACTATCTATGCGTATTATATTTACCTTTCTATTCGTACAATATGATGCCACTCCGTATGTACTGGCTGTTGTTTTGCCCCATGTAGCAGGTTAGTTAGGAAGTTAAAAACACACAAACGAAATAGGAATATTGTTCAAGGTGCTGATGCCTCCAGATCACATTCTGGATATGAACATATTGTGCTTATCAGATCACTTTCACAAAACTTCCGATACAGCAGAATAAGCCAACTGAAACCGAAGTTCAGTCGATTGATCCAGAGAACCTGCTTTAATTTTGAGGGTGCAAAGAATAGCATCGATAAAAAAAAATCTATAACTCGATGCAGAATTAGGGAAAGAGTGTAGGTAGGAAGGAGGGAACACTTGCAAAAGGCGGGAAGATGAATTATCGACTTAGTGTCAACCATGCCTGCCAGTAAAGGATTTGCGGAAGTAAGGAGGCGAATGAGGAAGGAGAACTGGACGATGGAGCCCATGCAAAATGGATCTATTAACTTCCACGCTACCTGTATGTGTAATTCTACTGGCTTTAGTGCAGCTGACATATTCTTTATCATGCCATTCATTCAACAAATTGTGCAGCGCACAAAAATAATGTCCGGATCTCAACCTGCAATGTTCTTTTCCTGCAATTTGATGTCAATAGATCAATTTTGATGCTTGCTCTGTTGAAAGTTAGACCATAAAATATAGAGGACTAATTCTCTTAGTAAGTTATCAGATTATTAAACCTATTAAGGTTTTTCTGTTATTATGTATATAGGTACCTTGTGAATTTATGGTCGGAGCTCTCTTAGTAAGTTATCAGATTATTAAACCTATTACTTTTTTTTTCTGTTATTATGTATATAGGTACCTTGTGAATTTATGGTCGGAGCTCAGAGGAAGCTGAAAAATAGTAAAAATGTCAGCACAGGTTGGTTTTGATGCATTGCTTGCCAATTTGATACATATCGACATACAGTTCCATGTTTGCTATATCACACCGACGGTCGAGCCGCCATCGATGCCCGATGACACGACAATGGGCAAGAATTTTTGGGTTAGTCGGCCCATCGTTGATTTATTCTATGTGATAATATGAGTCGCCATCGACGCTCGATGACACGACAATGGGCAAGAATTTTTGGGTTAGTCGCCCATCGTTGATTTATTCTATGTGATAATATGAGTCCGCACTAGGATTTAGGCTGCAGCAATTTCTTGATATAGATGGGATTAGTTAGGGGCAGCAATCTCTTGTTTTATCCTCACAAAATGATACCACAAATTAGACATGACATGCTGATTCTATCATTTTGATTAAATTTGTGACTGATTGTGTTTGTGTTTGTGTAGTTATGAAGAGTAAAAACAATGTATAGATTTTACGAGATAGTTGGATCAAGCAAACAATGAAGGACCACAACCATCAAAAGCATTCAACTTATTTGCTATGTATAAGAACTTCTCCATAGGACTAGCAAGTCTTTGTTTCATGAGAGAATTCCTTAAGATTTAACACTGAAAACTTGTTAGAAAGGGAAGAAAAAAGTTTATGTGTTAATAGGGAAACAAAATTTAATACAATGTTAAATAAGCAATTCTTTCTTGTTTCATTGCATTCCACCATTGTTGTCCTCTACAACGAGAAAAGAAAGTTTTCTACGATGGCTTTGGCTTTTCCTATACGAAAATTGTCATATAACTATGCTCTTACTGAAGTAAAATATAAATTTGTTTATCTAGACCCATATGATTTTGACAAATAGCATAAGCATATTATCTAATGGCAATGTTACCCAGACTTGTATGTTACTAAGATGATGCACACTTACCTTATTTGGCCTGATTTGTTCTTTTCATTGTGAATTTCTGAATAATCAATTTATAGTTTTTGTAGTGTAGTAGCATCTAAGATGGGATCAAAATAACTGAATTAAAGAAAAATATATTTTTCAGTCTCATGTGCTATATTCCCTAACTCTCTCACCCATGCGTGGATTTCAAAAGTTTTTATTCTGCTTGCTAGCACGGCAGTGCCATAATTTGAGACAGGCATACAAGCCCCTGTCTTCTTAGATGGACTATATGTATATATGCTCATACTTAGTGTAATGTATAGCGATCCGCATGATTTGTCGCGTTTACATAAATTCAAGTTAATATTCAAGGATACATTGCACTTTTTTTCTAACTTGAGAAGTAAATTAATCATATGACCGTGTTACTCTGTTTAAGTCTCGACTGATATATGCTATTAGGGGTATATATCAATCGTCACATATTTTTGATTCGTAATGTTATTACTAACATTTTGTTATTTATTTTTCCTCCATGCGCTCAGCTATGTATAATATCTAATTTTAACATATGTGATGCTCGCCTGCAACACGTAGCAACAATTACAACATGCTATTTATCACCATCATCACTATGTGCTTTGGTGTTGCTAAGCTATTTTGTTTCCAGAATTTGTCACGGCGGTGCGAATTAGCGAGATCATGAAGTAACTGTAAGTTCCAGATCTTCAGAAAAAGATTCTCTGCAAGATGATCCATTAGATTTTTGTAGTTAACTAACTAATATAGCTGTTATGCCATTTTACCGGTCTGAAATCAAGAGTGTATATACTCATCATGGTGATTGGTAAAAACAAGTGACCCTTATACTTAAGATTTGTGTTTACTTTTGGTAACACATAATAACATACATTTCTATGTATCCATATATTTCTCAATTCACTATCATTATACGATAAAAATGGACGGGCGCAGCAACGCGCGCCATCATGGTCTAGTTAGCTTCAGAATGATACCTGTCACTATAACATTGGGGCCAAGCGATCCAATCATGTAAACGCTCGTGGGAAGTGCAAGAGAAATGCCGTCGCATGCCAGACACACCCGCAGTGAGGCCGGCGTGCTGTGACGAGACTGTCGGTAAGCAGCCAGACAGGCACGGTTCCCCAAACTCATCGCCGCACCAAAGTAACCTCGCGTGAAGTCCACCACTACTACCTCCGTCCGGGTTTTCAAGGCCGAACGACCAAATATCTTGGACCAAGACAGCCTCGATTCTTCCCAAAAGCTTGCATGCTTTCTTTGCTCTGCCGGCATGCAACCTATGAATTGCTCTGCATGCAGCAACTTGTTTCTCTCTCCTGACCACATGCACATGCATGGCCAATCATTCGGCGAGAGGAGTCAGGAATTGAGAGGAAAACACACTGATCTAAAGCATCGGCCTAACAAATGCGGACAGGGTAAAGTGGCTCACCGGCCCTCTAATCCCGGACGGAGGTAGTACACCCGAGTCATTTTCTACTCTACCGTAATTTGCTGCATCGACCGACCTCTTCGTCGATCGTCTCCACGTAGTTTGCTGTCCCGGCCGGCGACCTGTATCGTGGATTGGCGCCCACATGTGCTGCCTGCACATCAGATCTGCGGGCAGCTGGTTTCGCGTGCGTCTTGGTCGATTGCCTCCCGTTGATGTGTCTTGACCTTTCTCATTCCGAAGAGGCAGTGCCCTTCTTCGTATGAGGTTCGTGGGCCGCAGACTATCACGTAGAATCTCGGAGAGGGGGATACGTGCAGGGTTGGGAGGACGTGTACGGTCACTAGCCTCAGACATACGCATATTTTGCTAAAATAAACATGTGCCGGTGATTATGAAGAGGCCAAACATTTTTATTGAATATATGGTTTGTGCATGTATATTGTATAGCCTAGCCCGCCTCCTAGTCTTCGTATAGTTGAGATTGTGGCCTACTTTGTACTCCATATATACGTGCGCTTTGCACCGATCAATACATCGTGAAGCATTGCCAAAACAATCGTTTCCAACATGGTATAATACCTACGATCCTAACCCTAACCCGTGCCGCCGCCGCCACTTGCCATTGCCGCCGCCTTGATGCCGCCCCGCGCCGCTTCGCCCGCTTCGCCGCGCCGCTCTCTTCCTGCAGTGCCGCCGCCCGCGCCAAGACCACCCTCAGAGGCTATGGCCTCACCCGGTTCCACCGGTACCACCGATACCACCCGCCGCCGCGACTAACCCGTTTGAAGGTCCCGATCCCGTTGTCATCCGCGACCTCAACATCCTCGCCCGGGTTCCCGTCGTCCTCGACCACCTCACCTCCACGCACTATGCCCGGAAGACGTACTTCTCCTCGTGTTCCGTGAGTACAATCTCCGGATCACATCGATGGCTCCGTGGACTCCGCTTCATGGAGGACGATGAGGTGGGCGGCCATCGACGCCACTCTCATCCGCTGGTTCTACACCACCATCTCGGCGACCTCTTCCACACGGTGGTCTCCGCCGACGATGACGCCACGCCGTTTGGACCAAGCTCAACGGCCTCTTCACCGACAACGCGCTCCACCGCAAGGTCTTCTTGCACGGCGAGTTTTTTGGGTGCCAACAGCTTGAGTCGTCTGTTGACGATTATTACATGCGCCTCAAGAAGCTTGTTGACGAGCTCCGTGACCTCGGCGAGAAGGTCTCTGATGAGCTTCTCCTCAGCACCCTCATCGCCGGCCTGAACGATGACTTCGAACGCCGCCCAACATCCCCTCATCACCAACCCGACCTTCCCAAGATCGTCGCAGACTGGCCGGAGGAGCGGCGGATGCGGATGTCGCGACCCGCCACTCACACGGCCCTCACCGCCGGTACCGTGGCGGCGCGCCGCCACCGCCTGCCCCACCAACGCTGCCCCCGGGCCCTTCCAGCGTAGCCGCCGCCGGTTTCCCTACCCGACGCCGCAGCTGAGCCCTCCGCCCCGCCGAGCAGCGATGGCGCTGGGGGGGCGTCGGGCCGAGGTGGCCATAGCAAGAAGAATGGCCGGCCCACGGCGGGCGCCCGCCACCGTCGACCAGATATCGCGGCGCCTGGCAGCCGGCGAGAACCCTGGGCGGGGTTGTGCACGCGTATTCCATGCCTATACCGCGTGCCCCCGTCCCCGGCTCCTTTGGCGCCCGCCCGGGCCCTCATTAGGCCCTGTACGCGGCCCCTCAGGTGTACCAGCCCGCGCCGCTCTACGGTCCCTCGGGCTATGGGTATGTGGCTCCACCGCCTCAGCCGGCGCCGTCCGCCCCGACCCTCCCGTCGGCGTCTTGGGATCCTGCGCTCCTAGCGGCTCTCCACATCGCCCCCACGCCGCAGCAGTACACTGGCGGTGGTGACTGGTATATGGACACCGGAGCCACGACTCACATGGCCGCAAACCCCGGTAACCTTCTTGCCGCTCACCCCGTTCACATCGCTGCTCGCATTACCGTGGGTGACGGTTCTTCCATGCCCATTACTCATGTCGGCCATGCTGCTTTTCCTTCTAACTCCATGCCATTATATCTTTCTAATGTGCTCGTTTCTCCTGACATCATTAAAAATCTTGTTCCCGTTCGTTCTCTTATACGTGAAAATCCTGTTACCGTTGAATTTGACATGTTTGGCTTTTCTGTCAAGGATGCTCGTACCCGGATGGTGCTCCACCGATGTGACAGCCCCGACGAGCTCTACCCGGTCCACTCACCTACCTCATTCGTTGCTGCACCCATGGCGCTTTCCGCCAGAGTGGACCTTTGGCACGCTCGTCTCGGTCATCCCAACACCGCCACCCTTTCGTCATATTCTTCGGAGTTTTTCATTCACGTGTAATAAGATCGACGATCACACTTGTTATGCTTGTCGCCTCGGCAAACATGTTCGTCCTCCTTTTAGCAATTCCTCGCATGTCGCATCATACCCGTTTGAGTTAATTCATAGTGATGCCTGGACCTCTCCTGTTGCAAGTAATACGGGCTATCTTTATTACCTTGTTATACTTGATGATTTTTCGCACTATGTGTGGACCTTCCCGTTGCGGCGAAAGTCGGACTCTGCTGCCACTCTCACCGCCTTCTACTCCTATGTCTCCACGCAGTTTGGACGTCCCATTCATGCGTTGCAAACAGACAACGGGAAGGAGTTCGATAACCTTGCGATCCGCAACCTTCTCGCCACACACGACACGATCTTTCGTCTCACTTGCCCGTACACTTCGCAACAAAACGGCCGCGCTGAGCGTGTGTGTGACGCCCGGATAATCAAGCTACAGTAACCCTGCGCTAAAGATGCCACGTCACCTAGGTTACTGTTGGTAAACTCGTGTTAGTTCAAAACGATTCAGATTCAAATTTAAAATATAGGCAAACAACAAAAGTTTTCAAATAATAAAACTAAAATGTTCTGGTTGTGCCAAATAATGCGTAGGTAATTATGGTGGAGAAACCACACTTGTATAAGATATGTAAATACTCAAAAAGGAATAAAATAGTAGCAAAAACAATTAGTTAAATGATTTTAAAATATTAAACACTTACAAACTAATTTATTTTAGGTGCCAAGTTAACTGTGGTGGTGGCATATTTGTTAATACTAATTTTAGTACAACTAATGTATTTTATAAAACTAAGCTATTTGAAACATAAAATTAACTCAGAAAAGAAAAGAAAATAAGAAAAAGGGAAAGACTAGAACAAAAAAAAATAGAAAGAACAACCCCCCCTCCTCGCTGGGCCTTGGCCCAGATGGCTATCTTGACCTGAGCTAAGCGGCCCACTCCACTGGCCAGCCCAGCCTCCCACACTCCCCGGCCGCCTTCTGTTCGGCGATCATGGCACGGTCGCCATCAAACCACCTCGCGGCGATGCCCGACGAGAGGATAAGACCTCCACCGCCTGACGCCTCGGCCCCTCGCCTCCCACTTGCCTGCCTCCCCCCTCCACTCGCTTAGTCCCTATCCCCTCGCACACTCGCTCCCCTCCTCCAGATCTGCCTCGCCCGGCGTGCCTGCGCCCGTCCCGTCTTGACCATGGCCCGTTGTCCCGTCCTCTCCGACGATTCCCCGAGCGCCGTCGTACCCCGTGAAGTCTTCCTCGACCACCGGACCAAGCCAGGAGCCCCACAGCGAGCGCGGCAACCCCTTCTTCTTCCTCTACTCCGACGAACGCCGGCGTCGAATTCGGCCACCTCGCGCCTTCCCCGAGCCCACTGAGCACATCTGCAGGCTCACTGTGAGCTACACTTCCCCCCTCTCTTTTGCTTCCATACGCGCCCGGAGCGGCTGGGCCCGCCATGGCCGAGACGAGCTCCGTCGTCGAACTCATTCGCCGCTTCGATGCTCCTAGCGCCGCTTAGCGCCACCACCGAAGCTCTCGAGCTCCTAGCTGCTCAACGCACCCCTCCGCCACCCTTGCCGTGCCTCGGCGCTCGAACCTGTCGACGTCCGAACTCCGCGCCGCTCGGTCGGCTGCTGCCGGGGCTCTAGGCCATCCAAAGACTCGGGACCGCCGATGTTGGATGCGCGGCCCTCGTTCGAACGCGTCCACGGCGCTCGTTTTAACCACACCGTAGGCTTTTCGATGCGCCCCGATCGCCGCTGCGCCTCCACTCGCCACCGGCGATACTCGATCGTCCTCGAGGCGGTCGTCGTCACCATCGTGCGCGGCACCGGCCGCACCCTTAGGTCCAAGCCGCAGTCAGAAGGCCCTCATAGCACGACTCGGCCAACTCCGCGAGGCGCCGTTGCTTTTGGTCGTCGAACGCCTCCGTCGCCGCGGCGATCGACGTGGCGCGCGTGGCCCCCTGTTGACTCTGTTGACCCGGTCAATTTGGCTTGATGGGCGGGCCCAATCACGACACGCGGGCCCCGCCGCTTATTCCTCTAATTAAACTGTTTTAATAATTAAAACTAATTAGTTTAGCTAATTAGTCTATGACAGTGTGGTCCAGAGCTAATTAACATAGATTAGTTAGTTTAATAATACTTTGTTAGACTAACGAGAGGTGACATGTGGGTCCCATCGACCCACTGGTCGAGTTTGACCTGGTCACGAGTCGATGATCGCCGACGTCATCAAGACGTCATCTTGATGTCATATTCCTTTTCCGTTAATTTTATTAATTTCAGAAAATGTTTAAATATTTAGAAATTCATAGAAAATAAACCGTGCCTCGGATGAAAATGTTTTCTATATGAAAGTTGCTCAGAAAAATCCGACGAATCCGGATACGCCGCCCGTTCATCCGCCACACACCCCTAACCTATCGAACCTGCAACTTTCCCCCTCCGGCTCCTCTGCCCGAAAACACGAAACACCGGGAATACTTTCCCGGATGTTTCCCCCCTTAACCAGTACCACCTCATACCACGTTAGGGCACGGCTAGCATCGCTACTTGACATGTCATGCATCGATATGCATCTGTTTACTTGGTATTCATTGTTTCTTCCCCCTCTTCTCTTCGGTAGACTACGAGACCGACGCTGCTGCCTGATTCGACTACGGTGTTGGCGACCCTCTCTCTTGCCATAGCAACCAGCAAGCCCCCCTTGATCACCAGATATCGCCTACTCTTCTCTATCCGCTTGCATTAGAGTAGTGTAGCATATTCTCGCTTTCGATTAATCCTATCTTCTTTGCATAGCTTTGTCCTTGCTACTCATCATTGTTACCTTTACCGCTATCCTACTACTTAGTATAGGATGCTAGTGTTCCATCGGTGGCCCTACATTCTTGTCCGTCGCCATGCTATACTCTATCGGGCTGTGATCACTTCGGAGGTGATCACGGCATATACTATATACTTTACCTTTGTTACATTACCGTGATATTTGTTAGGAGATGGGAAATTTGAAAGGACGGTGGCTCCATCCCAGTAGAGGTGGGCTGGGTTCCCACGGCCCCGATCGTTACTTTGTGGCAGAGCGGCAGGCAGGTTGAGACCGCCTAGGAGAGAGGTGGGCTGGCCTGCTTGGCGTTCGCGGATACTTAACACGCTTAACGAGGTCTTGGTATTTGATCTGAGTTGGCTCTGAGCTTATACGCACTAACCATCTACGCTGGAGTAGTTATGGGTATCCGGCGTCGTGGTATCACCAAGCACTTCAGACGTCACGACGGAGCGGCTAGCCGGATTGGACTGAACGCTGTTAGGCTAGGTCGCTTCGGCCACAGACATAGCGTCGTGTGTGTGCTCGAGGCGATGGGCCCGGACCCCTGGCGCTTAGGTTTAGACCGCGTGTTGGCCTCTCTGTTGTGCCTAGGTGGGGCTGCGACGTGTTGATCTTCGCGGCGGGCATGACCCAGAAAGTGTGTCCGCCAAATGGGATCAGCGTCTTTGGGTAAGATGGTGCACCCTGCAGGAAGTTAATCTATTGAATAGCCGTGATCTTGATAGAAGGACGACTTGGAGTTGTACCTTGAGCTTATGACAACTAGAACTGGTTACTTAATAAAACACACCCTTCCAAGTGCCGATATAACGGTGGTCGCTCTCTCGTGGGTATGAGGAGGGATCGCGGGTAGGATTATTGCTATGTGATGTTACTTGGAGGACTTGATTGTCCTCTTCTACATTGCAAGACAGTGGTGACGAAGCGTAGTCTTCGTTAAGACTAGCTATCCCCTCTTATTACGGCATTCTGCAGATTCGGTCCTCGATATGGCCCTTTACACATATATCCATGCATATGTAGTGTATCTCCTTGCTTGCAGTACTTTGGATGAGTACTCACGGTTGCCTTGTTCCCCTTTTCCCCTACCTCTACTCGATTGTTGCAACTGCAGACGATGGAGCCTGGAGCAGACGCCACCGTCGATGGCGACTACTACTACTGGAGGTGCCTACTACTACGTGCAGCCCGCCGACGACGCGACCAAGAGTAGCTTAGGAGGATCCCTGCGGAGGCCTGCTCCTCTTCGATCTGATCGGTTTGTGCTAGCCTTCTTAAGGCAAACTTGTTTAATTTATGTACGTGCTCAGATATTGTTGCTTCCGCTGACTCGTCTATGATCGAGCACTTGTATTCGAGCCCTCGAGGCCCCTGGCTTGTATTATGATGCTTGTATGACTATTTTATTTGTAGAGTTGTGTTGTGATATCTTCCGTGAGTCTCGATCTTGATCGTACACATTTGCGTGCATGATTAGTGTACGATTAAATCGGGGCGTCACAAGTTGGTATCGAGCCATTTGCTGTAGGAATCCTTCCACACTCCTTGGTCAAGTCGAGTCTAGACATTACAAAAACTT
The DNA here is from genome assembly GCA_021605205.1 of Aegilops longissima. Taxonomy (NCBI): domain Eukaryota; kingdom Viridiplantae; phylum Streptophyta; class Magnoliopsida; order Poales; family Poaceae; genus Aegilops; species Aegilops longissima. Next base: position 448,822,350 of record CM038678.1, read on the forward strand.
TTACTAACTTGGCTGTGTGCCTTACGGGCCCACGTCGCCATCGGGTGGTACTAGGATCTTTTACTCCTCGACCTTTACTCTGGGGCTCTGATCTCTCTCTTCTATTCGGGTTAAATGATTTTACTAAATCTGACTCTAGGTTCTCGTAACTACTTCTCCCGGAGAGCCCCTCACTCCAGATGATCGCCAGTACACCAGAAGATTCCGAAGATACTCTCTGACGTTCTTTCGAGAACTTGTGCTCATCGGGTTTGCAACCCTACCACCAAGACATCCCTATGGATAGCTACTTATACTTGCCATCCTTACCTTCATTCTCGATTACTCTTGTTACTACAAGAGACCCTGAACTACTTCCCGCTATTCCGTGAATCCTTCGTGCTTACTGCTTTGCAGCTCTTTCTGCACGATTACACCAACGCATAAATTCTCACACTTATCGAGAATTTCTTCATTCCTATTTGTTTTTGTGTTTCACAAAATTCTTTAGGATACTATTCGGTTTTCTAAAAATCCTTAGGAGCCTATCGCTCCTGAATTCCTTGCCATCAGGTACTATGGTTAATTCCATATTTCTAGCAATCTCCATTGACATCCTTTGTTACCATCGTTTCGATACCCTTGATTCATTATTTTGCGAATGCTCACAATCCTTAATCAGATCATAGACATTCTTCCAGCTCAGATGTCATTTTAAACATGAGCTGGTTCTCGACCAATCCAATTGTCTTTGATTGTACCCTAAGGCTATTCAACTTGTCCACCCCTAATCAGAGCATTGCTTCTGATCCCTTGATTTGGAAATCATAATTCCTTTGCATTTGACAATTGAGTTAGTCAGTTGTTTCTATAATCTGCTTCCTCTAGTTGAGTACCGATGCTCACGTCAGATCCCTTGTGGACCACCAGACCCTTTGTTGGGTTTTATCTGACAACGCCCTTCATATTAAATAAACTTGTGAGCCTTTTCTCGGATACATAATGCCTTTGGTAAATTGTATCGTCTGCTTTCTCGACCATGCTCTGCCTTCGAGCTTGAGTTAATTACTTCTAAAGATTCTGGTATATGATTCTAAGATGCCCCGATGGGTTGAACCTATGCCCTCCTTAATATGTGTGAACTCGAAAGTTTTCACGAGTCATACTCTTCTGGTATTTTGCCAGATGAAATTTCAACACTACAACTTCATTGAACGTAAGAAGTGAATGAAAGGTTGTGCATTGGAGAAGTGGGAGTCGACCTTGAACTTTGTGTTCATGCCCATGGACGCGATGTATATCCTATCATGGAAGCTTCTTGTAATAATAACTATTTCCTTGATAGCTAACATATGGTATCTGTGAATTGATCCCTTGCAACCGTGGTTCCAACCATGATTGTTCTTCTTTGATTCCATTTCTCGGACAAGTTAAAACAATTGTCTCCTATGGATCAATACCCCGGTCCAACCTCTACTTGATCTGCCATTGAGTATTACCCCCCTGGTATCTCGAGATTATCATGGATCTGCATAACTTCTAATGAGTTCTTCATCAAGTGCTACATTCCCACTGAATCCAATTTTTCACGGGCTCTGAGTTATTAAACACTCTAAGACACCGATAACTGAACCGAGTCCGCTCTACGGTTCAACAACTCTTCAGGAAGCTTCTATAAGTACGAGTTTGTACCCGATCACGCCATTCCTAGCCTGTTTGGCTATATCATTGTCGTGATGATTTTAACTGTGCTACCCGGCCCTTATTCTCGGAGCACCAATTTGCGACGATAGCTAAGCTTACGTCGATTTTCCTCGTCATACCCTTTCACCTTAAACAACAAGCTTGAGTTCGAGTTTGTGTCGTACCCTTGGTTCCAATAACCTTTCACTTCATCATTACTTTGACTTGATGTCGTCGCCGATCGATTACATCTTCATGATCTCTCGCGACAAATGTGTCGTGATCATCAACATTCTGAGCTCATCCAGGATATCAATTGAATTCATGATGAGAAATACCATCCTTGCCCTCGATGAATTGTATTATCGTCGACCACTTTATTGCCCTCCCACCAACACAAGCTTGTTCATGTTTGGTGTTATACCTTGAGTTCCTTGCTATCCAGCAATTGTTCTTCGTTACCTTGGAGTATTAACATCCTTAATGTCAAGAATGTTCTGAGATTTGTTCCACCTCTTGAGAATTCTTGACATAGAAATACTTCTCACCATCACCATTCTTTCTTGGTCCCCGTGTTAATTCCAACAAGTGAACGGTGTTGTTTGGATTCTTTCCTTCTAGCAACCCTATTTCTTTGAAGTGAATGGGCAATAGTTCATTCTAAGTCCTTCGCTAATTGAATCACCATTCTAACGTTGGCCGTGCAACCCAACCCATATTTCGGGCGCACCTTTCAACCAATGTTTAATTGTGTATGTTTTCCTCGAGCATACTTCCTTATATCATTTGATCTGACCAATGTTATCTCCTTGTTCACTTAATTGTGGACATCCATCTTTTGGGAATCTCGGTGAATTGCCGTTGAGTTCACCAGACAACTCCTTGTCCTCTCCTTGGGTTAATGATGGACTCTTGATAACGGAAATCACTTCATAGTTCATTTCCCCGAGAATCTTACAATGTCATCTCGTGAATTTGCGTTGCACCTTTTCTTCTCAGGTATCCTAAGTCTGAGGTATCCTGACACCAACCGGATCTGAATCTCGGTCAGATATGATGGTTGGGACAACTTTCCAAGAGTTATGATGATGATCCTTTGATGACCCGGTAACATGATGTCATGCCTAGCACCCCCGGCTGGAGGACCTATCATTATAGATTCCTTTTCAGCAAGGTTATCCATTCATCCATGAGGAAATTGTAAGACTTATTCTACAAGTTATTCCTGATGGATCCTTCGTGTTTCCAAAGTCTGATCTTCACCTGAAGACCATGTCAATGCTATCTCGAAGCATGTATGTGGTACTCCGATCATCAATAAAAACAATTGAATCACAATGATAATTTTTCTTTATCAAACTTATCCAAACACCGTTGTATGGGTAATGTCATGAAATTTCTCTCCCCTTACCTAAAGAGATTTCTACATTATATCCTGTCATAGATATTATGCTCTGTTTGGCCTTGGGAAGGATATACCCTTGAAATATGTGTTTAAACACATTTTCCTTTCCATTGTTCTGTTTAATCTGATGATCACCTTTTCCTTTCCATTCTTTTGTTTAACTTTTCTGGTGACTTATATGATCTAACCAGTAATAAGTCGCTGCTTTTGTAAGCCCCTCGGTGTACAACTCTGTTAGTAAGAACCCGTTACTATTGTTGATGACATTCCGGCAACCACCAATGGTCGAGAACTTTGCCAATTGTTTCGCCTCGTCCAACAAGTAGGAAAATGGCTCTCTTCGTTCCCCGTCCTTGGTACCGACATTGTTGCCGGCATAGCTGACAAGCTATTCACTGACATGCCTCCCTGTCGTGGCTGTGTAAGATGTCACCACCCTTCCTACTTTCAACCCATATGGTGGACCCATAAACCACAGGTCCACTGGATCAAAACCTGACTCTTCTTTACAACCCGGATTCAAATGTATCCTTTGCATCTGGCTTCGTATGTGATTGACGAGCTAAATTCTATACCATTATTCATCCTGGAATCAAACACCATGTTATTCTCGTTGTTCAAGCCCCCATTCCAACTTCTGTCAAGGCATCGAATGATTGCCTACCCATTTGAAACTTTGGTACCATCATATATTACACTCAACGAATTCATTGAAATACAACTCGTGGGGTACCTCGTGTATATCCCATTGAGTTCGCCGTCCGATACCCAGCTTTGTGGAGGTGCGTTCTTCCGGAGTAATTCCCCCTGGTCGCGTTCGTAGGACGCTGGAGATCCTGAAGAAAGGATGACGACTTGATCATGGTGACTTGAAGCAGAGAAATGAAGACATCAACGAAAGGGGTCAACCTCTTCGAAAGGGCAGCCAAGGCCGAGAAGACTCGTTAGGTTTTTCGCTACCAGCACCTCCCCCCCCCCTGTTGGAGAACGTAGTAATTTAAAAAAATTTCCTACGATCACGCAAGACCATGGTGATGGCATAGCAACGAGAGGGGAGAGTGTCCGTCCACGTACCCTCGTAGACCGAAAGCGGAAGCGTTATAACAACGCGGTTGATGTAGTCGACGTCTTCACGATCCGACCGATCCAAGCACCGAGCGTCACGGCACCTCCGAGTTACACACGTTCAGCTCGATGGCGATCCCGGACTCCGATCCAGCAAAGTGTCGGGATGAGTTCCGTCAAGACGACGGCGTGGTGGCGATGTTGATGATCCACCGACGCAGGGCTTCGCCTAAGCTCATGACGATATGACTTCTCCGGCGCAGGCTTCGCCTAAGCTCCATGACGATATGACCGAAGTGGAATATGGTGGAGGGGGCACCGCACACGGCTAAGGAACGATCCGTAGATCAACTTGTGTGTCATGGGGTGCCCCCTGCCCCGTATATAAAGGAGCAAGGAGGAGGTGGCGGCCAAAGGGAGGAGGCGCGCAAGGGGAGTCCTACTCCCACCGGGAGTAGGACTCCTTCTTTCCTAGTCCAACTAGGAGAAGGGGAAAGGGGAAGTGGAGAAGGAAAGGAGAGGTGGGCTGCGCCCAAACCCCTTGTCCAACCCGGACTGGGCTTGGGAGGCGCGCGCCACCTCTGGCTCCTTCCCACTAAGGCCCATTAAGGCCCAATACTCTTCCCGTATTCCCGTAACTCCCGGTACTCGAAAAATACCGAATCACTCGGAACCTTTCCGAACTCCGAATATAATCGTCCAATATATCGATCTTTACGTCTCGACCATTTCGAGACTCCTCGTCATGTCCCCGATCTCATCCGGGACTCGAACTCCTTGGTACATCAAAACTCATAAACTCATAATATAAGCATCGCATCGAAACCTTAAGCGTGCGGACCCTACGGGTTCGAGAACTATGTAGACATGACCTAGAACTATTCTTGGTCAATAACCAATAGCGGGACCTGGATGCCCATATTGGCTCCTACATATTCTACTGAAGATCTTTATCGGTCAAACCGCATAACAACATACGTTGTTCCTTTGTCATCGGTATGTTACTTGCCCGAGATTCGATCGTCGGTATCCAATACCTAGTTCAATCTCGTCACCGCAAGTCTCTTTACTCGCTCAGTAATGCATCATCCCGTAACCAACTCATTGGTTACATTGCTTGCAAGGCTTATAATGATGTGCATTACCGAGAGGGCCAGAGATACCTCTCCGACAATCGGAGTGACAAAACCTAATCTCGAAATACGCCAACCCAACATGTACCTTTGGAGACACCTGTAGTTCTCCTTTATAATCACCCGATTCGTTGTGACGTTTGGTAGCACCAAAGTGTTCCTCCGTAAACGGAGTTGCATAATCTCATAGTTACAGAACATGTATAAGTCATGAAGAAAGCAATAGCAACACACTAAACGATCAAGTGCTAGGCTAACGGAATGGGTCATGTCAATCAGATCATTCTCCTAATGATGTGATCCCGTTAATCAAATGACAACTCATGTCTATGGTTAGGAAACATAACCATCTTTGATTAACGAGCTAGTCAAGTAGAGGCATACTAGTGACACTCTGTTTGTCTATGTATTCACACATGTATTATGTTTCCGGTTAATACAATTCTAGCATGAATAATAAACATTTATCATGAAATAAGGAAATAAATAATAACTTTATTATTGCCTCTAGGGCATATTTCCTTCATCTCCCACTTGCACTAGAGTCAATAATCTAGTTCACATCATCATGTGATTCGACACTAATATTCACATCGTATGTGATTAATACCCATAGTTCACATCGTCATGTGACCAACACCCAAAGGGTTTACTAGAGTCAATAATCTAGTTCACATCGCTATGTGATTAACACCCAAAGAGTACTAAGGTATGATCATGTTTTGCTCGTGAGAGAAGCTTAGTCAACGGGTGCATCACATTGAGCCGTATCTATTTTGCAAATATTCTATGTCTACAATGCTCGCACGGAGCTACTCTAGCTAATTGCTCCCACTTTCAATATGTATCCAGATTGAGACTTAGAGTCATCTGGATCGGTGCAAAAAGCATGCATCGATGTAACTCTTTACGACGGGCTCTTTTATCACCTCCATAATCGAGAAATATTTCCTTAGTCCTCACTAAGGATGTTCTTGACCAACGCCCGATGATCTACTCCTAGATCACTATTGTACTCCTTCCCAAATTCAGAGCAAGGTATACAATAGGTGCGGTACATAGCATAGCATACTTTATAGAACCTATGGTGAGGCATAGGGAATGACTTTCATTCTCTTTTCTATTTTACGCCGTTGTCGGGATTTGAGTCTTACTCAATTTCACACCTTTGCAACACAGGCAAGAACTCTTTCTTTGACTGTTCCATTTTGAACTATTTCAAAATCTTGACAAGGTAGGTACTTATTGAAAAACTTATCAAGCGTCTTGAGCTATCTCAATAGATCTTGATGCTCAATATGTAAGCAGCTTTACCGAGGTCCTTTCTTTGAAAAACTCCTTTCAAATACTCCTTTATGCTTTGCAGAATAATTCTACATCATTTCCGATCAACAATATGTCATTCACATATACTTATCGAAATGTTGTCGTGCTCCCACTCACTTTCTTGTAAATACAGCTTCACCGCAAGTCTCAGATAGAACTATACGCTTTGATCAACTTATCAAAGTGTGTATTCCAACTCGAGATGCTTGCACGGTCCATAGATGGATCATTGGAGCTTACACATTTTGTTAGCACCTTTAGGATTGACAAAACCTTCTGGTTGCATCATATACAACTCTTCTTTAATAAATCCATTAAAGAATGTAGTTTTGACATCCATTTGCCGATTTCATAAAATGTGGCAATTGCTAACATGATTCGGACAGACTTAAGAATCGCTACAGCTTGAGAAAATCTCATTGTAGTCAACACCTTGAACTTGTCGAAAAACCTTTTGTGACAAGTCGAGCTTTGTAGATAGTAACACTACTATCAGCATCTGTCTTCCTCTTGAAGATCCATTTATTTAACATGGCTTGCTGATCATCGAGCAAGTCAATCAAAGTCCATACTTTGTTCTCATACATGGATCCTATCTCAGATTTCATGGCCTCAAGCCATTTCATGAATCTGGGCTCATCATCGCTTCCTCATAGTTCGTAGGTTCATCATGGTCTAGTAACATGACTTCCGAACAAGATTACCGTACCACTCGTGCGGATCTTACTCTGGAAGACCTACGAGGTTTTAGTAGCAACTTGATCCGAGGTTTCATGATCATCATTATTAACTTCCTCACTAATTGGTGTAGGAATCACTAGAACTGATTCCTGTGATGAACTACTTTCCAATAAGGGAGAAGGTACAATTACCTCATCAAGTTCTACTTTCCTCCCACTCACTTCTTTCGAGAGAAACTTCTTCTCTAGAAAGGATCCATCTTAGCAACGAAAAACTTGCCTTCGGATCTGTGATAGAAGGTGTACCCAACATTTTCTTTTTGGGTATTCTATGAAGACGCACTTCTCCGATTTGGGTTCGAGCTTTATCAGGTGAAATTTTTTTCACATAAGCATCACAACTCCAAACTTTTAAGAAACGACAGCTTAGGTTTACTGCTAAACCATAGTTCATACGGTGTCATCTCAACGGTTTTAGATGGTGCCCTATTAAACGTGAATGCAGCTGTCTCTAATGCATAAACCCAAAAACGATAGTGGTAAATCGGTAAGAGACATCATTGATCGCAACATATCAAAATAAAGTACGGTTATGACGTTCGGACACACCATTACGTTATGGTGTTCCATGTGGCGTGAGCTGTGAAACTATTCCACATTGTTTTATATGAAGGCCAAACTCGTAACTCAATTATTCGTCTTCGCGATCAGATCGCAGAAACTTTATTTTCTTGTTACGATGATTCTTCACTTCACTCTGAAATTCTTTGAACTTTTCAAATGTTTCAGACTTGTGTTTCATCAAGTAGATATACCCATATCTGCTCAAATCATCTGTGAAGGTCAGAAAATAACGATACTTGCCGTGAGCTTTAACACTCATCGGACCGCATACATCAGTATGTATTATTTCCAATAAGTCATTTGCTCGCTCCATTGTTCCGAGAACGAGTCTTTAGTCATCTTGCCCATAAGGCATGGTTCGTAAGCATCAAGTGATTCATAATCAAGTGATTCAAAAATCCCATCAAGACATGGAGTTTCTTCATGCGCTTTACACCAATATGACCTCAACGGCAAGTGCCACAAATAAGTTGCACTATCATTATTAACTTTGCATCTTTTGGCATCAATATTATGAATATGTGTATTACTACGATAGAGATCCAACAAACTAATTTTATTGGGTATATGACCATCGAAGGTTTTATTCATTTAAACAGAACAACAATTATTCTTTGACTTTAAATGAATAACCGTTTTTCAATAAACATGATCAAATCATATTCATGCTCAACGCAAACACCAAATAACTTTTATTTAGGTTTAACACTAATCCCGAAAGTATAGGGAGTGTGCGATGATGATCATATTAATCTTGGAACTACTTCCAACACTCATCGTCACTTCCCTTCAACTAGTTTCGTTCATTCGCAACTCCTGTTTCAAGTTACTACTCTTAGCAACCGAACCAGTATCAAATACCGAGGGGTTGCTACGAACACTAGTAAAATACACATCAATAATCTGTATATCAAATATACCTTTGTTCACTTTGCCATCCTTCTTATCCGCCAAATACTTGGGGTAGTTCCGCTTCTAGTGACCAATTTCATTGCAGCAAAAGCACTTAGTCTTAGGCTTAGGTCCAGACTTGGGCTTCTTCACTCGAGCAGCAACTTGCTTGCCGTTCTTCTTGAAGTTCCCCTTCTTCCCTTTGCCCTTTTCCTTGAGACTAGTGGTCTTGTCAATCATCAACACTTGATGTTTTTCTTGATTTCTACCTTCGCCGATTTTAGCATCGCGAAGAGCTTGAGAATCCTTTTCGTCATCCCTTGCATACTATAGTTCATCACGAAGTTCTTACTAACTTAGTGATGGTGACTAGAGAATTCTGTCAATCACTATCTTATCTGGAAGATTAACTCCCACTTGATTCAAGCGATTGAAGTACCCAGACAATCTGAGCACATGCTCACTAGTTGAGCGATTCTCCTCCATCTTTTAGCTATAGAACTTGTTGGAGACTTCATATCTCTCAACTCGGGTATTTGCTTGAAATATTAACTTCAACTCCTGGAACATGTCATATGGTCCATGACGTTCAAAACGTCTTTGAAGTCCCGATTCTAAGCCGTTAAGCATGGTGCACTAAACTATCAAGTAGTCATCATATTGAGCTAGCCAAGCGTTCATAACGCCTCAGATCCGCTCATATTGAGCTAGCCAAACGTTCATAACGTCGCATCGCTCTGCAATAGGTCATCACCTAGCGGTGCATTAAGGACATAATTCTTCTGCGCAGCAATGAGGATAAACCTCGGATCACGGATCCAATCCGCATCATTGCTACTAACATTTTCAATACAATTTCTCTAGGAACACATATAAAAACATAGGGAAGCAACAACGCGAGCTATTGATCTACAACATAATTTGCAAAATACTACCGGGACTAAGTTCATGATAAATTTAAGTTCAATTAATCATATTATTTAAGAACTCCCACTTAGACCGACATCTCTCTAGTCATCTTAAGTGATTACGTGATCCAAATCAACTAAACCATGTCCGATCATCACGTGAGATGGAGTAGTTTCAATGGTGAACATCACTATGTTGATCATATCTACTATATGATTCACGCTCGACCTTCGGTCTCCGTGTTCCGAGGCCATATCTGTTATATGCTAGGCTCGTCAAGTTTAACTTGAGTATTCGCGTGCAAGAACTGTTTTGCACCGTTGTAGATGGACGTAGAACTTATCACACCCGATCATCACGTGGTGTCCGGGTACTACGAACTTTGGCAGCGGTGCATACTCAGGAGAACACTTCTTGATAATTTTGTGAGAGATCATCTTATAATGCTACCGTCAATCAAAGCAAGATAAGATGCATAAAGGATAAACATCACATGCAATCAATATAAGTGATATGATATGGTCATCATCATCTTGTGCTTGTGATCTCCATCTCCAAGCACCGTCATGATCACCATCGTCACCGGCGCGACACCTTGATCTCCATCTTAGCATTGTTGTCGTCTCGCCAACTATTGCTTCTCGACTATCGCTCTTTGCTTAGTGATAAAGTAAAGCAATTACATGGCGTTGCATTTCATACAATAAGCGACAACCATATGGCTCCTGCCGATTGCCGATAACTTCGGTTACAAAACATGATCATCTCATACAATAAAATATAGCATCACATTTTGACCACATCACATCACATCATGCCCTGCAAAACAAGTTAGGCGCCCTCTACTTTGTTGTTGCAAGTTTTACGTGGCTGCTACGGGCTGAGCAAGAACCGTTCTTACCTACGCATCAAAACCACAGCGATACTTCGTCAAATAGACTCCGTTTAACCTTCTCAAGGACCGGGCGTAGCCACACTCGATTCAACTAAAGTGAGAGAGCAGACACCGCGGTCACCTTTAAGCAACGAGTGCTCGGGCGGTGAAACCAGTCTCGCGTAAGCGTCACGCATAATGTCGGTCCGGGCGCTTCATCTCACAATACCGCTGAACCAAAGTATGACATGCTGGTAGGTAGTATGACTTGTATCGCCCACAACTCACTTGTGTTCTACTCGTGCATATGACATCAACGCATAAAACCAGGCTCGGATGCCTTTGTTGGAGAACGTAGTAATTTCAAAAATTTCCTACGATCACGCAAGACCATGGTGATGGCATAGCAACGAGAGGGAGAGTGTCCGCCCACGTACCCTCGTGAGACCGAAAGCGGAAGCGTTATAACAACGCGGTTGATGTAGTCGTGCGTCTTCACGATCCGACCGATCCAAGCACCGAGCGTCACGGCACCTCCGAGTTCTGCACACGTTCAGCTCGATGGCGATCCCGGACTCGATCCAGCAAAGTGTCGGGATGAGTTCCGTCGACGACGGCGTGGTAGCGATGTTGATGATCCACCGACGCAGGGCTTCGCCTAAGCTCCATGACGATATGACTTCTCCGCGCGAGGCTTCGCCTAAGCTCATGACGATATGACCGAAGTGGAATATGGTGGAGGGGGGCACCAGACACGGCTAAGGAACGATCCGTAGATCAACTTGTGTGTCATGGGGTGCCCCCTGCCCCGTATATAAAGGAGCAAGGAGGAGGTGGCTGGCCAAAGGAGGAGGCGCGCAAGGGGAGTCCTACTCCCACCGGAGTAGGACTCCTTCTTCCTAGTCCAACTAGGAGAAGGGGAAAGGGGAAGTGGAGAAGGAAGGAGAGGTGGGCTGCCCCAAACCCCTTGTCCAATTCGGACTGGGCTTGGGAGGGGCGCGCCACCTCTGGCTCCTTCCCACTAAGGCCCATTAAGGCCCAATACTCTTCCCGTATTCCCGTAACTCCCGGTACTCGAAAAATACCGAATCACTCGGAACCTTTCCGAACTCGAATATAATCGTCCAATATATCGATCTTTACGTCTCGACCATTTCGAGACTCCTCGTCATGTCCCGATCTCATCCGGGACTCGAACTCCTTGGTACATCAAAACTCATAAACTCATAATATAAGCATCATCGAAACCTTAAGCGTGCGGACCCTACGGGTTCGAGAACTATGTAGACATGACCTAGAACTATTCTTGGTCAATAACCAATAGCGGGACCTGGATGCCCATATTGGCTCCTACATATTCTCGAAGATCTTTATCGGTCAAACCGCATAACAACATCGTTGTTCCTTTGTCATCGGTATGTTACTTGCCCGAGATTCGATCGTCGGTATCCAATACCTAGTTCAATCTCCACACGGCAAGTCTCTTTACTCGCTCGTAATGCATCATCCGTAACCAACTCATTGGTTACATTGCTTGCAAGGCTTATAATGATGTGCATTACCGAGAGGGCCCAGAGATACCTCTCCGACAATCGGAGTGACAAAACCTAATCTCGAAATCGCCAACCCAACATGTACCTTTGGAGACACCTGTAGTACTCCTTTATAATCACCCGATTCGTTGTGACGTTTGGTAGCACCAAAGTGTTCCTCCGTGGCGGAGTTGCATAATCTCATAGTTACAGGAACATGTATAAGTCATGAAGAAAGCAATAGCAACACACTAAGCGATCAAGTGCTAGGCTAACGGAATGGGTCATGTCAATCAGATCATTCTCCTAATGATGTGATCCCGTTAATCAAATGACAACTCATGTCTATGGTTAGGAAACATAACCATCTTTGATTAACGAGCTAGTCAAGTAGAGGCATACTAGTGACACTCTGTTTGTCTATGTATTCACACATGTATTATGTTTCCGGTTAATACAATTCTAGCATGAATAATAAACATTTATCATGAAATAAGGAAATAAATAATAACTTTATTATTGCCTCTAGGGCATATTTCCTTCACCCCCTTACTCCACCGCTTAAATCTCGGGACGAGATTTCTTGTAGTGGAGGAGAATTGTGACGCCCGGATAATCAAGCTACAGTAACCCTGCGCTAAAGATGCCACGTCACCTAGGTTACTGTTGGTAAACTCGTGTTAGTTCAAAACGATTCAGATTCAAATTTAAAATATAGGCAAACAACAAAAGTTTTCAAATAATAAAACTAAAATGTTCGGTTGTGCCAAATAATGCGAGGTAATTATGGTGGAGAAACCACACTTGTATAAGATATGTAAATACTCAAAAGGAATAAAATAGTAGCAAAAACAATTAGTTAAATGATTTTAAAATATTAAACACTTACAAACTAATTTATTTTAGGTGCCAAGTTAAGCTGTGGTGGTGGCATATTTGTTAATACTAATTTTAGTACAACTAATGTATTTTATAAAACTAAGCTATTTGAAACATAAAATTAACTCGAGAAAAGAAAAGAAAATAAGAAAAAGGGAAAGACTAGAACAAAAAAAAAATAGAAAGAACAACCCCCCCCCTCCTCATTTGGGCCTTGGCCAGAGATGGCCCATCTTGACCCGAGCCAAGCTGCCCACTCCGGTGGCCAGCCCAGCCTCCCACACTCCCAGTCGCCTTCTGTTCGGCGACCATGATGCACGATCGCCATCAAACCACCTCACGGCGATGCCCGAGCGAGAGGATAAGACCTCCACCGCCCGACGCCTCGGCCCCCTCGCCTCCCACTTGCCCTGCCTCCCCCCTCCACTCGCGCTAGTCCCTATCCCCTCGCACACTCGCTCCCCCTCCTCCAGATCTGCCTCGCCGACGTGCCCTGCGCCGTCCGCCGTGCTGACCGCGGCCACCGCTGTCCCCGTCCCTCTCCGACGATTCCCCGAGCGCCGTCGTACCCCGCGAAGTCTTCCTCGACCACCGGACCAAGCGAGAGCCGCACTGGCCAGCGCGGCGACCTCTTCTTCTTCCTCTACTCCGACGAACGCCGGCGTCGAATTCGGCCACCTCGCGCCTTCCCCGAGCCCACTGAGCACATCTGCAGGCTCACTGTGAGCTACACTTCCCCCCTCTCTTTTTGCTTCCATACGCGCCCGGAGCGGCTGGGCCCGCCATGGCCGAGACGAGCTCCGTCGTTGAACTCATTCGATCGCCTGATGCTCCTAGCGCGCGCTAAGCGCCACCACCGAAGCTCTCGAGCTCCTAGCTGCTCAACGCACCCTCCGCCACCCTTGCCGTGCCTCGGCGCTTTCGAACCCGTCGGCGTCCGAACTCCGCGCCCGCTCGGTCAGCGCTGCCGTGGCTCTAGGCCATCCAGACAGGACCGCCGATGTTGGATCGTGCGGCTCCCTCGTTCGAAGCAGCGTCACGGCGCTCGTTTAACCACCCGTAGGCTTTTCCCGATCGCTCGATCGCCGCTGCCGCCTCCACTCGCCACCGGCGATACTCGGTCGTCCCGAGGCGGTCGTCGTCACCATCGTGTCGCTGCACCGCCGCACCCTTAGGTCCAAGCCGCGGTCAGAAGGCCTCAGTAGCACGACTCGGCCAACTCGTGGAGGCGCCGTTGCTTTGGTCGTCGAAGCCGCCTCCGTCGCCGGCGACCGGCGTGGCGCCGCGTGGCCCCCTGTTGACTCTGTTGACCCGATCAATCAGTCCGATCGGGCGGGCCCCAACGGTGACACGCTGGCCCCGCCGCTTATTCCTCTAATTAAACTGTTTTAATAATTAAAACTAATTAGTTTAGCTAATTAGTCTATGACAGTGGGGTCCGATGGCTAATTAACATAGATTAGTTAGTTTAATACTTTGTTAGACTAACGAGAGGTGACATGTGGGTCCCATGGACCCACAGTCGTTTGACCTGGTCGTGAGTCGATGATCGCGGCGTCATCGAGACGTCATCTTGATGTCATATTCCTTTCCGTTAATTTTATTAATTTGAGAAAATGTTTAAATATTTAGAAATTCATAGACAATAAACCGTGCCTCGGATGAAAATGTTTTCTATATGAAAGTTGCTCAGAAAAATCCAACGAATCCGGATACGCCGCCCGTTCATCCGCCACACACCCCTAACCTATCGAACCTGCAACTTTCCCCTCGGCTCCTCGCTTTGAAAACACGAAACAGGAATACTTTCCGGATGTTTCCTTAACCGATACCACCTCATACCACGTTAGGGCACGGCTAGCATCGCTACTTGACATGTCATGCATCGATATGCATCTGTTTACTTGGTATTCATTGTTTCTTCCCCTCTTCTCTTGGTGACTACGAGACCGACGCTGCTGCTGCCAGTTCGACTACGGTGTTGGTGACCCTCTCTCTTGCCATAGCAACCAGGCAAGCCCCCCGATCACGGATATCGCCTACTCTTCTCTATCTGCTTGCATTAGAGTAGTGTAGCATATTCTTCGCTTCGGGTAATCCTATCTTCTTTGCATAGCTCTGTGCTTGCTACTCTGCTGTTACCTTTACCTGCTATCCTCTCGCTTAGTATAGGATGCTAGTGTTCCATCGGTGGCCCTACATTCTTGTCAAATCCGCCATGCTATACTCTTTGGCTGTGATCACTTGGGAGGTGATCACGGGCATATCTATATACTTTACTTTGTTACATTACCGTGATCTGTTAGGAGATGGGAAATTTGAAAGGACGGTGGCTCCATCCCGGTAGAGGTGGGCTGGGTTCCCGACGGCCCCGATTGTTACTTTGTGGCGGAGCAGCAGGGGCTGGTTGAGACCGCCTAGGAGAGAGGTGGGCCTGGCCTGTTTGGCGTTCGCGGATACTTAACACGCTTAACGAGGTCTTGGTATTTGATCTGAGTTGGCTACAAGCTTATACGCACTAACCATCTCGCGGGAGTAGTTATGGGTATCCCGTCGTGGTATCACCAAGCACTTCAGACGTCGTGACGGGCGGGTAGCGCGGATTGGACTGGAACGCGCTGTTAGGCTAGGTCTGCTTTCACAGCGTCACATAGCGTGCGAGGTGTGCTTTCAGGCGATGGGCCCTGACCCTGCGGCGCTTAGGTTTAGACCGGCGTGTTGGCCTCTCTGTTGTGCCTAGGTGGGGCTGCGGCGTGTTGATCATCCGCGGCGGGCATGACCGAGAAAGTGTGTCCGGCCAAATGGGATCAAGCGTCTTTGGGTAAGATGGTGCACCCTGCAGGAAGTTAATCTATTGAATAGCCGTGATCTTGATGCAGGGCGACTTGGAGTTGTACCTTGAGCTTATGACAACTAGAACTGGTTACTTAATAAAACACACCCTTCCAAGTGCGGATATAACGGTGGTCGCTCTCTCTCGGGGTATGAGGAGGGATCGCGGGTAGGATTATTGCTATGTGATGTTACTTGGAGGACTTGATTGTCCTCTTCTACATTGCAAGACGGTGACGAAGCGTAGTCTTCGTTAAGACTAACTATCCCCTCTTATTACGGCATTCTTTATTCGGTCCATCGATATGGCCCTTTACACATATATCCATGCATATGTAGTGTATCTCCTTGCTTTGCAGTACTTTGGATGAGTACTCACGGTTGCCTTGTTCCCCTTTTTCCCCTACCTCTACTCGATTGCTGCAACTGGACGATGGAGCCGAGAGCGACGCCACCGTCAATGGCGACTACTACTGCTGGAGGTGCCTACTACTACGTGCGGCCCGGCGGCGACCAAGAGTAGCTTAGGAGGATCCGGCAGGAGGCCTGCTCCTCTTCGTCTGTATCCCAGTTTGTGCTAGCCTTCTTAAGGCAAACTTGTTTAATTTATGTCGTGCTCAGATATTGTTGCTTCCGCTGACTTCGTCTATGATCGAGCACTTGTATTCGAGCCCTCGAGGCCCCGGCTTGTATTATGATGCTTGTATGACTATTTTATTTGTAGAGTTGTGTTGTGATATCTTCCGTGAGTCCACGATCTTGATCGTACACATTTGCGTGCATGATTAGTGTATGATTAAATCGGGCGTCACAAGATGCTTCGCACTCTCAATGATCGTTCGCACCTTACTCTTTCACATAGCGTGCCCCCGTTTTTGGCCAACGCGCTTGCCACCGCATCACTACTCATTAACATTCGTCCTTATGCTTTTCAGGGAATTTTGCACCTCATCACCTCTTGTTTGTACGCCACCCTCCTATCTTTGAGCTCCGCATCTTGATTTGCTGTGCTACCCAAAGATCGCTTCCACTGCTCCTCATAAGCTCGCACCTCGATGCATGGCCTGCATCTTCTCGGCTATCCTCCTAACACCAAGGCTACGCTGCTATGATCCTATCTCTCATCGGGTGATCACTTCACGACACGTTTACTTTGGCGAGATGGTTTTCCATTCAGCGGTACCTTCGGATGTTGCGACGGTGATGGCCGCCCGTGCCTCTCTTGGGCCGCCTCCGGCTTTGAGGTGCCCCAGCGCCACGGGTGAGTCTCTCCCGCTTGGCTGCCCTAGGGGCGCACCTCCCTCGGCGCCCGCGATGCCCCGACGACCTGTCGGCGGCCTCATCCGCCGCCACGCGGCGGCCTCGCCCCGCCCCACCGGTGGCCTCACCCACCGCCTCATTGGCGGCCTCGTCCGCGGCGGCCTCGCCCATGGCGGTCACATCGAGGCGGGCTCATCTTCGTCCTTGCCGCCTCCCCTCGAACCCGCTGCCCGCCCGATGACTCGCTCGGGCTGGCACCGTTGCCCGAGCACGCGGTACCCAGCGATGAGTATCTTCTCGCTGCTTCCGCCTCTGAGCCGTCTCCTCTCCCATCGTCAGCTCGAGCCGCCCTTCGGGATCCTCATTGGCTCGCTGCGATGCAGGAAGAATTCGACGCACTCCAGCGGAACCATACCTGGCAGCTCGTCCCTCGGCCGCCCCGTGCCAACATCATCACGGGCAAGTGGGTCTTTCGGCACAAGACTCGTCCGGATGGCACTCTCGAGCGCTATAAAGCTCGCTGGGTGGTTCGGGGTTTTCGGCAACACGCGGGCGTGGACTTCACCGACACATTTGCCCCGGTTGTTAAACCGGGCACGATCCGCGCCGTGCTCCGGCTAGCGTGTCGAGCATGGCACGTGCATTAGTTGGGCGTGTCCGCGCCTTCTTCACAGCCACTGGCTGGCGGGTATTCTGTGAGCAGCCCACCGGCCGTCGCCGCGCCACGCATCCGGATCATGTGTGCTTGCTCTCCCGTTCACTCTACGGGTTGAAGCGAGCACCTCGAGCTGGTACCGGCGCATCGCCGCCTTCCTGCGAGACTTCGGATTTACATCAACTCGCTCCGTCGTCCCTCTTCGTGTTTCATCACGGAGTTGACACGGCCTACTTGCTGCTGTCGTCGGCGACATCATTACGGCGGCATCCATCGCCGTGCTCCTCCGGTGCTTCTTGCTCGTCTTCGTGATGAGTTTGCCACGAAGGATTTGGGTCCTCTGCATTATTTCCTTGGCATTGAGGTGGTTCGGCGGCGGATGGGTTCTTCTGCATCGCAGCGCTATGCCCATAAGCTTCTCGACCGAGCTGGCATGTAGCGCAAGCCCGCTCCCGCCGATCAACACCAAGGCCAAGGTCTCCGCTTTGGAGGGTTCGCATGCCTCGATGCGGCCTTCTACCGCTCCATTGTGGGCGCCTGCGATACGACCACGACGCGCCCGACTTGCGATATGCCGTTCAGCTGGTCTGTCTTCACATGCATGCTCGCGCGACTCTCCTTGGACTACGTGAAGCGTATCCTCCGATACATACGCGGCACCCAATCCTTGGGACTTCGTTGGCGGCCTCCGCCTCCACCGACCTCGTCGCCTACTCGACGTCTGATGGGCTGGCTGCCCGGACACACGGCGCTCCACCTCGAGTCTGTGTCTACCTTGGGCGTCTCCGGCTCGAGTTCGAGGCTGAGTATCGGCGATGGCTAACGGCGTTCTTTGAATGCTCTTGGCTCCGTCAGCTGTTCCAGGAGTTGCTTTGTGATGTTCACAAGGCTACGCTCGTCTACCGCGACAACGTCTCCGTCGTTTACCTCTCCACCAACCGGGTCCATCATCGTCGAACGAAGCATATTGAGCTCGACATACACTTCGTTCGTGAGCAGGTGGCTCTTGGCGTATCCGGGTCCTCCACGCCCCGGCGGCGCAGCGATTCGCCCGGCGTCATGACGAAAGGACTGCCTACTTCCGTTTCGAGGAGTTCAGGTCCGATCTTTGCGTTTCGGCGACGCTCGACTGCTGGCGAAGTGTTGAATATATGGTTTGTGCATGTATATTGTATAACCTGGCCCACCTCCTAGTCTTTGTATAGTTAAGGTTGTGGCCTACTTTGTACTCCATATATACGTGCGCTTTACACCGATTAATACATCGTAAAGCATTGCCAAAACAATCGTTTCCAACAATCTCAAGCGACAAAGAAGCACCACTGACCATACAAACGATTTTTTCAGCCGAGCACGCTTACTAATGCCACCTTGTCTCACTCATCAGTCGTCATATACAGGGATGAAGATCAGCTAAGGCAGGTCCAGACGATAGGCGGGATTCTGCCGGAAAAGCACGAGAGGAGCCACAAAAGTGAGAAAAAAACCACAAAGCGAGTGCAACTTCCCAATGTGCCAAATACTTTTTGCATACAAACTTTTGAACTTCCATTTGCATGCGAACTAGTAGTACTACGCGCAAAATTGCAGGGCGCTAAGGAAGTGGGAACTCAAAAAGGCTTCTGCTCCACTACTCTCTTTCTAGACGCGAGAACTATATCTCGCCTGAAGCCCTCTTCTCTCCCGTGGGTCGCCCCGGCGCGGCGACCGGGGGGACCCTAGCGCCACCAAACCCTCAACTTCCTCTCCCACCTCTCTTGCCTGCCGCCGCCGGGCAAAGCCCGGTTGGCGTTGGCAGCGGCGGGACCTCTCCTTCCTGCAGCGGCCAGATCTGGCGCGGGAAGCGTTCGGCGGCGGTTGGGGGCGGGTCGCGCTGGCGAGGACTCAGGGGGCGACGCGCTCGTGACACCCTCTAGTGGACGCGTGGGGGGCCGTTTGGGACACTCCTAGGGTGTTTGATGGTCGATCTGTTCAGATCTGCCCGCCGGTGCATCGGGCGGCGCGGGGATCTCGGGATGGCAGCCTCAATCGGTGGCGCGCGGTGCGGCCTGCCTGGTGGGCGGCACCCGCTGGAGTCGATGGGGGGCCTTTCACGAATGCGTGGGCGACGTGGGCGGCGGCGCTACGGTTGTTCCTCGATGGCCGACCGGAGTTTCATGGGAGGCGTCGTCTCCGACTCGATCTACTCCAGTTCGTGCTGGCTACGGTAGCGACTACGGTCGACGTCAATACTGCCTGGACGGATCTGGCGGGTGGGTATGGATCCGGGGGAAACTCCAGGCCGGTGTGGCGGCTGCACCAAAGTCGACGCTCTCGGCGCCGATTCCCTTCCTGGAGGCTTCGGTTTGGATCGTACGCCCCTCACCTCTGCCATGAGCGCAGGCGAAAGCCTCTGTTCCTCTGTTTGGGCGACGATAGCACTTTGGTGTCGTGTTCCTTCCTGAAGGCGTCGGCCGGGGACTGCTTAGGGTGGTGGAGTTGTTGGTAGTTCAGAGTCGACGCGAGATGGCATGTAGGTGGAGCGGTGTGGCATCAACCATATCGTCGACAGTTGGTCTCGGCGGCATGGCGCAGTGGAGACTCGGCGTCTGATGTGCGGAGATGGACTCGCGCAGGAGGAGGAAGCTGTCTGGCGTCATGGTGGCGTCGATAGCAGATAGGCCTGACAAGGTCGGTCCATTAGTTCTGCTCTGAGGATGGACCGATGGAAGATGGAGGTGACGGCCATTGCAGCGTGCGGTGCTCACTGGGAGTGTGTCAGACCGGTGTGGGACCCAGTCCAGGTAGAGACTTGGATGGGACACCCGACTTTATATGTTAGGCTTTGGTGCGATGCCTGTTTAGTATTAAGCCTGGACATTCGGCACACCTTCATCAAAGGGATAGGAATAGCAACAACGTTGCCAAGATGGTGGATTCAGGTTTATTGATGTATCAGCTTGTATGGTCTTTGTGAATAATTAATAATATGATTGCATGCATCGTTCAGATGCAGAGGCCGGGGGTACATCTTCCTTTTCCAAAAAAAATGGAACTAGCGGTGGATCCTATTTTGACGCGCGTGTGAGCGCGGCTTCGCTGAAGGGATCACCGCTTGGGTCGACCCACATATGGATTTCCTGCACCGTTTTCCTTTGTAGTTTCTGTTTTTTTCCTTGTGCGGTATTTTGCTTTCAGTTTTTGACTGTTTTGTCTGGTTTTTCAGTTGTTTTGTTTTTTTATTTTTATTTTTATTTGTCTTAGTTCCTTTTTTCCTTTCAGATTTTCATTTTAAGTTTCTATTTTTTCAATTTTTCTGCTTTTGTTTTCTTCTCTTTTCTTGTGTATTATAAAAAAGGTTCACTGCATATTACAAAAATGTTCATCTTATTAAGAAAAATGTTCGTTGTCTGTTGCAAAAATAGTTCATCTAAATGTTATAAAAGGTCCATCGTGTATTACAAAATTTTCGCTGTATATTATGAAATTGTTCAACATATTTTTACTCCCTCCGTTCCAAATTAAGTGACTCAACTTTATACTAACTTTATACTAAACTTAATATAAAATTGAGTCAATTATTTGGAGATGAAGGAGTACTAAATATTCAATGCATAATTGAAAATTGTTGAACATATTTTCATATTTATCAAAAATGTTCATATTATATTAAAGAAGTTCATTGTGTATTATTTAAATTTTTCAACATACATTAAGAAAATGTTCAATGGATATTACAAATGTTTAGCGAATTTTTTTTGAAAAATTTCAAAGGATTTATATATTATACTGTCGCGCCTCATGTTTAGTTCTAGAACTCACTAGCTCGTTCGGTTAGTAGCACTGGTTCACGAGAAGGAGGTCGGGAGTTCGGTGTCTCCCCCGCGCGTAATATTTTTGTTAGTTTTTTACTTGTTTGGAGCTCGTTTACCTCCTACTGGGCCGGCACATTTCCTTTGCCATCAGCGAAGGCTCCACCATTTGCCGCCCGCTCCCTGTATGTTCGCTCCTGCTCTAGTTTTTTCGATTATTTTATGTTTTATTTTTTTCTCTTTGATTCATTTTGTTTTTAATCCGGTTTCTTTATATTTTCTTTATTCTTTGATATAACTTCGGTTTGCCTTGTTCTTTCGGTTTTCACTGGATTTTTCCTTTCTTGCTTTGTTTTCTTTGTCTTTTCTCAGTTTTTCACTAGTTTGTTCTTTTATTTGTTTCTTTCTTCAATTTTCCTTGATGTTCTTTGGTTTTCACTATTTATCTTTCTTTTTCATCGATTTTCTTTGGATTCTGTCTTTTTTATGTGTTTTTCTTTATAGTTGTCATCTTCTTTTTTTCCTTCTTTGCCATTTTTCATGGGTTTTTTTCGCTGGTTTTTTGGTTCTTCCTTGATTTGCAAAGGATTTTTGTTCTATATGTTTCTTCATCGGTTTTCACAAATTTCCATTGTTTTTACAGTTGTTTCTAAGAATTTTCCCTAGTTTGTTCTTTTCTTTGTTTCTTTCTTCCATTTTCCTTGATTTTCTTTGGTTTTCTTTATTTCTCCTTCTTTTTCACCGGTTTTCTTCGGATTCTTTATTTTCTATGTGTTTCTTTATGGTTTTAACCTGTTTTTTTTCTTTTCCATTTCTTCCTTTTTCTTCGGTTTTTGTTTCTTCCTTGGTTGCAACGGAATTTTTGTTTTATTTTTTTCCTTATCGGTTTTCACAATTCTACATTGTTTTTGTTGTTGTTTCTTTGGGGTTTTCTTCTGTTTCTTTTATGGTTTTCATTGTTTTTTCGTTTTCATATTTTTTCTTTTTGTTCCATATTTTTGTATAAGACAAGAACATTTTTGTAATACACATTTTAAAAATTCAAATACATGTTTACCATTTTTAATGCATGTTCAATATTTTTCTATACACAATTTCGAAATTCTTGATTAACATTTCTCAAATATAAGACTAAGATATTTTAAATACATGGTCAATAGTTTTTATACACATTTTACCAATTCTTGACTAACATTTCTAAATACAAGATTAACAGTTTCTAATACATATTCACCATGTTTTCTATACACATTTTTAACATTTTCAATGCTTGATGAACATTTTAAAATACAAGATTAACATTTAAAAATGATTAATAGTTTCAAATGCTTGATTAATATTTTCCAAATACAAGATTAAATTGTTTTACAACATTGTAAAAAAATCTTTACACATTTCCCATTTTTCAAATGCTCGATTAATCATTTTTAAATGCTTGCTTAACATTTTTTCAAAATCTTGATTAACATTTCTAAATACAAGATCAAATTATTTCACACACATTGTATATTTTTGTACACATTTTCATATACATGAAAAACATTTTATTTGTACACATTTAACATTTTTGAAATGTTTGGATAATATTTTTGAATATATGGTCGCATTTTTAATGTTTTTAATGCATGATTAAAATATTCATTACAAGAATAATTTTTTAATATATTGTCAACATTTTTCTATACACATTTTAATATTTTTAAATGCTTGATTAAAAATTATAATGCAAGTTTGATTTTTTAATACATGGTCAACATGTTTTCCGTGCACATTTAACATTTTTAAATACTTATTTACTAGTTTTTCAAAAGCTTCATTAACATTTTTAAATACATGATCAAACTTTATTCACGCGCATTGTATATTTTTGTATACATTTTTCATATACATGAGAAATATTCCCTTAATACACATCTAACATTTTCAGATTCTTGGTTAACATTTTTTTCAATATTTTATCTAAAGTATTTTTTGTAATATATTTATTTAGAACATTTGGAAGAATAAACTAATGTAAAAATGAAAAAAACATGAAAAAAGGAACAAAAAATGAGGCCGTGGACTCCCGTGCTCCCCGGCCGGCCCAGTTAGGGAGGTGCCTAACTCTAGAGTATGCTAGGTCTCGCTGTAAGCGAGAGATAAGTTCGCCCCTCTCTAGAAGCTCAAACATCATGCGTAACTCTGTGACTTAGGACTCAACATGAACCTTCAAATCATTTTGAGGATTCAGGTGGAGACCCGTGTTGAGCTGAATGGAGAATCGACCATTTTCGTTTTGTAGAATTATTATCATAATTAAATCATGACATATTTTGGTTGTCTAGTTTGCTTGCGGGTTTCGGGTTCGAATTTATTAAGGTGGTTCTATATTGATTATGTTGTTTGACAAAAAAGACTTAACGATTGTACCAAGAGAGAGAATATGAATATGGCAAGTGGGAGAAAAATGACTGACAAATCGAAGCTTGTAAGTGCAACAAGGTTACAACTGAACATGCAAAAGGTGTTTCTTACAGATATATCAAGAAATAAAATCTGTGGCTTTTTGGTCAAAAATAAAATCCGGGTTAGTCATGCAATTCACGGCCACAAGCATAGCAACCATCAAGTTCATTAAAAGGGGATATTTTAAATGAATCCAAGGGATCATAGCAATCATCCTTCGGTAAGCATGAAGGGACATTAAACAATGTATTGGACAAAGAGTTACTCTCATCAAAAGGTGGGCACGGGTGATCAATCTGCTCTTCCTCCTTTTTTTCACTCTCCTCCTTATCTTTTTCATCAAATGAGCTCACAGTGTCATCAATTTTTTCTTATATGGATTCTTGCAGAATATTAGTCTCTTGGACAACGGAAACTTTCTCAATAAATTCATCAATATCGGCATTGTATTTATAATTCTCATAGAAATATTTAATTATAGCAAAGTTTTCAGATCTATAAATAGCATCATGACAATCTTTATAGTTTTTAAACAAAGATTCAATTTCATAAGCACCCTTGGAAGCAACAAATTCTTCTATCCATTTCACATCATAGTAACCATTTGTACCATTAGCATAAGAAGCCAAGGTTTCATTATCATTAAATTCATATGAAAAGGGAAGGTGTGGAGCCTTCATCCTAGAGCAACAAGTATAATCATATCTCAAGCATAAATTCCAAGCATACCATTGCAAATAATCAATTTGATCCCATAAGTGTTTCCCTTTTTGATTCAAGCGACAATTCCTAAAGTATTCATGTTGATCCAACGTGTCTCCCATTATCAAGTTGAATGGGGTTTTATCAGGAAGATCAAAGTAGTGTTTAATATTTTGACGCATAACGAGCATCAAGGGTTTTAGGAGGTTCCCCATCTCCATGAGTAGCAAGTACAACTAAGTTTTTGGTATTTTGTGTTCCATATCAATAACTAAAGATAGAGAAAAACATAAAACATCAAATAAAAACTACTTAGTGATAAAGCAAACAAGCACATACGAGAATATCAATCCCACGCTATTGCTCCCCGACAATGGCGCCAGAAAAATGGCTCATTTTGGTGGCGTGATATTTTCAAACTGTTCGACAAACTTTGTAAGCTTGCTACACCCAAGGGTCACTCTGGTGAGACAGTCCCTTTATGGTTAGACAAATGGAAAACACATGGAAGGTGCTTCTCAATGAAAGACCGTTTCCCAAGATTACACTCGTGTGTGATGGATGATTTACTCATTGTCAAAGAAACTTTTGAATTACCTTGTATGATTAGTAACCTACATCTACCATTATCATATGAAGCACACCGGGAGTTGATACTACTGCAGGATATCATGTCATCCATCTCCCTTTGTAATGAGAGCAAAGACATTTGGATATGGCCACCTAAATCGGGTGAATTTTGTTCCAAGATATACTATGACTTTGCTCATAGTCACATCACAACAGAACCAATATTTAAGTGGATTTGGAGTAGTGCTTGTACCCTCAAAATCAAAGTATTTGGCTGGTTACTTTTGGTTGATAGACTTAACACGAGGGATATGTTGCAAAGGAGACATTGGACAATTCAGGATGACACATGTGCTCTCTTTCAAACCCTTCACATGAGGATAGAATCCATTTGTTCTTTGTTTGCAACTTCAGCCAGAGGGTTTGGAACTACTTAGGGATTGATTGGTCCCATCATAACCAATCAACTTTCATGATGGCATAAACAGCTAGGAAGGAGTTTGGTAAACCATTCTTTACTGAAGTGGTCTTCACAGCAACTTGGAATATCTGGACCCAAAGAAATGGCAAAAATTTCATGAATGAGACACCAAGTTTAAGAGCTTGGAGAAGGAACTTCATCCATGATATTTCCCTTCTTGCTCACAGGATCAAATGTAAACATAGAGATAGCCTTCTATCTTGGATTTCTTCACTCCCATAGGCAGGGTTTTGTATTTAGCTTCTCCTTCCCTTCTGTATTTAATTGCAATCCTTTCTTTTCTCTTTTTGTTGCTTGTACATAGACGTTTTGGACTATTGGTTACTTTAATAAAGAGTTGTGAGGCTGTTGCCTTGCAGTACATAGTAAAAAAACGACGCCAGAAAAAGGTCTTGATAACCCACAAGTATAGGGGATCAATTGTAGCCTCTTTCGATAAGTAAGAGTGTCAAACCCAATGAGGAGCTAAAGGTAGAATTAATATTCCCTTCAAGTTCTATCAACCACCGATACAACTCTACACACACTTAACGTTTTCTTTACATAGAATAAGTATGAAACTATTTTTTAGGTGTAATGGGATAGGTCTGCAATAATCATACTAGAAGTACTCTAGAATAAAACTATGAATAATTTAGAAGATAATAAAAGATAGTTGTTTAGTAGAAAGCTTTTTGTAACACAAGAGAAGGATTTGCCCATAGGCAACTGATAACTAGACCGGTAATCATTATTGCAATTTTATATGAGGGAGAGGCATGAGAAAATATACTTTTCGTACTTGGATCATATGCACTTATGATTGGAACTCTAGCAAGCATACACAACTACCAAAGATCATTAAGGTAAAACCCAACCATAGCATTAAGTATCAAGTCCTCTTTACTCCCATACACAACAACTGTTGGAAATATGCCCTAGAGGCAATAATAAAAGGATTATTATTATATTTCCTTGTTTGTGATAATTGTCTTTTATTCATGCTATAATTGTATTATTCAGAAATTGTAATACACGTGTGAATACATAGACCACAATATGTCCCTAGTGAGCCTCTAGTTGACTAGCTCGTTGATCAATAGATAGTCATGGTTTCCTGACTATGGACATTGGATGTCGTTGATAACGGGATCACATCATTAGGAGAATGATGTGATGGACAAGACCCAATCCTAAGCATGGCACAAGATCGTGTAGTTCGTTTTGCTAGAGCTTTTCCAATGTCAAGTATCTTTTCCTTAGACCATGCGATCGTGTAACTCCGGATACCGTAGGAGTGCTTTGGGTGTACCAAGCGTCTGGCGTAATCTGGGTGACTATAAAGGTACACTACGGTATCTCCGAAAGTGTCATTGGGTTGACACGGATCGAGGCTGGATTTGTCACTCCATATTACGGAGAGGTATCACTTGGGCCCACTCGGTAGTGCATCATCATAATGAGCTCAAAGTGACCAAGTGTGCGTCACGGGATCATGCATTCGGATGAGTAAAGTGACTTGCGATAGCGAGATTTAACGAGGTATTGGGATACCGACGATTGAATCTCGGGCAAGTAACATACCGATTGACAAAGGGAATTGTATACGGGTTGTTTGAATCCTCGACATCGTGGTTCATCCGATGAGATCATCGAGGAGCATGTGGGAGCCAACATGGGTATCTAGATCCGCTGTTGGTTATTGCCCGAGAGCCGTCTCGGTCATGTCTACGTGTCTCCCGAACCCGTAGGGTCTACACATAAGGTTCGGTGGCGCTAGGGTTGTATGAATATGAGTATGCAGTAAACCGAATGTTGTTGAGTCCCGAATGAGATCCGGACGTCACGAGGAGTTCGGAATGGTCCGGAGGTGAAGAATTATATATAGGAAGTGTTGTTTGACCATCGGAAAGTTTGGGGTCACCGGTATTGTCTGGGACCACGGAAGGGTCCGGGGTCCACCGGTGGGGCCACCCATCCCGGAGGGCCCCATGGGCTGAAATGGGGAGGGGAACCAGCCCATAGTGGGCTGGTGCACCCCCCTTGGCCCACCCCCTGTGCCTAGGGTTGAAACCCTAGGGTGGGGAGGGGGGGCACTTGCCTTGGGGGGCACTCCACCCCCCTGGCCGCCGCCCCCCTGGGAGATCAGATCTCCAGGGGCCGGCGCCCCCCCTGGGGGCCTATATAAAGGGAGGGGGGAGGGGGCAGCCGCACCCTGAAGTTCTGGCGCCTCCCTCTCCCCTGCTACACCTCTCCTCCCCCGTCACGTGCTTGGCGAAGCCCTGCCGGAGTGCTGCTTCTCCACCAACACCACGCCGTCGTGCTGCTGCTGGACCCATCTTCCTCAAACTCTCCTTCCCCCTTGCTGGATCAAGAAGGAGGAGGCGTCATCCGCTCCGTCACGTGTGTTGAACGCGGAGGTGCCGTCCGTTCGGCACTCGGTCATCGGTGATTTGGATCACGGCGATACGACTCCATCATCCACGTTCTAGTGAGCGCTTCGCACGCGATCTACAAGTGGTATGTAGATGCAATCTCTCCCATGACTCGTTGCTTATATGAACTCATAGATGGATCTTGGTGAAACCGTAGGAAATTTTAATTTTACGCAGCGTTCCCCAACAAGTGGCATCATGAGCTAGGTCTATCGTAGTTCTCTATTGCACGAGTAGAACACAATTTTTTGTGGGCGTAGATCTTGTCAACTTGCTTGCCGCTACTAGTCTTATCTTGCTTCAGCGGTATTGTGGGATGAAGCGGCCGGACCAACCTTACGTGCGCTTACGTGAGACCGGTTCCACCGGTGACATGCACTAGTTGCATAAGGTGGCTGGCGGGTGTCTGTCTCTCCCACTTTAGTTGGGCGGATTCGATGAAAAGGGTCCTTATGAAGGGTAAATAGAAGTTGACAAAATCACGTTGTGGTTATTCGTAGGTAAGAAAACGTTCTTGCTAGAACCCAATTGCAGCCACGTAAAGATGCAACAACAATTAGAGGACGTCTAACTTGTTTTTGCAGCAATTGTCATGTGATGTGATATGGCCAGAAGTTGTGATGAATGATGAATGATATATTGTGATGTATGAGATCATGTTCTTGTAATAGGAATCACGACTTGCATGTCGATGAGTATGACAACCGGCAGGAGCCATAGGAGTTGTCTTAATTATTTTATGACCTGCATGTCAATGGAAACGCCATGTAAATTACTTTACTTTATTGCTAAACATGTTAGCCATAGTAGTAGAAGTAATAGTTGGCGAGCAACTTCATGGAGACACGATGATGGAGATCATGATGATGGAGATCATGGTGTCATGCCGGTGACAAGATGATCATGGAGCCCCAAGATGGAGATCAAAGGAGCTATATGATATTGGCCATATCGTGTCACTATTATTATTTGATTGCATGTGATGTTTATCATGTTTTGCATCTTGTTTACTTAGAACGACGGTAGTAAATAAGATGATCCCTCATAATAAATTTCAATAAAGTGTTCCCCCTAACTGTGCACCGTTGCTAAAGTTAAATCGTTTCAAGCACCACGTGATGATCGGTGTGATAGATCCTTACGTTCACATACAATGGGTGTAAGACAGATTTACACTTGCAGAACACTTAGGGTTAACTTGACGAGCCTAGCATGTACAGACATGGCCTCGGAACACAAGAGACCGAAAGGTCGAACATGAGTCGTATGGAAGATACGATCAACATGGAGATGTTCACCGATGATGACTAGTCCGTCTCACGTGATGATCGGACACGGCCTAGTCGACTCGGATCGTATAACACTTAGATGACTAGAGGGATGCCAAATCTGAGTGGGAGTTCATTAAATAATTTGATTAGATGAACTTAATTATCATGAACATTAGTCTAAAATCTTTGCAAAATGTCTTGTAGATCAAATGGCCAACGCTCATGTCACCATGAACTTCAACGCGTTCCTAGAAAACCAAGCTGAAAGGCGATGGCAGCAACTATTCGGACTGGGTCCGAACACGAGATCATCCTCATAGCATCCAAGAAACAATATGTCCTAGAAGCACCGCTAGGTGAAGCACCCATACCGAGAACCAAGACATTATGAATGCTTGGCAGTCTCGTCTTGATGATTACTCCCTCGTTCAAGGCGGCATGCTTTACAGACTTAGAACCGGGGCTCCAAAAGCGTTTTGAGCAACACGGAGCATATGAGATGTTCGAGGAGCTGAAAATGGTTTTCAAGCTCATGCCCGGTCGAGAGATATGAAGTCTCCGACAAGTTCTATAGTTGTAAAATGGAGGAAAACAGTTACATCGGTGAGCACATACTCAAAATGTGGGTTGCACAACCACCTTTGTCCCAACTGACATAAACCTCTCGACGAGGCGGTCATTGACAGAATCCTTGATCGCTCCCACCAAGCTACAAGAGCTTTGTGATGAACTACAATATGCAGGGGATGGTGAAGACCATTCTGAAGTATTCTCAATCTGAAGTCGCAGAGGTTGAAATCAAGAAAGAACATCAAGTGTTGATGGTCAATAAAACCACTAAGTTCAAAAGGGCAAGGGTAAGAAAAACTTCAAGAAGGGCGGCAAGGATGTTGCGCGCCCGATAAGCAAGTTGCCGGGAGAAGTCAAAGAATGGACCCAAGCACGAGACAGAGTGCTTTTATTGCAAAGGAAGGGCCTTCGAAGCGGAACTGCCCCAAATACTTAGCGGACAAGAAGGCCGGCAACACTAAAGGTATATTTGATATACATGTAATTGATGTGTACCTTACCGATTACTCGTAGTAACTCCTGGGTATTTGATACGGTGTCGTTGCTCATATTTGTAACTCACAGCGGGAGCTGCGGAATAAGCGGAGGCGGCAAAGGGCGAGGTGACGATGCGCGTCGGGAATGGTTCCAAGGTCGATGTGATCGCCGTCGGCACGCTACCTCTACATTTACCTACGGGATTAGTTTTAAACCTCAATAATTGTTATTTAGTGCCAAGTTTGAGCATGAACATTGTATTAGGATCTCGTTTAATGCGAGATGACTACTCATTTAAATCCGAGAATAATGGTTGTTCTATTTATATGAGAGATATGTTTTATGGTCATGCTCTGATGGTCAATGGTTTATTCTTAATGAATCTCGAACGTAATATTACACATATTCATAGTGTGAATACCAAAAGATGTAAAGTTGATAACAATAGTCCCACATACTTGTGGTACTTGCCGCCTTGGTCACATTGGTGTCAAGCGCATGAAGAAGCTCCATTCGATTGACTTTTAGAGTCTCTCGATTATGAATCATTTGACACATGCGAACCATGCCTCATGGGCAAAATGACCAAGACTCCATTCTCGGGACAATGGGCGAGCAACCAACTTATTGGAAATCATACATACCGATGTGTGCGGTCCAATGGCGTTGAGGCTCATGGAGGATATCGTTATGTTCTCACTCTCCGATGACTTGAGTAGATATGGGTATGTCT
The DNA here is from genome assembly GCA_021605205.1 of Aegilops longissima. Lineage (NCBI taxonomy): Eukaryota > Viridiplantae > Streptophyta > Magnoliopsida > Poales > Poaceae > Aegilops > Aegilops longissima. The sequence continues at coordinate 448,853,531 of CM038678.1, forward strand.
ACTTGATGAAACACAAGTCGAGACCTTTGAAAAGTTCAAGGAATTTCAGAATGAGGTAGAGAATCAACGTGACCGAAAAATAAAGTTCTTACGATCAGATCGTGGAGGAGAATATTTAAGTCACGAATTTGGTACACACTTAAGGAAATGTGGAATCGTTTCACAACTCACGCCGCTGGAACACCTCAACAGAACGGTGTGTCCGAGCGTCGTAATCGCACTCTATTGGATATGGTGCGATCTATGATGTCTCTTACTGATTTACCGCTATCATTTTGTGGATCGCTTTAGAGACAGCTACATTCACTTTAAATAGGGCACCGTCTAAATCCGTTGAGACGACACCGTATGAATTATGGTTTGGGAAGAAACCTAAGCTGTCGTTTCTAAAAGTTTGGGGATGCGATGCTTATGTCAAGAAACTTCAACTGAAAAGCTCGAACTCAAGTCGGAAAAATCGTCTTCATAGGATACCCTAAGGAAACCATTGGGTATACCTTCTACCTTAGATCCGAAGGCAAGATCTTTGTTTCCAAGAACGGATCATTTCGGAAAAGAGTTTCTCTCGAAAGGAGTAAGTGGGAGGAAAGTAGAACTTCGATGAAGTACTACCTCTTGAACCGGAAAGTAGTGCAGCTCGGAAAATGTTCTGTGGTGCCTACCCCTCCGGAGAGGAAATTAATGATGATGATCAAGGTACTTGGATCAAGTTGCTCTTGAACTTCAGAGGTCCACAAGGACACGTTCCACACCGAGTGGTATGGCAACCCTGTCACGGAAATCATGTTGTTAGACAACGGTGAACCTTGAACTATGAAGAAGCGATGGCGGCCCGGATTCCAACAAATGGCTTGAAGCCATGCAATCCGAGATAGGATCCATGTATGAAAACAAAGTATGGACTTTGACAGACTTGCCCGATGATCGGCGAGTGATAGAAAACAAATGGATCTTTAAGAAGAAGACGGACGCGGATGGTAATGTCACCATCTATAAAGCTCGACTTGTCGCTAAAGGTTATCGGCAAGTTCAAGGGATTGACTACGATGAGACTTTCTCTCCCGTAGCGAAGCTTAAGTCCGTCCGAATCATGTTAGCAATTGCCGCATACTATGATTATGAGATATGGCAGATGGACATCAAAACGGCATTCCTTAACGGTTATCTTAAGGAAGAGCTGTATATGATGCAGCCGGAAGGTTTTGTCGATCCTAAAAATGCTAACAAAGTATGCAAGCTCCAGCGATCCATTTATGGGCTGGTGCAAGCATCTCGAGTTGGAACATTCGCTTTGATGAGATGATCAAAGCGTTTGGGTTTATCTTGAGACTTATGGAGAAGCCTGCGTTTACAAGAAAGTGAGTGGGAGCTCTGTAGCATTTCTCATATTATATGTAGATGACATACTTTTGATGGGAAATGATATAGAACTCTTGGACAACATTAAGGCCTACTTGAATAAAAGTTTTTCAATGAAAGACCTTGGAGAAGCTGCTTATATATTAGGCATCAAGATCTATAGAGATAGATCGAGGCGCCTCATAGGTCTTTCACAAAGCACATACCTTGATAAGATTTTGAAGAAGTTCAAAATGGATCAGTCCAAGAAAGGGTTCTTGCTGTCTTGCAAGGTGTGAGATTGAGCTCGGCTCAATGCCGACAACGGCAAAAGATAAAGAAGAGATGGCGTCATCCCTATGCCTCGGCCATAGGATCTATTATGTATGCCATCTGTGTACCGGACCTGATGTAAACCTTGCCGTAAGTTTGGTAGGAAGGTACCAAAGTAATCCCGCAACGAACACTGGACATCGGTCAAGAATATCCTGAAGTACCGAAAGGACAAAGGACATGTTTCTCATTTATGGAGGTGACGAAGAGCTCGTCGTAAAGGGTTACGTCGACTCTAGCTTCGACACGATCTGGATGACTCTAAGTCACAAACCGGATCGTGTATATGTTGAATGGTGGAGCGATGGCTAGTGCGGCTGCAAGCGAAGCGTCGTGGCGGGATCTACATGTGAAGCGGAGTACATGGCAGCCTCGGAGGCAGCACATGAAGCAATTTGGGTGAAGGAGTTCATCACCGACCTAGGAGTCATACCCAATGCGTCGGGGCCGATCAAACTCTTCGTGACAACCTTTGGAGCTATTGCACTTGCCAAGGAGCCAGGTTTCACAAGAAGACCGAGCACATCAAGCGTCGCTTCAACTCCATCCGTGAAAATGTTCAAGATGGAGACATAGAAATTTGCAAAGTGCATACAGATCTGAATGTCGCAGATCCGTTGACTAAACCTCTTCCGCGAGCAAAACATGATCAACACCAGAACTCTATGGGTGTTCGGTTCATCACAATGTAACTAGATTATTGACTCTAGTGCAAGTGGGAGACTGTTGGAAATATGCCCTAGAGGCAATAATAAAAGGATTATTATTATATTTCCTTGTTTGTGATAATTGTCTTTTATTCATGCTATAATTGTATTATTCAGAAATCGTAATACACGTGTGAATACATAGACCACAATATGTCCCTAGTGAGCCTCTAGTTGACTAGCTCGTTGATCAATAGATAGTCATGGTTTCCTGACTATGGACATTGGATGTCGTTGATAACGGGATCACATCATTAGGAGAATGATGTGATGGACAAGACCTAATCCTAAGCATAGCACAAGATCGTGTAGTTCGTTTTGCTAGAGCTTTTCCAATGTCAAGTATCTTTTCCTTAGACCATGAGATCGTGTAACTCCGGATACCGTAGGAGTGCTTTGGGTGTACCAAGCGTCACAACGAATCGGGTGACTATAAAGGTACACTACGGTGTCTCCGAAAGTGTCATTGGGTTGACACGGATCGAGGCTAGGATTTGTCACTCCGTATTACGGAGAGGTATCCTTGGGCCCACTCGGTAGTGCATCATCATAATGAGCTCAAAGTGACCAAGTGTCGGTCGGGATCATGCATTCTGATGCGAGTAAAGTGACTTTCGATAGCGAGATTGAGCGAGGTATTGGGATACCGACGATCGAATCTCGGGCAAGTAACATACCGATTGACAAAGGGAATTGTATACGGGTTGTTTGAATCCTCGACATCGTGGTTCATCCGATGAGATCATCGAGGAGCATGTGGGAGCCAACATGGGTATCCAGATCCGCTGTTGGTTATTGCCCGAGAGCCGTCTCGGTCATGTCTCGTGTCTCCCGAACCCGTAGGGTCTACACATAAGGTTCGGTGGCGCTAGGGTTGTATGAATATGAGTATGCAGTAAACGAATGTTGTTGAGTCCGGATGAGATCCGGACGTCACGAGGAGTTCGGAATGGTGCGGAGGTAAAGAATTATATATAGGAAGTGTTGTTTCGCCATCGGGAAAGTTTGAGTCACCGGTATTGTACTGGGACCACCGGAAGGGTCCGGGTGTCCATCGGGTGGGGCCACCCATCCGGAGGGCCCCATGGGCTGAAGTGGGGAGGAACCAGCCCATAGTGGGCTGGTGCGCCCTTGGCCCACCCCGCGCCTAGGGTTGAAACCCTAGGGTGGGGGCCCACTGCCTTGGGGCACTCCACCCCTGCCGCCGCCCCACGGGAGATCAGATCTCAGGGGCGGCGCCCAGGGGCCTATATAAAGGGGGGGAGGGGCAGCCGCACCTGAAGTTCTGGCGCCTCCTCTCCCCTGCTACACTTCTCCTCCTCCGTCACGTGCTTGGCGAAGCCTGCAGAGTCTTGCTTCTCCACCAACACCACGCCGTCGTCTTGCTGCTGGAGCCATCTTCCTCAACCTCTACTTCCCCTTGCTGGATCAAGAAGGAGGAGACGTCATCCGCTCCGTACGTGTGTTGAACGCGGAGGTGCCGTCCGTTCGGCACTCGGTCATCGGTGATTTGGATCACGGCGAGTAGGACTCCATCATCCACGTTCTAGTGAACGCTTCCGCACACAATCTACAAGTGGTATGTAGATGCAATCTCTCTCCCATGACTCGTTGCTTAGATGAACTCATAGATGGATCTTGGTGAAACCGTAGGAAAATTTTAATTTTCTGCAACGTTCCCCAACAACAACCCCCTCACTCAGGTATAAGCTTTTGTCACTCTCGCCACCCAATATAAGAGAATTATGAACGTATTGCAACACCCTACAACGGGAATCCCACATGGTTGCGCAACACAGAGGCCACCATGGGATAGCACCCAAAATAAAACATACAACTCAAATAAATCATGGTCATCAATCAACCCATAGGACAAAGCGAATCTACTCAAACACCATACGATGGTAACACATCATTGGATAATAATATGCGGCATTAAGCACCATGTTTAAGTAGATATTATAGCAGGAATAAGATGTGTTACACCGCTGCATAGAGGGGGAGAGGGTTGGTGATGATGGCGGTGAAGTTGTTGGTGTAGATCGCCGTCATGATGGTTGCCCCGGCGGTGCTCCGGTGCCACCGGGAGAGAGGGGGAGAAAGTCCCCTTCTTCTTATTCTTCCTTGATCTCCCCCTAGATGGGAGGAGAGTTTCCCCTCTGGTCCATGGCCTCCATGGCTCCTGGAGGGCAGGAGCCGTTCGAGATTGGATCTATCTCTATGTTTCTCTTCTGTTCCGCGTTCCTATTTTCTGGCCCTTCACCGTTTCTTAAATTACCGGAGATCCGTAACTCCGATTGGGCTAAAATTTTGAGGGGGTTTTCTTTCGGATATCATCTTTCTTTCGGCGAAAGAAGGGCACAAACTGCCTTATAGGGGACCCACAAGCCTGCCATGCATGCCATGTGTAGTGGGGCGCACCCCATCTTTTTTATCGTCTCATGTTGATTATTTTTTCCCAAAAATCACATATATTCCAAAATCAATCTCCGTAAACTTTTATCACGTTTGGACTTCATTTGATATGGATATTCTATGAAACGAAAAACATGCAACAAACATGGAGTGGCACTGGGCACTGGATCAATATGTTAGTCCAATAAATCATATAAATTGTTGCCAAAATTATGTGAAAGTTGTATAATATTGGCATGGAACAATAAAAAATTATAGATACGACGGAGACGTATTAGCATCCCCAAGCTTAATTTCTACTCGTCCTCGAGTAGGCAAATGATAAAAAGATAATTTTTGATGTGGAATGCTACCTAGCATAATATTGATCATATAAGATAATCATGGCATGAATATTAAGGCGTGAGTGATTCAAAGCAATAGTCTACAATTTTATATAAAGACATCAATACTCAGGCATCCCAACAAACAATCATGCCTTTCAGAATAAAAATGATAAATAATACTATCCCTACAAAATCATATAGTCCTGTCATGCTCCATCTTCTTAACACAAAGTGTTTATCGTGTACAACCCTGATGACAAGCCGAGCAATTGGTTCATACTTTTTAACACGCTTCAACTTTTTCAACGCCCACACAATACATGAGCGCAAGCCATGGATATAACACTGCGGGTGTAATAGAATGCGATGGTAGAGATTAATAAGGAGAAGTCAAAAAGGAGAAGCCAAAAGTATGTGAAAATTGTATAATATGGCATGGAACAATAAAAAATTATAGATACGATGGAGACGTATCATTGTCCATCCTAAACATTTGGGTTCAATTCCTAGAGTTAACACATGATGCACAAAGGTATTTTCCCCCAGAGGACATATGAGAAATTCGGCAGAGTACTCATGGATAAGCAGTGAGAATCATAATCTCCTGTGGTAACTCTTAGGGCCCTAGATTCCAATGAGACACTTTCGGATCATATGCAACCATCATTCTTAATTCTTAGTCTACTAACCCCTTACTACTCATCGTCATGTCAATTTTGAATTAGGATGGGTACAATGGGATGGTTTTGCAGACTTAATTAAGAAGGTATGGGAGAAGCCCGTCGTTGGTCATTCATTGATTTAGAGATGAACTTTGAAATAATGGCCACATGAAAATTCCTATCTAGATGGGCAAAGCACACCAACGGCATGTACAAAAAGTAAAAGCAACGCATTTTCTACAATTATCGATGACCACAGTAAGGTCACGGAGACTTACACTTTGTGCCAATGACGATTAGTATGAAAAATCAATCCAATGAATAGATTGCACTTCTTTCGCAAGAAGAGGAAATAAAGTTGTATCAAAGATCCAAGACCAATTCATTTTGTAGGGATACAATAATACCGATATTTTTACATGGTTTCCAATGGGCAGCAAAGGAAGAACTCTATTTTTAACCCCCGAGAAGATAAGAGAAGGATCAAAGGTTAGGCAGAGCTCAAGCAATATATCACTGCATACCACAAATCTCTATTAGGACCTCAAAGTGAAAGTAACTTCACCCTCGACGAGTGTCAAATGGATGGCATCCCACAAGTCACGACCGAACAAAATGATATCATTATGATGCCTTTCCTTGAAGAGGAGGTGAGAGCTATGGTGTTCCAAATGGAACATAACAAATATCATGTTAATGGCTTTCTTGCCAAGTTTTATCAGTACTTATGGGATATCATCAAGACTAACCTAATGGAGCTATTAAATTTTCTTCACACCAGGCAATTTGACCTATGCAAGCTTAGTTTGACAAGATTGTTTTGTTGCCAAAGATTAAGGAGGCCGAGTGGATCCAACATAGAGACCCTTAATGCCAGCTTCGAAACCTTCACCAAAGGTGCTACCAATAGGCTCAATGCGGTTGCTGACCATGTTGTTCGTTCATCCCAAATGACTTTCATGCAAGGAAGGAACATACTCGATGGAGTAGTTGTTCAATGGGACCATTCATGAGATACACCAAAAAAACATGATTCGAGTAGTATTCAAGATTGACCTTAAAAATATTTATGATGAATTCAAATAGCCGTTTCTCCAGCAACCCCTAAGAACATAAGCATAATAATGTGGCTGTATTGCAGTTTTGGTATACATTTATGTTGTTGTCTGTTTGTTTCTTCCCTCTGCTTTCGGTACATGTGTATGATTTAACAATATGTTTTTTATAACATCATAGTGTGAGGGGTAGACGGTCTATGTTTTCTCATGCTAAAATAGTTATTGGTTAAAGGATCATGCAAATTATAGAGTAGCAATTGGATTGAGTCAAAAAACAATGGCAATCAAGTACTTCCCTTTAGAATCTTGGTGATTGACTTGGCACATGCAAAATTATTCAATAATTTATCTTCCATGGTGTATTAATTTAAAAGAGTTTGCATTACAAACACGCTCCACTCAGATTTTATGCTTCATTATGATCTCTATGCTCCCTAGTTGGTCGCTCCTGTTCTTTATTTCTAGCCTACGTCTGTACTAAGTGAAGGAAATATTCCCTAGAGGCAATAATAAAGTTGTTATTTCATATTTCCTTATTCATGATAAAGGTTTATTATTCATGCCAGAATTGTATTGATCGGAAACCTTAATACATGTGTGAATACATAAACAAACACCGTGTCTGTCGTGGTTTTGTCACAGCAGATGTCCTCATGAAAGGACTTCGTCGTGGAGCCATCGCTACGGGTTATCTTGAAGGGGTTAAAGTGGACACAAGGACGCAAGAGAGTTTTTACTAGTTCGGCCCCTTCGATGAAGGTAAAAGCCTACGTCTAGTTGTGATGGAATTGATGGGATTTCGATGACTAGGGAGCAAACAAGCTTCGCCTAAGTCTCGAGTTGTTGTCTGTTGTCCTTGAACCGCCGCCGGGTCGTCCCCTTATATACATGGGTGGCGCCCGTCGGTTCATAGAGTCCCGACGCCGGTTCATAGATGTATCCGGTTCGGTCTCTAATATTCCTAACTTACAATACAAGTTACATACTGACACCGGTTTACGGCTACAGGCCTTGAACCGGCTATGGGCCTTGAGCCCTCATCTGCCTACTTGGGCTTTAACACACTCAACTACTGACGGAGTTAACCCGGCCAGTCCTGGCCGGTTTACACCCAGTAGTAATATCCCCAACATTAGGCCCCATATTGATTTGAACAGGTTCATGTCAATCCTTGGCAAAAAACTTCATCTTCAGCATCTTTGTGTAGTCTGGTGAACCGCCATGATGGCATCTCCTCTGGTCGTCGTAAACCGGCGTGACGTCACCTGTCATAAAAGCTATCCACGATACCTTTCTTGTTTAATGGATCTGCGACAATCGAGGCGACAACTCCGTTTCCAAACTCGCGGCTCCTTGACTTTCGCGCCTGACACATGTCCCTTGCTTTATAAATAAGACCGAAGGGTCATTTATTTTTCCCCTTCGTGCCCTTCTGCTTCAGAGCTCCGCCGCCTCGTAAACCGCACCAACCTTGGCATTGCATCACCACGAATATACCGAGCATCACGGCGATCTTCCATTTCTTCCTCGGCTCTGGTAAGTCTTCTATCTTTTATCATAGATCTGTTCTAGGGTTTCCATGTTCTTGACGTTAGTCGTCGCTTGCTTCTTGTTCATATGATAAATCTTAGGCAAGTCTGTAAATATTTGTTCTGCTGGCAGTGTAGTTTTATCATCTGTCGTCCTTGCGCACCTCAAAACCATAGATCTCCTGTATCCTTGCTCATTGATTCGGTCTGCTCCCTTTTGGACCTTGAATATTTATCTCTTTTACGAACATGTTCCGGATCCAAAGCGTGATGTAATTTTGTGAAACCTGTTTTCGCACACCTACTCATCTGCAATCTTGACTCTTCAAGGTTTTAGACCAGGCGGTTTAACTTTGTAGAAAAATTGACAACTCGGTATATACCATTAGTCCCCTTGTTGAACCACCAGGATTCCCTAGCTAAGTATTGCCACGTTGCAGAACTCCGGTTTATAAGTAACTGCTTCCGGTTTAGCAATGAATAAATTAATATATACCCTTCCAACATATTCTTGAACCGGTATTATTGCTTTGCAGGTTGCACCATGGCCAAGCAAGTGTACGAGTGCAACTGGGTCCCTTCTCGAGTGACCGAGAATCAACTGAATAACCTAGTCAACACCGGCGCTTTAGGCAAAAAAGATGTCGTTCCTTTGGAGGGTCCACGGCCGGAATGTCCTCGAACCGAAGATGGAGAAGTTGTTGTTTTGCTTGACCATCTAGCCCAGGGCTTCAGTCCGCCCGGTTCAAAGTTTTATCGGGATGTCTTGGCCAACTTCCAACTGCGTCCACAAGATATTGGCCCCAACTTCGTAACCAATATCTGTCACTTTCATGTGCTCTGTGAGGTGTTCTTTCAAGAGGAGCCCACAGTTGAATTATTCAGAGATTGCTTCCATCTGAACCGCCGCACCGAATTTACTGACGGTCCCAATACCGAGTTAGGTGGTATGGCGATTCAAAAGAGGAAAGAAGTCACTTACCCTCATGCCAAACTGCACATCCATCCCAAAGAGTGGAACTCAACATGGTTTTACTGCAAAGATACCTCGCTTGATGGAGAAAATCCCTTGCCGGGTTATCGTCCGGAGCGGCTAAGCAACACACATCCCTTTCCTCAAAGACTGACTGCTAAGGAGAGAAGCAAATATGCTCCTCAATTATCCAAGCTCACGGCCTTCATGGCTAACGGGTTGACAGGAGTTGACCTTGCTCGCTGCTGGATATCTTGGAGTATATTGCCTAAGCCTGCGCTCCGGTTTGATGTGCAAATACACAGGAGACGTAAAAGACCCTCTACGGCATATTGAGATCCAGCTGACAGATGACGAAGTTACTGAGGCTGTTAAGAAGATGTTAAATGAACCGGAAGCTGCTTGCGCTCAAACCGGCCTACCTCCCTTTTCTGCCATTAACAAACCGCCAGCCGTAAGACTCATATCTTATGCTTTCATGAAATCTGACCATGTTTAAGCACCCTTGGTTGTCATTAACATCTTTCAAACAGGGCGATGATCCGTTTTGGAGCAAGAAGCCTCCACAAGAGAAACCGAAGAAAACAACCCGGCCCAAAACCAGAGTTGTGAAGAAAACGGCCAATAGGAAAAGAACCACTGCATCCTCCGATCCACCAGCTGACGATGATGTGGGTAATCCGGACCTTGAGGTAGATCTTTACTCACTTGGTTTATTTTTCACACGCCTTATTGATAATGATTATTGCTAGGATGACTCTGAAGTCAGTCACGCTGATGTTGTAGAGGTAATCACTCTTTCTTCCGATTCAAACCCTTTGCCTTCACTAAAAATCCGTCGGGCAAACCGGAAAGTTAAATTTTCTCATCCTCTTGCTTATTTGGACCGAAACTTTCTTTTGAAGACACAACAGCATGAAGCTCGCCGCACAACCCGGCACAGGGGCCAGGTAGTTACCTCCGCCGGTTTATCGAACAGTCCGGTTCGGAAACGCTATTCAGTGGTCTCTAACTGTTTCGTCAATGCTTATCCTAAAGCGGGTTGTTTTCGTCAACCTCTTAATCCATCTGACTCCGATTATCAGGGCACTTCTCATTCTTCTTCCGGCGAGTCGTTAGCCACCCAGCTCCCACCACTCAAAACGGTGCTTGGGTGAGCCATATTCCTTATAATGTTGTTTGATATATCACTTTCAATATTCACTGGACTGATCCGTCTTTTTTCCTTTCAGGGCCAAGCCTAGGCCAAGCAAGAAAGCTCGCCTGGACAAAGCGGCAGAAGAAAACGACGCTCCTGAACCGGACAAAATACCAGATCCCGAAGAACACATCCACGACAATGTGCTGAACGACCCACCATCGCAAGATCATGATATTCCTGCTGAAGAGGCACATGTTGATACCACAGGCTCTTTGAATCAGCCCACAAGTCCTGTCCAGACTGACAAAACAACGAGCCCATCAAAGTATACTGATAAACCGGCGACCCCAGTGCGGACCGGTGAAGCCAAAGATGATGATGTTATTATTACTGGCGTTGGTCGTTCCGAACCAGGCAATCCCGTCGCTTTATCTAAGCACACTGCCAAAGATGAATTTGCTGCATTTTGCAAAGGCAAATGGAATGCCGATTTAGCCACTTATGCCGCTCTGAACACCCAAGATTTTCATTCCGGCTATCTGAATCGGCTATATACTAGCCGTGATTATGAAGCCGGTCTGGTAAATATGATGAAAGACAAATATGAGCTAAATTCCATATGACTCTCTACTTGTATATTTCAATCTATCAACTCCAATAGCCCCCAAGTGACGCTTTTAAGATATCAACTTAAACCGGGACTTTCCAACATGAACCTTAACACAGCTGTACTTTGGGAAAGTAGCCCCCAAGGGCCGGTTCAACTTAATGTAGTTAAACCGGGTCTTTATACCATAAGAATTCCAGTGTCACTCAAGGACAGAGCAAATAGGCATTAGCCCCCAAGTGCCAAGTTGAATACTTGTATTGGTCTTGGGACTTTATATAGAAATTGTAGGATGAAAACAAATATGCATTAGCCCCCAAGTACCAAGGGCATAACTTGTTATGTGGTTGGTACTTCAACTCTGCACCGTAATCTTTATCAAATGATTATCTGTATGTAGGCTGATCTGAGCAAGAAAGAAAGTCAAATCGCCGATCTGCAAGAAAATCTGAAGTCCCAGCAAGCTGAAACCTCCAATGCAAAAAATGAATTAACCAACGCTTTAAGCGTCATGGAAAAACTTTAGGAGTGTTTCAACAAGGAGCGGGCATAGTGGGCCACTGAAAAAGCCGCTTTAACTCAACAAGCAGAGAAAGCCGAGGCTGCACTCAAACCGGTGGTGGATGAATTGACCAGTCTAAAACGGCAAGTGCATGCCATGACCGTTGCTGTCTTTGGTAAGCTTTCTTGATTTATGAAGCAATGAGGCCTTCTCAGGTAACTGCCGGTTTTACTAACCCTTTGAATGATGCAGGGACACGTATTGGTCACTTGGATCAGATGTGCGGAAGAAATTGAAAGCCGCCTATACATTGATAGAACAACTGTATACTGGTGCGCAGCGAATCATCTGTACTGCTTCTCACCACAACCCGGCACCCACCTTGATCCAGGACACTATTAAAAGGTTGTCGATGCTTCCTGCCCGGGTTGAAGAGTTAAAGAAATCTGCTGCTAGAACCGGTGCTATAAACGCCTTAATCCGGGCAAAAGCATGGGTGCCGGATTTTGATCCTGTTGAAGCGGCCCAGGGCTTCCCAAGCTTGAAGGAAGACGGACAGAGTTCAGCGAAGAGGATCTTCGAGCTATAAACCGGGAAGTGAGCCCTCTGGCTTGTCAATTGGTTGAAGAGGCAGATTTGTCTCACTATCAAGCTCAATATGATGGTCAAAACAAACGAGCGGCTGCACCAATTCCTGAAGCGGAGAACCTTATACCTCCAATCCGTAAGCATACTTACGCTCCTGACATTGAACCATCGTTGCTGATCCATGATGAAGTTGTCTTTCAAGCATTAACGGGAATCGACTGGACAACTGTTGATTTCCAGCCGCTGGGTAGGGAAGCAAAGGTTGAAGCAGCGCAAGATGACCCGCAACCATCAGGCCAAGCTGGTGACCAAGCATGAACCGGAAGCCGGTTTAAATTACTGCTCCTTTATGTTACGCAGAAAACAATTATCTTATCTGGGCACCGTGTTGCCTTGTAATAGACTAGCTGCCATACTTGGTTTTGATATGCCTTTGTGCATACTTATTGCAACTTATGCTGCCGTTGAATCATCAATCTTAAACTGTTGTCTGCAGCAAAAAAGCTGCCATCGTAGGGCATGAAGTTGGCTGGGCCAATCTTGAAGCGGAGTTGTAAGAAACCCACTCTGCTGGAGGAGAAAACAGCTCCTCTGTATATGAGGTCGGTTTACCAAGTAAACCGTTCCGGGTTACGAAGAACACCGGTGTTACTCCATAATAGAATGTTAACAAAAAATCAAACCGGGTAAAGAGTCTCGAGATTAAGAATAGACCGTGTTTCGTCAACTGACAGTCAGACCGGTTTAATAATTATCGGTTTGAAAACACAACAAGAGAAATATGCAAAAAGATAAACGAATTTCAAGCGAAGACAAAGATAGAATTATTTTCAAAAAGAGGTTGTTGAGCCGATCAAGTGGCATTACCATGGTCGGACACGACCAAGCCCCCGATAGGCGTAGCTATGGTTCAAGTCAGCCAGATCCCCAAATGATGCAGTGGCATTACGCCGATCAAGAGGTGTAGCGATGGTTGGGTTCACCAAAGCCCCAAGTGATTACTGTGGCCTTAGGCGATCAAGAGGCGTGGCTGGTTCAGACGTGACCAAGTCCCCAAGTGATTTCGTGGCTTTTCGCCTATCAAAAGGTGTTGCATTGGTTCGATACCGACCAAGCCCCCAAGTGATATGATACAAAGCTTGTTGAAAAAGCTAACTCAAGGGGTAAACCGGAGGCCGCTTTAAGATAAAAACTCCGTGTAACCACACATGATGTAAAAATAACAGAGACCCCGCTTTAGCTAAGGCTCCGGTTTATTGTATTGATCATAATATATCATTGTCATAATATGTACACAAGTAGAGCCTATGGCTCAAGTATAGTAAGGCCGAAGATGAGCTATGTTCCACGTCCTGTTGGTCTTCTCCTCTGATGTACGTGAGTCTTTATGCTCTCGAATATCGATCAGATAGTATGACCCGTTGTGCAGATTCTTGCTGACCACAAAAGGTCCCTCCCAAGGTGGGGATAGCTTGTGCATATCAGTCTGGTCTTGGATGAGCCGGAGCACCAAATCTCCTTCTTGAAAGGTTCTGGTTCTAACTCGGCGACTGTGATAGCGACGAAGATCCTGCTGGTAAATCACCGAACGGGCAGCTGCGATGTCACGCTCCTCGTCCAACAGGTCCAAAGCGTCTTGCCGTGCTACCTCGTTGTCCGCTTCAACATAAGCTGCTACACGAGGTGAATCATGACGGATATCACTAGGGAGAACCGCCTCCGCTCCGTAGACCATGAAGAACGGTGTGTATCCTATCAATCTGTTGGGCGTAGTATTGATGCTCCATAATACAAATGGTAATGCCTCAACCCAACAACCCGGCGTCCGCTGCAAAGGAACCAGAAGCCGGGGTTTGATGCCTCGTAAGATCTCTTGGTTAGCCCTCTCTGCTTGGCCATTGGACTGTGGGTGAGCCACTGATGAAACTTCAAGCCGGATGTGCTCACGTTCACAGAACTCCTTCATAGCACCCTTGGACAGGTTGGTACCATTATAAGTAATGATGCTGTGTGGAAAACCAAACCGGAAAATCACCTTTTTGATGAATTGAACCGTCGTGGCTGCATCACACTTGCTAACGGGCTCCGCTTCCACCCACTTTGTAAACTTGTCAACCGCCACCAAAAGGTGGGTCTTCTTGTCCTTGGACCTTTTGAAAGGTCCAACCATATCCAGCCCCCAAGTCGCAAACGGCCAAGTAATTGGAATCATCCTCAATTCTTGAGCCGGCACATGAGCGCGTCTTGAGAACTTCTGACAGCCATCACATCGCCTAACCAGGTCCTCCGCATCAGCATGAGCAGCCAACCAATAGAAGCCATGATGAAACGCTTTAGCCACCAGAGATTTTGAACCGGCGTGGTGACCACAATCCCCTTCGTGGATTTCACGCAAAATTTCACAGCCTTCCTCAGGAGACACATAGCGTTCAAACAACCCTGACACACTGCAATGATGCAACTCGCCATTGACAATAGTCATGGACTTGGATCGCCGGATTATCTGTCTGGCCAGAGTCTCATCCTCTGGTAACTCGCCCCGGTTCATGTACGCAAGATAAGGAACCGTCCAATCCGGAATAACATTAAGATCCGCCACCAATTGAGCCTCCGGATCAGGAATAGCCAAATCCTCTTCACCAGGGAGCTTGACAGACGGGTTATGCAGAACATCCAAGAAGACGTTAGGCGGGACTGGTTTACGTTGAGAGCCCAACCGTCTTAAAGCGTCTGCCGCTTCATTCTTCCGTCTGTCCACATGATCCACCCGATATCCTTTGAAGTGACCTGCAACAATATCCACCTCAGGACGATATGCTGCCATGAGCGGATCCTTAGAATCCCAAGTGCCAGATACTTGTTGGGCCACCAGGTCCGAGTCACCGAAGCACTTAACTCGGCTGAGATTCATCTCCTTAGCCATCCAGAGACCATGGAGTAAAGCTTCGTACTCAGCTGCATTGTTAGTACAAGGGAACATTAAGCGAAGAACGAATGAACTTATCACCGCGGGAAGTTAACACGATTCCAGCCCCCGAGCCCTCCAATTGCCTAGACCCATCAAAATGAATAGTCCAATAGGTGTGATCCGGCTTTTCTTCAGGTGCTTGTAGTTCCGTCCAATCATTGATGAAATCTACAAGTGCTTGAGATTTAACCGCCGTCCGAGGCACGTATTTCAGTCCGTGTGGCCCAAGCTCTATAGCCCACTTGGCGATCCGGCCAGTTGCCTCCCTTTCTGAATTATATCTCCCAAAGGAGCAGAGCTGACCACTGTGATGGGATGTCCCTGGAAGTATTGATTAAGCTTCCGGCTTGCCATGAAAACTCCATACACCAGCTTCTGCCAATGCGGGTACCTTTGCTTGGACTCAATAAGCACCTCGCTGATATAGTAAACCGGACGCTGAACCGGATATTCCTTGTCCGCCTCTTTGCGCTCCACCACAATAGCTACGTTGATCGACGAGCATTAGCTGCCACATATAGTAGCAATGGTTCCTTGTCAATCGGAGCAGCAAGAACAGGCGGATTGGCTAGCTGCCGCTTTAAATCCTCAAACGCTTTATCAGCAGCCGAACTCCAGACAAATTGATCCGTTTTCTTCAGCATCTGATACAAAGGGATCGCCTTCTCACCAAGGCGGCTGATAAACCGGCTCAACACAGCAATCCGGCCTGCCAAGCGTTGAACGTCATTGATACACTTCGGTTTAGCCAGGGAGGTGATAGCTGTGATCTTCTCCGGATTAGCCTCAATTCCCTTGTTGGATACCAGAAAACCCAATAACTTGCCTGCCGGTACAGCAAAAACACACTTGGCCGGGTTGAACATCATCTTGTACGTCCGCAGGTTATCAAAGGTTTCCTTCAAATCGTCAACCAGAGTCTCCTTCTCCCTTGACTTAACCACAATATCATCCACATAGGCATGTACATTACGGCCGGTCCGCTTATGAAGGCAATTGCACACACTTGTTGATAAGTTGCTCGGCACTCTTGAGCCCAAAGGGCATAGATACATAGCGAAGGCTCCAAAGGGAGTTATGAACGCCGTCTTCTCCTGGTCTGAACGCCATCCTGATCCGATGATAACCGAATATGCATCGAGAAAACTCAAACGCTCACAACCCGCAGTAGCATCAATAATCTGATCGATGCGGGGGAGGGCAAAAGGATCTGCTGGACAAGCTTTGTTAAGGTCTGTGTAATCCACACACATGCGCCAGGTGCCGTTTTTCTTAAGGACCAACACCGGATTAGCCAGCCATTCAGGATGGAAAACTTCAACAATAAAGCCAGCAGCTAAGAGCCGGGCCACCTCCTCTCCAATAGCTTTGCGCCTTTCTTCGTTAAACCGGCGGAGAAACTGCTTCACCGGTTTGTACTTAGGATCGACATTAAGGGTGTGCTCAGCGAGTTCCCTCGGTACACCTGGCATGTCAGAAGGCTTCCATGCAAAAATGTCCCGATTCTCACGGATGAACTCGATGTAGCGCTTTCCTATTTCAGATCCAAGTTGGTATGCGACATCGAACTGTTTGGACGAATCACGGGTATGAAGTCAACAAGTTTAGTCTCGGTGACGATTTGAACTTTAGGGCCGGATCATGCTCAGAGTTGGCTTCTTCAATGGAGTCATGTCCGCCGGATCAACATTATCCTTGTAGTATTTCAACTCTTCCGTGGCACAAACCGACTCAGATAGGCCGCATCACCTTCTTCACACTCCAAAGCAATCTTGCGACTTCCATGAACAGTTATTGTTCCTTGTGACCCGCATCTTGAGCTGCAAATAAATATAACAGGGCCGTGCCATAAATTTGGCATAAGCCGGCCGCCCAAATAGGGCGTGATATGGGCTCCGGATCTTCACCACCTCAAAAGTCAATGTTTCTGACCTGGAATCATGATCGTCTCCAAAGGCCACTTCCAGAGCTATCTTGCCAACAGGATACGCTAACTTACCAGGTACCACACCATGGAATACCGTATTGGACGGTTTAAGATTCTTATCTATCAGCCCCATACGGCGAAAGGTCTCATAGTATAGGATATTAATACTGCTCCCTCCATCCATGAGGACCTTGGTGAATTTATAGCCTACCACCTGAGGTGCCACCACCAACGCTAGCTGACCCGGATTGTCAACCCGGGGAGGGTGATCCTCTCTGCTCCATATGATTGGCTGTTCAGACCAGCGTAAATAACGAGGCACGACCGGTTCAACAGAATTTACCGCCTTTGAAGCTTCGGTCTCGCTTATCCAAGCTAGTGGTGAATACATGATATTGCCCGCTATTCAACTGCTTTGGATTGCTCGATAACCCGATCGCTGCTGCTGCTGGTTGTAACCACCTCGCTATTACGATTATTTTGATTGTTATGTCCACCGATCACCATTGAAGCTGAACCGAATTTCCTCCACTGTGGCCCGGCCCATGGAATCCGGATCCTGAGCCACCACCTGACCCGTGATCATATCGGAAAGCATTACAATTCTTGAACTCCTGCATAATGTAACAATCCTTCCAAAGGTGGTTGGCTGGCATCTCCTTCGTCCCGTGCTTTGGACAGGGCTGGTTTAACAGATAGGTCAGGCGGTCCGGGTTGGGACTTGGAGCTCCACCACAATTCGGCGGTTTACCCTTTCGTCGCTGGCCCTTGTCCTGCGCGGTAGTATTAGCCACGAAGTCCACGCTGCTATCCGCTTTACGTTTGCCTCCGTTTCCATGACCTGCCATGTTGTGTTGCTGCGCTTTGGAGTTGCTGCTCTTCTTTCCCTTCCCTGTCTTGTCATCATCAGACTCGGGATCCTTGGTACTATCAGAATCAGCATACTTCACTAACGCAGTCATGAGGGTCCCCATATCGTTACAATGGTGCTTCATCCTTCCCAATTTCAACTTCAGAGGCTTAAACCGGCAGTTGCTTTCCAAGGTTATAACCGCGGAATCGGCGTTGATACGGTCTGATGAGTGCAAGATTTCCGAGACTCGGCGCACCCAGCGGGTTGTGGACTCTCCTTCCTCCTGGACACAGGCCGCTAAGTCCACTATCGACATGGGCTGCTTACATGTGTCCTTGAAATTCTGGATAAACCGGGCTCGCAACTGGGCCCATGAACTGATAGAATTGGCCGGTAAGCTCTTTAACCAAATACGGGCTGTCCCTTCAAGCATCATGGTGAAATACTTCGCACACGCCACCTCATCTACATCGAGCATCTCCATGGCCATCTCATAGCTCACCACCCATGTTTCTGGAGACAAATCGGCAGTGTAATTTGGCGCCTTGCGCGCGCCCTTGAAATCCTTGGACAGGCGCACATTGCGTAAAGCGGGGACAAGGCAAGGCACTCCCAAAGAACTAGAAGTAACCCCTGGCTCGACCGAGGTGGTTGGACGAACCGGCGTAAGCTGACGAGCCTCATCATCAGGCCGCTTAACTCGCCTCCTGCGCGCCCGGGCCCGGTCCACCACTTCCTGAGCATCACCTGCCGGGTTATTGCCCCGGGGCGCTTCACGGTTCCGTGCATTACTTGATACGGCCGGTTCATCCATACGTCTGCTGTAGCTCCGGCTTGGACGGGGGGTGGTGTGAATTCGGTCACGGCTATATGAATATGCTTCCTGTTGAATCAAGGCTATCCGAAGAAGCTCCTTAACCCGGCGCGTCTCCACCGCCTGCGGAGAATCACCTTCAATTGGGATGGCCTCCAGCCGTGAAGCGGCGGCGACAAGATTGTCCATTGGATTGGAATAATGACCCGGAGGTGTCGGGACAGGCTGAGGCACAACATTGTTCTGTCGGGGCGGCTCTATCAGGCGAGGCTGAACCGGCGCGCCTGGCCCAGGTGCCTCCGCCCGATTCATCCCCGGCGGGTTACTAGTTCCTGCTCCTGGGGTGTTAAAGAGATTTCTGGCATCGAAAACCGGAGGCAAGCGAGACCGCTGCTTCCTTTTCAGGACTTCATGCGACGCGGTCTGATCCAGCATAAGCCTATAGGCCTGCGCATCCAAAGCGGCCCGCTCTGCGACCATCCTGTTGTTCTCGGCTGCTAGGTCGGCCTTGGCTCGAGTGATCTGTTCCTCACCTTTGCAACTTCCGCGCTAGGGCGCCCCGATCCGCCGGGTTAGCCTCCGCCATAAGCACAACCAACGCATCAAACAGATCAGATAAAACTTGAGCCGACGGGTGCACAGGGCCTCCTGCCCTGGCCGCCGCCGCCGCCGCTAACCCGGAGATCATTGTTGCTGCGGTCGAAGATTGGATCACCGCCTGTGTATCGGCCATGAATATCCCAACCCGGTTGGGCAGATCAGAGGGGTCCGGAATACTGTCGCCATCGGAACAGCCCCCAATCCGGCCGTCTTGTAGCTGATACAATGATTCGGTTTCTCCGGTTGAGGACTCGTCGCCGGAATAAGCGACGGTCTCGCTACCAGGTTCTGATCCATCCTCATATTATCCTCCGTGGATGACTCCATGAAGGCACGCTTCACGACCGGTTTAACCTGGGCAGACCGCGCACGCTGAGCCGTTTCGATGAGGTCGGTGCAGATGTCCTGCTCAGGGCCCGGTTCACCGATCTTGCCGATGAAGACGTGTATGCCACCAAAGGGGACCCGGTACCCGTACTCAATCAAGTCGGCCTCGGGGCCCCATCCTGCATCGTCGATGTAGAGCTTGCCGCAACGACTCTTGGTCATCCGACCCACAGCGTAGCCCTTGAGTCCTTCGAAGTTGCCCTCCAAGAACTTGAAACCATCGTGCGATAGCCCCACGGTGGGCGCCAACTGTCGTGGTTTTGTCACAGCAGATGTCCTCATGAAAGGACTTAGTCGTGGAGCCATCGCTACGGGTTAGCTTGAAGGGGTTAAAGCGGACACAAGGACGCAAGAGAGTTTATACTAGTCCGGCCCCTTCGATGAAGGTAAAAGCCTACGTCTAGTTGTGATGGAATTGATGGGATTTCGATGACTAGGGAGCAAACAAGCTTCGCC
Source organism: Aegilops longissima (assembly GCA_021605205.1). Classification (NCBI taxonomy): domain Eukaryota; kingdom Viridiplantae; phylum Streptophyta; class Magnoliopsida; order Poales; family Poaceae; genus Aegilops; species Aegilops longissima. The sequence goes on from CM038678.1 coordinate 448,873,715, forward strand.
TAAGTCTCGAGTTGTTGTCTGTTGTCCTTGAACCGCCGCCGGGTCGTCCCCTTATATACATGGGTGGCGCCCATCGGTTCACAGAGTCCCGACGCCGGTTCATAGATGTATCCGGTTCGGTCTCTACTATCCCTAACTTACAATACAAGTTACATACTGACGCCGGTTTATGGCTACAGGCCTTGAACCGGCTATGGGCCTTGAGCCCTCATCTACCTACTTGGGCTTTAACACAATCAACTACTGACGAAGTTAACCCGGCCTATCCTGGCCGGTTTACACCCAGTAGTAATATCCCCAAAAGTGTCCCTAGTGAGCCTCTACTAGACTAGCTCGTTGATCAAAGATGGTTAAGGTTTCCTAACCATTGACATGAGTTGTCATTTGATAATGGGATCACATCATTGGAAGAATGATGTGATGGACAAGACCCATCCGTTCGCCTAGCATTATGATCGTTCAGTTTTATTGCTATTGCATTTTTCATGTCAAATACATATTCCTTCGACCATGAGATTATGCAACTCCGGGATACCGGAGGAATGCCTTTTGTGCTATCAAACATCACAACATAATTGGGTGATCATAAAGATGCTCTACAGGTATCTCCGAAGGTGTTTGTTGGGTTGGCATAGATCGAGATTAGGATTTGTCACTCAGAGTATCAGAGAGGTATCTCAGGGCCCTCTCGGTAATACACATCATAAAGCTTGCAAGAAAATGACTAATGAGTTGGTCACGAGGTGATGTATTACGGAACAAGTAAAGAGACTTGCTAGTAACAATATTGAACTAGGTATGAAGATATCGACGATCGTATCTCGGGCAAGTAACATACAGATGGACAAAGGGAATAAAGTATTTTGTCATAACAGTCTGACCGATAAAGATCTTCGTAGAATATGTAGGAGCCAATATGAGCATCCAGGTTCCGCTATTGGTTATTGACCGGATAGGTGTCTCGGTCATGTCTACATAGTTCTCGAACCCATAGGGTCCGCACGCTTAACGTTCGATGACGATATTGTATTATATGAGTTATGTGATTTGGTAACCGAATGTTGTTCGGAGTCCCGGATGAGATCACGGACATGACGAGGAGTCTCTAAATGGTCGAGAAGTAAAGATTGATATATAGGACGATAGTATTCGGACACCGGAAGTGTTCCGGAATGTATCAGGTATTTATCGGAGTACCGGGGGGTTTACCAGAACCCCCAGGGGGAATATATGGGCCATATGGGCCATGAGAGGGGAGCACACCATCCCACAAGGGGTGGTGTGCCCCCTATGGCAGGTGGCCAAATAGGAGAAGGAGAAGAGGGGGTTCGACACCCCCTTCCTTCTCTTCTTCCCCCTTCCTTTCTTCTCCGGTGGAAATAGGAAGGCGCCACTTGGGGAAACCCCAAGTAGGATTCAGATCCTACTTGGGCGCCCTAGCAGCCCTCCTCCCTCCCACCTATATATATATATATATATATATATATATATATATATATATATATATATATATATATATATATATATATATATATATATATATATATATATATATATATATATGGGGGGGCACCTAGAAGACACAACATCAATTGTTAGCCGTGTGCGGCGCCCCCCTCCACAGTTTACAACCCCAGTCATATTTTCGCGGTGCTTAGGCGAAGCCCTACGAGAATCACTATACCATCACCGTCACCACGCCGTCATGCTGACAAAACTCATCTACTACCTCGACACCTTGCTGGATCACGAAGACGAGGGACGTCACCGAGCTGAACTTGTGCAGAACTCGAAGGTGCCATACGTTTGGTACTCAGTCGGTGGAGCGCGAAGAAAGTTCGACTACATCAACCGCATTGTGAAATGCTTCCGCTTACGGTCTACGAGGGTACGTAGACACACTCCCCCCTTCGTTGCTATGCATCTCCATGGATAGATCATTGCGTGTACGTAGCAATTTTTTTTCCATGCAACGATTCCCAACAGTGGAATCATGAGCCAGGTCTATGCGTAGATGATATGCACGAGTAGAACACAAAGTGTTGTGGGCGGTGATAGTCATACTGCTTACCACCAACGTCTTATTTTGATTCGGCGTTATTGTGGGATGAAGCGGCCCGGACCAACCTTACATGTCCACGCACATGAGACCGGTTCCACCGACAGACATGCAACTAATTTGCATAAAGGTGGCTGGCGGGTATCTGTTTGTCCTACTTTAGTTGAATCGAATTTGACTACGGCCGATCCTTGAAGAAGGTTAAAATGGCAAACTTGACGAAAGACTGCTGTGGTTTGATACGTAGGTAAGAATGGTTCTTGCTAGAAGCCCGTAGCAGCCACGTAAAACTTGCAACAAGAAAGTAGTGGACGTCTAACTTGTTTTTGCAGGGCATGTTGTGATTTGATGTGGTCAAGACATGATGTGATATACGTTATTGTTGGGGAACGTAGCATGTAATTTCAAAAATAACCTACGCTCACGCAAGATCTATCTAGGAGATGCATAGCAACGAGAGGGGGAGAGTGTGTCCATGTACCCTCATAGACCGAAAGCGGAAGCGTTTGACAACGTGGTTGATGTAGTCGAACTTCTTATCGTTCCGAACGATCAAACACCAAACGTATGGCACCTCTGAGTTCTGCACACGTTTTGCTTGATGACGTCCCTCGAACTCTTGATCCAGCAAAGTGTCAAGGGAGAGTTTCGTCAGCACAATGCAATGTGATGGTGGTAAAGTGATTCATGCAGCGCTTCACCTAAGCACTACGACAATATGGCCGGAGGTGTAAACTGTGGAGGGGGGCCCCGCACACGACTAACATATGTTTGTGTGTCCTTTAGGCACCCCCTCCTGTCGGTGTCAAAACTGGCGGATCTCGGGTAGGGGGTCCCGAACTGTGCGTCTAGGCGGATGGTAACATGAGACAAGGGACACGATGTTTTTACCCAGGTTCGGGCCCTCTCGATGGAGGTAAAACCCTACTCCTGCTTGATTAATATTGATGATATGAGTAGTACAAGAGTAGATCTACCACGAGATCAGAGAGGCTAAAACCTAGAAGCTAGCCTATGGTATGATTGTTGTTCGTCCTACGGACTAAAACCCTCCGGTTTATATAGGCACCGAATAGAGTCAGGGTTACACATAGTTGGTTACAATGGTAGGAGATCTACATATCCGTATCGCCAAGCTTGCCTTGCACGCCAAGGAAAGTCCCATCCGGACACGGGACGAAGTCTTTAATCTTGTATCTTCATAGTCCAGGAGTCCGGCCATCCGGACACCCCCTAATCCGGGACTCCCTCAGTGGCCCCCGAACCAGGCTTCAATGATAACAAGTCCGGCGCGTAGATTGTCTTCGGCATTGCAAGGCGGGCTCTTCTCCAAATCCTGTGTCCCTGTTTGAATAGTGTCCGGCTTCTTGTAAACATCGCGCTCCTTGGCTTCCACGCCCAATAATGGCCATCTTCCACATGTTGAATGAATGCGAAAAGCCAGGGTATTTTTACATTTATCTCCCTAGCTGCGCAAATGAGCTGCCTATATAAGAGACGAGGATCTAGATCCACATCACACCACCTTCCCTTCGCGAGCTTTCATCAGAGCGCACCTGGCAGAAACCCATTCCATCATGGACAGTCGACGCGGCTCCTCCTCTTGTCCTCCTAGTCCTCAGCCCGGAGATTGGGAGAGATGCCCCGTCCCGCACAACGAGTTAGTGACGCTCGAAACCAAGGGGTTTCTTCTGCCAGCCTTCATGGTTCCGGTTCGAGCCGGACTCGCCACTTATAAGGGCGGAAAACAAGCGGAGAGCGTCCCCAGTCCCTCCCGAGGAGAGCGGGTATGCCTTGTCCCCTATTTGATAAGAGGGCTCGGATTTCCAATTCATCCGTTTCTCCGGGGGCTCGGAGTTCTATGGCCTCCAGTTGCACAACCCACGCCGCCTCCATTCTACGCATATTGCGGGCTTCGTTGGCCCTTTGCGAGCTGTTTTGGGCATCGAGGCTCATTTCGCGCTGTTGAAGAGGTTGTTCTGCCTCGCACCCGTTCTCGGGAGGGGTCGATATATCAAGTGGGCGGAGCCGAACTATGGCGCATCGCGGGACCGAATATCTATCGGAACCCCAAAGAAGGCGTCCAAGACTGGGCTCGGAATGGTTTTATATAGAAGACGCCCCTTGCGGACCTGTTCGGATCGGCCTCCGGAGTTCAGTAATGCTCCTTTGAAGAAACGCCTAAGCTGGCGTCCATGGAGGCCCCAGAGGGAGAATGACAGGGACGTCCTTTACCTGATGAGCCAAATAAGGTTGTTGGCTCACTCTGGACTGACCATGACCGGAGTCATGGTCATATGCATCATGCGGGGGGTGCAGCCGCTTCAATACAGAGGCCACCGCATGTGGGATTTCAATGGGGAAGATGACGCCACCCGCTGCGGCCATAAGGGGCCGGGACCGGTCGCTGTTCTGACGGAGGCCTTGTCCGCATTATACAAGGGAGAAGAGGAGGATTTCCTCCGCGCCAATCCTGTATGGATTTTCTATGTACGATCCTCCAAGCTGGGTAAGTGGACACTTCTTTATGCCCATCCGTTCCATATTCCCATAGTTAAGTACCTTATCTTGTGATTTTGACGCAGGAATTGCGCCGGGCCGTAAAGGATATAAACAACCCACCTCCACAACCTGAGGATCCGGAACGGTCCCTCGATCCGGCCTACCAAGAGGATCCGGACATATCTGTGGAGCTGATTGATGGGGTATTTTACCAACTGAGCATCGATAATGCCTTGGTTGCCATTACGGCCGATTACCCCGGAATATTTCCAGCCTCATAGGTAACTGAGACCGAAGTCCCAATACCTTAGAAATGATCCCTCCGTGCTTATCTTTGACCACCGCATATCAATGGCGTCCTGCAGGGGGAGCCCTTGGGGCAGAAGGCCGAGCCTATGGTGGCTAGCCAACAAGGGGCAGCACAGCCCAGCAGGCTAAAAAGAAGTGTGGTCCAGACTGAAGCGCCGGCGCAACGGTATGGCCTGTCGCCTTATTCCCAGGTTTTATTCCGGAAGGCATGCTAACCCTCGCGCTCTTTTCAGGAAAAAGAGCGCTCGCCGGACTATATCCGGAGAGGTTGCCAATCGAGCCTCCACCAGCCAGGCTTCAAAGCCAGGTCCAGAAGCGGAGGCGAACACAAAGCGTGCGTCGGACGCTCCTCCGACAGAGGATGTCGACGGGCTATCTGCCACCAATTCCGAGGTGGAAAGTGCCATGAATCACAGGCGTCGCCGGACTGTTCTTCGTGACGCATGTTTCTCCCAAGAGCCATTGGATGCCTTCAATTCGGGAGACGCGCACCTCCGTGCTGCTCAAAATGGTCTAGCCAGAGCCACAGAGCAGTATGTGAAAGACATAAGGGTAAGAAAATTTGATGGTTATATATATCAGTAGCCCCCGAGACTTAAAATAGTTAGAATAACTGATTTAAGGATCATTTATTGTGCAGGATCTTACATAAAAGAATACCCAATTGTCCCAGGAGCTTGAAGAGTGCAAAGCCCAACTTGAGGCCGCACAAGCCGCGATAGGGGAAGCCAAGGAGACCCCCTCTGGTAACATACGCTTTTAAAAAATAAGTATGTTATGAAGTGCGGCGTGTGTATAGTTCTGACAATGACATTGCAGATGGCACAGGGGTAGATCCGGACAAACAATAGCTCTTGCACCGGTTAAAGGCCGACGAGAACGTGCTTACGAGGGTGAGGCAGGAGAAAAATAATCTCCAAGATGCCAACACCCAGCTGGGTGAGGAGCTAAAGGATGTTCGTGCCCAGCTGTATGACTCCGTTAAGGAGAATCGGCGGCTTCGACGCGGCATTTTTAGTAACTGCTTAAACGAACTTTGAAAAAGAGTTCGGCGAGGAAGTCAACTAACGAGTTATGTCTCAGAGGTATGCTCACAGGCCGTCCTGCAGAGGAAATGCCCGGTTCTACGGGTGACCTTCTTCCCGAAGTTTACAACTGCATTAACGCGTTCGCGGTGATGAAAGTCGTCGCCTGTGCCTTGTGGCCATCTCTGCCTCCTGCCTCAAGGCCTTGGGAGCTTGCAGAGAGGCTCCAGGAGCGCGGCAGCGCTTCCTGTTATGGAAGATATCGGCTGCCGTCACAAGGCGCCAGGAGGCTGGGCCATGGTGAAGACGCTGTACACAGGTTGACCCAAACCACATGGCGAGGTCGGACCTGTGGGGCCAGATGGGAAGGAGATCCCTGTGAGCTTAGTGTACGGCCAGGTGGAATTGGCCGCAAAGTATTCCCAACAGGACTGTAAACTAGATAGCCTGTTAGATGGTATTGAAGAGGAATACAATCAGTCAAATTGACTATGTAATTTAAATTGACATGTAAAATGCCTTCTAGCCGGATTGTAGATCGCTTGTCTTAGCGGACCTTTTCGCTTCACCTCGGGACCCGATAGTGCAGAGTGTGTCCGAATACCCTCGCGGTTATGTAAAAACCGGGGCATGCGTGGAGACCAAAGCGAGGGGTCATTAGTGCTTTACCGCACAAGTGCCCAACTAGTTATGTTATATTACATGGTTAGTAAGAAACATCTTCCAGGAGAATAGTTCCGTTAGGGGTTCCTTTCCTCGGGTGGCATGCCCTAAAGTGCATGTCCGGACCTTGAAAAAGCAGAAAAACATCTGGGGGCAGATAAATAAATAGGTAAGAAATCTTCTTTTAGTTCACCGACCGAATATTCTCTTAAGAACGCTAGCTTTCGGCTTCACCCAGTCCGAGGTACACATCCGGTTGACCCGGCAATAACAATCGCAGAGGTGCTCCCTTTACCACCTAGCCGAACAATCGGGAACGTAGGGGTAAGCACAGGAGCCAGGCAACCCAGCTTGGCCAAAACTTAAGTCATATCGATGCATATAATGGCGAGTAAAAGGTACATGTAGAAGTGTGACACATGTATTGGGCATGAAGCCCTTATAATTAAGCTTCTGTGAAAGAAGCCCCCAGGTACAATGAGCGCGGATAGCGCGTCAAGGGTGTGCGAACAATGTGCTAACGAGCCTGCCAAGGCTTGAATGAAAAAAGGAGGGAGAAGGAGAAAAATAGAAGACAACTAAAATGTAAAATATGGACAGAGGAAGGAGACGAACTCAGAATCCGGCGCTAGGCGTAGAATCTTCGGAGACGTGCTGCGTTCCATGGGTTCGGCTCGAGTCGGTTATCCGATGCATCTCGCAGACGGTACGCTCCGCCGGTCAGGACTTGGTCGATGATAAAGGGACCTTCCCATTTGGGCTTTAGTTTGTCCTTTTCTTGTCCGCAGCGAGAACTAGCTCGCCAACATTGTAAGTTTTGGCCCGTGCTTCTCGCTTTGATATCTTCGAGCCTGATGTTGATAGAATGCGAACGGGCTTTTGCTACGTCATGCTCCTCCTCCAAGGCGCCCAACTGTCCCGCCGATCGAGCTCGGCTTCTCTTTCTTCGTATATGCGCACGCGAGGTGAGTCATGAATTATGTCGCAGGCAGAACTGCCTCGCGCCAGATACCATAAAGGATGGTGTGAATCCGTTCATGTGATTCGGAGTGGTCCGCAGCCCCCAGAGTACGGAGTCGAGCTCCTCTACCCAGTGCGTGTTAGATTCCTTGAGGGACCGCACTAATTTGGGTTTGATGCCCCTCATAATTAAACCATTTGCTCGCTCAACTTGACCGTTAGTTTGAGGGTGATAGACTGAGGCGCAGTCGAGCTTAATGCCCATGTTTTTGCACCAGGGTTTGACCTCGTCGGCCGTAAAGTTCGTGCCGTTATCAGTGATGATGCTATGGGGGACACCGCAACGGTGTACGACCCCTGATATGAAGTCTATCGCCGGTCCGGATTTGGCCGTCTTGACAGGCTTGGCCTCTATCCATTTGGTGAATTTATCCACCATGACCAGTAGGTATTTTTCCTTGTGGGTTCCCCCTTTAAGGGGTCCGACCATGTCAAGCCCCTGCATGAAGGGCCAGGTGATGGGTATAGTTTTGAGGGCGGTGGGTGGCATGTGGCTCTGATTAGCAAAGAGCTGGCATCCGACGCATCGTTGGACTAAGTCCTGAGCATCTGCCCGGGCCGTCGGCCAATAAAATCCTTTACGGAAGGCCTTGCCTACAAGGGCCCGGGCTGCGGCATGGTGCCCGCCGAGTCCGGCATGTATTTCAGCCAAAAGATTCCGCCCTTCTTCTTCGGAGATACACCTTTGAAGGACTCCGGTTGTGCTTTTCTTATAAAGCTCTCCCTCATGGACTTTGTAGGCTTTAGATCGCCGCACTATGCAGCGGGCCTCGTTTTTGGTCCTCGGTGAGTTCCTGTCTGGTTAGGTAGGCTAAGAATGGTTCTGTCCACGGGCAATGGCTGCCATTATTACGTAAATGAGGATGTTATTCGGTGGTAGAACCACCACTGTGTCGTAACGTTCAGGTGGGGCAAGGCGGTTGGGTCTGGATTGTTATTTTCGGACTCTCCCTTCCATAATACGGATGGCTTGAACAACCTCTCTAGGAAGATATTGGGGGGGGGGGGGGGACAGCATCGCGCTTTGCGCCAATGCGTGCCAACACGTCTGCTGCCTGGTTGTTGTCCCGGGCTATATGGTGAAATTCGAGCCCCTCAAACCGAGGTGACATTTTTAGGATTGCATTGCGATAGGCTGCCATTTTTGGATCCTTGGCATCAAAGTCTCCATTTATTTGTGATATCGCGAGGTTGAATCACGTGCACCTCTAGGCGTTGAATGCCCATGGAGACCGCCATCCGGAGACCATGTAGAAGGGCCTCAGATTCGCTGCGTTTTTGGAGTCCGAGATACATTATCTGGAGTACATATTGAACTGTATCTCCGGTTGGGGACGTCAGAACGACGCCAGCCCCCAGGCCAGCCAACATTTTGGAGCCATCGAAGTGCATTGTCCAGTTGGAATATGCGCCGCACTCTTTTAGGGAGTTCGGCTTCGTCCATTCGGCACGGTTGGCCAAAAATTGCGACTTAATAGCTCTCGTGGCTTATAGGTTATGTCAAACGGAGGAGCTCAATGGCCCATTTGGCAATCCGCCCATTGCGTCGCGGTTGTTTATAATGTCATTAAGGGTACTTCGAGGCTACCGTTATTGAACACTCTTGAAAGTAGTGTCGCAGCTTCCGGATGCTATAAACACCGCAGACGCTATCTTTTGATAATGTGGGTACCGTGACTTGCATGGAGTTAGGACGGTGGACACGTAGTAAACTGGTTTTGAAGAGGGAACTTGTGTCCGTCCGCTTCGCTCGACAACGAGCACCGCGCTTACAACTTGATGAGTTGCCGTGATGTATAATAGCATTGGTTCGCCCATGTTGGGCGCGGCCAGGACTGGGTTTGTTGCCAATATGGCTTTTATTTCTTCGAGTCCGGCCGTATGCATCCGCCCACTCAAGTGTTGGTGCGTCGGAGGAGGCGATAAAGGGTATTGCCTTTTCTCCCAACGCGAGATAAAAGGCTTAGAGCCGCCACACATCCAAATAATTTTGTATTTGTTTGAGGTCTTTTGGGATATCCAATTGTGACAGAGCTCGGATCTTGGCTGGGGTTGCTTCAATTCCTCTACGGATACAATGAAGCCCAAGAGCTTTCCGTCTGATGCCAAAACGCACTTTTCCGGGTTGAGCTTAATGTCATATGTTCGGAGATTATCGAATGTGAGCCTCAAGTCGTCTACTACAGTTTCGACGTGCTTGCTTTTGACGACCACATCGTCTACGTATGCCTCCACTGTTTTGCCGATCTGTTTTGCCAGACATGTCTGAATCATGCACTGATATGTTGCACCGACATTTTTGAACCCGAAGGGCATTGTGTTGAAGCAGAATGGGCCGTATGGAGTGATGAATGCCGTTGCGGCTTGGTTAGGCTCTGCCATCTTAATTTGGTGGTAGCCGGAGTATGCGTCGAGGAAACACAATGAATCGTGTCCTGCGGTAGCATCGATGATTTGATCGATGCAGGGGAGGGGGAAGGGATCCTTTGGGCAAGCCTTGTTGAGGTCCTTGAAATCGACGCATAGGCGCCAGGATTTGTCCTTGTTTGGTACCATCACCATGTTTGCTAGCCAGTCCGGATGTTTTATATCTCTGATGAATCCGGCCTCCAATAGTTTGGCTAGCTCCTCTCCCATGGCATGTCTCTTTGGTTCGAAGAAGTGCCGAAGAGCCTGTTTGACTGGCTTGAATCCTTTTAGGATGTTTAGGCTGTGCTCGGCCAGCCGGCGTGGGATTCCTGGCATGTCCGAAGGGTGCCAGGCAAAAATGTCCCAATTTTCGCGTAGGAATTCTCTTAGTGCGGCATCTACATCAGGATTTAATTGTGCCCCGATGGAGGCCGTTTTGGTAGGGTCCGTTGGATGGACTTGGAATTTGACTATTTCGTCCGCTGGTTTGAAGGAAGTGGATTTGGATCTCTTATCGAGTATCACATCATCCCTATTTACCGTGGAGCGCAGCGCAGTGAGTTCCTCAGCCGATAGGGCTTCGGATAGTGCCTCGAGGGCCAGTGCGGCTGTCTTATTTTCGGCGCGGAGTGCTATGTCCAGGTTACTAGCAAGAGTAATGATTCTGTTGGGCCCGGGCATTTTGAGCTTCATGTACCCATAATGGGGTATAGCTTGAAAAATTGTGAATGCCTCTCGCCCTAATAGAGCGTGGTATCCGCTGCTGAACGGGGCCACTTTGAATGTGACTTCCTCGACCTGTAATTATCCGGGCGTTGAACAGCACATCCAAAGTGTGATTTTTTCTGACAAATGTGCTTCCCGATCGGGATTATTCCTCTAAAGGTTGTGCTGCTTCGCTCAATGCGGCTCCAGTCTATCTCCATTTTTCGGAGGGTTTCCTCATAGATGAGGTTCAATCTGCTGCCACCGTCCATGAGTACCTTGGTAAGGTGAAAGCCGTCCACTATCGGACTGAGGACCAATGCGGCTGGTGCTCGCGCTGTTCGGAATTTAGGTTCGTCACTGGCATTAAAGGTAATAGCCATGTCACTCCATGGGTTTATTGTTGCTACTTGGTAGACTTCGGCGAGGCTGCGGAGTGTTCGTTTCCGCATATTATTTGATGCGAAAGTCTCGAAGACTGTTAATACCGTACTGGTATCCTTGGGTTGGTGCTCTAGAGCTAGAAGCTCTTCGCCACTTTTGGCCACCTGCCGTAGTATCCAACATGCTCTAAGGCCATGAGTTGGAGTGGCGCCCTCTGTATTATGAATTTTATAGGGTCCATTGAGCCATCCCTCCAGTACGGTTCCATGCCCTATAGAGGGTTTTTGCTTTTTGGTATTTAACCCAGGTGCCTGGCGATGATGCACCCTTTTATTTCGGACCGGGGTTGTATTCAAGGCCGGATTGTCCCAAAATCTTGATTCGGTTTTCCGGACACTTTCCATCGCACAGTACTTTCATACTATGGTCGCCAAGTCGGCAAAGTGTGTAATGCACGGCGACTTATAGCGTTTAGGATCCCGTTGTCCGTGCAATTGTTGCTGAATAATGAGATTGCGTCCTCTTCGCGGCAGTCCTTTATCCTGTCCATAACCAGGAGGAATCTGGCCTAGTAATGGTGTACTATTTCTGCGGGCTCTTGCCGAATTTGAGATAGGTCGCTTATGTTTGGGTGGGCGGTGGAATTAAATCCGAACTGCGCCCAATCTGAAACTTAAGGGCGAGGAGCTCAACTTGGAAGCTTGGATTCTGGGTGTTGTCCAATGAATCTAGCCGTTGCTCGACTTTAGGTTCAAGGCCTGAGTGACGTCCTCCCCTCCGCGGGAATCCGGCATGGAGGGATTGGGAATCCGGTCGTGGCTAGTCCTTAAGATAGAAGAAGGGTCGCCGTATTGTTCCTCCACCACAACAACGTGGTAGGTAACCTGGGGAGAGTTAATCTCTCTCAGATCGGGTTTAAGCCCAATCTGATCATAGTCTGTAGCGACTCCCAGGGCTGTGATGCGATCCAAGAGCTCGTTTAAGGAAGAGAGATCCATCGGATCTAACTGCCCGGCGAGCTCCGAGTTAACGTGAAGATTGCTTTTGATGACCCGAGAAGTCATCGTTGGCGCGGCGGCCGAACAGGCGGTCATAAGAAAACCGCCTAGCCAGAGAGTTTGGCCGACAGCCAAAGCTTCTTTAGCAACAGTCCCGTCTTTAAAGACGGGATGAGGCATCCTTCCTGACGGCGACGACACAGAGGAACTCTTAATGAAAGCACCAATGTTGGTGTCAAAACCCGCGGATCTCGGTAGGGGGTCCCGAACTGTGCGTCTAGGCGGATGGTAACAGAGACAAGGGACACGATGTTTTACCTGTGTTCGGGCCCTCTCGATGGAGGTAAAACCCTACTCCTGCTTGATTAATATTGATGATATGGGCAGTACAAGAGTAGATCTACCACGAGATCAGAGAGGCTAAATCCTAGAAGCTAGCCTATGGTATGATTGTTGTTCGTCCTACGGACTAAAACCCTCCGGTTTATATAGGCACCAAATAGAGTCAGGGTTACACAGAGTTGGTTACAATGGTAGGAGATCTGCATATCCGTATCGCCAAGCTTTCCTTCCACGCCAAGGAAAGTCCCATCCGGACACGGGATGAAGTCTTCAATCTTGTATCTTCATAGTCCAGGAGTCCGGCCAAAGGTCATAGTCCGGCCATCCGGACACCCCCTAATCCGGGACTCCCTCACCTCCCCACATGTATATAGGTTGGAGGGGGAAGAGGCAGCCAGGGGGGAGCCCAAGTAGGCTGAATTCTACTTGGGGTGCCACCCCAATTCGCCCCCTCCCCCTTCCTTGTTTTGGCACTAGGAGAAGGAAGGAGGAGGTGGCGCGCCCCCCCCCCCCCTTCGTTTCTTCCTTGAGAAGGGGAAGGAAAGAGGGGCTAGCCCTCCTCTCTTGCCTTCCCTAGGGCTGGCCGGCCTCATGGAGGGGCGCACCAGCCCCCTGTGGGCCGGTCTGTCCCTCCCTAGGCCCATTAAGCCCATATAGCTTGCCGGGGGTTGCCCGGAACCCCTTCCGTGACCCGACACGCATTCTGTACCTTCAAACACTTGGTGTCCAAATACTATCGTCCTATATATGAATCTTTACCTCTCAACCATTTCAAGACTCCTCGTCATGTCTGTGATCTCATCCGGGACTCCGAACAACATTCGTTTACCAAATTACATAACTCATATAATACAAAATCGTCATCGAACGTTAAGCGTGCGGACCCTACGGGTTCGAGAACTATGTAAACATGACCGAGACACCTCTCCGGTCAATAACCAACAGAGGAACCTGGATGCTCATATTGGTTCCGACATATTCTATGAAGATCTTTTGTCGGTCATATGACAAGGACAACATACGTAATTCCCTTTGTCATCGGTATGTTACTTGCCCGAGATTCAATCGTCGGTATCTTCATACCTAGTTCAATCTAGTTACCGGAAAGTCTCTTTACTCGTTCCTTAATGCATCATCACGAAACTAACTCATTAGTCACATTGCTTGCAAGTCTTATCATGATGTGCATTACCGAGATGGCCCAGAGATACCTCTTCGATACTCGAAGTGACAAATCCTAATCTCGATCTATGCCAACCCAACAAATCCTTCCGAGATACCTGTAGAGCATCCTTATAATCACCTAGTTACGTTGTGACGTTTGATAGCACACAAGGTATTCCTCCGGTATCCGGGAGTTGCATAATCTCATAGTCAAAGGAATATGTATAAGTCATGAAGAAACCAATAGCAATAAAACTTAACGTTCATTATGCTAAGCTAACGGATGGGTTTTGTCCATCACATCATTCTCCTAATGATGTGATCCCGTTCATCAAATGACAACACATGTCTATGGTTAGGAAACTTAACCATCTTTGATTAACGAGCTAGTCTAGTAGAGTCTTACTAGGGACACGGTGTTTTGTCTATGTATCCACACATGTATCAAGTTTCTGGTTAATACAATTCTAGCATGAATAATAAACATTTAGCATGATATAAGGAAATATAAATAGCAACTTTCTTATTGCCTTTAGGGCATATTTCCTTCAGTCTCCCACTTGCACTAGAGGGAACAATCTAGTTCACATCGTCATGTGATTTAACACCAAGAGTTCACATCGCCATGTGACTAACACCCAAAGGGTTTACTAGAGTCAATAATCTAGTTCACATCGCTATGTGATTAACACCCAAAGAGTAGTAAGGTGTGATCATGTTTTCTTGTGAGAGAAGTTTAGTCAATGGGTCTGCCACTCAGAGCCATATGTATTTTGCAAATTTTCTATGTCTACAATGCTCTGCATTGAGATACTCTAGCTAATTGCTCCCACTTTCAATATGTATCCAGATTGAGACTCAGAATCATCCGGATCGGTGTAAAAGCTTGCATCGACGTAACTCTTTACGACGAACTCTTTATCACCTCCATCACTGAGAAATATTTCCTTAGTCCTCTTAGGTAACTAAGCATAACTTTGACCGCTGTCCAGTGATCCACTCCTGGATCACTACCGTACCCCCTTGCCAAACTCATGGCAAAGTACACAATAGGTCTGATTCACAGCATAACATGCTTTATAGAACCTATGGTTGAGGCATAGGGAATGACTTTCATTCTCTTTCTATTTTCTGTCGTGGTCGAGTTTTGAGTCTTACTCAACTTTACACCTTGCAATACAGGCAAGAACTCCTTCTTTGACTGTTCCAATTTGAACTACTTCAAAATCTTGTCAAGGTATGTACTCATTGAAAAATCTTATCCAGCGTCTTGGTCTATCTCTATAGATCTTGATGCCCAATATGTAAGCAGCTTCACCGATGTCTTTCTTCGAAAAACTCCTTTCAAACTCTCCTTTATGCTTTCAAAAAAATTCTACATCATTTCTGATCAACAATATGTCATTCAGATATACTTATCGGAAAGGCTGTAGTGCTCCCACTCACTTCCTTGTAAATACAGGCTTCACCGCAAGTTTGTATATGCTTTGATCAACTCATCAAAGCGTATATTCCAACTCCAAGATGCTTGCACCAGTCCATAGATGGATCGCTGGAGCTTGCACATTTTGTTAGCACCTTTAGAATTGACAAAACCTTCTGGTTGCATCATATACAACTCTTCTTTAATAAATCCATTAAGGAATGTAGTTTTGATATCCGTTTTCCAGATTTCATAAAATGCGGCAATTGCTAACATGATTCGGACAGACTTAAGCATCGATACAAGTGAGAGAAAAATCATTGTAGTCAACACCTTGAACTTGTTGAAAAACTTTTTGCGATAATTCGAGCTTTGTAGATAGTAACACTACCATCAGCGTCCGTCTTCGTCTTGAAGATCCATTTATTCTCAATGGCTTGCCGATCATCCGGCAAGTCGACCAAAGTCCACACTTTGTTCTTATATATGGATCCTATCTCAGATTTCATGGCCTCAAGCCATTTTGCGGAATTTGGGCTCATCATCTCTTCCTCATAGTTCGTAGGTTCGTCATGGTATAGTAACATGACTTCCAGAATAGGATTACCGCGCCACTCTGGTGCGAAACGTGCTCTGGTTAACCTACCAGGTTCGGTAGTAACTTGATCCGAAGTTTCATGATCATGATCATTATCTTCCTCACTAGTTAGTGTAGGCATCACAGGAACGGTTTTCTATGATGTGCCACTTTCCAATTTGAGAGAAGGTACCTCATCAAGTTCTACTTTCCTCCCACTCACTTCTTTCGAGAGAAACGCCTTCTCTAGAAATGATCCATTCTTAGCAGCAAAGATCTTGCCTTTGGATCTGTGATAGAAGGTGTTCCCAACAGTTTCTTTTGGGAATCCTATGAAGACACACTTCTCCGATTTGGGTTCGAATTTATCAGGCTGAAGCTTTTTCACATAAGCATCGCAAACCCAAACTTTAAGAAACGATAGCTTAGGTTTCTTGCCAAACCATAGTTCATACGGTGTCGTCTCAACGGATTTAGATGGTGCCCTATTTAACATGAATGCAACTGTCTCTAATGCATAACCCCAAAACAATAGTGGTAAATCGGTAAGAGACATCATAGATCGCACCATATCCAATAAAGTACGCTTACGACGTTCGGACACACCATTACGCTATGGTGTTCCAGGTGGCGTGAGTTGTGAAACTATTCCACATTGTTTTAAATGAAGGCCAAACTCGTAACTCAAATATTCGCCTCCGCGATCAGATTGTAGAAACTTTATTTTCTTGTTACGATGATTCTCCACTTCACTCTAAAATTCTTTGAACTTTTCAAATGAGTCATAATCAAGTGATTCCAAAAGTCCATTCGCATGGAGTTTCTTCATGCACTTTACACCAATATGACCTAAACGGCAGTGCCACAAATATGTTGGACTATCATTATCAACTTTGCATCTTTTGGCATCAATATTATGAATATGTGTATCACCACGATCGAGATTCAACAAACCATTCACATTGGGTGTATGACCATCGAAGGTTTTATTCATATAAATAGAACAACAATTATTCTCGGACTTAAATGAATAATCATATTGCAATAAACATGATCTAATCATATTGATGGTCAACGCAAACACCAAATAACATTTATTTAGGTTCAATTCAAATCCCGAAGTTTAGAGGGAGTGTGCGATGGTGATAGTATCAACCTTGGACTTATTTCTGACACACATCGTCACCTCGGCCTTAACTAGTCTGTGTTTATTTTACAACTCCTGTTGCGAGTTACTACTCTTAGCAATTGAACCAGTGTCAAATACCGAGGGGTTGCTATAAACACTAGTAAAGTACACATCAATAACATGTATATCAAATATACCTTTGTTCACTTTGCCATCCTTCTTATCCGCCAAGTATCTCAGGCAGTTCCACTTCCAGTGACCATTTCCCTTGCAGTAGAAGCACTCAGTTTCAGGCTTGGGTCTAGCTTTGGGCTTCTTCATGGGAGTGGCAACTTTCTTGCAATTATTTTTGAAGTTTCCCTTTCTTTCCCTTTCCCTTTTTCTTGAAACTAGTGGTCTTGTTAACCATCAACACTTGATACTATTTCTTGATTTCTACCTTTGATGATTTTAGCATCGCGAAGAGCTTGGGAATCGCTTTCGTCATTGCTTGCATATTATAGTTCATCACAAAGTTCTAGTAACTTGGTGATAGTGACTAGAGAACTATGTCAATCACTATATTATCTGGAAGATTAACTCCCACTTGATTCAAGCGATTGTAGTACCCAGACATTCTGAGCACATGCTCACTAGCTGAGCTATTCTCCTCCATCTTGTAGGCAAAGTACTTGTCAGAGGTCTCATACCTCTTAACACAAGCATGAGTCTGAAATATCATTTTCAGCTTCTTGGAACATCTCATATGCTCTGTGGCATTCAAAACGTTTTTGAAGTCCTGGTTCTAAGCCGTAAAGCATGGCGCACTAAACTATCAAGTAGTCGTCATATCGAGCTTGCAAAACGTTCATAGCGTCTGCATCTGCTCCTGCAATAGGTTTGTCACCTAGCGGTGCATCAAGGACATAATTCTTCTGTGCAACAACGAGGATAATCCTCAGATCACGGAGCCAGTCCGCATCATTGCTACTATCATCTTTCAACTTAGTTTTCTCTAGGAACATATCAAAAATATATAGGAGCTATATCGCGAGCTATTGATCTACACCATAGATATGCAAAACTATCAAGACTAAGTTCACGATAAATTAAGTTCAATTAATCAAATTACTTCAGAACTCTCAGTTAAATAGACATCCCTCAAGTCATCTAAGTGATACGTGATCCAAATCAACTAACCCATGTCCGATCATCACGTGAGATGCGGTAGTCATCAATGGTCAACATCTCTATGTTGATCATATCTACTATATGATTCACGTTCGACCTTTCGGTCTCCAGTGTTCTGAGGCCATGTCGGCTCGTCAAGTTTAACCCTGAGGCCATGTCTGTACATGCTAGGCTCGTCAAGTTTAACCCGAGTATTCCGCATGTGCAAAGCTGTCTTGCACCCATTGTATGTGAACGTAGAGTCTATCACACCCGAGCATCACGTGGTGTCTCAACACGACGAACTATCGCAACGGTGCATACTCAGGGAGAACACTTATACCTTGAAAGTTTAGTTAAGGGATCATTTATAATGCTACCGCCATACTAAACAAAATAAGATGCATAAAAGATAAACATCACATGCAATCAAAATATGTGACATGATATGGGCATCATCATCTTGTGCTTTTGATCTCCATCTCCGAAGGATCGTCATGATCTCCATCGTCACTGGCTCGACACCTTGATCTGCATCGTTGCATCATCCTCGTCTCGCCAACTATTGCTTCTACAACTATCGCTAACGCATAGTGATAAAGTAGCAATTACATGGCGTTTGCATTTCATACAATAAAGAGACAACCATAAGGCTCCTGCCGGTTGCCGATAACTTTTAAAAAACATGATCATCTCATACAATAACTGAAGGAAATATGCCTTAGAGGCAATAATAAAGTTGTTATTTATATTTCCTTATATCATGATAAATGTTTATTATTCATGCTAGAATTGTATTAACCGGAAACTTGATACATGTGTGGATACATTGACAAAACACCGTGTCCTTAGTAAGCCTCTACTAGACTAGCTCGTTAATCAAAGATGGCTAAGTTTCCTAACCATAGACATGTGTTGTCATTTGATGAACAAGATCAACTCATTAGGAGAATGATGTGATGGACAAGACCCATCCGTTAGCTTAGCATAATGATCGTTAAGTTTTATTATTCCTTTCTTCATGACTTATACGTATTCCTTTGACTATGAGATTATGCAACTTCTGTATACCGGAGGAATACCTTGTGCGATATCAAACGTCACAATGTAACTGGGTGATTATAAGGATGCTCTACAGGTATCTCCAAAGGTGTTTGTTGGGTTGGCATAGATCGAGATTAGGATTTGTCACTCCGAGTATCGGAGAGGTATCTTTGGGCCCTCTCGGTAATGCACATCATGATAATCCTTGCAAGCAATGTGACTAATGAGTTAGTTGCGGGATGATGCATTACGGAACGAGTAAAGAGACTTGCCGGTAACGAGATTGAACTAGGTACGAAGATACCGACGATCGAATATCGGGCAAGTAACATACCGATGACAAAGGGAATTACGTATGTTGTCATTGCGGTACGACCGATAAAAGATATTTGTAGAATATGTAGGAACCAATATGAGTATCCAGGTTCCGCTGTTGGTAATTGACCAGAGAGGTGTCTCGGTCATGTCTACATAGTTCTCGAACCCATAGGGTCCGCATGCTTAACGTTCGATGACGATTTTGTATTATATGAGTTATGTGATTTGGTGACCGAATGTTGTTCGGTGTCCCGGATGAGATCACGGACATGACGAGGAGTCTTGAAATGGCCGAGAGGTAAAGATTCATATATAGGACGGTAGTATTTGGACACCATAAGTGTTCCGGGGGTACCGGGTACGTATCGGGTCAACGGAAGGGGTTCCGGGCAACCCCCGGCAAGTTATATGGGCTTAATGGGCCTAGGGAGGGACAGACCAGCCCACAAGGGGCTGGTGCGCCCCTCCACCAGGCCGGCCAGCCCTAAGGAAGGCAAGGGAGGAGGGCTAGCCCCTCTTTCCTTCCCCTTCTCGAGGGAGAAAGGAGAGGGGGGGGGGGGGGCGACCTCCTCCTTCCTTCTCCTAGTGCCAAAACAAGGAAGGGGGAGGGGCCGAATTGGGTGGCACCCCAAGTAGGATTCGGCCTACTTGGGCGCCCCCCTGGCTGCCTCTTCCCCCCTCCAACCTATATATATGTGGGGAGGGGGCGCCTAGAGGACACACAAACATCTGTTAGCCGTGTGTGGCGCCCCCTCCACAGTTTACGCCTCCGTTCATATTGTCGTAGTGCTTAGGCGAAGCCCTGCGCGGATCACTTCACCATTACCGTCACCATGCTATCATGCTGAAAAAACTCTCCCCCGACACTTTTCCGGATCAAGAGTTTGAGGGACGTCATCGAGCTAAACGTGTGCAGGACTCGGAGGTGCCGTACGTACGGTGCTTGAACGGTCGGAACGAGAATAAGTTCGACTACATCAACCGCGTTGTCAAACGCTTCCGCTTTCAGTCTACGAGGGTACGTGGACACACTCTTCCCCCCTCGTTGCTATGCATCTCCTTGATAGATCTTGCGTGAGCATAGGATTTTTTTTGAAATTACATGCTACGTTCCCCAACAGTGGCATCCAAGCCAGGCCTATGCATAGATGATATGCGCGAGTAGAACATAAAGAGTTGTGGGCATTGATCATCATACTGCTTACCACCAATGTCTTATTTTGATTCGGCGGCATTGTTGGATGAAGCGGCCCGGACCAACCTTACATGACCACGTTCATGAGTGTTTCTCCAACTCTAGTTGAAACGAATTTGACTGCGGCCGATCATTGTTGAAGGTTAAAACAGCGAACTTGATAAATTACCATTGTGGTTTTGATGCATAGGTAAGAACGGTTCTTACTAGAAGCCTGTAGCAGCCACGTAAAACTTGCAACAACAAAGTAGAGGACGTCTAACTTGTTTTTGTAGGGCATGTTGTGATGTGATGTGGTCAAGACATGATGTGATATACGTTATTGTATGAGATGATCATGTTTTGTAAAAGTTATCTGCAACTGGCAGGAGCCTTATGGTTGTCGCTTTATTATATGAAATGCAAACTCCATGTAATTGCTTTACTTTATCACTATGCGTTAGCGATAGTTGTAGAAGAAATAGTTGGCGAGACGACAACAACGCGACGATGGAGATCAAGGTGTCAAGCCGGTGATAATGGAAATCATGACGGTGCTTTGGAGATGGAGATTGAAGGCACAAGATGATGATGGCCATATCATGTCCATATTTTGATTGCATGTGATGTTTATCTTTTATGCATCTTATTTTGCTTAGTACGGCGGTAGCATTATAAGATGATCCCTCACTAAAATTTCAAGGTATAAGTGTTCTCCCTGAGTATGCACCATTGCGACAGTTCTTCGTGCTGAGACACCACGTGATGATCGGGTGTGATACGCTCTACGTTCACATACAATGGGTGCAAGACAGTTTTGCACATGCGGAATACTCGGGTTAAGCTTGACAAGCCTAGCATGTACAGACATGGCCTCGGAACACTTGAAAGCACAAGTGCTCCCTGGGTGATTTTGGTAATTAATGTCAACATATCTCTTGTTGGACTAATACTTTTATCTAGTATATTTCAGACGAGTCCAACAGTGGAGTGGCGTGGACAAGAGGATGTGGAAACCCATCAAGATGCTAAGGACAGGAGATTGGGAAAAGCTCAGAAGCTCAAGACTCTACATTTTCATTTTTAGTGATCCAAGATCACATTGAGTCCATAGGAAAGCCAATACTATTAAAAGGGGATGAGGTGTTGCTTAATGGCTTGCTTGCTCAAAGTTCTGTAGCGACCAGACCCGAATGGATCAAGTCTCTGTGCTCAGTGTCATCCCTGGATCAGTAATGCTGACACCACATAGTACTTCGAAGGATTTATAGCAGAGTAGCAATCACACACTTATTACATCGTTGTCCACAAGGGAACTTATTACAATAATATGGCTTAAGGCCATCTAATAAAAACAGCGGAAGGCTTGGAAGATAAGCGAGTCCATCAACTCCAATGGCATCACTGAGTATAGAACCACGACCTAACACCTTACTCGTCGTTCAAAAGTCTCGCAACGTGAAAGTTGCAGCCCAAAACGGGTCAGACATGGAATATGCCGCAATGTAACACATAAGAGCAATGAATGAATAAGCCTACACTACATGCATATATGGCTGGTGGTAAGGCTCTACGGTTACATTTGCATAAAGCTGATTTTTCCCTACATCAAAGGAATAAATTTTATTTAACTATCATGGTGGTTGTTAAACATTGAGAATGGTTGACAGCATCCTCAATCCCAATTAAAAGTACTCATCAAAACCCAATAACTTTTATTTAGAAGTAACATGTTGAGATTCACATGATATTCAATTACCAGATACTCAAATTGTCCATAACCGGGACACGGCTAATCATGATTAGTTTATACACTCGCAGAGGTTTATGACTTTTCCCCATTAAGACTCGATCGCCTCCGCTTGGTTTTCGTGACTTCATGGTGTTTGAGAAACGGATGACCGAGACATAGTCTTTCGTAAGCGCTTAGCACCTTACATGTGGGTAGACCGCACTCAACCTACATCCCCTACATCAGCTAGCCTACCCGTAAGAGTTCGCACAACTTAGTCAACTACGCCAGAGCCCATAATTGGCTTGTGGCTGCACACGGAAGTTTCCGGTTTGAATAATCTTATGATCCCTTAGAGCCTGGGTGGCGGTCCAAGAAATACAGTAAGTCCTCGATGGAAACCAGTGCCTCAATCCACCCAGATGTGTGTTTAGGTTGCCACCTTAGATAAACCATTAATTAACAATCTCACATCTGTCATGGATATTCACTCACCCAATCCACGCCTACTAGCATAGCATGGCATAATAAGCAAACGAGAAGTAACTCCCAAGGTTTCATAAGTAAAACAGTAATAGGTACTACCTCAATCTACTTCCCAAACCCACAATTTAATTTGATCCTAAACATGCAAGTGTTTGAGGGTTTGATCTAATGCAATAAAACTGGGTAGTAGAAAAGGTATGATCAGTGTTACTTGCCTTGCCGATGATCCATGCGAGACCTAGAGATTCAAGTAACAAGCGGCGACCGGTGATCTAACGCAGACAAACAACAAGCATACAATAAGTACTCATCTAATGCACAGGAAATCTCGAATAAAAGATCTAACCAGAAAGTTCAACTTAAGAACCCCGTTGCAAAAGATTCAATCAAAATAAACATCGAAAGTCGAAACTCGAGAGAGAACGACTCGGTTTAGCAATCTGAAACTAGGTCAAAATTTCACAGTAGCAAAACTCTGTGAAGGTAGGGTAGTCGAACGGCGGTTTCGTTATTTAAACTCCAGCGCTTGAATCACCCGATTCCGATAAACGAGCGAGAAATAAAACAGATTTGAAAATCGGATCGAAATCGAATCGAAAAATAACGGATTAATTCCGTTAAAAGAAAACGATTTAACGGATTAAATAACGGACGCTCGTTAATGTAACTAATCCAACGAACACGTTTATTGAAACGAACGGTTCGGTGAACGCTCATAGTTAAGAAAACCAAAAAATAAAACCAATCTAGGGTTTTTTAAAAACCAACATCTCTTTTTTAAAAACCGGATCGGTTTTAGGGAAACCGGATCGGGCGGGCTACCTCCGGTGATCGCCGTGGGCTCCGGCAAGGGCTAGGGGTCGGCGGCGGGTCGGGAGGGGCGGCGAGGGGCGGCGGGGCTCCGGCGTCGGCGGGGCGGGCGGCGGCGGACTCGGGCTGATCGGGAGGCGAGGGGGTGAGAGAGAGAGGGCGGGCGGTATTTAAGAGGGGAGGGGTGGCGGGGTGGCTTGGGGAGGGGCAAGCCTGGGGAGGCGGGCGGAGCGGACTCTGGGCGGCGGCAAGGCTGCCCCGAGCGGGACTCGGCGCGGCGGCGGCGCGCGAGGAGAGAGAGAGGCGGGCGCTGGGCCGGGCCTGGCTGGTTGGGCCTACTGGGCCTTGGCCTGTGGGGGCGATTTTTTAAAATTAAAATTTAAACCAAACGAATTAAAAAAAATACCAAACGAACTCCGATTTTAATAAAACAAATTTTCCCCGACTCCTAAAAATGAGCCGAACAAAATGAACTTTAAAAACGGCAAACATGCATAAATTTTTAAAATGCTCATTTTTGCCTAAGCAAAATAAATCTTCCAAAACCAAATTTTGATTTATTTACAATATCTTCATTTCTCCTAAATGTTGGGAAAGTCATATTATTCCCTCTCAAAATATTTTTATAGGAAAACTTTATGAAGATAATTTAAATAAACCAAATGATCCTATTTTCAAAATTTGAGAAATCCCAAATATGAAAATAATGAAACTTCCAACTCTCTCCGAGGGTCCTTGAGTTGCATGAAATTTTCTAGGATCGGAAAATGTGAGAAAATATGATATGCATGATGACTAATGTATAACATTCCAAATTGAAAATTTGGGATGTTACAAACCTACCTCTTAAGATGAATCTAGCCTCGAGATTCGGGTTGGCTAGAAAATAGGTGAGGGTGGTCCTACAAAACTTCCTCTCTTCCTGTGTGGCTTCATCCTCGGTGTGGTGGCTCCAATCGAACTTTGCAAAACTTGATAACCTTGCTGCGGGTAACTCACTGGCATAATCGAGAATCTTAACCGGTTTTTCCTCATATGTCAAGTCATCCTTCAACTGAATTGCTTCAAAGGGCATTGTGTCTCTTAACGGTACCTCTCGCTATCTCGGGTGACATTTCTTCAATCGAGAAACATGGAATACATCATGAACTCCCGACAGTCCTTCCGCAATTCCAACTTATACGCAACTTCTCCCATGCGTTGCAAAATCTTATATGGTCCAACTAAACGGGTGCTAACTTTCCTTTCACTCCAAAACGCTTAACTCCTCAAGCGGGATACTCGAGATATACTGCTCCAACTTCATACTCAATCGCTGGCGCTTTGAATCGCATAGCTCTTCCGTTCGGACTGGCTACCTTGAGCCTGTCTCAATCAACTTAACCTTCGCTCGCACTCCTTAATCAAATCTGGTCCAAACAACCGACGATCTCCAGTTTCGTCCCATGACAACGGTGTCCTGCACCTTCTTCCATACAGAGCCTCGAAAGGTGCCATCTTTAAGCTGGTTTGGTAACTGTTATTGTAGGAAAATTCTGCATATGGCAAATTATCATCCCAACTAGATCCATAATCTAGTGCACAAGCTCTCAGCATGTCCTCCAAAATCTGATTGACTCTCTCGGTCTGTCCATCGGTCTGTGGGTGGAAAGCTGATCAATTCTAGTCTGGTTCCCAATGTTTCATGCAACTGGTTCCAAAATTTCGAGGTAAACCGGGTTCCTCTATCCGATACGATGCTCCTTGAACTCCGTAAGCACACAATTCTGGTCATGTATATCTTTGCCAACTTAGCACTGCTATAGGTAGTCTTGACTGGAATGAAATGAGCTACCTTGGTCAAACGGTCGACTATGACCCAATCGAGTCATATCCTGAACGAGTCTTTGGCAAACCTGTGATGAAATCCATGCCTAGTTTATCCCACTTCCATTCGGTATCGCAACGGTTGTAATAATCCTGCTGGCTTCGATGCTCGCCTTTACTTTCGACATACGTCCGCAAACTGCTACATACTCCGCAATATCCTTCTTCATTCCGTCCACCGTAAAATATTCTTCAAATCCAAATACACCTTGGTATTTCCGGTGAATCGAATAGGTGAATCATGGGCTTCTTGCAAAATCAACTTCCCGATCTACGGGTCATTGGGCACATAAACACGGTCTTCAAACCATAGGGTATCGTGTTCATCCTCACGAAATCCTTTAGCTTTTCCTTTACTCATTTTCTCCTTTATAGAGGCAACTTCTTTATCGCCTTTTGGGCTTCTCCGATTTTGTCCATCGCTGTCGATCGAATCTCCAATGCTGATACATAGCCTCTCGAACTATTTCCAAACATAGCTCTCAAGGTCCTCGACTAACTCATTGGGTATTCCTCCCATCATTAGGGTATTGACGGGCTTTTACGGCTCAATGCGCCACCACGACATTAGCCTTTCCGGGTGATAATGCAATCTCATATCATAACACTTGATAAGTTCTAACCATCTCCTTTGTCCGAGATTCAATTCCTTCGTGTGAAGATGTACTTCAAACTCTTGTGATCCGATATACTTCACAATGATTTCCAATGAGAAAATGTCTCCACGTCTTCAAGGCATGCACAACGGCTGCTAACTCCAAATCATGAGTGGCATAATTCAACTCATGGGGCTTAAGTTGTCGTGAAGCATATGAAACAACTCTTCCTTCCTGCATAAGCACGGCTCCAAGTCCTCGACGTGAAGCGTCGCAATACACCTCATAATCCTTAGTCCGATCCGCAATATCAAACCGTGAGGTAACCAATCTTTTCTTCAACTCCTGAAAACTTGCCTCACAGTCCTCGGTCCATATGAATTTGTTTTCCTTTTTCAACAATTCAGTCATAGGCTTTGCAATCCTTGATAAATTCTCAATGAATCTTCGTAGTATCCTCGCGAGTCCAAGGAAACTCGAATCTCTCCAACTGTCGTTGGTGCTTCCCATTTGGTTACGGTCTCAACTTTTGTGGGGCCAACTGCTATCCCTTCTCCGGATATAACATGTCCGAGAAATCCAACTTCCTTTAGCCAAAACTCACATTTGCTGAACTTGGCATACAACTGGTGTTCCTCGTTTCTCCAAAACCAATCGCAAATGTTCCTTATGTTCCTCTTCATTCTTCGAAAAATCAAAATGTCATCAATGAACACCACGATTTAACTTATCCAAAAACTCCATAAACACTTTGTTCATCAGGTTCATGAAATAGGCTGGTGCGTTAGTCAGTCCAAATGACATAATGGTATACTCATACAGTCCATATCTCGTGGTAAACGCGGTCTTGGGTATGTCTTGCTCCCGAATCTTCAATCGATGGTACCTCGATCGCAAGTCGATCTTAGAAAACACTTTGGCTCCTTGCAAGTTTATCAAACAGATCATTTATCATAGGTAGTGGGTACTTGTTCTTGATTGTTACTTCATTCAATCCACGATAATCAACAACCATTCTCAACGATCCATCCTTCTTCTCCACTAACAAAACGGGTGATCCCCAAGGTGATGAACTTGGGCTTAATAAAACCTTTATCCAATAGTTCCTTAATCTGTTTCTTGATTTCCGCCAAATCCTTTGCGGGCATCCTCAGACGGTCGATTCGACATCGGGCCTGTTCCTCGCAACAGCTCGATCAAAACTCAATGTCTCTATCCGTGGCATTCCCGGCAATTCTTCCGAAATACATCAGATAATCCTTTACCACTGGTACTTCTTCCGTATCACTCTCGATAAGCAATTAACTTGTGCTCTCCTCGCTCGTGCCGTGATACATACTTAATCCTCCTTCCTTCGGTGTGGTGAGCAAATTGACCTTGTGGTACAATCTATGTTTCCTCCATACTTTGATAACCAATCCATTCCTAATATCACATCCAATCCTTGGGATTCCGAACTATTAGATTTGAGGGAAAACATAGTGTCCAATCCTTAGTGGCGTCGATCACACCATTTACTAGCCATGTATTCTGCTCCGGTGAGGTTACTAGCATGGGTGACCTAAGGGCTTGGGTCGGTAATTTGTACTTATCCACAAATCCCTTGATATGTATGAATGCGATGCACCAAGATCGAAAAGAACAACCGCGATAAATGACTTAACCAAAAACTTACCTATTCATCGCATCGGGCTGATCTTCAACCTCCTCCACATCAATGTGGTTCACCTGTCCCCTGTTGAAAGGGTTTGACTTCTTTCCGAGCTTCCATTGCCATTTCCATTCGCCTTCGACAGTCATTTGCATAGTGCCCAGTCTTGCGGCACTTAAAGCAAGTAATGTGACTCAGTCTACCTTGGATGGTGTTGACGGGTTGGTGCGGTTCTGTCCATTGCTTCCTCCATTCCTGCTCCCATTCTTGGTGCCATTGTGGTTGTGCGAATTACCTCCTCCATGGGTATGTCAAACTGAATTCCTGATTTAGGGTATAACGAGGCTTCTGCTGGGATCCGAGTTATACTTCCCTTGTCCATACTTCCGCTATGGTTCTCAATTTGTCTGCTGCTTTCCTTCAATCATGAGAGCTCGGTCTACTAACTCCTGGTAGTTGTTGAAACTTGCTACCATCAACGGCATGTGAACTCATCATTCAGTCCTTCTAGAAACTTCTCTGCTTAGCTGCATCCGTAGTAACGCTATCCGGGGCATAACGTGCTAATTTGCTAAAATCATCCACGATCGCCAACAGTCCTTCCTCCTTGGCGAAGTTGCGTAAACTCACGCTTCTTCATGGCCATGGCTCCTGCCGATACATGGGCAGGCGAAAAGCTTGTCAAACTGGTCCCATGTGACGGTGTTCACGGGTAAGTGGTCTGTGAAATTCTCCCACCATGTCTGCGGGTCCTTCAAGCTGATGTGCTGCAAACTTCACTCTTTCTCCATCTGTGCATCCCGCAGTGGTCAGCTCCTTCCTATCTTATGGAGCCACCATCTGCTACAATTGGCTCGGTGCTATCGAATACACCGCGGATTCAGTCTAAGGAAACGAGTCGATGATCCGCGGTGGTGGTGGTGGCGGTGGGTTGTTGTTGTTGTTGTGGTTCTCGCACCAATGTTTGAATCAGGTATTCTCGCTGCTGGATCAATTGGGTGATCTCTGGCGGGAAAACGAATCCGGGGTCGCGTCTCGGAGGCATCTGATGGGTTTAGAAAAGAAGAGAAATGTAGAATAGAATGAGGTCTAAGGGAATCACTACCCAAATGCACATGAGCAAATGCACACAAAATCACTTCATTCAATCAAACAAGGGCTTACAACGATCTAACTATCGCGAAAGTGCGGTACTATAATGTTTACATGGAGGAAAATACTACTAATATGTGGGGACTTCTACTAATTTGAACCGTGGAAGACTCCATGATGTCCGCTCCAGCTTCGCCTTCAAAGTCGGGTTCACTTGGATCCGAATCGGTGTCGCCGATGTTGATGTAGTCGCTGGGTATTCGACATACGGTCTTCATTCCTGAGCGCCAACTTCTTCTTGAGTTCTTCGATCTCGCACTTAAGATCGTTATTGTGTCTTGCCGAGCTACGATCTCGCCCATGTAGTCCTTGCGTAGTCTTTAGTTCTTCTTCCAGTTCGATGATCCTTCCTTTGTCTTCGCAACTCCAACATGTCATTGCACATTTGGTTCTCTGGCGCCGAATGTGCCGATTTAATTCCTGGATGAAAGCTGCAATGGACCTATCCTTCTTGGTGCCGACGACGCCCCAGCTTGTCATCTCGGCGTCCGCAAATCTGGTAGATGGTATCCTTGAGGTCTTCTTGATAAACTTCTCCAATGCGTCCCATGGTAATGTGAGCTGCCATGCTCTTTCCTGCACTCCAAGTTGGTGCAATCAAAACACTATCTATAGGCTTGGTGATTGGGGCGAATGTCCTTCCGAACGTGAGCGTGAATCTTCCAGCCCTCTTCTTGCAGAGTGGCGTTGAAAGTCCCGTGAAGCTTGGTAGTCCAATGTTCGTGTACTTGGTAACTTCCTTCAAGTGAAATCCAAAAGGTGTGCCTTCATCCGTTGGGTGTACTTGATCTTCGGCCCATCATCCTAAAGAGTAGAAAAGATGAGGAGTTAGAAATGAGAAGAGAGTAGTGATCTATGGCTTTAACTTAGTGGTCGTGTCCTACCATCAACGTGTGCTCGATACCATTCTCTCAGAGCGACAGCATCGAATGGATCAAGTCTCGTGCTCGTTGTCATCCTCGGATCAAGAATGCCGACACCACACAAGATTTCAAGGATTTATAGCAGAGTAGCAATCACACACATATTACATCGTTGTCCACAAGGGAACTTATTACAATAATATGGATTAAGGCCATCTAATAAAAACAGCGGAAGGCTTGGAAGATAAGCGAGTCCATCAACTCCAACGGCATCACCGAGTATAGAACCACGCACCTAACACCTTACTGTCGTTCTAAAAGTCTGCAACGTGAAAGTTGCAGCCCAAAACGGGTCAAGACATGGAATATGCCGCAATGTAACACATAAGAGCAATGAATGAATAAGCCTACACTACATGCATATATGGCTGGTGGTAAGGCTCTACGGTTACATTTGCATAAAGCTGATTTTCCCTACATCAAAGGAATAAATTTTATTTAACTATCATGGTGGTTGTTAAACATTGAGAATGGTTGACAAGATCCTCAATCCCAATTAAAAGTACTCATCAAAACCCAATAACTTTTATTTAGAAGTAACATGTTGAGATTCACATGATATTCAATTACCAGACACTCAAATTGTCCATAACCGGGACACGGCTAATCATGATTAGTTTATACACTCGCAGAGGTTTGCGACTTTTCCCCATTAAGACTCGATCGCCTCCGCTTGGTTCTCGTGACTTCATGGTGTTTGAGAAACGGATGACCGAGACATAGTCTTCGTAAGCGCTTAGCACCTTACATGTGGGTAGACCGTACTCAACCTACATCCCCTACATCAGCTAGCCTACCCGTAAGAGTTCGCACAACTTAGTCAACTACGCCAGAGCCCATAATTGGCTTGTGGCTGCACACGGAAGTTTCCGTTTGAATAATCTTATGATCCCTTAGAGCCCGGGTGGCGGTCCAAGAAATACAGTAAGTCTCGATGGAAACCAGTGCCTCAATCCACCCAGATGTGTGTTTAGGTTGCCACCTTAGATAAACCATTAATTAACAATCTCACATCTGTCATGGATATTCACTCACCCAATCCACGCCTACTAGCATAGCATGGCATAATAAGCAAACGAGAAGTAACTCCCAAGGTTTCATAAGTAAAACAGTAATAGGTACTACCTCAATCTACTTCCCAAACCCACAATTTAATTTGATCCTAAACATGCAAGTGTTTGAGGGTTTGATCTAATGCAATAAAACTGGGTAGTAGAAAAGGTATGATCAAAGTGTTACTTGCCTTGTCGATGATCCGCGAGACCTAGAGATTCAAGTAACAAGCGGCGACTCCGGTGATCTAACGCAGACAAACAACAAGCATACAATAAGTACTCATCTAATGCACAGGAAATCTCGAATAAAAGATCTAACCGAAAGTTCAACTTAAGAACCCTCGTTGCAAAAGATTCGAATCAAAATAAACATCGAAAGTCGAAACTCGAGAGAGAACGACTCGGTTTAGCAATCTGAAACTAGGTCAAAATTTCACAGTAGCAAAACTCTGTGAAGGTAGGGTAGTCGGAACGGCGGTTTCGTTACGAAACTCCAGGCGCTTGAATCACCTGATTCCGATAAACGAGCGAGAAATAAAACAGATTTGAAAATCGGATCGTAAATCGAATCGTAAAAATAACGGATTAATTCTCGTTAAAAGAAAACGATTAACGGATTAAATAACGGACGCTCGTTAATGTAACTAATCCAACGAACACGTTTATTGAAACGAACGGTTCGGTGAACGTCATAGTTAAGAAAACCGAAAAAATAAAACCAATCTAGGGTTTTTTAAAAGAACCAACATCTCTTCTTTAAAAAACCGGATCGGTTTTAGGGAAACCGGATCGGGCGGGCTACTCCGGTGATCGCCGGCGGGCTCCGGCGGCGGGCTAGGGGTCGGCGGCGGGTCGGGAGGGGGCGGCGAGGGCGGCGGGGCTCCGGCGTCGGCGGGACGGCGGCGGCGGCTCACGGCAGCGGGCGGACTCGGGCGGCCGGGAGGCGAGGGGGGGGGAGAGAGAGAGGGGGAGGGGGGCGGTATTTAAGAGGGGAGGGGTGGCGGGTGGCTTGGGGAGGGGCAAGCCGGGGAGGCGGGCGGAGCGGACTCGGCGCGGCGGGCGTCCCCCGAAGGGACTCAAGGCGGGCGGCGGCGCGAGGGAGAGGAGGAGGCGGGGGCCGGGCCGGGCTCGGCTGGTTGGCCGGCTGGGCCTTGGCCTGTGGGAAGCGATTTTTTTAAATTAAAATTTAAACCAAATGAATTAAAAAATACCAAATGAACTCCGATTTTAATAAAACAATTTTTCCCCGACTCCTAAAAATGAGCCGAACAAAATGAACTTTAAAAACGGCAAACATGCATAAATTTTAAATGCTCATTTTGCCTAAGCAAAATAAATCTTCCAAAACCAAATTTTGATTTATTTACAATATCTTCATTTTTCCTAAATGTTGGGAAAGTCATATTATTCCCTCTCAAAATATTTTTATAGGAAAAACTTTATGAATATAATTTAAATAACTCCAAATGATCCTATTTTCAAAATTTGAGAAATCCCAAATATGAAAATAATGAAACTTCCAACTCTCTCCGAGGGTCCTTGAGTTGCGTGAAATTTTCTAGGATCGGAAAAATGTGAGAAAATATGATATGCATGATGACCTAATGTATAACATTCCAAATTGAAAATTTGGGATGTTACAAGTTCTTAGTGATATGCTCCAAAGCCCTCAACCACTTTCTAATATCCACATATGTCCCAAACCAAAAGTCAAACTCGGCCCCACCGATTTGATCTAGCCGACGCCACCGAGTTCACTTGACATAGCCACTGCCAGAAACCCTAATCAGTTTGGTCTCACCGATGGGATCTCGGTCTCACCGAGATGGGCTTGCAAACTCTCTGGTGCCTATTGCAATAATTTAGGTCTCACCGAGATATGCAATCGGTCCTACTGAGTTTGCCTGACCAACTCTCTGTTTAGCATATTACCAAAATCGGTTCCACCGAGTTTGTGTAATCGGTCAAACTGAGTTGAGGTTTTACCCTAACCCTAGCACATCGGTCCCACCGAGTTGATCATATCGGTCCCACCGAGTTGATATTGGTCCCACCGAAAAGCCTAACGTTCACATTTTGAACTAAATCGGTCTGACCGAGTTTCATGATTCGGTCCCACCGAGTTTGGTAAATTGTGTGTAATGGTTAGATTTTGTGTGGAGGCTATATATACCCCTCCACCCACTCTTCATTCATGGAGAGAACCATCGGAACGTGCCTACACTTCCAGCATACATTTTCTGAGAGAGAACCACCTACTCATGTGTTGAGACCAAGATATTCCATTCCAACCACAAGAATCTTGATCTCTAGCCTTCCCCAAGTTGCGTTCCACTCAAATCATCTTTCCACCAAATCCAAATCTGTGAGAGAGAGTTAAGTGTTGGGTAGACTATCATTTGAAGCACAAGAGCAAGGAGTTCATCATCAACACACCATCTATTACTTTTGGAGAGTGGTGTCTCCTAGATTGGTTAGATGTCACTTGGGAGCCTCCGTCAAGATTGTGGAGTTGAACCAAGGAGTTTGTAAGGGAAAGGAGATCGCCTACTTCGTGAAGATCTACCCTAGTGAGGCAGGTCCTTCATGGGCGACATCCATGTTGGGATAGACAAGGTTGCTTCTTCGTGGGTGGAGCCCTCCGTGGACTCGCGCAACCGTTACCCTTCGTGGGTTGAAGTCTCCATCAACGTGGATGTACGATAGCACCACCTATCGGAACCACGGAAAAAAATCTTTGTGTCTCCAATTGCGTTTGCATACTCCAATCCCATCCCTTTACATTCTTGCAACTTGCATGCTTTACTTTTCGCTGCTCATATACTCTTGTCATGCTTGCTTGAAATGTATTATGAATGTTTAAACTTGTGCTAAAACTCCACCTTAACTTGAATAAATTAAAAACTGCTACTTTTCTTTGTTAAGGGTCTAATCACCCCCTCTAGACATCTCTTCTCAATCCTTTCAATTGGTATCAGAGCATTGGTCTCCATTGCTTTGGTTTAATCACCATTGGAGGAAGATGTATGAGTCTACGTTGGGGAGTCTTAGACATAGAGTGCCTACACTTGATGGAGAGTTCTTTCATGAATGGGAAATTGAGATGCTCGAGATTTTCAATGAATATCATTTGAACAAGTACATTACTAGCCCTTGTGCACCTCATGTTGATCCTTTGCATCCTACCCTTGATGATTCTATTGACATGATCCACAACCTTAGAACTGTCAATCTTATCACTAGAGGTTTGCCTAGAAACTTGATTGGTTGCTTGCTTACTCTTGATTGTGCCTACACTATATGGAGATTTCTTGAGGAACGATCTCCAAACTATTCCTTGATAAATGTAGATGTGATTCTTCATAAGTCTATTGCCTTGAGTAAGATGAATTCCAATGATCCTAAGTTTGGTGTTTGTCTTTTTGAGCTTACTAACCTCATGCGTGCCAAAGGAGATGTCAGAATCATTAGCAATATCATCTCCGAAGCCATTAGAATTCATAAAGATGAATATTGTGATGATCATTTATCTAATGAATCACTCTCTCTAGGAATTGATCCATCACAAGACGATGTCGAACATGGATACTATGATATGGATGATGATAGTGACTTTGATCTCGATGAGTCTATGAGACACTTTGGCCTTATGGCTAATCTCCGCGGCTACATGGCTGGAGGAAAGGAATGGGTCCTTGATAGTGGATGTACCGATCACATGACCTGGGACAAGGATATGTTTCGTGAGCTAGCTAAAAACGACGGCCCTCGAAAGTATGTCACTTTTGGTGATAACTCAAAGGGTAAGGTGGTTGGACTTGGTAAGGTGGCCATCTCACATGATAGCTCCATACAAAATGTTATGCTCGTTGAATCTCTTGGCTATAATCTACTTTTCGTATCTAGACTTGCTGATTTTGGCTTCAATGTCCTATTCACTGAAGTAGATTGCCAAGTGTTTCGTAGAGATAATCATAATATGGTCTTTACCGGTATACGTAGAGGTGATCTGTACATTGTTGATTTCACTAAAAAAGCACCACCTAGAACTTGCTTAATTGCTAAATCCTCTAAAGGCTGGTTGTGGCATAGAAGATTAGGTCATGTGGGCATGCGAAATCTTGATAAGATTATTAAAGGTGATCATATCCTTGGAGTAAAAGATGTTATATTTGACAAGGATAGATTGTGCAGTGCTTGTCAAGCAGGAAAACAGGTTGGAGGAAGCCACCCCGTGAAGAACATCATGACCACGAGAAGACCGCTCGAGCTACTTGATACGTCTCCAACGTATCTATAATTTTTGATTGTTCCATGCTGTTATATTATCAATCTTGGATGTTTTATAATCATTTTATAGTCATTTTATATCATTTTTTGGTACTAACCTATTGACATAGTGTCAAGTGCCAGTTGCTGTTTTTTCCATGTTTTTTACATCACAGGAAATCAATATCAGACGGAGTCCAAATGCAACGAAACTTCATGATGATTATTTATGGACCAAAAGAAAGAAGTTGGGCCCTGGTTGCACCTAGGGGGAGTCCCGAGGAGGGGACAACCCACCAAGGCGCGCCAGGAGGCCCAGACGCGCCCTGGTGGGTTGTGCCCACCTCGGGTGCCCCCTGGACCGCCTCTTTGCTCTATAAATACCCCAAAAATCCCAGAACCTTAGAAGCATTGACGAAATATTCATCCAGCCGATGCAGAGTCCAGAACCACCAGATCCAATCTAGACACCACCTCGGATGGGGTTCACCACCTACATTGGTGCCTCTTCGATGATGCGTGAGTAGTTCGTTGTAGACCTTTGGGTCCGTAGTTAGTAGCTAGATGGCTTTCTCTCTCTCGCTGAATTCTCAATACAATGGTATCTTGGAGATCCATATGATGTAACTCTTTTTGCGGTGTGTTTGTTGGGATCTGATGAACTTTGAGTTTATGACCAGTCATATCTTTTTTATACCCATGAAAGTTATTTGAGTTTCTTTGATCTCTTATATGCTTGATCTCTTATAGCCTCGTATTCTTCTCTGATATTTGGGTTTTGTTTGGCCAACTTGATCTATTTATCTTGCAATGGGAAGAGGTGCCCGGTAGTGGGTTCGATCTTACGGTGCTCGATCCGAGTGACAGAAAGGGAAACAACATGTATGTATCGTTGCTAGTAAGGATAAAAAGACGAGATCTACATCTACGCAATAGATAAATAGATCTTGTCTACATCATGTCATTGTTCTTATTGCATTACTCCGTTTTCCATGAACTTAATACACTAGATGCATGCTGGATAGCAATTGATGTGTGGAGTAATAGTAGTAGATGCAGGCAGGAGTCGCTATACTAATCTTGGATGTGATGCCTATGTAATGATCATTGCCTGGATGTCGTCATAATTATTTGAGGTTCTATCAATTGCCCAACAGTAATTTGTTTACCCATCGTTTGCTATCTTTCTCGAGAGAAGCCACTAGTGAAATCTACGGCCCCCGGGTCTCCTTCCTCATATATTTGCTTGCGATCTACTTTTCCTTTGCATTTTTATTCAGATCTATTAAACCAAAAATACAAAAATACTTTGCTGCACTTTATTTATTTGCGATCTATTATTTCAATCTACTACAATTTTCTGGCATCGTTACCCGAAAGGCATTGACAACCCCTTTAACACGTCGGGTTGCGAGGTGTTGTTATTTGTGTGCAGGTGATGTTTATGTTGTGTTGCTTGGTTCTCCTACTGGTTCGATAACCTTGGTTTCTTCACTTAGGGAAATACCTACCGTCGCTATGCTGCACCATCCCTTCCTCTTTGGGGAAATACCGACAAAGTCCTAGCAGACAGGAGCTTTTCTGGCGCTATAGTTAGAGAGCGATCAAAAGGAATTTCTGGCGCCGTTGCCGGGGAGGATCTTCAACATAACCTGGTTCCTAATCACAAATTTCATCTCGTCGCAATTTACATTATTTGCCATTTGCCTCTCGTTTTCCTCTCCCCCACTTCACAATAATTTGCCGTTTTATTCGCCCCTCTTTTTCGTTCGCCTTTTTCTCGTCAGATCTTTTGTTTGCTTGTGTTGCCATGTGCCGCAACTAACTCATTAGTCACATTGCTTGCAAGGCTTGTCATGATGTACATTACTGAGATGGCCCAGAGATGCCTCTCCGATACTCGAAGTGACAAATCCTAATCTCGATCTATGCCAACCCAACAAACAACTTCGGAGATACCTTTAGAGCATCCTTATAATCACCCAGTTACGTTCTGACGTTTGATAGCACACAAGGTATTCCTCCGGTACCCGGGAGTTGCATAATCTCATAGTCAAAGGAACATGTATAAGTCATGAAGACATCAATAGCAATAAAACGTAACGATCATTATGCTAAGCTAACGGATGGGTCTTGTCCATCATATCATTCTCCTAATGATGTGATCCCGTTCATCAAATGACAACACATGTCTAGGGTTAGGAAACTTAACCATCTTTGATTAAAGAGCTAGTCTAGTAGAGGCTTACTAGGGACACCGTGTTTTGTCTATGTATCCACACATGTATCAAGTTTCCGGTCAATACAATTCTAGCATGAATAATAAACATTTATCATGATATAAGGAAATATAAATAACAACTTTATTATTGCCTCTAGGGCATATTTCCTTCAGTCTCCCACTTGCACTAGAGGGAACAATCTAGTTCACACCGTCGTGTGATTTAACACCAAGAGTTCACATCGCCATGTGACTAACACCCAAAGGGTTTACTAGAGTCAATAATCTAGTTCACATCACTATATGATTAACACCGAAGAGTACTAAGGTGTGATCATGTTTTCTTGTGAGAGAAGTTTAGTCAATGGGTCTGCCACATTCAGAGCCATATGTATTTTGCAAATTTTCTATGTCTACAATGCTCTGCATGGAGCTACTCTAGCTAATTGCTCCTACTTTCAATATGTATCCAGATTGAGACTCAGAGTCATCTGGATTGGTGTAAAAGCTTGCATCGGTGTAACTCTTTACGACGAACTCTTTATCACCTCCATAACCGAGAAATATTTCCTTAGTCCTCTTAGGTAACTAAGGATAACTTTGACCGCTGTCCAGTGACCACTCCTGGATCACTATCGTACCCCCTTGCCAAACTCATGGCAAGGTACACAATAGGTCTGATACACAACATAACATACTTTATAGAACCTATGGCTGAGGCATAAGGAATGACTTTCATTATCTTTCTATTTTCTGTCGTGGTCGAGTTTTGAGTCTTAGTCAACTTTACACCTTGCAATACAGGCAAGAACTCCTTTGACTGTTCCATTTTGAACTACTTCAAAATCTTATCAAGGTATGTACTCATTGAAAAATCTTATCAAGCATCTTGATCTATCTCTGTAGATCTTGATGCCCAATATGTAATCAGCTTCACCGAGGTCTTTCTTTGAAAAACTCCTTTCAAACACTCCTTTATGCTTTTCAAAAAAATTCTACATCACTTCCGATCAACAATATGTCCTTCACATATACTTTTCAGAAAGTCTGTAGTGCTCCCACTCACTTTCTTGTAAATACAGGCTTCACCGCAAGTCTATATATGCTTTGATCAACTCATCAAAGCGTATATTCCAACTCCGAGATGCTTGCACCAGTCCATAGATGGATCGCTGGAGCTTGCACATTTTGTCAGCACCTTTAGGATTGACAAAACCTTCTGGTTGCATCATATACAACTCTTCTTTAATAAATCCATTTTCCAGATTTCATAAAATGCGACAATTGCTAACATGATTCAGACAGACTTAAGCATCGATACGAGTGAGAAAAACTCAAATTAGTCAACACCTTGAACTTGTCGAAAAACTTTTTACGACAATTCGAGCTTTGCAGATAGTAACACTACCATCAGCGTCCGTCTTCGCCTTGAAGATCCATTTATTCTCAATGGCTTTCCGATCATCGGGCAAGTCCACCAAAGTCCACACTTTGTTCTTATATATGGATCCTATCTCAGATTTCATGGCCTCAAGCCATTTTGCGGAATCTGGGCTCATCATCGCTTCCTCATAGTTTGTAGGTTCGTCATGGTCTAGTGACATGACTTCCAGAACAGGATTACTGTACCACTCTAGTGCGGAACGTGCTCTGGTTGACCTACGAG
Organism: Aegilops longissima; assembly: GCA_021605205.1. Lineage (NCBI taxonomy): Eukaryota > Viridiplantae > Streptophyta > Magnoliopsida > Poales > Poaceae > Aegilops > Aegilops longissima. The sequence continues at coordinate 448,912,536 of CM038678.1, forward strand.
GTTCGGTAGTAACTTGATCCGAAGTTTCATGATCATTATCATTAGCTTCCTCACTAGTTGGTGTAGGCATCATGGGAATGATTTTCTGTGATGTGCTACTTCCCAATTCGAGAGAAGGTACAACTGCCTCATTGAAAGGATCGAGAAACGGTGTCTAGAGGAGGTGAATAGACCCTTAGTAAGAAAAGTTGCACTTTTTAATTTCTTTAAGTTCAAGTGGAGTTTTAGCACAAGTTTAAACTTTCACAATACATATCAAGCAAGCATGACAAGAGTGTATGAGCAGCGGAAAGTAAATCATGCAAGTTGCAAGAATGTAAAGGGATGGGATTTGAGTGTGCAATGCAATTGGAGACACAGATATTTTTGGTGTGTTTCCGATATGTGGTGCTATCGTACATCCACGTTGATGGAGACTTCAACCCACGAAGGGTAACGGTTGCACGAGTCCATGGAGGGCTCCACCCACGAAGGGTCCACGAAGAAGCAACCTTGTCTACCCACCATGGCCATCGCCCACAAAGGACTTGCCTCACTAGGGTAGATCTTCACGAAGTATGCGATCTCCTTGCCCGTACAAACTCCTTGGTTCAACTCCACATTCTTGACGGAGGCTCCCAAGTGGCACCTAGCCAATCTAGGATACACCACTCTCCAAAAGGTAATAGATGGTGTGTTGATGATGAACTCCTTGCTCTTGTGCTTCAAATGATAGTCTCGCCAACACTCAGCTCTCTCTCATAGGATTGGATTTGGTGGAAAGAGGGTTTGAGTGGAAAGCAACTTGGGGAAGGCTAGAGATCAAGATTTATGTGGTTGGAATGGAATATCTTGACCTCAACACAAGTGTAGGTGGTTCTCTCTCAGAAAATGTATGCTGGAAGTGTAGGCATGTTCTGATGGCTCTCTCCATGAATGAAGAGTGGGTGGAGGGGTATATATAGCCTCCACACAAAATCTAACCGTTAGACACAAATCACCAAACTCGATGGGACCGAATCAGAAAACTCGGTCAGACTAATTTAGTTCAAAATGTGAACGTTAGGATTTTTGGTGGGACCGACATGATCAACTCGGTAGGACCGATGTGCTAGGGTTAGGGTAAAGCCTCATCTCGGTTGGACCGATTACACAAACTCGGTGGGACCGATTTGGGTAATAAGCAAAACAGAGAGTTGGCCAAGCAAACTCGGTGAGACCGATTGCATATTTCAGTGAGACCGAAATTACTGCAATAGGCAACAGAGAGTTGGCAAGCCCATCTCGGTGAGACCGAGATCCCATCGGTGAGACCAAATTGACTAGGGTTTCTAGCAGTGGCTATGTCAAGTGAACTCGGTGGCACCGGATAGGAAATTTCGGTGGGGCCGAGTTTGACTTTTGGTTTGGGACATATGTGGATGTGAGAAAGTGGTTGAAGGCTTTGGAGCATATCACTAAGCACTTTGAGCAAGCAAGCCATTAAGCAACACCTCAACCCTTTTAATAGTATTGGCTTTCCTATGGACTCAATGTGATCTTGGATCAGTATTATAGAAAATGTAGAGTCCCGAGCTTTGAGCTTGAGCCAATCCTTTGTCCTTATCATCTTGAAGGGGTTCCACATCCTCTAGTCCATGCCACTCCATTGTTGAACTTATGTAAACCATACTAGATGAAAACATTAGTCCAACAAGAGATATGTTGACATTAATTACCAAAATCACCCAGGGAGCACTTGTGCTTTCACTCATCAAGTTCTACTTTCCTCCCACTCACTTCTTTCGAGAGAAATGCCTTCTCTAGAAAGGATCCATTCTTAGCAACAAAGATCTTGCCTTCGGATCTGTGATAGAAGGTGTACCCAACAGTTTCTTTTGGGTATCCTATGAAGACGCCTTCTCCGATTTGGGTTCGAGCTTATCAGGCTGAAGCTTTTTCACATAAGCATCGCAAACCCAAACTTTAAGAAACGGCAGCTTAGGTTTCTTGCCAATACACAGTTCATACAGTGTCGTCTCAACGGATTTAGATGGTGCCCTATTTAACGTGAATGCATCTGTCTCTAATGCATAAACCCAAAACGATAGTGGTAAATCGGTAAGAGACATCATAGATCGCACCATATACAATAAAGTACGGTAACGACGTTCTGACACACCATTACGCTGTGGTGTTCCCGGTGGCGTGAGTTGTGAAACTATTCCACATTATTTTAAGTGAAGGCCAAACTCATAACTCAAATATTCGCCTCCACAATTAGATCATAGAAACTTTATTTTCTTCTTATGATGATTCTCCACTTCACTATGAAATTCTTTGAACTTTTCAAATGTTTCAAACTTGTGTTTCATTAATTAGATAACCCATATCTGCTCAAATCATCTGTGAAGGTCCGAAAAAACGATACCCTCCGCGAGCCTCAACACTCATTGGACCGCATACATCGGTATGTATTATTTCCATTAGGTCAGTGGCTCGCTCCATTGTTTCGGAGAATGGAGTTTTAGTCATCTTGCCCATGAGGCATGGTTCGCAAGCATCACATGATTCATAATAAAGTGATTCCAAAAGTCCATCCGCATGGAGTTTCTTCATGCGCTTTACACCAATATGATCTAAACGGAAGTGCCACAAATATGTTGGACTATCATTATCAACTTTGCATCTTTTGGCATCAATATTATGAATATGTGTATCACCACGATCGAGATTCAACAAACCATTCACATTGGGTGTATGACCATAGAAAGTTTTATTCATATAAACAGAACAACAATTATTCTCTGACTTAAATGAATAACATATTGCAATAAACATGATCTAATCATATTAATGCTCAACGCAAACAACAAATAACATTTATTTAGGTTCAATTCTAATCCCGAAGTTTAGAGGGAGTGTGCGATGGTGATCGTATCAACCTTGGAATTACTTCCAACACACATCGTCACCTCGGCCTTGTTGGAAATATGCCCTAGAGGCAATAATAAATTAGTTATTATTATATTTCCTTGTTTCATGATAATCGTTTATTATTCATGCTATAATTGTATTGACCGGAAACAGCAATACATGTGTGGATACATAGACAACACCATGTCCCTAGTAAGCCTCTAGTTGACTAGCTCGTTGATCAATAGATGGTTACGGTTTCCTGACCATGGACATTGGATGTCATTGATAACGGGATCACATCATTAGGAGAATGATGTGATGGACAAGACCCAATCCTAAGCCTAGCACAAAGATCGTAGTTCAGTATGCTAAAGCTTTTCTAATGTCAAGTATCTTTTCCTTAGACCATGAGATTGTGCAACTCCGGATACCGTAGGAATGCTTTGGGTGTACCAAACGTCACAACGAATCTGGGTGGCTATAAAGGTGCATTACGGTATCTCCAAAGTGTCTGGGTTGGTACGAATCAAGACTGGATTTGTCACCCGTAAACGGAGAGGTATCTCTGGGCCCACTCGGTAGGACATCATCATAATGTGCACAATGTGACCAAGGGGTTGATCACGGGATGATGTGTTACTGAACGAGTAAAGAGACTTGCCGTAACGAGATTGAACAAGGTATCGGTATACCGACGATCGAATCTCGGCAAGTACAATACCGCTAGACAAAGGGAATTGTATACGGGATCGATTGAGTCCTTGACATCGTGGTTCATCCAATGAGATCATCATGGAACATGTGGGAGCCAACATGGGTATCCAGATCCCGCTGTTGGTTATTGACCGGAGAACGCCTCGGTCATGTACGCATGTCTCCGAACCCGTAGGGTCTACACACTTAAGGTTCGGTGACGCTAGGGTTATAAAGGAAGTTTGTATGTGGTTACCGAATGTTGTTTGAGTCCGGATGAGATCCCGGACGTCATGAGGAGTTCCGGAATGGTCCGGAGGTAAAGATTTATATATGGGAAGTCCTGTTTTGGTCACCGGAAAAGTTTCAAGCGATTTGATAATGTCTGGGACCACGGGAGGGTCCGGGGTCCACCAAGTGGGGCCACCTGCCCTGAAGGCTGCGTGGGCCAAGTGTGGAGGGACCAGCCCCTAGGAGGGCTGGTGCGCCCCACAAGGGGCCCAAGGCGCAAGGATGGGTGGGAGGGCAAACCCTAGTCCAGATGGGCCCTAAGGCCCATCTAGTGGGCGCCTCCTCTCCTCCCTCTTGGCCGCCTCCTTGATCCCATCTAGGGCTGGCCGCCACCCCTAGGGGTGGAAACCCTAGAGGCGCAGCCCTCCCTTCCCTATATATATGAGGCCAAGGGGCTGCCCAAGACAAGCAATTCTATCTCTCGTGGGTGCAGCCTGCGTCTCTTCTTCCTCCTCCTCATATCTTGTGATGCTTGGCGAAGCCTGCAAGATTGCCACGCTCCTCCACCACCACCACGCCGTTGTGCTGCTGTTGGATGGAGTCTTCCTCAACCTCTCCCTCTCTCCTTGCTGGATCAAGGCATGGGAGACGCCACCGGGCTGTACGTGTGTTGAACGCGAGGTGCCGTCCGCTCGGCACTAGGATCTCCGGTGATTTGAATCACGACAGTACGACTCCTTCAACCCGTTCACATGAACGCTTCCGCTTAACGATCTACAAGGGTATGTAGATGCACTCTCCTTCCCTCGTTGCTAGTTTCTCCATAGATAGATCTTGGTGACACGTAGGAAAATTTTGAATTTCTGCTACGTTCCCCAACAGGCCTTAACTAGTCTCTGTTTATTTTACAACTCCTGTTTCGAGTTACTACTCTTAGTAATTGAACCAGTATCAAATACCGAGGGGTTGCTATAAACACTAGTAAAGTACACATCAATAACACGTATATCAAATATACCTTTGTTCACTTTGTCATCCTTGTTATCCGCCAAGTATCTAGGACAGTTCCACTTCTAGTGACCATTTCCCTTGCAGTAGAAGCACTTAGTTTCAGGCTTGGGTCTAGCTTTGGGCTTCTTCATGGGAGTGGCAACTTTCTTGCCATTCTTTTTGAAGTTTCCCTTTCTTTCCCTTGCCCTTTTTCTTGAAACTAGTTGTCTTGTTAACCATCAACACTTGATGCTATTTCTTGATTTCTACCTTCGGTGATTTCAGCATCGCGAAGAGCTTGGGAATCATTTTCGTCATCCCTTGCATCTTATAGTTCATCACGAAGTTCTAGTAACTTGGTGATAGTGACTAGAGAACTATGTCAATTACTATCTTATCTGGAAGATTAACTCCCACTTGATTCTAGCGATTGTAGTACCCAGACATTTTGAGCACATGCTCACTAGCTGAGCTATTCTCCTCCATCTTGTAGGCAAAGTACTTGTCAGAGGTCTCATATCTCTTAACATAGGCATGAGTCCGAAATATCATTTTCAGCTTCTTGGAACATCTCATATGCTCTGTGGCGTTCAAAACAGTTTTGAAGTCCTGGTTCTAAGCCGCAAAGAATGGTGCACTAAACTATCAAGTAGTCATCATACCGAGCTTGTGAAACATTCATAACGTCTGCATCTGCTCTTGAAACAGGTTCATCACCTAGTGGTGCATTGCTACCTCTTGAGCATGCGTTGGTTTTCCCTTGAAGAGGAAAGGGTGACGCAACAAAGTAGCGTAAGTATTTCCCTCAGTTTTTGAGAACCAAGGTATCAATCCAGTAGGAGACTACACGCAAATCGCCTAGTACCTGCAGAAACAATCAAGAACCTTGCAACCAACGCGATAAAGGGGTTGTCAATCCCTTCGCGACCACTTGCAAAAGTGAGATCTGATAAAGATAATAAGATAAATATTTTTGATATTTTTGTTGTATATATTGGATAGTAAAGATTACAAAATAAACGGTGACATAAATTGGCAAGTTGATGATGAACTATCTGGCGGTGTACAAATAGAGGGTGCACTTTTTGTACCCCTATACCTGTGCACGGGCAGTCAGAGCCGCGCCCACGGCCGCACCAAGCAGAGCAAGGGAGGTGAGCCAAGGTAAGACCAAAGCCCAAGAAAATCAAAGCAACGCCAAGGCCAAAAACCACAAGAAGCGGAGGGATGAAGCAGGCTCCCCCGGCAAGACCCTTGCCAGGGACAGCTTTGGCAGCCCCGGCACGACCCTTTCCGGGGCAGCTTGCCCCACACCAACAGAGCGAGTCACCCTTGATCCCACAACCTCTAGTGTAATCTACTACGTTGAGGCAAGGGCTCGGGAGACACCTCCTTGGTGGCATGCAGATCTTCGCCAAGATCATAAACGTACAAGACCAGATGAGGATCAAAAGACGACGACCCTTGGCAGGATTCTAGCCAAGGATATCCACAAGGCCCCCGGCAGGTGCCTTGCCGGGGACGACAGCAAGCGCCACGGCAAGGCCCTTGCCGAGGACGCCAACAGGCCACTGCTAGGCCCGCATCAACCAAGATCCCACCGACCGTCCCCAAGCAGCTGCCAGCCCGACCAGCTGGGCACGCACCTGCGTGGCAACGATCGGCCTCTACACCAACTCAGCAAGCACCTGCGTGGTGGCATGCAGATCTTCATGAAGACCCTACCACCGCGCCACCTCAGCTGCCTGCCTGCCTACATGGCGCCACCCGCACCGCCGGCCAGGGCGCGTGTCGAAGCCAGGCGAGGCGGCAACGGATGGGACGGGCCTCGCTCCCGTCCCCGATAAAGTGAAGGGACACCTAAGCCTCGCACTAAATGCGTCTTGTCCTGTAATACTAGCGATAAACTCGCGACGCTGTAGCACTTTCCACCTCCTGTGTGCCACTGTGGCAGCCCCTTTCGCCTATAAAAGGAGGCCCATGGCACACAGAGAAAGGATTCGGCTTTTTGGAGCTCGTTACACCCCCGTAGCTAGCTCAAGAACTCAGAATACATCCACCAAAGCAGGACTAGGGTTTTACGCATCCTCGCGGCCCGAACCTGGATAAACGAACTGTTGGAAATATGCCCTAGAGGCAATAATAAAAGCATTATTATTATATTTCCTTATTCATGATAATTGTCTTTATTCGTGCTATAATTGTGTTAACCGGAAATCGTAATACATGTGTGAATAACAGACAACAACATGTCCCTAGTGAGCCTCTAGTTGACTAGCTCGTTAATCGACAGATAGTCATGGTTTCCTGACTATGGACATTGGATGTCATCGATAACGGGATCACATCATTAGGAGAATGATGTGATGGACAAGACCCAATCCTAAACATAGCATAAGATCGCATAGTTCGTTTGCTAGAGTTATCCAATGTCAAGTATCCTTTCCTTAGACCATGAGATCGTGTAACTCCGGACACCGTAGGAGTGCTTTGGGTGTGCCAAACGTCACAACGAATCGGGTGACTATAAAGGTATGCTACGGTATCTCCGAAAGTGTCATTGGGTTGACATGGATCGAGATGGGATTTGTCACTCCGCTTGACGGAGAGGTATCACCGGGCCCTCTCGGTAATGCATCATCACAATGAGCTCAATGTGATCAAAGTGTTTGATCACGGGATCATGCATTACGAGTGCGAGAAAAGTGACTTGCGGTAACGAGATTGAACGAGGTATTGGTATACCGACGATCGAATCTCGGGCAAGTAAAATACCGATTGACAAAGGGAATCGTATACGGGATTAATTGAATCCTTGACATCGTGGTTCATCCGATGAGATCATCGTGGAGCATGTGGGAGCCAACATGGGTATCCAGATCCGCTGTTGGTTATTGCCCGAGAGCCGCCTCGGTCATGTTCGCATGTCTCCCGAACCCGTAGGGTCTACACACTTAAGGTTGATAACGCTAGGGTTATAGGAATATGTATGTGCAGTAACCCGAATGTTGTTCGAGTCCGGATGAGATCCTGGACGTCACGAGGAGTTCGGAATGGTCCGGAGGTAAAGAATTATATATAGGAAGTGCTGTTTCGCCATCGGGACAAGTTTGGTGATATCGGATTGTCTGGGACCACGGAGGGGTCCGGGGTCCACCAAGTGGGGCCACAAGCCCTGGGGGCCACATGGGCCCTAGGTGGTGCGCCTAGGCCCACATGGGCCAAGGGGAACCAGCCCCAAGGGGCCCATGCGCCTAGGGTGGAAAAAGGGAGAGTCCATGAGGGGAAGGCACCTCAGAGGTGCCTTGGGGAGGTGGACACCTCCCCTCTTGGCCGCACCCCTCCCTTGGAGGAGGGGCAAGGCTGCGCCCCCCCCTCCTTGGCACCTATATAAAGGGGAGGGAAGGGGCAGCAGCACCTTTGCCCTGGACGCCTCCTCTCCCTCTCCAACACATCCTCCTCCTCCGTAGTGCAGCGAAGCCCTGCCGAGTATTGCAAGTTCCACCATCACCACGCCTCGTCGTGCTGCTGCTGGAGCCATCTTCTCAACCTCTCCTTCACCTTGCTGGATCAAGAAGAAGGAGACGTTACGCTAACCGCACGTGTGTTGAACGCGGAGGTGCCGTCGCTCGGCACTAGATCATCGGTGAATTGGATCGCGGCAAGTACGACTACCTCATCCACGCTCACTCCGACGCCGCTGCGATCTACAAAGTGGTATGTAGATGCTATCCAATCTGAATACTCGTTGCTAGATGAACTCATAGATGGATCTTGGTGAAACCGTAGGAAAAATTTTAATTTTCCGCAACGTTCCCCAACAGTGGTATCAGAGCCAGGTTTATGCGTAGTTCTTCTTGCGCGAGTAGAACACAATTTGTTGTGGGCGTAGATGTTGTCAATTCTTCTTGCCGTTACTAGTCAATCTTGATTCAGCGGTATTGTGGGATGAAGCGGCCCGGACCAACCTTACACGTGACGCTTACGTGAGACCGGTTCCACCGACTAACATGCACTAGTTGCATAAGGTGGCTGGCGGTGTCTGTCTCTCCTATTTTAGTTGGATCGGATTCGATGAACAGGGTCCTTATGAAGGGTAAATAGAGATTGACAAATCACGTTGTGGTTTGAACGTAGGTAAGAAAACGTTCTTGCTAGAACCCTAATTCAGCCACGTAAAACTTGCAACAACAATTAGAGGACGTCTAACTTGTTTTTGCAGCAAGTGCTTTGTGATATGATATGGCCAAAGTTGTGATGTATGATGAATGATCTATATGTGATGTATGAGATGTTCATGCTATTGTAATAGGAATCACGACTTGCATGTCGATGAGTATGACAACCGGCAGGAGCCATAGGAGTTGTCTTTATTTTTTGTATGACCTGCGTGTCATTGAGAATCGCCATGTAAGTTACTTTACTTTATTGCTAAACGCGTTAGCCATAGTAGTAGAAGTAATAGTTGGCGAGCAACTTCATGGAGACACGATGATGAAGATCATGATGATGAAGATCATGGTGTCAAGCCGGTGACAAGATGATCATGGAGCCCCAAGATGGAGATCAAAGGAGCTATGTGATATTGGCCATATCATGTCACGTTTATTATTTGATTGCATGTGATGTTTATCATGTTTTGCATCTTGTTTACTTAGAACGACGGTAGTAAATAAGATGATCCTCATAATAATTTCAAGAAAGTGTTCACCCTAAGCGTGCACCGCTGCTAAGGTTCGTCGTTCAAGCACCACGTGATGATCGGGTGTGATAGGTCCTTACGTCGCATACAACGGGTGTAAGACAGATTTACACACGCAAAACACTTAGGTTGACTTGACGAGTCTAGCATGTACAGACATGGCCTCGGAACACGTAAGACCGAAAGGTCGAGCATGAGTCGATAGAAGATACGATCAACATGAAGATGTTCACCGATGTTGACTAGTCCGTCTCACGTGATGATCGGACACGGCCTAGCTGACTCGGATCATGTAATACTTAGATGACTAGTAGAGGGATGTCTATCTAAGTGGGAGTTCATTAAATTTGATTAAATGAACTTTATTATCATGAACTTAGTCTAAATATTTACAATGTGTCTTGTAGATCAAATGGCCAACGAGTCCTCAACTTCAACGCTGCTCCTAGAGAAAACCAAGCTGAAAGACGATGGTAGCAACTATACGGACTGGGTCCGGAACCTGAGGATCATCCTCATAGCTGCCAAGAAAGATTATGTCCTAAGAGCACCGCTGGGTGACGCACCTATTCTCCCTGCAGAACAAGACGTTATGAACGCTTGGCAGTCCACGCTGCGATGATTACTCCCTCGCTCAAGGCGGCATGCTTTACAGCTTAGAGCGGGACTCCAAAAGCGTTTTGAGAGACATGGAGCATATGAGATGTTCAAGAGCTGAAAATGGTTTTCCAAGCTCATGCCCGGTCGAGAGATATGAAGTCTCCGACAAATTCTTTAGCTGTAAGATGGAGGAAAATGGCTCACAAGGAGCACATACTCAAAATGTCCGGGTTGCACAACCGCTGACTCAACTGGAAGTTAATCTCCGGATGAAGCGGTCATTGACAGAATCCTCGATCGCTTCCACCTAGCTACAAGAGCTTTGTGATGAACTACAATATGCGGGGATGGTAAAGACCATTCTGAGGTATATGCTATGCTGAAATCAGCAGAGGTAGAAATCAAGAAAGAACATCAAGTGTTGATGGTGAATAAAACCACTAAGTTCAAGAAGGGTAAGGGTAAAAGAACTTCAAGAAGGACGGCAAGGAAGTTGCCGCACCCGTAAGCAAGTTGCCGGAAGAAGCCAAAGAATGGACCCAAGCCCGAGACCGAGTGTTTTTATTGCAAGGAAGTGGTCATCGAAGCGGAACTGCCCCAAATACTTAGCGGACAAGAAGGCCGCAAAACCAAAGGTATATGTGATATACATGTAATTGATGTGTACCTTACCAAGACTCGTAGTAGCTCTTGGGTATTTGATACCGTGCAGTTGCTCACATTTGTAACTCAAAGCAGGAGCTGCGGAATAAACGGAGATCTGGCGAAGGGCGAGGTGACGGCGCGCGTCGGGAATGGTTCCAAGGTCGATGTGATCGCCGTCGGCACGCTGCCTCTACATTTACCTACGGATTAGTTTTAAACCTCAATAATTGTTATTTAGTGCCAAGTTTGAGCATGAACATTGTATCTGGATCTCGCTTAATTCGAGATGGCTACTCATTTAAATCAGAGAATAATGGTTGTTCCATTTATATGAGAGATATGTTTTATGGTCATGCTCCGATGGTTAATGGTTTATTCTTAATGAATCTCAGACGTGATGATACACATATTCATAGTGTGAGTACCAAAAAGTTAAAGTTGATAACAATAGTCCCACATATTTGTGGCACCGCCGCTTTGGTCACATAGGTGTCAAACGCATGAAGAAGCTCCATACAGATGGACTTTTAGAGTCTCTTGATTATGAATCATTTGACACGCATGTAACCATGCCTCATGGGTAAAATGACCAAGACTCCGTTCTCAGAACAATGGAGCGAGCAACCAACTTATTGGAAATCATACATACCGATGTATGCGGTCCAATGAGTGTTGAGGCTCATGGAGGCTATCGTTATGTTCTCACCTCATCGATGACTTGAGTAGATATGGGTATATCTACTTAATGAAACACAAGTCTGAGACCTTTGAAAAGTTCAAGGAATTTCAGAGTGAGGTTGAAAATCAACGTGATAGAAAGATCAAGTTTCTACGATCGATCGTGGAGGAGAATACTTGAGTCACGAATTTGGCACACACTTAAGAAAATGTGGAATAGTTTCACAACTCACGCCTACCGAACACCTCAGCGTAATGGTGTGTCCGAACGTCGTAATCACACTCTATTGGATATGGTGCGATCTATGATGTCTCTTACCGACTTGCCGCTATCTTTTGGGGCTATGCTTTAGAGACTGCGCGATTCACTTTAAATAGGGCTCCGTCGAAACCGCTGAGACGACACCGTATGAATTATGGTTTGGGAAGAAACCTAAGCGTCGCTTCTAAAAGTTTGGAGATGCGATGCTTATGTCAAGAAACTTCAACCTGAGAAGCTCGAACCCAAGTCGGAAAAATCGTCTTCATAGGATACCCTAAAGAAACTGTTGGGTATACCTTCTACCTCAGATCCGAAGGCAAGATCTTTGTTGCTAAGAATGGATCCTTTCGGAGAAAGAGTTTCTCTCGAAGGAAGTAAGTGGGAGGAAAGTAGAACTTGATGAAGTGTTACCTCTTGAACCGGAAAATGGCGAAACTCAAGAAAACGTTTCGAGGTGCCCGCACCGACTAGAGAGGAAATTAATGATGATGATCAAGATGCTTGATCAAGCTCCTACTGAAATTGAAGGTCAACAAGGACACGTTCCGCACTGCAGTGGTACGGCAACCCTGTCTTAGAAATCATGTTGTTAGACAACGGTGAACCTTGAACTATGAGGAAGCAATGGCGGGCCGGATTCCGACAAATGGCTGGAAGCCATGAAACCGAGATAGGATCCATGTATGAAAACAAAGTATGGACTTTGACCGACTTGCCGCTGAACGGCGAGCCATAGAAAATAAATGGATCTTTAAGAAGAAGACAGACGCGGATGGTAATGTGACCATCTATAAAGCTCGGCTTGTCGCTAAGGGTTATCGACAAGTTCAAGGGGTTGACTACGATGAGACTTTCTCACCGTAGCGAAGCTAAAGTCCGTCGAGAATCATGTTAGCGATTGCGATACTATGATTATGAGATATGGCAAATGGACGCCAAAACGGCATTCCTTAATGGTTTCCTTAAGGAAGAATTGTATATGATGCAGCGGAAGGTTTTGTCGATCCTAAGAATGTCGACAAGGTGTGCAAGCTCCAACGCCGATTTATGGGCTGGTGCAAGCATCTCGGAGTTAGAACATTCGCTTTGATGAGATGATCAAAGCGTTTAGTTTACAGACTTATGGAGAAGCCTGTGTTTACAAGAAAGTGAGTGGGAGCTCTGTAGCATTTCTCATATTATATGTAGACGACATACTTTTGATGGGAAATGATATAGAACTCTTGGACAGCATCAAGGCCTACTTGAATAAGAGTTTTCAATGAAGGACCTTGGAGAAGCTGCTTATATATTAGGCATCAAGATCTATAGAGATAGATCGAGACGCCTCATAGGTCTTTCACAAAGCACATACCTTGATAAGATATTGAAGAAGTTCAATATGGATCAATCTAAGAAGGGTTCTTACCTGTGTTACAAGGTGTGAAATTGAGCTCAGCTCAATGTCCCACCACGGCAGAAGATATAGAAGAGATGAGTGTCATCCCTATGCCTCAGCCATAGGTTCTATTATGTATGCCATGCTGTGTACCAGACTGATGTAAACCTTGCCGTAAGTTTGGTAGGAAGGTACCAAAGTAATCCCGCAAGGAACACTGGACAGCGGTCAAGAATATCCTGAAGTACCGAAAAGGACTAAGGAAATGTTTTCGTTTATGGAGGTGACGAAGAGCTCGTCGTAAAGGTTACGCCGACGCTAGCTTCGACACAGATCTGGATGACTCTAAGTCACAAACCGGATACGTGTATATTTTGAATGGTGGGGCGTAAGCTGGTGCAGTTGCAAGCAAAGCGCCGTGGCGGGATCTACATGTGAAGCGGAGTACATGGCAGCCTCGGAGGCAGCACATGAAGCAATTTGGGTGAAGGAGTTCATCACCGACCTCGAGTCATACCCAATGCGTCGGGGCCAATCAAGCTCTTCTGTGACAACACCGGAGCTATTGCACTTGCAAAGGAGCCCAGGTTTCACAAGAAGACTAGGCACATCAAGCGCCGCTCAACTCCATTCGTGAAAATGTTCAAGATGGAGACATAGAAATTTGTAAAGTGCACACGGATCTGAATGTCGCAGATCCGCTGACTAAACCTCTCCCTAAGGCAAAACATGATCAGCACCGTAACTCTATGGGTGTTCGATTCATCACAATGTAACTAGATTATTGACTCTAGTGCAAGTGGGAGACTGTTGGAAATATGCCCTAGAGGCAATAATAAAAGCATTATTATTATATTTCCTTATTCATGATAATTGTCTTTATTCGTGCTATAATTGTGTTAACCGGAAATCGTAATACATGTGTGAATAACAGACAACAACATGTCCCTAGTGAGCCTCTAGTTGACTAGCTCGTTGATCGACAGATAGTCATGGTTTCGACTATGGACATTGGATGTCATCGATAACGGATCACATCATTAGGAGAATGATGTGATGGACAAGACCCAATCCTAAACATAGCATAAGATCGCATAGTTCGTTTGCTAGAGTTATCCAATGTCAAGTATCCTTTCCTTAGACCATGAGATCGTAACTCCCGGATACCGTAGGAGTGCTTTGGTGTGCCAAACGTCACAACGTAATCGGGTGACTATAAAGGTATGCTACGGGTATCTCCGAAAGTGTCTGGGTTGACATGGATCGAGATCGATTTGTCACTCCGCTTGACGGAGAGGTATCACCGGGCCTCTCGGTAATGCATCATCACAATGAGCTCAATGTGATCAAAGTGTTTGATCACGGGATCATGCATTACGGTACGAGAAAAGTGACTTGCGATAACGAGATTGAACGAGGTATTGGTATACCGACGATCGAATCTTGGGCAAGTAAAATACCGATTGACAAAGGGAATCGTATACGGATTAATTGAATCCTTGACATCGTGGTTCATCCGATGAGATCATCGTGGAGCATGTGGGAGCCAACATGGGTATCCAGATCCCGCTGTTGGTTATTGCCCGAGAGCCGCCTCGGTCATGTTCAGATGTCTCCGAACCCGTAGGGTCTACACACTTAAGGTTGATAACGCTAGGGTTATAGGAATATGTATGTGCAGTAACCCGAATGTTGTTGAGTCCGGATGAGATCCTGGACGTCACGAGGAGTTCGGAATGGTCCGGAGGTAAAGAATTATATATAGGAAGTGCTGTTTCGCCATCGGGACAAGTTTGGTGATATCGGATTGTCTGGGACCACCGGAGGGGTCCTGGGTCCACCAAGTGGGGCCACAGCCCGTGGGGCCACATGGGCCCTAGGTGGTGCGCCTAGGCCCACATGGGCCAAGGGGAACCAGCCCCAAGGGGCCCATGCGCCTAGGGTGGAAAAAGGGAGAGTCCATGAGGGAAGGCACCTCAGAGGTGCCTTGGGAGGTGGACACCTCCCCTCTTGGCCGCACCCCTCCCTTGGAGGAGGGGGCAGGCTGCGCCCCCCCTCCTTGGCACCTATATAAAAGGGGAGGGAGGGGCAGCAGCACCTTTGCCCTGGACGCCCCTCTCCCTCTCCAACACATCCTCCTCCTCCGTAGTGCACGGGCGAAGCCCCGCCGAGTATCTTGCAAGTTCCACCATCACCACGCCGTCGTGCTGCTGCTGGAGCTATCTTCTCAACCTCTCCTTCACCTTGCTGGATCAAGAAGAAGGAGACGTTACGCTAACCGCACGTGTGTTGAACGCGGAGGTGCCGTCCGCTCGCACTAGATCATCGGTGAATTGGATCGCGGCAAGTACGACTACCTCATCCACGTTCACTCCGACGCTTCCGTTGCGATCTACAAAGTGGTATGTAGATGCTATCCAATCTGAATACTCGTTGCTAGATGAACTCATAGATGGATCTTGGTGAAACCGTAGGAAAAATTTTAATTTTCCGCAACGTTCCCCAACACGAACCGCGTACTCTCTGCCAGATCCGCTCTTCTCTCAACCCCGCGCCCCGCAACCGCAGTAGGGATCCTTGTGATCCTATAGGTGTCGTTTCCACCGACATCTTTGGCGCGCCAGGTAGGGGCGCGTAGTTGTGAGAATCTGGTCTAGCAGTTGACCTAGATGTTCTTCATCGCCATGGCTCCTAAGAAGAAGGCGACCACGGCGATCGGTTCGTCTGGAACCGGGTTGGTACCGGCGTGGACCGGCAGCGGGCCAGTCGCGGAGAGGACCCGTGGCGCGGCCCGCGAACATCCACATCGCCTCGATGGTCCGTGGTTCGCCGAAGCGGCGCTGTCAAGGCTACGGGCGACGAGCCACCGATCGCGGGGCTCTGGAGACGGAGTCGGGCCCCCCGCAGGCGGCGCGGGGCCCTCCAGGGGTGCCGCCATCCCGCCTGGCGGCGACACGGCGATCTCCAAGACGCCAACACCGGCGCACACGACACGCTCCTCTCAGGTTGTGCGTGATGAGCAGCATCACCCTGCCGGTGACCCTGCGCGCCTCCCTGGGAAGAGTCTCGTGCGTCCCTCACATGAAGGAGAGGGCCAGCATGCGCGCCGAGGTGCTGATGGAGGTGGCGAACGTCTGCGGGGCCGCGACGCAGCCCCTTCTAACGTGGTTAGGAGTCGAGGGGCATCGCGGTCCACCCAGCTTTCGCCGCCACCCATGCCAGCAGTAGCCCTAGCGTGCGCAACTCCTCCTCGATTTTCCTCCCGCCGCGGAGAAGCTCGACGAATGGAGGGCCACCGTCTGGAGCCTCATCAGCATCGCCAACAACGACGGGCTACGACCGGCGGAACCCATCGGCCGTCGCTCCGCCGGGCAGCCACGTGCTAGCGGAGGCCACGCCGGAGGCGACGAGACCACGGTATACTCCCCACCTCCATCCCGACCGCCCCGGGCGTGGGCCCGTCGCGGCGACGCTCGTGATGATATCTCCATCACGTCGTCCGACCCGCAAACCAACAGATGGCGAGCTGAAACCCTCTCCGGCAGGGCTCGATCCCGGCAAGATTGCGTCCCCGGCGGGGGCTGGCGGCAGCGTGACAGGACCCACGCGACCGGGCGAAGAGGCGCGGAAGAAGAAAATGGTACAGCACCCAATGTACTTTGTCAGCTCCCTCTTGCAGGGGGCTAGGTCGAGGTACTCAGGTGTGCAAAAGCAGCTCTTCGCCCTCCTTATGGCCTCGAGGAAGCTGCGCCATTACTTCCAAGTGCACGAGATCACGGTGGTCACCCGCCTCCCATTACAACGGATACTGCACAACCCAGATGCAACGGGGAGGATCGTGGAATGGGCCCTAGAGCTGTCAAGTTTCGGTTTGAAGTTTGAAAGTACCTCGACGATTCAGAGCAGAGTCTTGGCGGAGTTTGTTGCGGAATGGACCTCGACGCCCGACGAAGAGGTGCAGGAGACCACTCTCCCCGGCAAGGAAACAAGCCGCAACTGGATCATGTACTTTTATGGTGCCTTTTCGCTGCAAGGCGCCGGTGCCGGTGTGCTGCTTGTCGCACCCACCGGAGAGCACCTCAAATATGTCATCCAGATGCACTTTCCCCAGGAGATGTCAACCGATAACACCGCCGAGTACGAGGGTTTGCTTGGCGGCCTCAGGATCGCGGCAGACCTCGGAGTTAAGAAGCTCATCGTCAGGGGCGACTCACAGCTCGTTGTCAGGCAGATCAACAAAGATTATCAAAGCCCGTTGATGGAAGCTTACGTAGATGAGGTGAGGAAACTGGAGGGGCGCTTTGATGGTATACAAGTGGAGCATGTCCCTCGGGCGGAGAACGACATTGCCGACTACCTGTCAAAGCGTGCTGCCCTCAAGCTACATGTGGAACCAGGTACCTTTGTGGTTCAGTTAACTCAACCATCCGTTGAGCCGTCGACCGGGCAGAGCAAGCGGAGGAAGCTAGGCCCCGACAAGTACTTCCCCACCGAGTTCCCCGAAGCCGCCGGCAAAGATGTTGCCGTGGATGGCGATCCTGCCGCAGGGCAACCGACTCCGGCAGGACCTCAGGTCATGGCCGGAGGCGGCGCCCCTGCTGCGTAAGAGGTGCTTTGGTCCTTGCCGCCGAGCCACGTGCTCCGCATGCGCGCAACACACCGTCCGATTCCTTCAAAGGAGAGCTTCACGAGGAGCAGGAAGAGGCAGAAGAGTAGCCGCGCTGGTCTGCTCTGCACTCATTCGTTGATAACGACATGCTGTAAGAAGACCGAACAGGTGAAATTGATGTGCATCTCCGGAGGAAGGACTAAAGCTGTTGGCAGAGATACATGGAGGCATATGTGGCTCCCACATAGGTTGAGGGCCCTTGCCGCAAGGCTTTCCGCAAGGTTTCTTCTGTCCCACCGCCCTCCAGGATGCGACGGCACTAGTAACCAAGTGCGAAGCGTGCCAGTTCCATTCAAAGAAGCTTCATCAACCAGCTCAAGCCCTTCAAACTATCCCTCTCTCCTGGCCCTTCTCGGTCTGGGGGCTCGACATATTGGGCCCTTTCCCCCGTGCTGTCGGGGGCTTTGAGTACTTGTATGTCGCAATCGACAAGTTCACAAAGTGGCCAGAGGTGGAAGCAATGAGGAAGGTGATAGCGCAGTCAGCCATCAAGTTCTTCAAGGGACTAGTGTGCCATTTTGGGGTGCCCAACAGGATCATCACCGACAATGGCACGCAGTTCACAAGCCATGCCTTCATGCAATACATTAAGGATCTCGGCAGCAAGGCCTGTTTTGCTTCTATGGCACATCCACGGAGCAACGGCCAAGCGGAGAGAGCAAATGCTGAAGTTCTGTGAGGCTTAAGAACGAAGACTTTCGACAGGCTGTGCGAGAGTGGAAGGCGCTGGATTGACGAGTTGCCGGCGGTTCTTTGGTCGATCAGAACGATGCCAAATCGAGCCACCGGCCAGACACCCTTTGCCCTGGTTTACGGGGCAAAAGCAGTTCTCCCCACGGAACTCATATACGGGTCACCTCGAGTGCTCGCTTATGATGAGCTTGAGCAAGAGCGATTGCGGCAAGATGACGCAACGCTCCTTGAGGAAGATCGTCTTCGGGCGGCTGTGAGAGCAGCATGCTACCAGCAAGCCTTGCGCCGCTACCATAGCCGCAAGGTTCATGCCCGAAGCTTTGAGGAAGGCGACCTTGTTCTTCGGCACGTTCAATCGGCCAAGAATACCAACAAGTTGACGCCAAAGTGGGAAGGCCCTCACGGGTAATACGAGTCACCGGGCCAGCAGCAGTCCGCTGAGACCAAGATGCCATTCCAGTGAGCAATTCCTGGAACATCGAGCATCTTCGCAAGTTTTACCCATAAGGCGCGGCATTCCGGGCCCCCCGGCAAGCCACCTTTTGTACGAGCCTTGCCAGCAAGGCATGTAACCCTTTGTACAAAGCCAGGCGCAGACCCTGAGCATAAATAAATGAAGCGCTGGCGCCCTAAGTTATAGCCTTCATGCTAGGTCGAGTCTCTTCCTTGGTTAGGGTTGATAGAGCTTAGCGGCGACTAACCCCTAGCCTAGAGGTCGAGTGCGCGTCTATCTATTCCTTTTCTGTCCTCCTTTGGTTCGCAGGGCACATGAGCATTTCTGCTGAGCTACTCGGAAAGAAGGAAACGAACCGGCGCCCCGAGCCCGGCAAACCATAGTTGCCGGGGGCTACAAACACAAGGACCCAACTGCGGCAAGATGAGATTGCTGGGGGCTGCAGATCAACATAAGTCTTTTATCCTCTATCATGCATTTCGAAACCAGACTGGGGTATGTGAAACCTCATTTTTATCTCTAGGCCGCCGTGCTCCCCATTTTTCCTATACCCAAGGATTATTTCCCGGGTCCGGGCTCGGTTGTAGCCGTGGAGGCAAGGAGGTGGGGCGAGGGGCCTGAAGCCCACTTCATCCCTGCCTCCGCCAAGAGCGCGAGAACGGTCGAGCGGAGTGGGGGGACGGCAAGGCCTGTTGCCGGGCGAAAAACGTTTATCCTAAACAATAACGAGGATTCACTCCTTGTCGCGGGATTTACCCGCGAACGAAAAACCTGGCAAGCATCCTTTTTTCATTAAAAACATCCCATACAGGTACAGTTCGTGCAAGATGAAAAACATGAGAAAGGGGATTACAAGTTTTAAATTTAACAAGGGCCCGCAGGCTTACAAACTAAGAAAAAGATAAGGTGCCCGTGATCCCTTTCTTGTCCCTCTCCTCAGGAAGCGGAGCAAGATGACAAAAGGGCGAAAGGAGCACCTAGGCGAAGTACGAGCAGCAGAAGGCACCGGGAGAACATCCCGGCGGCCACCCCGATGAGAGGCTGGTGATGATGATGACGGTGGAAGAGCTGGAAGACGAGGCGGCAGGACCGACAATACGCAACGAAGGCGTCGGTGCCCGCGTACCCGAGTTGACGGCCCGCCATCTGCCTTCTTCACTTTCCCCGCGCCTTCCACGCCAGCCGCCCAAGGAGACGGCCCCGAGAAGTTCGAGGGGCTCGGTGCAGATGCTGCTGCTGCCAACATCGCCCCTGGACGACGGGACCGACACCTAGTCGGACCCGTCATCCTGCCGCCTACTACCCTCGTCGTCGCTGTCGCTGTCCTCCTCGTCACTCTCGCTCGAGGAGGAATCTTCATCATCGGAGGAGCTCTCCACGCAGCACTTCAGGCGAGTTCCAAGATCTCCAAAGACCTTCACGGAGAGCACGCCGCCCTCCATTAACTTGAAGAAAAGGACGAGCCCCACCGTCAGGCTATGGATACGAGCAAACGTTTTCCATCCCCGACGGAGGTGTATCGCATGAGGAGCAGGGAAGTCGACGTGGACCCGCGTGCCACTGATCCCGCAGCCCCTCATCTGCAATTTGAGGGTCTGGGGCGGGTTGAGCTCCATCTCGGCAGCAAAGGGGGTGGGGAGGTGAAGATGACGGCGCGGTGGTCGACGCAGCCTGATGAAGAATTCACGGGGCTGGTCCCCGACGTGGCCCTCCATCACAGGAGACACCGTTTGCGGAAGCACAGCCACCGCTCCGCCTCGACCTCCTCTGCCCCGACCACCACGGCGACCTAGACCGCGCCCCCTCCCTCTCCCTCTCGTAGCCGGCAACGCCACCTCGGGCTCGGGAGTTGGAGGGATGCGCCGACGAGCTGCGACCCTCGCCGCCACCATCGAAGAACCCGCGCCTCCTCTCGTCATAGCAAGAGGGAGAAAGAAGCAGAGAAAAAGAAGAAGATGGATGATGGAAGAATGTGGAATGCCGCTCCCCTCCCCTCTTTATAAAGAGGCGGAGTCGGGGGCTCGGCCGCCCCGTCTGACCAATCCAGCCACCAGAGGCGCACGGAATTGGGACCGACCCGCTGCCCCAACCAGCGATGGCCAGCTTCCCGCCCGCCGCCATGCACCCCAAGTGCATGGGGGGGGGGGGCGTGGAGACGGCAGAACCGAGGGGACAGGCGAAGCGACCTCTCCCCACCCCGTGGTCGTGGGGAGTGGACGCCTTGAAGACCGCGCCCCAGCCCTGTTCAGTAGATGAGCCGCGCCTCCACGCCTCCCTCTTTTTACAGGGAAGGCGCGGGCCGCCTCTTCACTATGATATGACGCATGCGTGCGGAAACCGCCCCACGCATGCCGCCCACGTCATGCACGCCCCTCCACACTGCACCGCGCGCGCGGGTCGTGGGAAGCGGAGCGCGTGAAATGTTTTACCGCAGTAAAATCCACCCTACCTACCCGAGCACCGTTCTGGGCCTAGCCCAACAACGCGCCACGCTTATGTGTGGCCCAGGCCCGAGGGCTCCTGTCGGTGTACAAATAGAGGGTGCACTTTTTGTACCCCTATACATGTGCACGGGCAGTCAGAGCCGCGCCCACGGTCGCACCAAGCAGAGCAAGGGAGGTGAGCCGAGGTAAGACAAAAGCCCAAGATAATCAAAGCAACGCCAAGGCCAAAAACCACAAGAAGCGGAGGGACGAAGCAGGCTCCCCCGGCAAGACCCTTGCCGGGGCATCTCGCCCCACACCAATAGAGCGAGTCACCCTTGAGCCCACAACCTCTAGAGTAATCTACTACCTTGAGGCAAGGGCTCGGGAGACACCTCCTTGGTGGCATGCAGATCTTCGTCAAGATCATAAACGTACAAGACCAGATGAGGATCAAAAGACTATGACCCTTGGCAGGATTCTAGCCAAGGATATCCACAAGGCCCCCGGCAGGTGCCTTGCCGGGGACGACAGCAAGCGCCATGGCAAGACCCTTGTCGGGGCCCCGGCAAGGCCCTTGCCGAGGACGCCAACAGGCCACTGCTAGGCCCGCATCAACCAAGATCCCACCGACCGTCCCCAAGCAGCTGCCAGCCCGACCAGCTGGGCACGCACCTGCGTGACGACGATCGGCCTCTACACCAACTCAGCAAGCACCTGCGTGGTGGCATGCAGATCTTCGTGAAGACCCTACCACCGCGCCACCTCAGCTGCCTACCTGCCTACATGGCACCACCCGCACCGCCGGCCAGGGCACGTGTCGAAGCCAGGCGAGGCGGCGACGGATGGGACGGGCCTCGCTCCCGTCCCCGATAAAGTGAAGGAACACCTAAGCCTCGCATTAAATGCGTCTTGTCCTATAATACTAGCGATAAACTCGCGACGCTGTAGCACTTTCCACCTCCTGTGTGCCACTGTGGCAGCCCCTTTCGCCTATGAAAGGAGGCCCATGGCACACAGAGAAAGGATTCGGCTTTTTGGAGCTCGTTACACCCCGTAGCTAGCTCAAGAACTCAGAATACATCCACCAAAGCAGGGCTAGGGTTTTACGCATCCTCGCGGCCCGAACCTGGATAAATGAACCGCGTACTCTCTGTCAGATCCGCTCTTCTCTCAAACCCGTGCCCCGCAACCGCAGTAGGGATCCTTGTGATCCCATAGGTGTCGTTTCCACCGACAATGATGTAAAATCGACCCGGGGGCCCTAGGTTTCACTAGTGGCTTCTCTCAAGATAACATATATAACGGTGGGTGAACAAATTACCGAGCAATTGATAGAAAAGCACATAGTTACGAGAATATCTAGGCATGATCATGAACATAGGCAACACGTTCGTGTCAAGTAGACCGAAACGATTCTGCATCTACTACTATTACTCGACACATCGACCTCTATCCAGCATGCATCTAGAGTATTAAGTTCATAAGAACAGAGTAACGCATTAGGCAAGATGACATGATGTAGAGGGATAAACTCAAGCAATATGATAAAAACCCATATTTTTATCCTCGATGGCAACAATACAATACGTGTCAGTTCCCTTTCTGTCACCGGGATCGAGCACCGCAAGATTGAACCCAAAGCTAAGCACTTATCCCATTGCAAGAAAGATCAATCTAGTAGGCCAAACTAAACCGATAATTGGAAGAGACTTGCAAAGATATCAAATCATGCATATAAGAATTCAGAGAAGAATCAAATATTGTTCATAGATAATCTTGATCATAAACCCACAATTCATCGGATCTCGACAAACACACCGCAAAAGTATTACATCGAATAGATCTCCAAGAACATCGAGAAGAACTTTGTATTGAGAACCAAAGAGAGAGAAGAAGCCATCTAGCTAATAATTATGGACACGAAGGTTTGTGGTAAACTACTCAAACATCATCGTAGAGGCTATGGTGTTGATGTAGAAGCCCTCCATGATCGAATCCCCCTTCGGCAGATCGCCGGAAAAGGCCCCAAGAAGGGATCTCACGGTTATAGAAGGTTGCGGCGGTGGAAAAGTGGTTTCGTGGCTCTCCTGGATGTTTTCAGCGTATAAGAATATATATAGGCGAAAGAAGTAGGTCGGTGGAGCTACGAGGGGCCCACGAGGGTGGGGCACGCCTACCCCCCTGGGCGCGCCCTCCTGCCTCGTGGCCTCCTCGTTGCTTCCTCGACTTCCACTCAAAATCTCCTGGATTGCGTTTGTTCCAAAAAAGATCTCGCGAAGGTTTCGTTCCGTTTCGATTCCGTTTGATATTCCTTTTCTGCGAAACACTGAAATAGGCAAAAAAAACATCAATTTGCACTAGGCCTTCGGTTAATAGGTTAGTCCCAAAAATAATATAAAAGAGTATATTAAAGCCCATTAAACACCCAAAACAGATAATATAATAGCATGGAACAATCAAAAATTATAGATACGTTGGAGACGTATCAGCATCCCCAAGCTTAATTCCTGCTCGTCCTCTAGTATGTAAATAATAAAAACAGAATTTTTGATGTGGAATGTTATCTAACATAATTTTCAATGAAATTCTCTTTATTGTGGCATGAATGTTTAGATCCAAAAGATTATAGAGAAAAGTTTAATATTGACATAAAAATAATAATACTTCAAGCATGCTAACCAAGCAATTATGTCTTATCAAAATAACATAGCCAAAGAAAGCTTATCCCTACAAAATCATATAGTTTGTCCATGCTTCATTTTCGCCACACAAAATGCTCCCATCATGCACAACCCCGATGACAAGCCAAGCAATAGTTTCATACTTAGCCTTTTCAAACTCTTTCAACTTTCACGCAATATATGAGCGCGAGCCATGGACATAGCACTATGGGTGGAATAGAATATGATGATGGAGGTTGTGTGAGAAGACAAAAAAGGAGAAAGTCTCACATTGACGCGGCTAATCAATGGGCTATGGAGATGCCCATGAATTGATGTCAAGGCAAGGAGTAGGGATTGCCATGCAACAGATGCACTAGAGCTATAAATATATGAAAGCTCAACAAAAGAAACTAAGTGGGTATGCATCCAACTTTCTTGCTCAAGAAGACCTAGGGCATTTTGAGGAAGCCCATCATTGGAATATACAAGCCAAGTTCTGTAATGAAAAATTCCCACTAGTATATGAAAGTGACAAAATAAGAGACTCTCTATCATGAAGATCATGGTGCTACTTTGAAGCACAAGTGTGGAAAAAGGATAGTAACATTGCCCCTTCTCTCTTTTTCTCTCATTTTTTTATTTGGGCCTTATCTTTTTTATGGCCTCTTTTTTTATTTGGGCTTCTTTGGCCTCTTTTTTTTCGTCCGGAGTCTCATCCCGACTTGTGGGGGAATCATAGTCTCCATCATCCTTTCCTCACATGGGACAATGCTATAATAATGAAAATCATCACACTTTTATTTACTTACAACTGAAGGATTACAACTCGATACTTAGAACAAAATATGACTCTATGTGAATGCCTCCTGCAGTGTACCAGGATGTGCAATGAATCAAGTGTGAAATGTATGAAAGAATTTTGAAGGTGGCTTTGCCACAAATATGATGCCAACTACATGATCATGCAAAACAATATGACAATGATGGAGCGTGTCATAATAAACGGAACGGTGGAAAGTTGCATGGCAATATATCTCAGAATGGCTTTGGAAATGCCATAATAGGTAGGTATGGTGGCTGTTTTGAGGAAGATATAAGGAGGCTTATGTGTGATAGAGCGTTTCATATCACGGGGTTTGGATGCACCGGCGAAGTTTGCACCAACTCTCGAGGTGAGAAAGGGCAATGCACGGTACCGAAGAGGCTAGCAACGATGGAAGGGTGAGAGTGCGTATAATCCATGGACTCAACATTAGTCATAAAGAACTCACATACTTATTGCAAAAATCTACAAGTCATCAAAACCAAGCACTACACACATGCTCCTAGTGGGATAGATTGGTAGGAAAAGACCATCGCTCGTCCCCGATCGCCACTCATAAGGAAAGCAATCAAAGAACACCTCATGCTTCAAGTTTGTCACACAACGTTTACCATACGTGCATGCTACGGGACTTGCAAACTTCAACACAAGTATTTCTCAATTCCACAATTACCGAACTTGCACGACTCTAATATTACCATCTTTATATCTCAAAACAACTATCAAGTATCAAACTTGTCATAATATTTAATGCACTCTATATGAAAGTTTTTATTATACCCATCTTGGATGCCTATCATATTAGAACTAATTTTATAGCCAAAGCAAATTACCATGCTGTTCTAAAAGACTCTCAAAATAATATAAGTGAAGCATGAGAGATCAATCATTTCTATAAAATAAAACCACCACCGTGCTCTAAAAAGGTATAAGTGAAGCACTAGAGCAAAATTATCTAGCTCAAAAGATACAAGTGAAGCACATAGAATATTCTAATAAATTCCGATTCATGTGTGTCTCTCCAAAAGGTGTGTACAGCAAGGATGACTGTGGTAAACTAAAAAGCAAAGACTCAAATCATACAAGACGCTCCAAGCAAAACACATATCATGTGGTGAATAAAAATATAGCCTCAAGTAAAGTTACCGATAGACGAAGACGAAAGAGGGGATGCCTTCCGGGGCATCCCCAAGCTTAGGCTTTTGGTTGTCCTTGAATTTTACCTTGGGGTGCCTTGGGCATCCCCAAGCTTAGGCTCTTGCCACTCCTTGTTCCAAAATCCATCAAATCTTTACCCAAAACCTTGAAAACTTCACAACACAAAACTTAAACAGAAAATCTCATGAGCTCCGTTAGTGTAAGAAAACAAACCACCAATTTAAGGTACTGTAATGAACTAAATCTTGATTTATATTGGTGTTAAACCTACTGTATTACAAATTCTCTATGGTCCATACCCCCCCCCCCCCCCGATACTAGCCATAGATTCATCAAAATAAGCAAACAACACACGAAAAACAGAATCTGTCAAAAACAGAACAGTCTGTAGTAATCTGTATCAAACGAATACTTATGGAACTCCAAAAATTCTGAAATAAATTGGTGGACGTGACTAATTTATCTATTGATCATCTTCAAAAAGAATCAACCTAAAATCATTCTCCAGTAAAAAATGGCAGCTAATCTCGTGAGCGCTAAAGTTTCTGTTTTTTACAGCAAGATCGCAAAGACTTCACCCAAGTCTTCCCAAAGGTTATACTTGGCACAAACACAATTTAAAACATAAAACAACATATAAACAGAGGCTAGATGAATTATTTATTACTAAAAAGGAACAAAAAGCAAGGAACAAAAATAAAATTGAGTTGCCTCCCAACAAGCGCTATCCATTTAACGCCCCTAGCTAGGCATAAAAACAAGAATAGATCTAGGTATTGCTATCTTTGGTGTTGGGAAAGAAAAGAGAAAATTTCTTATCTATAGCATTTATATTTCTATTTTGAGAAAGCACGTGGCCATTAATGGTGGAATAAAGATTAAGCACGCTACGGAAATTTGCATCTAAGCTAGCCTTCATCTCTTTGATAATTTCATTTTGATAAAAGCACAAAAGAGAGGTGGATTCAACCTTCTCACTCATGGGGTGCCCAAACATGGTTTTCATATTTTCATAGGTATCTATGGCATCCCCCTCAAGAAAACCTTCTTCAAAAATAGAATCTAAAACTTTCTTGGATGAAGAGGGTAAGCCAACATAAAAGATTTTTAGGTATATCTCAATTTGATATTGGGGCACATAGCTGGCTCGGATCCGTAATAGCCTATCCCAAGCATCTTTCAAAGACTCATCAAGTAAATAACGAAAAATTCCAGGATCATCTTCATCGAAATTATTCAAACTCTCATTGATAACCCCGGTAGGTCTTTCCATAGCATCATTATTTATGAGCTTAGAGAGGACAGAGGGACTATCCAAAGTACTAAAACCCGGGAGAGAACCCTTAGCCCTTTTCAATTTGGCCATGGCGAAAGAAAAGCAAACGGGAAAGAGGCGAAGAAAAGGCAAAGCTAAAGTGGGGGAGAGGAAAACGAGAGGCAAATGGCAAAGAATGTAATGCGAGGGATAAGAGTTTGTGATGGGTACTTGTTATGTCTTGACTTGAGCGTAGATATCCCCGGCAACGGCGCCAGAAATCCTACTTGCTACCTCTTGAGCATGCGTTGGTTTTCCCTTAAACAAGAAAGGGTGATGCAGCAAAGTAGCGTAAGTATTTCCCTCAGTTTTTTAGAACCAAGGTATCAATCCAGTAGGAGACTACACGCACATCGCCTAGTACCTGCACAAACAATCAAGAACCTTGCAACCAACGCGATAAAGGGGTTGTCAATCCCTTCACAGCCACTTGCAAAAGTGAGATCTGATAAAGATAATAAGATAAATATTTCTGGTATTTTTGTTGTATATATTGGAAAATAAAGATTACAAAATAAACGGTGACAGAAATTGGCAAGTTGATGATAAACTAATATGATGTAAAATAGACCTGGGGGCCATAGGTTTCACTAGTGGCTTCTCTCAAGATAGCATATATTACGGTGGGTGAACAAATTACTGAAGGAAATATGCCCTAGAGGCAATAATAAAGTTATTATTTATTTCCTTATTTCATGACAAATGTTTATTATTCATGCTAGAATTGTATTAACCGGAAACATAATACATGTGTGAATACATAGACAAATATAGTGTCACTAGTATGCCTCTACTTAAATAGCTCATGAATCAAAGATGGTTAAGTTTACTAGCCATAGACATGAGTTATCATTTGATTAACGGGATCACATCATTAGGAGAATGATGTGATTGACTCGACCCATTCCGTTAGCTTAGCACTTGATCGTTTAGTATGTTGCTATTGCTTTCTTCATGACTTATACGTGTTCCTATGACTATGAGATTATGAAACTCCCGTTTACCGGAGGAACACTTTGTGTGCTATCAAACGTCACAACGTAACTGGGTGATTATAAAGGAGCTCTACAGGTGTCTCCAAAGGTACTTGTTGGGTTGGCGTATTTCGAGATTAGGATTTGTCACTCCGATTGTCGGAGAGGTATCTCTGGGCCCACTCGGTAATGCACATCACTATAAGCCTTGCAAGCATTGTAACTAATGAGTTAGTTGCAGGATGATGTATTATGTAATGAGTAAAGAGACTTGCCGGTAACGAGATTGAACTAGGTATTGAGATACCGACGATCGAATCTCAGGCAAGTAACATACCGATGACAAAGGGAACAACGTATGTTGTTATGCGGTCTGGACCGATAAAGATCTTCGTAGAATATGTAGGAGCCAATATGAGCACTAGGTTCTGCTATTGGGTTATTGACGGAGACATGTCTCGGTCATGTCTACATTGTTCTCGAACCCGTAGGGTCCGCACGCTTAAGGTTTCGATGACAGTTATATTATGAGTTTATGAATTTTGATGTACCGAAGGAGTTCGGAGTCCCGAACGAGATCGGGGATATGACGAGGAGTCTCGAAATGGTCGAGACGTAAAGATCGATATATTGTACGACTATATTCGGACATCGGAAATGTTCCGAGTGATTCGGGTATTTTTCGGAGTATCGGAGAGTTACGGGAATATGTATTGGGCCTTATTGGGCCATACGGGAAAGAAGGAAAAGGGCCTCAAGGGTGGTCGCACCCCTCCCCATTGACTAGTCTGAATTGGACTAGGGAGGGGGGGCGCCCCCTTCCTTCCTTCTCCTTCTCCCTTCCCTTTCCTTCTCTCCTACTCCTACTACATGGAAGGGCTCCTAGTTCTACTAGGAAGGGGAATCCTACTCGGTGGGAGTAGGACTCCCCTAGGGCGCGCCATAGAGAGGGCCGGCCTCCCTCCTCCACTCCTTTATATACGGGGGCAGGGGGCACCCCATAGACACACAAGTTGATCTTCGTGATCGTTCCTTAGCCGTGTGCGGTGCCCCCCCCCCTCCACCATAGACCACCTCGATAATATTGTAGCGGTGCTTAGGCGAAGCCCTGCGACGGTAGAACATCAAGATCGTCACCATGCCGTCGTGCTGACGGAACTCATCCCCGACACTTTGCTGGATCGGAGTCCGGGGATCGTCATCGAGCTGAACGTGTGCTGAACTCGGAGGTGCCGTACGTTCGGTACTTGGATCGGTCGGATTGTGAAGACGTACGACTACATCAACCGCGTTGTCATAACGCTTCCGCTTACGGTCTACGAGGGTACGTGGACAACACTCTCCCCTCTCGTTGCTATGCATCACCATGATCCTTGCATGTGCGTAGGAAATTTTTTGAAATTACTACGTTCCCCAACAGTGGCATCCGAGCCAGGTTTTATGCGTAGATGTTATATGCACGAGTAGAACACAAGTGAGTTGTGGGCGATACAAGTCATACTACTTACCAGCATGTCATACTTTGCTTCGGCGGTATTGTTGGATGAAGCGGCCCGGACCGATATTACGCGTACGCTTACGCGAGACTGGTTCTACCGACGTGCTTTGCACATTGTGTGGCTGGCGGTGTCGGTTTCTCCAACTTTAGTTGAACTGAGTGTGGCTACGCCCGATCCTTGCGAAGGTTAAAACAGCACTAACTTGACGAACTATCGTTGTGGTTTTGATGCGTAGGTAAGAACGGTTCTTGCTCAGCCCGTAGCAGCCACGTAAAACTTGCAACAACAAAGTAGAGGACGTCTAACTTGTTTTTGCAAGGCATGTTGTGATGTGATATGTTCAAGACATGATGCTATATTTTATTGTATGAGATGATCATGTTTTGTAACCGAGTTATCGGCAACTGGCAGGAGCCATATGGTTGTCGCTTATTGTATGAAATGCAACATACTGTAATTGCTTTACTTTATCACTAAGCGGTAGCGATATCGTAGAAGCAATAGTTGGCGAGACGACAACGATGCTATGATGGAGATCAAGATGTCGCTACCGGTGACAATGGTGATCATGATGATTGCTCGAGTGGAGATCACAAGCACAAGATGATGATGGCCATATCATATCACTTATATTGATTGCATGTGATGTTTATCCTTTATGCATCTTATCTTGCTTTGATTGACGGTAGCATTTTAAGATGATCTCTCACTAAAATTATCAAGAAGTGTTCTCCCGAGTATGCACCGCTATGCGAAAGTTCTTCGTCTTTGAGACACCACGTGATGATCGGGTGTGATAGGCTCTACGTTCAAATACAACGGGTGCAAAACAGTTGCACATGCGGAATACTCAGGTTAAACTTGACGAGCCTATCATATAACAGATATGGCCTCGGAACACGGAGACCGAAAGGTCGAGCATGAATCATATAGTAGATATGATCAACATAGTGATGTTCATCATTGAAAACTACTCCATCTCACGTGATGATCGGACATGGTTTAGTTGATTTGGATCATGTGATCACTTAGATGACTAGAGAGATGTCTATCTAAGTGGGAGTTCTTAAGTAATATGATTAATTGAACTTAAATTTATCATGAACTTAGTCCTGGTAGTATTTTACAAATTATGTTGTAGATCAATAGCTCGCGATGTTGCTTTCATATGTTTATTTTGATATGTTCCTAGAGAAAACTGTGTTGAAAGATGTTAGTAGCAATGATGCGGACTTGGTCCATGATCTGAGGTTTATCCTCATTGCTGCAAAGAATAATTATGTCCTTGATGCACCGCTAGGTGACAGACCTGTTGCAGGAGCAGATGCAGACGTTATGAACGTTTGGCTAGCTCAATATGATGACTACTTGATAGTTTTGTGCACCATGCTTTATGGCTTAGAACCGGGACTACAAAAACGTTTTTTAAACGTCATGGAACATATAAGATGTTTCAACAGATGAAATTGGTATTTCAGGCTCATGCCCGTGTCAAGAGGTATGAGACCTCTGACAAATACTTCGCCTAAAAGATGGAGGAGAATTGCTCAACTAGTGAGCAAGTACTTAGATTGTCTGACTACTACAATCGCTTGAATCAAGTGGGAGTTAATCTTCCAGATAAGATAATGATTGGCAGAGTTCTCTAGTCACCATCACCAAGTTGCTGGAACTTCGTGATGAACTATAATGCAAGGGATGACGAAAACGATTCCCGAGCTCTTCGTGATGCTGAAATCGACGAAGGTAGAAATCAAGAAAAGAGCATCAAGTGTTGATGATTGACAAGACTACTAGTTTCAAGAAAAGGGCAAAGGGAAAGAAAGGGAACTTCAAGTAGAATGATAAGCAAGTTGTCACTCCCTTGAAGAAGCCCAAAGCTGGACCAAAGCCTGAAACTAAGTGCTTACATCGGAAAGGAAATGGTCACCGAAGCGTAAATACCCTGAATATTTGGTGGATAAGGAGGATGGCAAAGTGAACAAGGGTATATTTGATATACAGGTTATTGATGTGTGCCTTACTAGTGTTTATAGTAGCCCCTGAGTATTTGATACTTGTTCGGTTGCTAAGATTAGTAATTCAAACAGGAGTTACGAATAAGCAGAGACTAGTTGAAAGGGAAGTGACGATGAGTGTTGGAAGTAGTTCCGAGATTGATATGATCATCATCACACACTCCCTATACCTTCGGGATTAGTGTTAAACCTAAATAAATGTTATTTGGCGCTTATGCTGAACATGAATATGATTTGATCATGTTTATTGCGATACGGTTATTCATTTAAAGTCAAAGAATAATTGTTGTTCTGTTTACATGAATAAAACCTTCGATGGTCATACACCCAATGAAAATAGTTTGTTGGATCTCGATCGTAGTGATACACATATTCATAATATTGATGCCAAAAGATGCAAAGTTAATAATGATAGTGCAACTTATTTGTGGCACTGCCGTTCGGGTCATATCGGTGTAAAGCACGTGAAGAAACTCCATAAAGATGGATTTTTAGAATCACTTGGTTATGAATCATTTGATGCTTGCGAACCGTGCCTTTTGGGCAAGATGACTAAAACTCCGTTCTCCGGAACAATGGAACAAGCTGACTTATTGGAAATAATACATACCGATGTATGCGATCCGATGAGTGTTAAGGCTCGTGGCATGTATCAATGTTTTTGGACCTTCACAGATGATTTGAGCAGATATGGGTATATCTCTTGATGAAAGATAAGTCTGAAACATTTAAAAAGTTCAAAGAATTTCAGAGTGAAGTGGAAAATCATCGTAACAAGAAAAATAAAGTTTCTACAATCTGATCATGGAGACGAATATTTGAGTTACGAGTTTGGTCTTCATTTGAAACAATGTGAAATATTTTCGCAACTCACGCCACCCGGAACACCACAATGTAATGGTGTGTCCGAATGTCGTAATCATACTTTACTAGATATGGTGCGATCTATGATGTCTCTTATCGGTTTACCACTATCGTTTTAGGGTTATGCATTAGAGACAACTGCATTCACGTTTAATAGGGCACCATCTAAATCCGTTGAGATGACACCGTATGAACTATGGTTTAGCAGTAAACCTAAGATGTTGTGACACTCAAAATTTTTGTTTGGTTTTCAACAAAAACTTTGTTGGTTTTGAAGAAGGTCATTTAAACCCTTCCAAAAATCTCTCTCTCAAAATTTCCCCCTTTGGCAAACGATTTTATTTTGGCATCTTTTTCAACCCTGGTGTTGGTCATTAAAAACATTTCTTCTGTTTATCCCCTTCTCAAATTTAATTCTTGGAACTTATTTTCTTTTAAAAGAAAACCCTAGGAGTTTTGGGTCTTATCTTATATTGAAACCACCCATGGTTTTACCATGCCTCTTGTGGTAAATCCTTTCAAAACACCTCCTTCCACTTTGGGGCAATCCAAATATTCTGTCCCAACAAGTCCAACTCATTTTTGGATTTTATTTCATTTATTTCTTTCCCCAAAACATTTATGTCCATTATTTTGAGCCTAGGTGATTTGCAAGGCAAGTACCTAATTGCCTTTTAACTTTGATCTCAAACCAACTCCTCTGGATAGTCCCTAGCACCCACAACCTAGAACCATCAAGATCCACTCTTCTTCTCTTCAAAATTTTCAAGTTTCAGCTTCTGCAAGTTTGGACCAGATTTCTCAAATTTGGTGAAATTCATATCTCCTCTTCTCCAAAAATTCCACCAAAAGTCAGGCAGCCCCCAGATGCAGTCAGAGGCCACCTCACCAAAAATCAGCTCAAAGAAAAATCCCCACATGCCAAAATCATTTCGTCGAACACCTGGCCTGCACTGTTACTTTGCACTTTCAGAGAAATTCAGAGATTCAGAAAGTTCAGCGTCGTTTCTTCGTCAGAGTTCAGTCACCTGTCAGCAAGGCGCCCTGGCGCGTTGCGCACGGCCCCTCCTCCCTGGCCGGAGCGCCGCACGCCCCCTTGGACGGGTGCAGGCGTCGGTGGCGGCGAGCCTCGCAGGCGTTGGCAGTTTCTGCGGTGGCTGCGCCACCGTGGCGGCCAGCGAGGGCCTGAGCCTGCTCGCCACGCCACCCGGCGCCGCCCATCGCTCCCTGCCTCCTCGCGTGGCTCATGCATGCCAGCGACTCGCTGCACCATCGCCGTGGCCCGGCAAGCACAGGGCACGCCCTCTGCCGCCGACGGGCCCGCGCCGGCCCGTTCCGTCGAACCCCCCCAAAGCTTCTAATCCAAGCTCGTTTAGTGCCTAAATGGAGCCAATGGACCGCCACGATGACGCTCAACCGCCGTAACCTTCGACGGAGAAATCCGTTCACGGCCATCACCTCGGATCGCCTATAAAAAGGGGCCCCGAGCTCGCTCTCGAACACGCACCACCTCTGCACCTCACCAACACTCCGCCAGGCCACTAGGAGGACCTCGAGGAGGTCTCCTCCCCCAACTCCGGCCGCCCCGTTCCGCCTCAGCCTCCACCTCGATTCACTCCGGTGAGGCCGTCCCCGGCGCCCAAACCTCGTCAGCAATCCCCTCGAGCACCCAGAAGTCTAACCCCCACTTCAATTTGCCCTTCGCAGCACTCTCCGGCGAGATCCAACTCCTCCCGAACCGCCGTCCGCCGGAGCAAGGGCCGCCGTCGACGTAGTGCTCGTCGGCGACCACCACCACCCACCGACGCGGAAGGATGCACTGAGCACGGAGGTACCACCCGATCCCCCTGCCTCGCCGTGGATCGCCGCCGGTGACCACCACAGCTCTCGGGCGCCGACGAGCTCCGTCTCCCCGTTTTAAATTTTCAAACCTGACGGGTTGGACCCGCCTGTCAGTCTCTCTTTTTTTTAAATGAACCTTTTTCTGAAAGCGTATTCTGGCAAAATGCGCTTTCCAGTCTGAATCGTTTTCTGGACTTTTCTGCTTAGCCCCCTGGGAAGTTTCTATTTCATTACAGAAAGATCCTTGGACCAAAACACTTATAACTTTTAAATAGAAAAGGATTTTTGAGTGATTCTTTTTCTGCCCTCTTCAAAATTTTGTCTAGTTTTTTTATCAGATTTATTTGAAAAATATTTGGTATATTTCTGTGCACCTCACGGTATTTACGATAGCGCGTGTATTTTTTTATATACCGTAGATACCGAAGGAGGTGACGGAACCGCAAACTTCACCGAGCAAGGCCCCGACTACTCCGAACCAGGCAAGCATGTTTTAACTTTCGATATGATGAGTGTTTTGACATGTTTGCATTAAGTAGTTGCATGGCATGATCATGAGCACCTCGATGAATGTCATATTACATGCAAAGTGGAGACAAGTGAGTTTCAAGAATCCATATGATATTGGATACGAGTTTGCATGGCCATGTGATAGCGTAAGAATGGGTAAGATGGCAGTGTTGTAGCATGCCAGTCTTATGCCTGACTGTTTGACCAGTGTCAACATGAATCAGTCCAGTTTCCATCTGTTTCTGTCACAGCCCCAGATCAGCCCTATCTTGACTTTGCCTGCTCATCATGTCATCATGTTTAAATTCCTAAGAAACTTGAAATGGGGATGTTGAAACCCTAGCACCAAATGAATTTAACTAGGGTTTACTAAAATCTTTTCAATGAACCCAAAATGCCCTTCATAAATGTTCATCATCTTTGGTCCTGGCTAAACCCTCTGCCAAAAATGGTTTCATATTTTTGGAGGCTATTCTGGATTTTTGAATTAATTCATAAGTATTTGAATTTGGACATTTAAATCTTATAAATATTTTTAAATGTCCAAATAATCCTGAAAGTACTTGGGGCTATTGGAAATAATTCAAATAGTGCCCACAATTTTGTCAGATTTTACAAAATGAGTTAGTATTTTTACTAATTCAAAACATATCAAAATAAATAGAAAAAGAATGAATTAGAGAGAGAGAGAGAGAGAGAGAGAGAGAGAGAAGGACCCACTGACCCACTCGGCAGCCCACCTGGCCTGGTGGTGGTGGCCGTATGTAGCGCTGACCCTAGGGGTGGGCTATGTTATGTAGATACACCGTGGCCGGTGTACCGAGCGCCTGCTTGGTGTCTCGGGAACCCTGCACACATCGCTTGGGGCCGTGAGCGACACCCGCCGGATCTCCTTGCGGATGGAACCCGAATAGGTGATAAACCTGGACTAGAGACTTGTGTGGTTAGTCGGTCGTGGCCGACTCCTCGCCAAAGCTTCGCTTGAAGGTTGCCGAGATACACGTCGTGTACATGGTGGTAAATGGCGAGAGCGTGTGTGAAGAAGTACACCCCTGCAGGGTTAATATGATCTATTCGAATAGCTGTGTCCGCGGAAAAGGACTTCTGGGTTGCCTGTACAGTTCACAGACAAGTGAAAGTGGATACTCTAAAATGCACAAGATAAGAGTGAGTGCTATGGATGGCGTTCTCGTAGGGAGACGGGAGCGGATCCATAGTGGTGT
Source organism: Aegilops longissima (assembly GCA_021605205.1). Classification (NCBI taxonomy): domain Eukaryota; kingdom Viridiplantae; phylum Streptophyta; class Magnoliopsida; order Poales; family Poaceae; genus Aegilops; species Aegilops longissima. Next base: position 448,948,723 of record CM038678.1, read on the forward strand.
ATTGATATGGTGAATATGTGGACTCGCAGCGCCACCTCAAAAGAGTTACTTGCAATGTAGTTTAGGATAGCCACCAAGTCAAAGCTGGCTTGCTGCGGTCAAACTCCACCACCCCTTTGTTGATAATGATGCATATGTAGTTAGTTCTGATGTAAGTCTTGCTGAGTACATTTGTACTCACGTTTGCTTATTTTATGTTTTGTAGAGAGACGTCAGTCTCGCTAGTAGTTCCGCGTGGACCTCGACGTTTAGCTTGTTACCTCAGCTACGATCTTGTGCCCTCGGCAGGATCTGGTAGATAGTCAGGCTTCTAAGCCTTTTTTCATTTGTAGATGTACGTACTCGGACATGCTAAGCTTCCGCATGTGCTTGTTGTTTGTATGTTTCAATGTTGGGTCATGAGACCCATGTTTGTAATATCTCGCTCCTCGAGCCTAATGAATAAATATTTGAGTCGTAGAGTTATGTTGTGATGCCATGTTGTATTTACACATGTTGAGCATATTGTGTGTATGTCTGAAATGCTTGGTATGTGTGGGATCCGACAATCTAGTTGTTTATCCTTGGCAGCCTCTCATATGGGAAAATGTAGTCTAGTGCTTCCTGAGCGATAGTAGTCCGCTACAGCCCGGTTCACCGGAGTCCTGCTAGCCCAACACCGCTGCTCGGACGCTTGGTGGCGGTATGTGTTTCACTTCGTTCGTGGTTCCGTCCCTTCGGGAAATGTCACGCGGTGACATCCGAGTCTGCCTAGCCTGCTACAGCCCGGGTCCCGAGTCCTGTTAGCCCATGCTACAGCCCGGATTCACACGTCGACCGACATGCTCGATGTGATTCATGTATGCCTGTCCCCATGGGTTAGTGCCGCTTTGGGTTCACGACTAACCATGTCGGCCTGTGTTCTCGTCATATGGATGCTAGCGACACAATCATATCGTGAGCCAAAAGGCATAAACGGTCCCGGGCCATGGTAAGGCGACACCGTGGGAATACCGTGCGTGAGGCCGCAAAGTGATATGAGGTGTTACCGGCTAGATTGATGTGACTTGGAATCGGGTCTGACAGCTTTGGTATCGAGCTTTGATGCTCAGAGGATTACCAAGCCAAACTGGTGAAGTTGTGTCTAGAAATGCTTTAGTTATGTAAGGGAATTGATTGTGGAAGGGAACGTAAGGCTCTTTTTACTCCTTATACCTCATGGCCTTCTGATCTGAGTCATCCTCCTCTCTTCTAAGGGGTTTAAGAACTAGGCTTCCCATCTATCTATCAGGATGACGTGTTACTAATCCATAGACCTTTAAGATTGTTGGGTTTAAGCCTCAGTTCAGTTCCTACTATTTCTGTATGTTAACTGTTGATCTCGGAATCTTGTTATGATGTTGTAGAGTGGTTATGCCACCATTTTGCATGATGTCTCAAATCTTTTTGAGCATTTACAGCCGTTATGCTGTCCGAGTCATCCCAGGTCTCTAACTAGTCTGATGCATTTGCAAATCCTTTCTTTCCATTCCCGATGTCCTTTATGGTCAGAATAAGCACACTAACCGGTGCGTTGAGGTAATTTATTGCCTTGACATATATGTTGGAGCTATTATTATGACCCTAGGTGTTTTAGGAAGTCACCTAGTAATTTAGCAATGCTTTTGTATCCCCAGTGTGATGATTCTGGCCATCATCCTCGAAAGCATCCCGTGATGTTATTAGTTAGTAGGTATTCTATTCGTGGGTTCTTGAACCCGAGATTCACCCTACTTACATCGCGTTGGTAGTGTTGCTCGTACCTTTAGGATATTAGTAACTTTGCGATAGTCCTCGAGGTCCGTGGTATTTCCTTCTTCCAAATACTATGAACCGCTTATGGCAGAAGTTCCTCGCTGAACCGAAGGATCACAACCAGAGTACTCTTGAGGAGTTCTCCATCCATAATTGTGAATCTACCAGTTCTACCCTTTCCGCATGGGTTATCCGGAAGAAATGTTGAGCTTTGCTCGACATACTAATCTATGCATTCACAACTCAGAAAGTTATATGTTCCTTGAGTTGACCCTCCTCAGTTGTATTCCGACCCTAGTCTATCAATTGATAGTCAGGAATAGTTGTGCATTCGTGTTCATCAATGCCTATTATTCTTGTGGTCCGTCAAGCCATTCTATTCGGAATGAATAGGAGAAACAAACTCGAAGACCTCATCCATTTCTAGGATTGGGTCAAAGTAGTTGTATCCCGCAGATCAAAATGCCAATCCAGCTTTGTTCTCGTTTCTACCTCGGAGTATTACCCCCTTTATGTCAGAATTGTCATGAGAACTGCACCAACTCTCATGAATTCTTGACATAGTGATACTTCTCACCATCATCATTCATTCCTCGGTCCTCATTTTGTTGTAACCGGAATGCCGACAAGTGAATTGTGATGTGTGAAATCAATACTCCGAGCAACTCGTTGCTTGGTAGTAAATGGACAATATTCTCATTCTTAGCGTGTTGGTTGTTAAATCATCATCCTAAGGTTGATCGTGCCACCTAGTCCTTATTTCCGGGTGCACTCTTCGATCAATGAGTTGGGTTCGTATCGGCTCCTCGCTCTTTTGATCATATCGTCTTGCCGTGAAAAGCAAGATTGTTCTCGAGCTTAGCAACATATTGGTGGTTCGTGATTTTCCGAATATCTTCTCGGAAGTATCATCAGGTCGTCACCTGACCTCTATGTTGAGCTCGTGATCAAGTTGGTTTATCCCTATAAACCACCCTTTCTCCAAGAATCTGTGTTGGATATCTCTGAGCTAGTTGGTTGATCTAGACAACAACTTGGAGAGTTGGAAGATAAAGCTTTGCTTAACTTAGTTCATCTCTAAGGGATATCTTCTGTGTGTGTGTGTGTTGAAGAAAGATGATATCTTCATTGATTGATCCCCGTGGTCTATTGTTGGATCTATTGTCTTATCAAAGCCTTGATTTGAGTGTGGGTTATCGTCAAATCAAATCAGAACCAACGATATTCGTAATATTGTCTTACTCGTGGTTGATCCCTCGAGCATACACCATTACATCTTTTGGTCTGACCAATACTATCACCGTGTTCACATGATGGTGGAAGTCCAGTGATATGGAAATTTCGATGAGTTGTTGTTGAGCCCATCAGCAGCATTTTGTCTCCCCCATGACTCATGTTGAACATCAACCTAGTGTTGGAAACTTTTATAAGCATTATCTTCATGTTCCATTTGTGAAGAATATGCTGGATGAAAGAAGTGACTTTCTTTGATTCACGTGCATTTGGTGCAAGTTGTCACCGTGAGTTCGAGAAAGATTATTTTTGTTCCCCCTGGTACCATCCCAAGTCAGTCATGCATGTGCGAAGTATGCTATGGTTTGACAGGCTCGCAACCTTCATTCCATATGTATCCCTAGCACACCAAGCCACTGATTGATTTGCTCAAGGAAAAGGAGCGTGTTGTGCTAATTCTAGATCATGCACGAGATTCCGTTATCCTCAATGATGGTTCCCAACAAGAACTCGGTAGTGTTTTATTATAAGACTACTACGTGGTCATGCTTGTCTTGGACAGCGTGTCCACGGGTTTGTAGCAGAACCAGCTCATGTTTTGGAGCTTGCTATCGTGGTTCATTCCCCGAGAATCTCGCAACTCCATCTCGTCGATTTGTGTTGCAACTTTTCTTTTCAGACATGTGAGTCTGAAGTATCCTGTTTCTAACCGGATCTGAATCTCAGGCAGATATGATGGTTGGAACATTTCCGACATTTGCATTTTGTTCCCAGCTTGCACCGCCTTGTGCCAATCTCCCTTGGATTGCCCTTCTCAGCAATTGTTGGTCAGGATCATCTTCAGAGGTGGTCCTACCATGGGTCCCATCCATTTCCGATGATAAGCAAAATCATCCATTGCGTTGTCTTCAACAAGGTAGTCCACATCATCCATTCTAGTCCGAGTATGTCATTCCTTCGAACACCTTCCAATGATCGCTTGTGATTTTCCCTAGGCTGGTATAAAGAGTTTCAATGATTTTTGAATCAAAAGTAATTCTTTTGCCACTTCAAAGGATAACTCTATGAGTCACCTCCCCCAAGGTGCCCCGTTATTGAATCATGGCAATTACTTCCTCACCACCTTGACACCATCCACCATCTCTCTAAGCGTGGAATTGTTGCCCACCAATCAAACCCCGTCGTTTGTTCTTCCATCCCTCTCGATGTGTTTTGTGTCTCAACTCGAGATGTTTCAACATCTCATTCCACGAGTTGATCTTGAGTGCTCGATCTTCGAGGAGATCGTTTCCTATAGAGTTTCTTTCTGTTGCCATCATGTTGGATGAAGATCTCGAAAGCAAGGACGTCAAGTTCAATTGGAGCAATGAACCAACATCTTCGGGAAGGGCAATTGGATCGACAAGTTCGTGTTAGCTAGTGTCCCCTCTGTCTTCTTACCTCACGTCTTGAATCTCGGGACGAGATTCTTGTTTAGTGGGGTGAGCTATCCTGACCCAGATCAGCCCTTGCTTGACTTTGCCTGCTCATCATGTCATCATGTTTAAATTCCTAAGAAACTTGAAATGGGGATGTTGAAACCCTAGCACCAAATGAATTCAACTAGGGTTTACTAAAATCTTTTCAATGAACCCAAAATGCCCTTCATAGATGTTCACCATCTTTGGTCCTGGCTAAACCCTCTGCCAAAAATGGTTTCATATTTTTGGAGGCTATTCTGGATTTTTGAATTAATTCATAAGTATTTGAATTTGAACATTTAAATCTTATAAATATTTTTAAATGTCCAAATAATCCTGAAAGTACTTGGGGGCTATTGGAAATAATTCAAATAGTGCCCACAATTTTTGTCAGGATTTTACAAAATGAGTTAGTATTTTTACTAATTCAAAATATATCAAAATAAATAGAAAACAGTAACAGAATTAGAGAGAGAGAGAGAGAGACGGAGAGAGAGAGAGAGAGAGAGAGAGAGAGAGAGAAGGACCCACCTGGACCTACCTGGCAGCCCACCTGGCTGGCCCAGCTGGTGGCCTAGCCCATCAAGGCCCATGCCAGTCATCCTCTACCTCTACCAGTAGGCAGAGGAGGGAGGACAGCGCACGCGTGCGCCATGGCGACACGCCACCTCCCTGCCTGCCTGCGTCCCTCGCCACCGCAATGCCTGAACCGCTTCCCCGGCCTCCCCTCGACCCACTGTGCACCATACTTTTTCCTCTCCGCCTCTCTCTCACCGTTCCCCAACCACACCCGAGCGTGCTCGCCGCCGCCGACCGCCGCAGCCATAGCCACCGACCTCCCCGCGCCCATTCGGATATGCCACGAGCTCCGCCTCGACCCCCGCGTCCTCCGCACCAAGCCAGGCGCCGCCAGGAGCTCCGTGACGACGTCCCCGACCCCTTCTTCCTCCTCGGGTCGCCGGAGATCCCCTTCGCCGCCCGCTCGCTCCGACGCTTCCACGAGCCAAACGAGCCGCCCATCCAACTCCCTGTGAGCCCCGCCGTCATCTCCCCCCCTCCCCCTTGGTCGATTTCTCGCTGCAACGCCGATGACCGCGAGTCCCGTATGCCGCTGCCGCACGAGCTCGTCGCCGACGAGGCTCCGGTGACCAATTGGTCCCGTGTGTTCCTCCGTTGGGTTCGGGAGCTCTCGTAGATCACGTAGGTGCAAACCGCTGGTCCTCCCGCGCGCCGTGTCATCGATTCCGTCGACACCCGAGCTCCGGCCGCCGCCCAACTCGCCGCTGCTGCCGCTACAGACCACCTCGCGCCCTATCTCGCCACATTTGGATGCGATGAGCCCCACTTGCAAGAGAACCCAACCGCGTCGCAAGCCGTGCCCTGTGGGCGATTCCCGAGCCACCCCGCCGCCGCGGCACCTCGCCGGCGAGTCTACCCAGGTTAAACGCCGGCCTGTTAAACGCCGGCCTAACTGTAGTTTAGGCGCTAACCTAATAGGCTTAGGTCACTGACAAATGGGCCCCACGCCCTTAGTTAATCACAGGATTATCTCCCTGCTTAGCTTAAGCTAATGCCGTGGCCCACCGGTCAGTTTGACTAGGCCACGTCAGCATTGACCGGGTCCCGCGCCACAGGTTTGACTCTGGTCAACCCTGTTGACTTGCTGACGTCACACAGGCGTCATGCTGACGTAGTAAAGTATTTCTGGAATTAAAATAAATCAGTAAATGATTTATAAATTCCAGAAAATACCCCAAACTTCTAAAATTCATAGAAAATAATCTATAACTCCAATGGAAATAAGTTATATATGAAAAATGATCAGAAAAATATGAAGAATCTGTTTATGCCATGATCATGCATGTTTGAACAAGTTAACCTCACTGAATATGACAAATGATGATTAGGGCAATTTATGAAATAACATTTGGAGTTGGAATTTTATCTTGTTTGAGTTCCACTTCAATTAACTTTGCTAGATATTGCATTAGGTGAATTCAGTACCTTAACATGACATGTCATTCATGTGAATGTGCATTGCATTGATTGTGTTCCTTCTTTGCTAGTCGGTGGTTGTTCCCCCTCAGTAGACGTATGTTCCGATGATGAATTCGATGACACCGATGAAGAACTATATTATCTTCAGAAGTGCCAGGCAAGCAAAACCCCCTTGTTCATTCCGATACAATCCCACTCTCTCGCTCCTGCTCTCGTTTACTGCATTAGGACAACAACGATGCATCTGTTACTTGCTGCGGTAGCTGAACCCCTTTATCTTCTGCATGACCTGTCATTCCACAGTAAATAGATGAAACCCACTAGCATGAGTAGGAGTTGTTTGAGCCCTGTTGTGCCTACTCATCCATGCTTGTTTGTCATGCCTGCTACTGCCTAGAGTTGAGTCAGGTCTGATTCATCGAGGATGAATCAGAGGTGTGTGAACATGTCCTACTGTGTGTGAGCTAAGTGTGTGAACACGATTTGGTAAAGGTAGCGGTGAGAGGCCATGTAGGAGTACATGGTGGGTTGTCTCATTGCAGCCGTCCTCAGAACTGAGTTACGTGTTTGTGATCCATGAAACAGTTACTACCACACATTGGGTTCCGGTAACTCGACCCCTCTCGGCTTATTAATCGCCTCGATCTCTGTCCAGGAGTTGCAACTAGTTTTTGGTGTTTGTAGGATATGTGTTGGGGGTCGTGCGTAGCGCTGACCCTAGGGGTGGGCTATGTTGCGGAAGATACACCGTGGCCCGGTGTACCGAGCGCCCGTTTGGTGTCTCGGGAACCCTGCACACATCGTTTGGGGCCGTGAGCGACACCCCGGCCGGATCTCCTTGCGGATGGAACCCGAATAGGCGATAAACCTGGACTAGAGACTTGTGTGGTTAGTCAGGTCGTGGCCGACTCCCTCGCCAGGCTTCCGCTTGAAGGTTGCCGAGATACACGTCGTGTACATGGTGGTAACTGGGGAGAGCGTGTGTGAAGAAGTACACCCCTGCAGGGTTAATATGATCTATTCGAATAGCCGTGTCCGCGGAAAAGGACTTCTGGGTTTCCTGTACAATTCATAGACAAGTGAAAGTGGATACTCTAAAATGCGCAAGATAAGCGTGAGTGCTATGGATGGCGTTCTCGTAGGGAGACGGGAGCGGATCCATAGTGGTGTATTGATATGGTGAATATGTGGACTCGTGTGCGCCACCTCAAAAGAGTTACTTGCAGTCGTAGTTTAGGATAGCCACCGAGTCAAAGCTGGCTTGCTGCAGTCAAACTCCACCACCCCCTTTGTTGATAATGATGCATATGTAGTTAGTTCTGATGTAAGTCTTGCTGAGTACATTTGTACTCAAGTTTTCTTATTTTATGTTTTGCAGAGAGACGGCAGTCTCGCTAGTAGTTCTGCGTGGACCTCGACGTTTAGCTTGTTACCTCAGCTACGATCTTGTGCCCTCGGCAGGATCTGGTAGATAGTCAGGCTGCTAAGCCTTTTTTCATTTGTAGATGTCTGTACTCAGACATGCTAAGCTTCCGCATGTGCTTGTTGTTTGTATGCTCTGAATGTTGGGTCATGAGACCCATGTTTGTAATATCTCGCTCCTCGGAGCCTAATGAATAAATATTGGAGTCGTAGAGTTATGTTGTGATGCCATGTTGTATTTACACAAATTGAGCATATTGTGTGTATGTCTGAAATGCTTGGTATGTGTGGGATCCGACAATCTAGTTGTTTATCCTTGGCAGCCTCTCATATGGGGAAATGTAGTCTAGTGCTTCCTGAGCGATAGTAGTCCGCTATAGCCCGGTTCATCGGAGTCCTGCTAGCCCAGACTACTGCTCTGGACGTTTGGTGGCGGCATGTGTTTCACTTCGTTCATGTGTCCGTCCTTGGGAAAATCTCACGCGGTGACATCCGAGTCCTGCCTAGCTGCTACAGCCGGGTCCCCGGAGTCCTGTTAGCCCAGTGCTACAGCCCGGATTCACACGCTGCTAACCGACATAATCGATGTGATTCATGTATGCCTGTCCCCATGGGTTAGTGCCGCTTTGGGTTCACGGCTAGACATGTCGGCCCAGGTTCTCTGTCATATGGATGCTAGCGACACTATCATATACGTGAGCCAAAAGGCGCAAACGGTCCCGGGCCATGGTAAGGCGACACCCGTGGGAATACCGTGCGTGAGGCCGCAAAGTGATATGAGGTGTTACCGGCTAGATCGATGTGACTTGGAATCGGGTCCGACAGCTTTGGTATCGAGCCCGACTGCTCAGAGGATTACCAAGCCAAACTGGTGAAGTTGTGTCTAGAAATGCTTTAGTTATGTAAGGGAATTGATTGTGGAAGGGAACATAAGGCTCTTTTTACTCCTTATACCTCATGGCCTTCTGATCTGAGTCATCCTCCTCTCTTCTACGGGGTTTAAGAACTAGGCTTCCCATCTATCTATCAGGATGACGTGTTACTAATCCATTGACCTTTAAGATTGTTGGGTTTAAGCCTCAGTTCAGTTCCTACTATTTCTGTATGTTAACTGTTGATATCGAAATCTTGTTATGATGTTGTAGAGTGGTTATGCCACCATTTCGCATGATGTCTCAAATCTTTTTGAGCATTTACAGCCGTTATGCTGTCCGAGTCATCCCAGGTCTCTAAATAGTCTGATGCATTTGCAAATCCTTTCTTTCCATTCCCGATGTCCTTTATGGTCAGAATAAGCACACCAACCGGTGCGTTGAGGTAATTTATTGCCTTGACATATATGTTGGAGCTATTATTATGACCCTAGGTGTTTTAGGAAGTCACCTAGTAATTTAGCAATGCTTTTGTATCCCCAGTGTGATGATTCTGGCCATCATCCTCGAAAGCATCCCGTGATGTTATTAGTTAGTAGGTATTCTATTGATGGGTTCTTGAACCCGAGATTCACCCTACTTACCTCGTGTTGGTAGTGTTGCTCGTACCTTTAGGATATTAGTAACTTTGCGATAGTCCTCGAGGTCCGTGGTATTTACTTCTTCCAAATACTATGAACCGCTTATGGCAGAAGTTCCTCGCTGAACCGAAGGATCACAACCAGAGTACTCTTGAGGAGTTCTCCATCCATAATTGTGAATCTGCCAGTTCTACCCTTTCCGCATGGGTTATCCGGAAGAAATGTTGAGCTTTGCTCGACATACTAATCTATGCATTCACAACTCAGAAAGTTATATGTTCCTTGAGTTGACCCTCCTCAGTTGTATTCCGACCTTAGTCTATCAATTGATAGTCAGGAATAGTTGTGCATTCGTGTTCATCAATGCCTATTATTCTTGTGGTCCGTCAAGCCATTCTATTCCGGAATGAATAGGAGAAACAAACTCCAGTATCTCATCCATTTCTAGGATTGGGTCAAAGTAGTTGTATCCCGCAGATCAAAATGCCAATCCAGCTTTGTTCTGTTCTACCTCGGAGTATTACCCCCTTTATGTCAGAATTGTCATGAGAACTGCACCAACTCTCATGAATTCTTGACGTAGTGATACTTCTCACCATCATCATTCATTCCTCGGTCCTCATGTTGTTGTAACCGGAATGCCGACAAGTGAATTGTGATGTGTGAAATCAATACTCCGAGCAACTCGTTGCTTGGTAGTAAATGGACAATATTCTCATTCTTAGCGTGTTGGTTGTTAAATCATCATCCTAAGGTTGATCGTGCCACCTAGTCCTTATTTCCGGGTGCACTCTTCGATCAATGAGTTGGGATTGTATCGGCTCCTCGCTCTTTTGATCATATCGTCTTGCCGTGAAAAGCAAGATTGTTCTCGAGCTTAGCAACATATTGGTGGTTCGTGATTTTCCGAATATCTTCTCGGAAGTATCATCAGGTCGTCACCTGACCTCTATGTTGAGCTCGTGATCAAGTTGGTTTATCCCTATAAACCACCCTTTCTCCAAGAATCTTTGTTGGATATCTCTGAGCTAGTTGGTTGATCTAGACAACAACTTGGAGAGTTGGAATATAAAGCTTTGCTTAACTTAGTTCATCTCTAAGGGATATCTTCTGTGTGTGTGTGTGTGTGTGTGTGTTGAAGAAAGATGATATCTTCATTGATTGATCCCCGTGGTCAATTGTTGGACCTATTGTCTTATCAAAGCCTTGATTTGAGTGTGGGTTATCGTCAAATCAAATCAGAACCAACGATATTCGTAATGTTGTCTTACTCGTGGTTGATCCCTCGAGCATACACCATTACATCTTTTGGTCTGACCAATACTATCACCGTGTTCACATGATGGCGGAAGTCCAGTGATATGGAAATTTCGATGAGTTGTTGTTGAGCCCATCAGCAGCATTTTGTCTCCCCCATGACTCATGTTGAACATCAACCTAGTGTTGGAAACTTTTATAAGCATTATCTTCATGTTCCATTTGTGAAGAATATGCTGGATGAAAGAAGTGACTTTCTTTGATTCACGTGCATTTGGTCCAAGTTGTCACCGTGAGTTCAAGAAAGATTGTTTTTGTTCCCCCTGGTACCATCCCAAGTCAGTCATGCATGTGCGAAGTATGCTATGGTTTGACAGGCTCGCAACCTTCATTCCATATGTATCCCTAGCACACCAAGCCACTGATTGATTTGCTCAAGGAAAAGGAGTGTGTTGTGCTAATTCTAGATCATGCACGAGATTCCGTTATCCTCAATGATGGTTCCCAACAAGAACTCGGTAGTGTTTTATTATAAGACTACTATGTGGTCATGCTTGTCTTGGACAGCGTGTCCACGGTTTTGTAGCAGAACCAGCTCATGTTTTGGAGCTTGCTATCGTGGTTCATTCCCCGAGAATCTCGCAATTCCATCTCGTCGATTTGTGTTGCAACTTTTCTTTTCGACATGTGAGTCCTAAGTATCCTGTTCTAACCAGATCTGAATCTCGGCGGATATGATGGTTGGAACATTTCCGACATTTGCATTTTGTTCCCAGCTTGCACCGCCTTGTGCCAATCTCCCTTGGATTGCCCTTCTCAGCAATTGTTGGTCAGGATCATCTTCAGAGGTGGTCCTACCATGGGTCCCATCCATTTCCGATGATAAGCAAAATCATCCATTGCATTGTCTTCAACAAGGTAGTCCACATCATCCATCCTAGTCCGAGTATGTCATTCCTTCGAACACCTTTCAATGATCGCTTGTGAATTGCCCTAGGCTGGTATTAAGAGTTTCAACGATTTTTGAATCAAAAGTAATTCTTTTGCCACTTCAAAGGATAACTCTACGAGTCACCTCCCCCAAGGTGCCCCATTATTGAATCATGGCAATTACTTCCTCGCCACATTGACACTATCCACCATCTCTCTAAGCGTGGAATTGTTGCCCACCAATCAAACCCCGTCGTTTGTTCTTCCATCCATCTCGATGTGTTTTGTGTCTCAACTCGAGATGTTTCAACATCTCATTCCACGAGTTGATCTTGAGTGCTCGATCTTCGAGGAGATCGTTTCCTATAGAGTTTCTTTCTGTCGCCATCATGTTGGACGAAGATCTCGAAAGCAAGGACGTCAATTTCAATTGGAGCAATGAACCAACATCTTCGGGAAGGGCAATTGGATCGACAAGTTCGTGTTAGCTAGTGTCCCTCTCGTCTTCTTACCTCACGCCTTGAATCTCGGACGAGATTCTTGTTTAGTGGGGTGAGCTGTCACTGCCCCATATCAGCCCTTGCTTGACTTTGCTGCTCATCATGTCATCATGTTTAAATTCCTAAGAAACTTGAAATGGGGATGTTGAAACCCTAGCACCAAATGAATTCAACTAGGGTTTACTAAAATATTTTTGATGAACCCAAAATGCCCTTCATAAATGTCCACCATCTTTGGTCTGGCTAAACCCTCCGCCAAAAATGGTTTCATATTTTGGAGGCTATTCTGGATTTTGAATTAATTCATAAGTATTTGAATTTGGACATTTAAATCTTATAAATATTTTTAATGTCCAAATAATCCTGAAAGTACTTGGGGCTATTGGAAATAATTCAAATAGTGCCCACAATTTTTGTCAGGATTTTACAAAATGAGTTAGTATTTTTACTAATTCAAAACATATCAAAATAAATAGAAAACAATAACAGAATTAGAGAGAGAGAGAAGGACCCACCCGGACCTACCTGGCAGCCCACCTGGCTGGCCCAGCTGGTGGCCTAGCCCATCAAGGCCCATGCCAGTCATCCTCTACCTCTGCCAGTAGGCAGAGGAGGGAGGACAGCGCACGCGCGCGCCGTGGCGACACACCACCTCCCTGCCTGCCTGCGTCCCTCACCACCGCGATGCCTGAACCGCTTCCCCAGCCTCCCCTCGACCCAATGTGCACCGTACTTTTTCCTCTCCGCCTCTCTCTCGCTGTTCCCCAACCACACCCGAGCGTGCTCGCCGCCGCCGACCGCCGCAGCCGTGGCCACCGACATCCCCGCGCCCATCCAGATATGCCACGAGCTCTGCCTCGACCCCCGCGTCCTCCGCACCAAGCCAGGCGCCGCCAGGAGCTCCGTGACGATGTCCCCGACCCCTTCTTCCTCCTCGGGTCGCCGGAGATCCCCTTCGCCGCCCGCTCGCTCCGACGCTTCCCCGAGCCAAACGAGCCGCCCATCCAACTCCCTGTGAGCCCCGTCGTCATCTCCCCCTCCCCCTTGGTCGATTTCTCGCTGCAACGCCGATGACCGCGAGTCCCGTATGCCGCCGCCGCACGAGCTCGTCGCCGACGAGGCTCCGGTGACCAATTGGTCCCGTCGTTCCTCCGTTGGGTTCGGAGCTCGAGATCACGAGGTGCAAACCGCTGGTCCTCCAGCGGCTGTGTCGCCGATTCCGCCGACACCCGAGCGCCGCCGCCACCAACTTCGCCGCTGCTGCCGCCATGCACCACCTCGCGCCCTATCTCGCCACCGCTGGATGCGATGAGCCCCAGCCGCCGTAGAACCCAACGCGTGCAAGCCGTGCCCTGTGGGCGATTCCCGAGCCACCCCGCCGCCGCGGCACCTCGCCGGCGAGTCTACCCTGGTTAAACGCCAACCTAACTGTAGTTTAGGCGCTAACCTAATAGGCTTAGGTCACTGACAAATGGGCCCCATGCCCTTAGTTAATCACAGGATTATCTCCCTGCTTAGCTTAAGCTAATGCTGTGGCCCACCGGTCAGTTTGACTAGGCCACGTCAGCATTGACCGGGTCCCGCGCCATAGGTTTGACTCTGGTCAACCCTGTTGACTTGCTGACGTCACACAGGCGTCATGCTGACGCAGTAAAGTATTTCTGGAATTAAAATAAATCAGGAAATGATTTATAAATTTTATAAAATACCCCAAACTTCTAAAATTCATAGAAAATAATCTATAACTCCAATGGAAATAAGTTATATATGAAAAATGATCAGAAAAATATGAAGAATCTGTTTATGCCATGATCATGCATGTTTGAACAAGTTAACCTCACTGAATATGACAAATGATGATTAGGGCAATTTATGAAATAACATTTGGAGTTGGAATTTGATATTGTTTGAGTTCCACTTCAATTAACTTGGCTAGATATTGCATTAGGTGAATTCAGTACCTTAACATGACATGTCATTCATGTGAATGTGCATTGCATTGATTGTGTTCCTTCTTTGCTAGTCGGTGGTTGTTCCCCCTCAGTAGACGTATGTTCCGATGATGAATTCGATGACACCGATGAAGAACTATATTATCTTCAGAAGTGCCAGGCAAGCAAAACCCCCTTGTTCATTCCGATACAATCCCACTCTCTCGCTCCTGCTCTCTTTTACTGCATTAGGACAACAACGATTCATCTGTTACTTGCTGCGGTAGCTGAACCCCTTTATCCTCTGCATGACCTGTCATTCCACAAGAATAGATGAAACCCACTAGCATGAGTAGGAGTTGTTTGAGCCTGTTGTGCCTACTCATCCATGCTTGTTTGTCATGCCTGCACGCCTAGAGTTGAGTCGTCCGATTCATCGAGGATGAATCGGAGGTGTGTGAACATGTCCCACTGTGTGAGCTAAGTGTGTGAACACGATTTGGTAAAGGTAGCGGTGAGAGGCCATGTAGGAGTACATGGTGGGTTGTCTCATTGCAGCCGTCCTCGAGGAACTGAGTTACGTGTTTGTGATCCATGAAGCAGTTACTACCACACATTGGGTTTCGTAACTCGACCCTTCTCGACTTATTAATCGCCTCGATCTCTGCCCGTGAGTTGCAACTAGTTTCGGTGTTTGTAGGATATGTGTTGGGGGCCGTATGAAGGCGACCCTAGGGGTGGGCTATGTTGCGGTAGATACACCATGGCCGGTGTACCGAGCACCCGTTTGGTGTCTCGGGAACCCCACACATCGCTTGGGGCCGTGAGCGACACCGGCCGGATCTCCTTGCGGATGGAACCCGAATAGGTGATAAACCTGGACTAGAGACTTGTGTGGTTAGTCGGTCGTGGCCGACTCCTCGTCGAGCTTCCGCTTGAAGGTTGCCGAGATACACGTCGTGTACATGGTGGTAAGTGGCGAGAGCGTGTATGAAGAAGTACACCTGCAGGTTAATATGATCTATTGAATAGCCGTGTCCATGAAAAGGACTTCGGGTTGCTGTGCAGTTCATAGACAAGTGAAAGCGGATACTCTAAAATGCGCAAGATAAGCGTGAGTGCTATGGATGGCGTTCTCGTAGGGAGATGGGAGCGGATCCATAGTGGTGTATTGATATGGTGAATATGTGGACTCGTGTGCCACCTCAAAAGAGTTACTTGCAAATGTAGTTTAGGATAGCCACCAAGTCAAAGCTGGCTTGCTGCGGTCAAACTCCACCACCCCTTTGTTGATAATGATGCATATGTAGTTAGTTCTGATGTAAGTCTTGCTGAGTACATTTGTACTCACGTTTGCTTATTTTATGTTTTGCAGAGAGACGTCAGTCTCGCTAGTAGTTCCGCGTGGACCTCGATGTTTAGCTTGTTACCTCAGCTACGATCTTGTGCCCTCGGCAGGATCTGGTAGATAGTCAGGCTTCTAAGCCTTTTTTCATTTGTAGATGTCTGTACTCAGACATGCTAAGCCTCCGCATGTGCTTGTTGTTTGTATTCTCTGAATGTTGGGTCATGAGACCCATGTTTGTAATATCTCGCTCCTCGGAGCCTAATGAATAAATATTTGAGTCGTAGAGTTATGTTGTGATGCCATGTTGTATTTACACATATTGAGCATATTGTGTGTATGTCTGAAATGCTTGGTATGTGTGGGATCGGACAATCTAGTTGCTTATCCTTGGCAGCCTCTCATATGGGGAAATGTAGTCTAGTGCTTCTGGCGATAGTAGTCCGCTACAGCCCGGTTCACGAGTCCTGCTAGCCCAAGACTACCGCTCGGACGTTTGACTGGCGGCATGTGTTTCACTTCGTTCTGTGTACATCCCTTCGGGAAATGTCACGCGGTGACATCCGAGTCCCTGCCTAGCCTACTACAGCCCGGGTCCCCGAGTCTGTTAGCCAGTGCTACAGCCCGGATTCACACGCTGCTGACCGACATGCTCAATGTGATTCATGTATGCCTGTCCCCATGGGTTAGTGCCGCTTTGGGTTCACGACTAGCCATGTCGGCCCAGTTCTCTGTCATATGGATGCTAGCGACACTATCATATACGTGAGCCAAAAGGCGCAAACGGTCCCGGGCCATGGTAAGGCGACACCCGTGGGAATACCGTGCGTGAGGCCGCAAAGTGATATGAGGTGTTACCGGCTAGATCGATGTGACTTGGAATCGGGGTCCTGACAGTTTCCCTCCTGTACTACCACATGTTTTTCCGCAAGGAAATATGGCTTAGTAATTTGCAAACTGCTTTCTGGTACACACCAAACCGAGAGGCTGGGATGAGGGTTCCATGGCCCTGGATTAAAGCCTATCATCCGGTCAGGGGGCATGGGTGTTTCCGGTTGGGACCGAGAGGGGGGCACCCCTTAGAGCGCGCGTATATAAATTTGATCCCATGCTATTCGAGATTGTGATCTCCCCGTCTCAAAGTTTTTCTTGCACGCTATTTAGGGTGATTCCTGGCATCGTGAGGTGGGATGGGTGTGTACTGGTTGGATTTGTTTCTTCTGAAATACCGTAAACGGAACTAGTCCTTCGTGACTATGGAAATCCGTTGGCTATGGATAATTTAGTACAAACTCTGCAGAGTCAATAATCCTTGAAATCATCTTATCCATGTCCAAGTACTGTTTTCATCGTATCTTGTCAAGTGTCAGTCTCGGTGACAGAAACTCCGGAGGACCATATGAGTGTTAAGTCCGGTTAAATGTTTATTCCTATGGATGGACTAACCCGTTTATTATCATGTGTTGAATATTTTCCTATGAGCACTATTTCTTGCAAGTTAACAGATATGAAAAGTGAATTTCAAGCCCTTTCTGCGATGTCGCTCAGACGTCCAACTGCGGCATTGTTGTTATTTACTTTCGATATAAGCCCTTTCTGCGATGTCGCTCAGACATCCGACTGCGTCATTGTTGTTATTTACTTTCGATATAAGCCCTTTCTGCGATGTCTCTCAGACGTCCGACTGCGGCATTGTTGTTATTTACTTTTGATATAAGCCCTTTCTGCGATGTCACTCAGACGTCCGACTGCGGCATTTTTGTCATATACTTTCAATATAAGCCCTTTCTATGATGTCGCCCCGACGTCCGACTGTGGCACGCATGTCTCTTACTTTCAATATAAGCCCTTTATGTGGTGTCGCTCAGACGCCCGACTGTGGCATGATTTATTTATCTGTTCACCCTTCGTGGCGTCGCTTCAGACACCCGATTGGTTTTCAGTTATTTTTACTACCACCTGACTTCCTTGTTACTAATTAATGTCGTGTTACTTCCTCATTTGGATGTACCATATTAATTGTTCATGACGCATTCATGCATGCATTTGTTATATCTTTTGTCCGAACTGTCTTGCGAGTACTTTCAAAGTACTCACCTGGCTTGTTGATTTGGCGGATCTTGTGGCGATCTCATGGATGAAGAGCTCGATAGCGAGTCCGGCGCCTAGAGGAATCCCAGTCAGTCTCGTGCGACCCTGGATTGGTCACTATGTTACTATCCGCTTCCGCTACCCAAATAAATTCATCGAGCCTCACCTCGACGCTCGATGAGCCGCCAGTATAGGAGTCATGTTATCCACTCCACTGTGTTGTTCCACCACCACTCTACCTCGAGTCAGTAGAATGCCACCCCACTCCATTGTGTCATATCCGCCATCATGTATAATTATTGGCGTGCTTGTAATAATTGGTTGAGCACCCCAGCTCGACCCTGTAATATATTCTAATGCTACTGGCTTATTGTATCAAGATTTTTCTACCATCGGGAGGATTTTTCCTCGTCTTTGGACTCAAAAGGTCGGTTTCTCAATAAACATTTTATTGGAAAACCAGTCGTGACAAGCTTGGTACCGAGCCAGCTGACTGTAGGAGGCCACTAGGTGCGATCGCTAATCGGTTATTAGCATAATAGAGCTAATTCATATTTTTTTACAAATGTAGTCAATTTCGACGATCAAGCATAAATTTATGATCGACCACTCAGAATTTTTGCCTACTTTTGTAGATGGTGGCAACATTGCGAGTCACAGATGTTCGCCAACATGCCTGATGGGTTCATCAAGCTTCTCTCCTTCATCATCCAAGTCGCGATGGGGCCATCTGTGCGCCCAGTCTTCACACTCTCTCAGCACAAGGTCAACGACAGTCTAACCATGCACCAGGCCGCGGTGCAATTCAAGGGAGGGCGTGTTGAGTTACACCGTTTCCGGTTCTTGGGGAGAGCCATGCCTACGGAGAAGCATGCGATGCAGATGGCAGCCTGTGAGGCGATAGCTCGTCTCAGGGATGTCCTTCCTTCGGTGAAGATTCGTCGTTACCGCTACCTCCATGCCACGTGCCATACACCTGTCACTACGCGTTCTCTTGCCCCAGAGGAGAACGAGACGAGGCTTTTGAGATGCTTATCGAGTATCTCCAGCTCTCGAGGCAGCCTTCGACAACCTGGTGGGCGACCTTGTGGCTGCTCAAGATGGACTCGATCCATGGCTGTGCCGCCAACAGGAGGGAGCTCCTGCGCACCGCACCGCCAGCGACTTCGTCTCGTCATCGGCATCTTTGCACCTACTACTCGCCACTACTCGTCGCCGCCTACCACTGAGGAGTTCAACCAAGTCATTGCACCTACTCCAGTTCGTTCTGCACCACCCCTTGCGCCCACTCCTGTTCGTGTTATTCCACATAGGGAGGCAGCTCCACCAACTCAGCGCAACACTTCACGTCTGGAGCTTATTAGCGAGGAGGAATGTGTCTTCATAGCATACCCAAAAGAGACTATTGGGTACACCTTCTATCACAAATCTGAGGGCAAGATTTTTGTTGCTAAATTCGGATCCTTTCTAGAGAAGGAGTTTCTCTCGAAAGAAGTGAGTGGGAGGAAGGTAGAACTTGATGAGGTAATTGTACCTGCTCCCTTATTGGAAAGTAGTTCATCACAACAACCGGTTCCTGTGACAACTACACCAATCAGTGAGGAAGCTAATGATACTGATCATGAAACTTCAGATCAAGTTACTACCGAACCTCGAGGTCTTCGAGTAAGATCCGCACTGTGAGTGGTACGGTAATCATGTTCGGAAGTCATGTTACTAGACCATGATGAACCTACGAACTATGAGGAAGCGATGATGAGCCCAGATTCGCGAAATGGCTTGAGGCCATGAAATCTGAGATAGGATCCATGTATGAGAACAAAGTATGGACTTTGATTGACTTGCTCGATGATCAGCAAGCCATGTTAAATAAATGGATCTTCAAGAGGAAGACGGACACTGATAGTAGTGTTACTATCTACAAAGCTCGACTTGTCACAAAAAGGTTTTCGACAAGTTCAAGGTGTTGACTACAATGAGATTTTCTCAACTCTAGCGATGCTTAAGTCTGTCCGAATCATGTTAGCAATTGCCACATTTTATGAAATCTAGCAAATGGATGTCAAAACTACATTCTTTAATGGATTTATTAAATAAGAGTTGCATATGATGCAACCAGAAGGTTTTGTCAATCCTAAAGGAGCTAACAAAATGTGCAAGCTCCAGCGATCCATCTATGGACTGGTGCAAGCATCTCAGAGTTGGAATACACGCTTTGATAAGTTGATCAAAGCATATAGTTTTATACAAACTTGCGGTGAAGCCTGTATTTACAATAAAGTGAGTGGGAGCACTACCGCTTTTTCGATAAATATATGTGAGTAACATATTGTTGATCGAAATGATGTAGAATTTTTCCGGAAAGCATAAAGGAGTATTTGAAAGGAGTTCTTTAAAAGAAAGACCTCAGTAAAGCTACTTACATATTGAGCATCAAGATCTATTGAGATAGATCAAGACGCTTGATAAGTTTTTTCAATAAGTACATACCTTGTCAAGATTTTGATGTAGTTCAAAATGGAACAGTTAAAGAAAATTCTTGCCTGTGTTTTCAAAGGTGTGAAATTGAGTAAGACTCAAATCCCGACCACGGCAGAAAATAGAAAACAGAATGAAAGTCATTCCCTATGCCTCAGTCATAGGTTCTATAAAGTATGCTATGCTATGTACCAGACCTATTGTATACCTTGCTCTGAATTTGGCAAGGGAGTACAATAGTGATCTAGGAGTAGATCACTGGACATTGGTCAAGAACATCCTTAGTGAGGACTAAGGAAATATTTCTCGATTATGGAGGTGATAAAAGAGCCCGTCGTAAAGAGTTACATCGATGCAAGCTTTTTACACTGATCCAGATGACTCTAAGTCTCAATCTGGATACATATTGAAAGTGGGAGCAATTAGCTAGAGTAGCTCCGTGCAGAGCATTGTAGACATAAAATATTTGCAAAATACATATGGCTCTGAATGTGGCAGACCCATTGACTAAACTTCTCTCACAAGAAAACATGATCACACCTTAGTACTCTTTGGTGTTAATCGTATAGTGATGTGAACTAGATTATTGACTCTAGTAAACCCTTTGGGTGTTAGTCACATGGCGATGTGAACTCTTGGTGATAAATCACATGACGGTGTGAACTAGATTGTTCCCTCTAGTGCAAGTGGGAGACTGAATGAAATATGCCCTAGAGGCAATAATAAAGTTATTATTTATTTCCTTATTTCATGATAAATGTTTATTATTCATGCTAGAATTGTATTAACTGGAAACATAATACATGTGTGAATACATAGACAAACATAGTGTCACTAGTATGCCTCTACTTGACTAGCTCGTGAATCAAAGATGGTTAAGTTTCCTAGCCATAGACATGAGTTGTCATTTGATTAACGGGATCACATCATTAGGAGAATGATGTGATTGACTCGAACCATTCCGTTAGCTTAGCACTTGATCGTTTAGTATGTTGCTATTGCTTTCTTCATGACTTATACATGTTCCTATGACTATGAGATTATGAAACTCCCATTTACCGGGGGAACACTTTGTGTGCTACCAAACGTCACAACATAACTGGGTGATTATAAAGGAGCTCTACAGGTGTCTCCAAAGGTACTTGTTGGGTTGGCGTATTTCGAGATTAGGATTTGTCACTCCGATTGTCGGAGAGGTATCTCTGGGCCCACTCGGTAATGCACATCACTATAAGCCTTGCAAGCATTGTAACTAATGAGTTAGTTGCAGGATGATGTATTACATAATGAGTAAAGAGACTTGCCGGTAACGAGATTGAACTAGGTATTGAGATACCGACGATCGAATCTCGGGCAAGTAACATACCGATGACAAAGGGAACAACGTATGTTGTTATGCGGTATGACCGATAAAGATCTTCGTAGAATATGTAGGAGCCAATATGAGCATCCAGGTTCCGCTATTGGTTATTGACCGGAGACATGTCTCGGTCATGTCTACATTGTTCTCGAACCCGTAGGGTCCGCACGCTTAAGGTTTGATGGCGATGCTTATATTATGAGTTTATGAGTTTTGATGTACGAAGGAGTTCGAGTCCGGATGAGGCTGGGACATGACGAGGAGTCTCTAAATGGTCGAGGCGTAAAGATCGATATATTGGACGACTATATTCGGACATCGGAAAGGTTCGAGTGATTTGGGTATTTTTGAGTACCGGAGAGTTACGGAATACGTATTGGGCCTTATTGGGCCATACGGGAAAGAAGGAAAAGGGCCTCAAGGGTGGCGCACCCTCGCCATTGACTAGTCCGAATTGGACTAGGGAGGGGGGGCGCCCCCTTCCTTCCTTCTCCTTCTCCCTTCCCTTTCCTTCTCTCCTACTCCTACTACATGGAAGGGCTCCTAGTTCTACTAGGAAAGGGGGAATCCTACTCCCGGTGGGAGTAGGACTCCCCTAGGGCGCGCCATAGAGAGGGCCGGCCCTCCCCTCCTCCACTCCTTTATATACGGGGGCAGGGGGCACCCCATAGACACATAAGTTGATCTTCGTGATCGTTCCTTAGCCGTGTGCCGTGCCCCCCTCCACCATAGACCACCTCGATAATATTGTAGCGGTGCTTAGGCGAAGCCCTACGACAGTAGAACATCAAGATCATCACCACGCCGTCGTCTTGTGGAACTCATCCCGACACATTGCTGGATCGAGTCCGGGATCGTCATCGAGCTGAGCGTGTGCTGAACTCGGAGGTGCCGTGACGTTCGGTACTTGGATCGGTCGGATCGTGAAGACGTACGACTACATCAACCGCGTTGTCATAACGCTTCCGCTTACGGTCTACGAGGGTACGTGGACAACACTCTCCCCTCTCGTTGCTATGCATTACCATGATCCTTGTGTGTGCGTAGGAAATTTTTTGAAATTACTACGTTCCCCAACAATTACTACCGAGCAATTGATAGAAAAGCGCATAGTTATGAGAATATCTAGGCATGATCATGAACATAGGCATCACGTCCATGTCAAGTAGACCGAAATGATTCTGCATCTACTACTATTACTCCACACATCGACCGCTATCCAGCATGCATCTAGAGTATTAAGTTCATAAGAACAGAGTAACGCATTAGGCAAGATGACATGATGTAGAGGGATAAACTCAAGCAATATGATAAAAACCCATATTTTTATCCTCGATGGCAACAATACAATACGTGTCAGTTCCCTTTCTGTCACTGGGATCGAGCACCGCAAGATTGAACCCAAAGCTAAGCACTTATCCTATTGCAAGAAAGATCAATCTAGTAGGCCAAACTAAACCGATAATTGGAAGAGACTTGCAAAGATATCAAATCATGCATATAAGAATTCAGAGAAGAATCAAATATTGTTCATAGATAATCTTGATCATAAACCCACAATTCATCGGATCTCGACAAACACACCGCAAAAGTATTACATCGAATAGATCTCCAAGAACATCGAGAAGAACTTTGTATTGAGAACCAAAGAGAGAGAAGAAGCCATCTAGCTAATAATTATGGACACGAAGGTTTGTGGTAAACTACTCAAACATCATCGTAGAGGCTATGGTGTTGATGTAGAAGCCCTCCATGATCGAATCCCCCTTCGGCAGATCGCCGGAAAAGGCCCCAAGAAGGGATCTCACGGTTATAGAAGGTTGCGGCGGTGGAAAAGTGGTTTCGTGGCTCTCCTGGATGTTTTCAGCGTATAAGAATATATATAGGCGAAAGAAGTAGGTCGGTGGAGCTACGAGGGGCCCACGAGGGTGGGGCCGTGCTTACCCGCCCTGGGCGCGCCCTCCTGCCTCGTGGCTGCCTTGTTGCTTCCTTGACTTCCACTCCAAGTGTCCTGGATTGCGTTTGTTCCAAAAAAGATCCTCGCGAATGTTTCGTTCCGTTTGGATTCCGTTTGATATTCCTTTTCTGCGAAACACTGAAATAGGCAAAAAAATAGCAATTTGCACTGGGCCTTCGGTTAATAGGTTAGTCCCAAAAATAATATAAAAGAGTATATTAAAGCCCATTAGACATCCAAAACAGATAATATAATAGCATGGAACAATAAAAAATTATAGATACGTTGGAGACGTATCAGCATCCCCAAGCTTAATTCCTGCTCGTCCTCGAGTAGGTAAATGATAAAAACAGAATTTTTGATGTGGAATGCTATCTAACATAATTTTCAATGTAATTCTCTTTATTGTTGCATGAATTTTTAGATCCAAAAGATTCTAGACAAAAGTTTAATATTGACATAAAAATAATAATACTTCAAGCATGCTAAGCAAGCAATTATGTCTTATCAAAATAACATAGCCAAAGAAAGCTTATCCCTACAAAATCATATAGTTTGGCCATGCTTAATTTTTGTCACACAAAATGCTCCCATCATGCACAACCCCGATGACAAGCCAAGCAATAGTTTCATACTTAGCCTTTTCAAACTCTTTCAACTTTCACACAATATATGAGTGCGAGCCATGGACATAGCACTATGGGTGGAATAGAATATGATGATGGAGTTTGTGTGAGAAGACAAAGAAGGAGAAAGTCTCACAGTGACGCGGCTAATCAACGGGCTATGGAGATGCCCATCAATTGATGTCAATGCAAGGAGTAGGGATTGCCATGCAACGGATGCACTAGAGCTATAAATATATGAAAGCTCAACAAAAAGGAACGAAGTGGGTGTGCATCCAACTTGCTTGCTCACGAAGACGTAGGGCATTTTGAGGAAGCCCATCATTGGAATATACAAGCCAAGTTCTATAATGAAAAATTCCCACTAGTATATGAAAGTGAAAAAATAAGAGACTCTCTATCATGAAGATCATGGTGCGACTTTGAAGCACAAGTGTGGAAAAAGGATAGTAACATTGCCCCTTCTCTCTTTTTCTCTCATTTTTTCTTATTTGGGCCTTCTCTTTTTTTATGGCCTGTTTTTTTATTTGGTCTTCTTTGGCCTTTTTTTTTCGTCCAGAGTGTCATCCCGACTTGTGGGGGAATCATAGTCTCCATCATCCTTTCCTCACATGGGACAATGCTCTAATAATGAAAATCATCACACTTTTATTTACTTACAACTCAAGGATTACAACTCGATACTTAGAACAAAATATGACTGTATGTGAATGCCTCCGGCGGTGTATCGGGATGTGCAATGATTCAAGAGTGAAATGTATGAAAGAATTATGAAGGTGGCTTTGCCACAAATACGATGCCAGCTACATGATCATGCAAAGCAATATGACAATGATGGAGCGTGTCATAATAAACGGAACTTTGGAAGGTTGCATGGCAATATATCTCGGAATGGCTATGGAAATGCCATAATAGGTAGGTATGGTGGCTGTTTTGAGGAAGATATAAGGAGGCTTATGTGTGATAAAGCGTATCATAGGTTTTGGATGCACCGGCGAAGTTTGCACCAACTCTCAAGGTGAGAAAGGGCAATGCACGGTACCGAAGAGGCTAGCAACGATGGAAGGGTGAGAGTGTGTATAATCCATGGACTCAACATTAGTCATAAAGAACTCACATACTTATTGCAAAAATCTAGAAGTCATCAAAACCAAGCACTACGCGCATGCTCCTAGGGGGATAGATTGGTAGGAAAAGACCATCGCTCGTCCCTGACCGCCACTCATAAGGAAAGCAATCAAAGAACACCTCATGCTTCAAATTTGTCACACAACGTTTACCATGCGTGCATGCTACGGGACTTGCAAACTTCAACACAAGTATTTCTCAATTCCACAATTACCCAACTAGCACGACTCTCATAAAGAATAGAAGGTAAAGGTTTGGAAGGACATGTAACATGCATAGGCTCCCCCTACATGATTGCAATCATGTAAACATAGAATATAAGAGCATGTGAATGCATAAGCATGACATGGCAAGCAATGAGTTATATGTATCTTGGCTATATGCACCAGAGCAAATGGTGTGAATATAGGAATTGTACCTTCATGTTCATGAGTCCTTCTTGCAAACAATATGTACATCAGCAAGAGATCTTCATGCACATGAGTGTGATGCATATACTTACCTTGTGGTCTTGAGCTGGCTTTGGAAGAGATGAACCTGAGTAAACAAGGTTAGATAACACAGATACATCTACTAAGCAGAGCAAGAACCGCAAACCACAAGAGTACCAAGGTTGGGATGACATGTAGAGAGTGAGTACTAGGTACTCCTATTAGATATAGACATGTCCCCAAAGGTAAAGATATGCAATGAATTCAAAGATTTCCTTCCCTTAGGTGTCTTTCTCCCCTGAATCTTATATTGGTAATGGGAGAATATAGGGAAAAGAAAAACAAAGCAAAACAAATCAGAGCACAATAATCATAACACAAACTAACATGTCTTTCCCCTCACATCAAAGACATGTGACTCTTCTCCTCTTGAATACCAAGCATCTGGGATCTCTCTCCCTTTGATGTGATTAAGATTTAATGTGCTCTCTCTCTCCCCCTTTGACATCAATTTCCAAAAAGGGTCTTCTGGAATGTGAGTCGAATAGGTTTGGTCCTTGCATTGAGTCACATGACAAAGCAGCAAGTAGAATGTGATGCAGGTAGAGGACAAGAATCATTGAGTGGAGCTGGAACAAGTATGCAGGATGCAAATGGCAAATTGTCTTCTCAGCGTTGAAATCGGAAACACCGAGTTGTTTTCTTCAGTGGCACTGAAATAGTTCGGTTTGACCAAAAGAGACAGGTCGGTGTGTCCGAGTTCAACACAGAGAGTGAACAATTGTCATCTCAACTCACTAGGCAGATAAGATCTCACAAAGATTTGCAAGGAATTAACTGAAAGATTTGCAATGAATTGGATGCAGAGAATGCAGAACATAACAGAGAAAAGAAAAGAAATATAGATGAAGTTTTTTTGAATAAATACGGGGAACAAATATGCAAGAGAAAAATGCAAGAACACAGAGAAACATAAGAGAACTTCATCTAGAATTGGACGGGGATAAAGTCACCTATGTTAGAGTATATTGACTGAGGAGTAAAGTGAGAACACTTGATCGTAGGTCATACTCATCGTTTAAGCTCAAAATGGGGTTACCATTTTTGTTTAAGAATTTTGATGTATTCACATCTTGTTGAGCTGCTTTGACCCATGACTTGGGGTAAAGCTTCTCTAAGATGGAATATCATACCTTGGGTGGTGGTGTTGATCTTGATCATGTAGTTAAACTTGTGTGGGATGCTCAAGGTTGACGTAGCTCATCAATGGGTTGGGAGCACCTCTTGTAGTTTGAGTTCATCTACCTACATGGGTTAGTTTTGCAAGGAAGAGCACTTGTGTATCCAAAATGACAATCAAGAATATTTGATATCAAATGAAATTGTCAAAGGATATGTTGAAAGTATTCATGCTCCCTTGACTTCAACCACCATATTGTAGAGACTTGGTGATGTAGAGATTGCTCAAGATGTGAGTGATTTGCAATCTCATAGATTTAGATTCATCCAAGGACCTACAAGGGTTAGATAGCATGCAAGGGTGCAAATATATCCAAGACATATGATCATCATTATAAGATAAATATCAAGGATTAGTCAAAGGCTCATGCCTTGCATGTATCCAAATGGAGTTTCTACTCCAAGTTTGAAGCATCAATGATGTTCAATTCACCTCTCAAACGGCAAAATACTTTCTCATCAAGAGGTTTGGTGAATATATCCGCCAATTTCTTATCGATACGAACATGCTTAAGATCAATGTCCCCTTTAGCAACATGATCTCGAATGAAATGATGACGAACTTCAATATGCTTAGTTCGAGAATGTTGCACGCGATTGTGAGAAATCTTAATAGCACTTTCATTTTCACAAAGCAATGGAACATGTTTCACATAGATCCCATAATCTTTAAGAGTTTGGGTCATCCAAAGTAATTGAGCGCAACATGAACCGGCGGCAATGTATTCCGCTTCGGCGGTGGATAAGGATACCGAGTTTCGTTTCTTGGAGGACCAAGACACAAGAGATCTACCAAGAAATTGACAAGTACCCGAAGTGGACTTTCTATCAACCTTGTCACCGGCATAGTCCGAGTCGGAGTAGCCAACAAGATCAAAAGAAGACCTCTTAGGATACCAAATGCCAAAATTTGGTGTATGTATTAAGTATATCACTATACTTTTCACAGCCTTAAGATGACATTCTTTGGGGGGCGCTTGATATCGTGCACACATGCGCACGCTGAGCATAATATTGGGACGAGAGGCACATAGATATAACAATGAACCAATCATAGAGAGGTAAACCTTTTGGTCAACCGACTTGCCATCCTTGGTCAAGTCAAGATGTCCACTAGTAGGCATGGGCGTTTTCATACCTTTGCTTTCTTGCATGTTGAACTTCTTGAATAAGTCCTTGGTGTAATTTGTTTGAGAGACAAAGGTGCCCTCCTTAGTTTGCTTGATTTGCAAACCAAGGAAGAACTTGAGTTCACACATCATAGACATCTCAAACTTCTTCGAAATTAGCTTTCCAAACTTTTCAATAAAATGAGGGTTAGTCGAACCAAATATAACATAAATTTGGCACACAAATAATTCACCATTAACCCTTTTAGTAAAAAGAGTAGAATCAATCTTTTCAATCTCAAAGCCTTTCTCAATAAGGAACTTGGTCAAGCATTTATACCACGCTCTAGGAGCTTGTTTAAGACCATAAAGATCTTTGTGAAGTTTGTAAACATGGTCGGGTTTCTTAGGATTAACAAAGCTGGGAGGTTGTTTAACATAAACTTCCTCCTCAATTTCACCATTTAGAAAAGCACTTTTAATGTCCATTTGGTACAAGGTAATATCATGATGATTAGCATAGGCAAGTAAGATGCGGATGGACTCAAGTCTAGCAACGGGGGCATATGTCTCACCATAGTCCATACCTTCGACTTGAGTGTAGCCTTGGGCGACGATACGTGCTTTGTTGCGAACAACTTTTCCATCTTCATCTTGCTTGTTGTGAAACACCCATTTGGTACCGATGATGTTGTGGTTGTTGTCGGGCTTCTCGACCAATGTCCACACTTGGTTTCTCTCAAAGTTGTGTAGCTCTTCATGCATGGCATTTACCCAATCCGGATCTTCCAATGCTTCTTCAACCTTCATAGGTTCAATGCTAGAGATGAATGAATAATGTTCACAAAACTTAGCCAAACGAATTTTAGAGCAAGTGGTTCTCCCGGTTTGGATATCATTGAAGATTTGTTCGACGGGATGGTCTCTTGAGACTCTTGCTCGAACTCGCGAGAGCTTTTGCTTGGGTCGGGGTGGAACATCTTCTTCATCATCTTGGCCTTCTTCGTTGTTGATGTTGTCGTTCTCTTGTCAAGGTGGAGAAGGAGGTTGATGAGGTTCATCTTGGTGTACTTCCTCGTTCTCTTCATCTTGGCGTGTCCCACTTGTGGATGCTTCCGTGTCAACTCTTGGTTCACCTTGTCGTGAGGTGGAAGCTTCCACTTGGACGGACGAGGTACTCTCCTTCACCTCGGTTGGATGAATCTTGCCAATAGACAAGTCTTGGATTGCTTCCGAAGGGTCTTTGTCACCTACATCAATTGGCAATTGCTCTACTTGCGAGCCATTAGATTCATCAAACTTCACATCTACCGTCTCTTCAACCTTTCGGGTGAAATTGTTGTAGACACGGTAAGTGTGAGAGTTTGAGCCATAACCAAGTAGGAACCCCTCATGAGATTTAGGAGCAAATTTAGAATGGTGATGCTTATCAAGAATATAGCACTTTGAGTCGAATACTCGTAAGTATCCAACTTGGGGTTTGCGGTGAGAAGCTCGTATGCCGTCTTGCCTAGTAGCTTGTGAAGATACAAGCGATTTGTTGCATGACAAGTTGTCTCAACCGCTTCCGCCCAAAAGTGTTTTGGTGTCTTGTACTTATCGAGCATCGTTCTCGCCATCTCAATAAGAGGTCAGTTCTTCCTCTCAACAACTCCATGTTGAGGTGTGTATGTAGCCAAGAACTCGTGTGAAATCCCTTATTCATCAAGAAAGGTATCCACATTTGCGTTCTTGAACTCCATTCCGTTGTCGCTGCGAACCTTCTTGATCTTCACTTCAAATTTATTTTGGGCCTTCCTAGTGAAGTTCTTGAAGATCTTTTGGACCTGCGATTTATCATCAAGAAAGAACACCCATGTAAATCTTGAAAAATCATCGACTATGACTAGACCAAATGAGGTTCCACCGAGACTTTTGTAGGCATTGGGACCAAAGAGATCCATATGAAGTAGTGATCGCTCTCTGACTATAGCGCCAGAAAAGCTCCTGTCTGCTAGGACTACGTCGGTATTTCCCCAAAGAGGAAGGGATTATGCAGCACAGCGACGGTAGGTATTTCCCTCAGTGAAGAAACTGATTTTATCAAACCAGTAGGAGAACCAAGCAACACAACATAAACATCACCTGCACAAAAATAACAACACCTCGCAACCCGACGTGTTAAAGGGGTTGTCAATCCCTTTCGGGTAACGATGCCAGAAAATTGTAGTAGATTGAAATAATAGATCACAAATAAATAAAGTGAAGCAAAGTATTTTTGCATTTTTGGTTTAATATATATAAATAAAAATGCATAGGAAAAGTAGATCGCAAGCAAATATATGAGGCAGAAGACCCGGGGGTCGTAGATTTCACTAGTGGCTTCTCTCGAGAAAGATAGCAAACGGTGGGTAAACAAATTACTGTTGGGAAATTGATAGAACCTAAAATAATTATGACGATATCCACGCAATGATCATTACATAGGCATCACGTCCAAGATTAGTAGACCGACTCCTGCCTGCATCTACTACTATTACTCCACACATCGACCGCTATACATCATGCATCTAGATATTAAAGTGGCATCTATTTTTTCAAAATGCCTTTGTTGGCTGTCATTATTCGAGTGTGCCTTCTCTCAAAATGGACATGAAAATACCACAGCAAGTCGGGTGCCATTCAAAGGTAGCATGCCAAGTTTCATGAATTTCAAACGAGTTTTGGATTTACTAGAATTTAAAAATAAAGTATCTCAACGTTTTGCCGGCAATCAACGGTGCCCTGGTGTTCAAAATTCATTCCCATTTCTTGCATGGGACCTAAGCATGCACCTAAGGACACAAATTTGATTTTGCAACCAATTTAAATGCACTAGAGCATGTGCATGTAGTTAAAATTTGAATTATGCACAAAAATGCACTGAAAACTCAGTAAATGAATAAAAATGTCCAAACGAACCCCGAAAAAATCACAAAAATTGACACAACACTCCTGTTGTTCCATGTTGACACGAGAAAAAATTTGAAAGCAATAAGAGCCAATGGATATCGTTTCGTCCCCAAAGGTGGGACATTCCCTACCGAAACCATCATGCTTGTTGTGAGAAGCTCTGGTTTGTGAGAAGCATATACCCAAACCAGCCCGAAATGAAAAAAAAACATTTACCACGACATAATGATGCCGCTCCATGATAGCATGCCAAGTTTCATGAATTTCAGTCGAGTTTTGGATTTACAAGAATTTAAAAACCAGGCATCTCAATGTTTTGCCGGCAATCAACAGTCCCCTGGTGTTTGAAATTCATTCACATTTCTTGCATGGGACCTAAGCATGCACCCAAGGACGCAAATTTGATTTTTCAACCAAGTTAAATGCACTGGAGCATGTGCATGTAGTTCAAATTTGAATTATGCACATAAATGCATTGATAACTCAGTTGATGCATAAAAATGTCCAAACGAACCCCAAAAAATCACAAAAATTGACACACCACTCTTGTTGTTCTATGTTGACACGAGAAATTTTATGGAAGCAATAAGAGGCAATGGATATCGTTTCGTCCCCAAAGGTGGGACGTTCCCTACCGAAACCATCATGCTTGTTATGATAAGCTCTGGTTTGTGAGAAGCATATACCCGAACCTGCCCCAAACGGATGTACTTGGGTCGCTGGTACTGCATCTTGCCACCCAACTATCCTCTCCTGCGCAAAAGCGGGTCGTGAGGCTTGTTAATGCAGCCATTGTTCTCGGCTTCTCTTGGCCGAGGTGTCTGGCGAGCCATTCGTCTCGGACGTTGTGTTTGAAAGCTGCTAAGGCTTCGGCGTCCGGACAGTCGACTATCACTACAAGAAATATGTCAACTAGTGACCTTCTGTCAGTGACCCTGGAAGAATTGGTCATAGATCTATGACCATTTCAGACCAATTGGTCAAAAGCTGTTCGAGGGGCTCCAAACCATGAACCATTGCGACCATTTTGGTCAGAAAGGTCGTAATTTCCTTACACGAAAAGGTCATAAAGCAAACAGCGCTAGTCCGCTGCCTTATTTCTAGTTGTTAACGACCAATATAGATGGTCATAGCCTTGTAAATTGTGGTGGGTTGCTATGACTAGGCGCCACCTCATCAGTTTTGCCTACGTGTCATGTCCATGTGGCAGTTTTTGCCCTAGGTTGTGAAGCAACCTATATTTCTGTCATTCCCAAAATTCCCAAAAAAATCTCATAAATTCTTTGGGTCATATCTTCGTCAAATATGTAAAAACATTCCTTGCCTAGTTCAAAAATAATTCGAAAATATTCATTTTCCTATTTTGTTCAGAGCAGCACTTTGTGAAGGAAGTACCACTTTGGCATGTCCAAATGGTATCCATTTTCTACAGTGCTTTCCTATGCCCAAATAACCATCCTCCACCAAATGCCAGCTCAATCCATTCATTATTTTGAGCCCAGCTTCAACATTCGTATTTATGTCCAGTGTGGTAGTTTGTAAAGCAAGTACCACCTAGGCTCCTCCTTTTGAGGTGAAAATTTGTGAAGACGGTCTTCTTAGTAACTGATCATCCTCAGCCAAAAATCACGCCCATTAGCCATGTGCAATTCTCGTACCGAAAATCAAACACTTGGCTGCTTATTCATGTTTGAGCATCGATCGGTCTCCTCGTGAGAATCTTATGTTGTGATTTTATTCCTAGCATATAGCTGGGGAGTGCCCAACCCACTAGACATACCTAGGCCGCCCAGAACACATGGCAACGCCACGGTCACGCGGTGACCACGCGGCGGGCACGCGAGGTTACGCGCTCTAGAGTTGGGGCCCTCGGCCACCGCCCAAACCTCGACGTATCGCCACCAAACCATGTATTTATGATTAAATAGGTACTTATGTAACTAGAAATGATTATTGGAAAAAATAAATAGCAAACTATGAGGCAGCTGCAGTTCAAATTTGACCCGCTTCCACCTGAATCGGCGGAAATTTGTCTTTTTCATGAGAGGTGGATCAAAACTTTTTGCACCCAACCATTTTGTCAATTGTGCATTAAATATGTCCTAGTATTTTAGAAAATTGATTTGGTCCCATTTTGCAACAATTATTTGGTAGTTCCTTCACAAAAAAAACCTCCTTTTGGGCACTCGAAAAATGAAAAATGGTTTTTTTGTCCAAAGAAAATGAAAACTTCCTTAGGCAACATTGTTTGCCGTTCCAATATGCACCCTTGTGCACAATATGAGATCATTTGAACAAACTATGCCACGAATGTGGCCATAAGATTGACCATTTTGCTTGAAAGCCATGAATCTTCAGAGATGATAGCTCATTTCTGTGAACACTTTTTTAAAATAATTGCCGTATTAAAAGTTTGTTATTTTTCCTGGGAACTTGGCCACATATAATGCCACAATGCGAAGGTTTCCCAATTTTTTGATTTTTTTTAATTTTTTATGCCCGTTTCAAAATACGGTCAGAACGACGGGAATGACCGTTCCTAGCTAGTGGTTGAATCTTGGAATTTTTTTGGTGTTTCTCTGATTAAATAGGTACTTATGTAACTATAAATGATTTTTGGAAAAAATAAATAGCAAACTATGAGGCAGCTGCAGTTCAAATTTGACCCGCTTCCAGCTGAATCGGCGGAAATTTTTCTTTTTCACGAGGTGGATCAAAATATTTTGCACCCAACCATTTTGTCAATTGTGCATTAAATATGTCCTAGTATTTTAGAAAATTGATTTGGTCCCATTTTGCAACAATTATTTGGTAGTTCCTTCACAAAAAAACCTCCTTTTGGGCACTCGGAAAATGAAAAATGGTTTTTTCGTCCAAAGAAAATGAAAACTTCCTTAGGCAACATTGTTTGCCTTTCCAATATGCACCCTTGTGCACAATATGAGATCATTTGAACAAACTATGCCACGAATGTGGCCATAAGATTGATCATTTGGCTTGAAAGCCATGAATCTTCAAAGATGATAGCTCATTTCTGAGAACACTTTTTTCAAATAATTGCCGTATTACAAGTTTGTTATTTTTCCTGGGAACTTGGCCACATATAATGCTACAATGCGAAGGTTTCCCGATTTTTTGATTTTTTTTGAATTTTTTATGCCCGTTTCAAAATACGGTCAAAACGACGGGAATGACCGTTCCTAGCTAGTGGTTGAATCTTGGAATTTTTTTGGTGTTTCTCTGATTAAATAGGTACTTATGTAACTAGAAATGATTTTGGAAAAATAAATAGCAAACTAAGAGGCAGCTGCAGTTCAAATTTGACCCGCTTCGGTGAATCCATGGAAATTTGT
Source organism: Aegilops longissima (assembly GCA_021605205.1). Taxonomy (NCBI): domain Eukaryota; kingdom Viridiplantae; phylum Streptophyta; class Magnoliopsida; order Poales; family Poaceae; genus Aegilops; species Aegilops longissima. The sequence goes on from CM038678.1 coordinate 448,982,788, forward strand.
CTTTTTCATGAGAGGTGGATCAAAACTTTTGCACCCAACCATTTTGTCAATTGTGCATTAAATATGTCCTAGTATTTTAGAAAATTGATTTGGTCCCATTTTGCAACAATTATTTGGTAGTTCCTTCACAAAAAACCTTCTTTTGGGCACTCGGAAAATGAAAATGGTTTTTTCGTCCAAAGAAAATGAAAACTTCCTTAGGCAACATTGTTTGCCGTTCCAATATGCACCCGTGTGCACAATATGAGATCATTTGAACAAACTATGCCAGGAATGTGGCCATAAGATTGATCATTTGGCTTGAAAGCCATGAATCTTCAGAGATGATAGATCATTTCTGAGAACACTTTTTTAAAATAATTGCCGTATTACAAGTTTGTTATTTTTCCTGGGAACTTGGCCACATATAATGACACAATGCGAAGGTTTCCCAATTTCAAAATGCAGTCAAAACGACGGGAATGACCGTTCCTAGCAAGTGGTTGAATCTTATAATTTTTTTGGTGTTTCTCTGATTAAATAGATACTTATGTACCTAGAAATGATTTTTTGAAAAAATAAAGAGCAAACTATGAGGTAGCTGCAGTTCAGATTTAACCCGCTTCCAGCTGAATCGGTGGAAATTTGTCTTTTGCATCAGAGGTGGATCAAAACATTTTACACCCAACCATTTGGTAAATTATGCATTAAATATGACCTAGTATTTTAGAAAAATGATTTGGTGAAATTTTGCAATAATTATTTGGTAGGTTCTTCACAAAAAAACATCATTTGGGGCACTCGAAAAATGATTAAAAATAGCTAGAAAGATGAGAAATGCGTACAAATTGGTCCTTATCCATAAAATGTGGTCTAACTCTAGTGAGAATTTGTGTGGTACCCTTTTGCAAAATATTTTTGATAGCTAGTTCACAAAATCCCTCTTTTTGTACTTGGAAACTCTTTTAAATCACTGATTTTCCGAACCAATCAGAACCATTCCCACGGATCGATGACGTGGCACTCATCTATCCATCCATCCATCTCACCATCCCACATCCATCCGTCCATCCATCCGTCCATCCACCCCACCGCAGCACAAAACCTTCCCCCATCGCACCCCTTCCCCCATCGCACCCTCCCTTCCAGATCCATCGCCGCCTCCCTTCCAGATCCATCGCCGCCACCGCCACCTCCCTCCGGCGGAGCTCGTCGTCGTTCATGGACTCCCCCACGCCCCCCTCCTCTCGCCCCTCCCCTTCCCTCGCCACCCAACCGAACCACCACACACCCTCACCTTGTTACCGACGCGTCGCCGCCGTCCCCCACGATCTGGATCCCCACGAACCAGCCGCTGGCGACCGCATCCACTCCACCGCCGGCGCCACCTCCACTCCCTCCCCTCCCCTTCTTGGCTGGAGATCCCCTCCTCTCTAATCCCACCCGCGCTCCATAGCCGAACCCTACACGCACGCGCGCGCCAGGGGCTTCCCCGATCTGTGAGATGTGGCGCAGCCGCGTGTCGCGGGGCCTCCAGGAGGCAAAGGCCGCCGCCGCATCCAGGCGCTTCTCCACCACCTCGGTATTCCCTCTTCCTCCTCCTGTTCCCCCAAATCCAGCCCCGCCACCGAGCACATCTGCCTCGCCGCCGGCGACTCCGCCCTCTACCCCGCTGCCGGCTCCCCCCACCATCTGCTCCTCCCCTCCCCTCCAGACCGGCTCGACCTAGGCTGGCCGTTTCCTCCAGATCCATCGGCAGAGGAGGAGGAGGCGCCTCCTCCCACTGCCACAGCGCCCTCCAACCTTCTCTCCTTCCTCGCGCGCGCCCGGTACCCTAGCCACGGCACTCGAGGAGTGTTGGTGGTGCACCGAGTGCTGCCTCGACTGGGGCGTCAGCGGCGGCCCCGACCTCATCCTCGACGACGCCCCGCTGCTCATCCACCATGGTGTCAAGGCCGACGAGGAGTCCAGCAAGGTCGCCGACCCGGAGTCCACCGACAACCCCGTTGTGCTCGCCGTCATCCGCACAAGTACCGCAAGATGGAGGAGAGGCTCGTCGGCGTCTCCGAGGAGACCACCACCGGTGTCAAGCAGATGCAGGAGTCCGGCACTCTCCTGTTCCACGCCATCAACGTCACCAAGAGCAAGGTATACTTCCATTCTTCCCATTTTTACAGAGTTTCAGAGGAGCTAGTATAAGATATCAAATTTACTTGCAAAATAGGGGCTGTTAATTATAGTTTTATTTTGGTCTGCAATTGCATACACGGACATTTGGACTGGTTTGGACTGGTGTTTTCCTGAAATTATATGTTGGTTTCATTTCATCAGCTGAGTAGAAAGGCTTTCTTTTTGTAAGAGAGGTTCCCATACAACATTAGGTAGGGAGAGGTCAAATTTTGGTAGGCCAGGATACAAGATACCAGAACTAGCAGTTCTCGCCTTGCTTATGTTTTGTGATCTCAGCTTATCTAATAAAACTGGCAATTATAGGATACAAGATACCATAACTACATAACTGGAGTCATTTGAATTACTGTAGTTGTGCCGTCTGGCTAGTGGGCTAATATGGGAGCCACAACATGGCATCATTCTGTAGGGAGAGGTAACATTTTGGTAGGCCAGGGCGTGCGCTTGTATTCAGGCTCAAAATGCGCCCCATTTACTTCACCTCTAGAATATCTCTTTGTTGTCTTTGTGGAATAGTAACATATGGATTGTCATACCTGCTTAAATCTTAGTTGCTACATGCTAGTAGGATATTATTTACCAATTCTATCTTCTGCGATTAAAACAAATCCACGACAGAGTTGCAGCAAACAGATTTTACCAGTTCTATCTTCTGTATCAAAACAAATCCACAACAGTTTTCCAATAACAGTAGCAGCAAACTGATTTTTATCAATTATATGTTCTGCGATTAAAACCAATTCTACCGAGGTAAACTGCAGATGCAGATGCGATTTTTATTAATTAGATCTTCTGCGATTAAAACCATATTGGGTAACAACTTGCTTCAACTGCAGATGCTGCGATTAAAACTAAAGTTTCATTCATCTTATGGTATCTTGTTCTCTGTGATAACTCTTGACTTGCAAGATACAATGTTGATTTATTATATATACCGCACAGCAAGTATATGGTGTTGTCTTATTCGGTCTGAACTTTGCATATGTTTATTCAGTTTACAACTAGGATTAGTTTCATGTGTTTATAAGAATTATTGATGCAAACCACTATGTTTGTGCATAACAAAGTGACGGCTCAGATCGACGCTTTTGGTGTCTTGCTGGTTTTCGAGGCGAGGTGGTGCGGTGGCCGCATGAACATGCTCAGGGGCATCATCGGCTGGGCGCTTAGGAGACAGGCGAGGTGGATGCTGCCCACCCAGACGGTACACAACATGGGGGAGTCCATCTCCGACCGTCCCAAGCACGACCATGATAGACCTACAACGGCAGGTAGCATTTCCATCTCCATCTCCCTCCCCCTCTTCCTCGAAGTAGTAGCACATCATCAGGTAGTAGGACGGTGAATACATGTGTGTGGTAGCTTGTTATGTAACTTGTTCAAATGATAAGAGAGGTTCCCATACAGCATCAGGTAGTAGTATCACAGCATCAACATCAGGTAGTAGCTTGTTCTGTAACTTGTGTCTCAGGTTGTTCAAATGTGCACATCATTAGGTTCCCATTGTGGTTACAACTGCAATGTGTGATCCTAGCTATAAAATATAAGGGGCAGTCTGAACATTCATTTATTACTCTAATCTAGCTTGAACAAGCAATCGAGGGAGAACTGCCAGTTTCTTTTGTATGGCGTACATGTTGAATGTGTTGGATGATGATCTAACCATTTTTCTCATCACAAAGTATGCATCGGCAATATAATTTGCAGCATTAGTTAGGTCTGTTGTAGTCTTTTTAGACTTGTATGAGTAAAATGCATGATCTTTGGTGACTAACCGTAAAAGTTCTTTGAGTTCCATACATTGAGTAAAACATTTCAATCTGTCATTGAAGTACTGTGATATATCAGCTATATATATCCGTGATACCATTTCTGTGCTGTGATAGTTTCTCATATTTTTGTATTATACTTGTATACATTATTCCTATTTGAAGTCATCAACTGAGCTGTTGTAAACATTCCTGCCATGTGCTGCTTCCTTTTTCATGCTTTGCTACTATAGATGATTTGCTTGAACTGAGATGATTGGCGTATTTGTGCTTATAATTATGCTTCTATGTGATTGTTGCACCATGACCCAACCAAATAAACATTTTGTGCCTTGATCTAGCTCTAAAAGTGTGGCTTAACCTGATAATAACTTAGTTTATGTTAATAGCCTACAATGTTGTCTTGGAGCTTATTGTCCAAAATAATACCTCTACTTTTTGTGTCCTTCAGGAATGCGTATCCTTCAGGACAACTCAAGCCCCTCCTCCTCTCCTGTACATGAATGTGAGATGCTGTGCATGCAATATCTGAGCCAAATGGCATATTGTAATCTTTTATTGCTGGTTTTTATATGCGATGTCATGAAGATGTACGTTTGAAATGTTGCTTTGATAGCAAAATTGTATTCTGTGTACATGCTGCTTTGACAAAGAAAATTATGAAAATTTCTCAACAATATATATGTGCAAAATTGTATTCTGTAATGCGCTTTGAAAAGGCTACAACCAATTGATGATGACAACTGGGACCCATCTGACTAGTGGAACCTTCTTTTGGGAAAAAAAGAAAAACTAAATTCGTTTAGACAAAAAGGCCACAACCCAACAATAAAAAGGCTGCAATATTGGGCTTGGCCCATGAACCCAACCAAAAATTGACAGGCAAAAAAAACACAAATAGGCTGAATTGTTGGGCTAGGCCCATGTAGAAAACCGAATTGGACCGGGCTGAATCTTGTGCCACATCAGCTTGCCACGCTGGATGCCTACGTGGCCTGGGGAGGTTGCTAGTGACCAAAACGCCACAGTAGGAATATTTTGGTCGATGGCGCCCACGACCTTCTCACAGAGAAGGTCGCTATAGTCAGTTAACGACCCTCAGCTTTTGACCTTCTGTTTTTGGTCAAAAAAAGGTCACAAATGAAAAACAATGACCTTTCAGTGACCAATAGTGGAGGTCACTAGTTGACATATTTCTTGTAGTGTATTTGGTTCTTTTTGATGAGGAACCTGTTCCAGAATTTGCGGGCTGACTCTCCGGGTTGTTGAGTTATGTGACTTAAATCGTCTGCATCCGGAGGACGGACATAAGTCCCTTGAAAATTTGCCCGAAAAGCATCCTCGAGCTCTTCCCAACTTCCAATGGTATTTTCAGGGAGGCTTTTGAGCCAATGTCGGATTGGCCCTTTGAGCTTGAGGGGTAAGTATTTTATGGCGTGGAGATCATCTCCTCTAGCCATGTGTATGTGGAGGATGTAATCCTCAATCCAGACTCCAGGGTCTATTGTTCCGTCGTATGCCTCTATGTTTACGGGTTTGAATCCCGCTGGGAATTCGTGATCCAGCACCTCATCGGTGAAACACAGGGGGTGTGCGGCACCCCTATATTTGGGTGTGCCGTGATGTTCGGATATTTGGCGTGTTGCATTGCTTGGAAGAGCTTTCTTTCTTGGCCCATAGATGGACCTAACTGGGCCATCCTTTTGATGTGAATCCTTATGCGGATCGCGTCCCGGCTTGTGTGCGGCGCCACTTGCCGCTCCATGTTTGCCATGTGGTCGTCTATCCGACCGGGCGGCCTCTTTGTTCTTTGATTGAGGGGGCTCTACGGCCTCCTCATCGAATTCGGGCAGTAATTTGCGCTTCGGGTAGCTCTTTGTTTCGCGACTGTCGTCGTATTTCTCTGCGGTGTTGAGTACTTTGCTCCATCTGATTCTGAGTGCATCTTCCCCTGTTTTGAGCTTCCGCTTTTGCCTTTTCAGGCTACCCGCAGTGGCGACGAGCCTTTTGTGGAGGTTCTTCTGCTCCAATAATTTGTCCGGCATGAGATCGTCCGGACTTTTATCTTCGCCGGGGACGGGTTGTTTATCCAAGTTGTCCTGTTCGGACAGTTGCTCGATAGCATGTTCGTCATCCACCGGTTCGCCCTGCTCCATGGCTGGGTCTGTGTGGCTGCCGTCTTTGTCGAGGCGGGACTTGGTGCGGCGTTTACGTTGCCGTTTTGACTGCTTTTCGAGGGATTTATCCTTCATAGTGTCTCGTTGTTCCTCGTCGTCACTTCCTTTAGGTGTATCCACCATGTATACATAGTGGGATGAGGTGGTTGTCCAGTATACTATAGGTGCTGGTTCATGGTTGTCTCCTACATCGTCGTCCATACCGTCGATGTCTTCGGAGTCTAAATCGAGCACGTCGTTTAAGCTTTCTTAAGTGGCTACAAAGTGGGCGGTGGGTGGGCGTTGAATTTCTTCGTCGTCCGCATCCCAACCTTCCTAACCGTAGTCCGGCCAGGGCTCTCCTGGTAAAGAGAGAGACTTTAGTGAATTTAGGATGTCGCCAAAGGGCGAGTGCTGAAAGATGTCCGCGGCCGTGAACTCCATAACCGGCGCCCAATTGGATTCGATTGGCAGGGGCGCGGAGGGTTCGGAGTCCGGCACCTTGGAGTCACGGTCTTCGCAAAGGACAGGGATGGAGTTCGGCTCGATCGTCGTAGAGATCGTAGCCCCCGAGGCGGTGTCCAACCACTCGTCCTCGATCGGCGGAGTCAGCTCCGAGGTAAGGGTCGGAGCGGACGCTAGTGCGGCCTCCAGGGCACTGTTCGGCGGCAGAGCTAGATCGTGCCCATCGAGACAGTGCGGCGCACTTGGCTGTGGCTCGAATCCGTCGAAGATCAAGTCTCCGCGGATGTCGGCCGTGTAGTTCGAACTCCCAAATCTGACCTGATGGCCAGGGGCGTAGCTTTCGATCTGCTCCAGATGGCCAAGTGAATTGGCCCGCAGTACAAAGCCGCCGAATGCGAAGATCTGTCCGGGGAGAAAAGTCTCACCCTGGACCGCGTCGTTGTTGATGATCGAAGGAGCCATCGGGCCTAAGGATGACGACACAGAGGAACACTCAATGAAAGCACCAATGTCGGTGTCAAAACCGGCGGATCTCGGGTAGGGGGTCCCGAACTGTGCGTCTAGGCGGATGGTAACAGGAGATAAGGGACACGATGTTTTTACCCAGGTTCGGGCCCTCTCGATGGAGGTAAAACCCTACTCCTGCTTGATTAATATTGATGATATGGGTAGTACAAGAGTGGATCTACCACGAGATCAAAGAGGCTAAACCCTAGAAGCTAGCCTATGGTATGATTGTTGTTCGTCCTATGGACTAAAACCCTCCGGTTTATATAGACACCGGATAGGGTTAGGGTTACACAGAGTCAGTTACAATGGCAGGAGATCTACATATCCGTATCGCCAAGTTTGCCTTCCACGCCAAGGAAAGTCCCATCCGGACACAGGACGAAGTCTTCAATCTTGTATCTTCATAATCCAGGAGTCTGGCCAACGATGATAGTTCGGCTATCCAGACACCCCCTAATCCAGGACTCCCTCAACGACGGTGATGGATTCCCCTCTCCGGAGCCCCGAGTGGACTCCAGATCAGCCCTCCCGAGAGAGATTAGGGCTTGGCGGCGGCTCCATATCGTAAAACGTGATGAATCCTCTTCTCTGATTTTTTTCTCCCCGGACGTGAATATATGGAGTTGGAGTTGAGGTCGGTGGAGTCTCAGGGGGCCCATGAGGCAGGGGCGCGCCCCACGGGGGTGGGCGCTCCCTGCACCCTTGTGGACAGGGTGTGGGCCCCCTGATGCTGATTCTTTCACCAATATTTTTTATTAATTCCAAAACGTGTCTCCGTGGATTTTCAGTTTATTTCGAGAACTTTTATTTTTGCACAAAAATAACACCAAGACAGTTCTGCTGAAAACAGCGTCAGTCCGGGTTAGTTCCATTCAAATCATGCAAGTTAGAGTCCAAAACAAGGGCAAAAGTGTTTGGAAAAGTAGATACGTTGGATGCGTATCAACTCCCCCAAGCTTAAACCTTTGCTTGTCCTCAAGCAATTCAGTTGACAAATTGAAAGTGATAAAGAAAAAATTTTACAAACTCTGTTTGGTCTTGTTGTTGCAAATATGTAAAGCCAACATTCAAGTTTTGAACAAAGATTATGAACTAACCATATTCACAATAACATTTAGGTCTCATATTTACTCATATCAATGGCATAATCAACTAGCGAGCAATAATAATAAATCTCGGATGACAACACTTTCTCAAAACAATCATAATATGATTTAACAAGATGGTATGTCACTAGCCCTTTCTGAGACCGCAAAACATAAGTGCAGAGCACCCCTGAAGATCAAGGACTAACTAGACATTGTAATTCATGGTAAAAGAGATCCAATCACAGTCATACTCAATGTAAATTAATAGCAATGCATGCAAATGACAGCGGTGCTCTCCAACCGGTGCTTTTTAATAAGAGGATGATGACTCAACGTAAAAGTAAATAGATAGGCCCTTCACAGAGGGAAGCAGGGATTTGTAGAGGTGCCAGAGCCTGAGTTTTGAAACAGAGATAAATAATATTTTGAGTGGCATACTTTCATTGTCAACATAACAACCAAGAGATCTCGATATCTTCCATGCTACACACATTATATTCGGTTCCCGAACAGAATGGTAAAGTTTATACTCCCCCACCACCAACAAACATCAATCCATGGCTTGTCCGAAACAACGGGTGCCTCCAACTAACAACAATCCTAGGGGAGTTTTATTTGCAATTATTTTGATTTGAGCATGGGACTAGGCATCCCGGTTACCGGCCATTTTCTCGTGAATGAGGAGCGGAGTCCACTCATCGTGATAATAACCCACCTAGCATGGAAGATATAGACAACCCTAGTTGATACATGAGCTATTCGAGCTTACAAAACAGAATTTCATTTGAAGGTTTAGAGTTTGGCACATACAAATTTACTTGGAACGGCAGGTACATACCGCGTATAGGAAGGTATGGTGGACTCATATGGATTAACTTTGGGGTTTATGGAAGTGGATGCACAAGCAGTATTCCTGCTTAGTACAAGTGAAGGCTAGAAAGAGACTGGGAAGCGACCAACTAGAGAGCGACTACAATCATGAACATGCATTAAGATTAATAAACAATGAGTGCAAGCATGAGTAGGATATAAATCACCATGAACATAAATATGGTGGAGGCTATATTGATTTTATCTCAACTACATGTGTGAACATGTGCCAAGTCAAGCCACTCGAATCGTTCAAAGGAGGATACCACCCTATCATACCACATCACAACCATTTTAATAGCATGTTGGCACGCAAGGTAAACCATTATAAACTCCTAGCTAATTAAGCATGGCATGAGCAACTATAATATCTAATTTTCATTGCAAACATGTTTCATTCATAATAGGCTGAATCAGGAATCTTATATTTACTAATTGGAGGCATCATACAAAGCTCCATATTAATCCACATCATTAAAAATATCTTAATCATTCTTGGTCGTTCGATCTATGTAATTGATCTATCTTAACCCTCCGATGTACGTTACATGATCGCGAAAAAAGGTCCAATCTGAGCGTACACCGACCCAACCTGCACATAATTTGCATCTGAAAAAAACTATATTTTCCTTAGAAGAGACCGTGTCTCACAAGAAACAGGAACATCAACACGTCTGTTTCAAAAAAAAAGGAACATCAACACGTTTCCTCTTTTTCCTAAAAAAAAAAACCACGTTCCTCTCCTTGTGCGCCCCTGCCAAGCCTGTTTCCACAGCCAGAATACAACGTACCTCCTCTTTTCTTCCTCGAATACAACAACGATCCAAGTCTCATCCCGGAAAACCAGTGGCAGCAGACGCAGATTGATGCTGCAGATGGGTGTGCAATGTGTGAGCTACAGAGTCGTCTGCGGCCAGGTTCCACGAGAGCAGTTCGACCATGTTGCATATGCTCGAAGCTGGGCGGCCGCAAGCATCACAAAATCTTGCAAACGAACCTGGTGCTGATCTGCTTGCACGCAGCGGCGGCGGTGACCACGCCCAAGCCTCCTATTCTGAAACAATTAGCTTCTTTTACTGCCTTGGTTGAGGTGAGGGCTTAGCTACTTTCGATTTTAGTTTTGGACGTGAGAAGGAAGCACCAATAGCGAGCACCAATGGGATCGAATAGGGTACCAGGGTGCGGAGCGAGCAAGCAGCGACTTCCCACTTCGCCCCTTCAATATTCATCAGTGCACGTGGACTACTTCCATATGCTAACCATGCTTGCATGATCTACCCAACTGGCATGCCATATCACGGGAACGGAGGGTCTTGATGGAGGCATCTCGCAAGCCTGTGCTAGCATAGGAAAGAAGCTAAATTAAGCCAGGAGGAAAAAAGAAGAGCAATGCACGAAAAAATACTGGATCATCTAAGTATTTATTTCAATTGGATGAAAAATATGAAGACTAATCATCCATTCTCTCAGGTCGTCCATGATGAAGAGCAGCATGCATGTGTCGAGTCCGAGGAGTCGATTACAAATATCAAAATATGTAGTATAATCATACCGAGCAGTGGATCAAAAATGCTAGAAAAGACTCGCTTCTCATTACTTGCTTGGAATTGACTACACATGCAAGCTAGACTGCATAAATAGGGCAGGCGATGGGTATGATAGCGTTCAGAATAGTTGAGGAACGGACAAGCAGTAGTTGTAGTAAATATATTGCATGACAAGGCATGTAGGACTACAAGAATTACAAAATGAAGTGTTGCCCATCATGATGACTGATGGATTGTAAGAAGGAATGAATAACTTGATTTTGTTAACAAAATAAACAACAGTATAATTTAAAGGTCACTTGGATTTTTTATTATCAGTCCACGACCCTCATTGAGGAAATACATGACCGCCTGCCCATGAGAGAAGGAAATTATATACCATCGGCATGATTTTTGCTCTTTCCTAGGTCCATAAAAGGTAGCAGTTCATGTTTATGTCCGCCAACATGGTTGTGTTAGAACCTAGATTCACATGGGAATTAGAGTTAAGTATTATGACCAAGTTACGAAATTTAAATATTTTTGAAACTAAACAGAACTTACAGAACTATTGATGTATTCGACTACACGTACACTGCTGTTGTCCTCCTGTTTGGTGTGCACAAACATGTGAATCGCAGCAAGCATGTTTGGCTCAGCCCTTCCAGGTTGAAGCTGCGTCCCAATGTCATTCTTCCAGTTGTTGTCTTGAGAAAGGCGTCATATAGCCGCTACAGATAAACAGTACTCCCCATCGTTAATTGTATAGCAGCACAATATCTTCTAATTAATTCAACATCTGTAGAAATAAGTTGCACAATTAATTTCAAGCAAGTACTTCTAAGGAGTGGCCATGGATTATACTTAATTTCGTTTCCTGTAAAATTTAAATGCACAATTATTGCATTTTGAGACTTATAGCAAATATCTATGATACTTTATATGAAACTCTTTGACAAGTTGTTGTGGTATTAGCATGAATAATGTGATAACTAGATAGATAAATGCAATAATTTTTTTATTTGTTGTATTTGCATGAATAATGTGATTAAGATGAGATTTTGTCAAATCAACTTATTTTTTCGGAGCACTTTGATAAAATAAATGAGGAGCCTGACTTACATGGAGATTTAAAATTTATGAAAAATACATTGTATACTAATTTAATATAAGAAAAAAAATCATAGGCTAGACCGTGCGGATGCACGGGTTGTCGACTAGTGATGAACTAATCAGATTTACAAAAACAAGATAGGTCAAGTTCATACCAGCTTCTCTCATCTCAATCGGTCCATCATATATTATCATTATTACCTTTCACTCACATGACCAAACGGTGTGGATAATAATAATAGTGCACGTGCATTGGACTAAGCTGGAATCTGCAAGCATTTAATACAAGGGAGAAGACAAGGTAATATGGCTCTTGGTTAAATCAACAATAATGCATATGAGAGGTACTCAACATTCTCATCATGGTCTTCTCCTCTCGTCCCCCAAAGAAAAGAAAAGAAATAAAACTATTTACACGGGAAAGCTCCCAACAAGCAAAAGAAGAAAGAGAAATCTTTTTGGGTTTTGTTTTTAATTACTACTACTACAGGCATGAAAAGTAAACTAGCTAAAAGCTATAACTAATTTTTTGTTTTTTCTTAAGGTTTTTCAAACACACAAGAAGAAGGCTTAAAACAGAAAATAAACTAGCATGGGTAATACAATGAAAAAGTATGAGCACCGACAACTGGCATGATTGTGTGAACATGAATGTAATATTGGTGAGAAATACGTACTCCCCCAAGCTTAGGCTTTTGGCATAAGTTGGTCTATGGCCACTGCTGGCCTGGCGGATATCCAAAGTTGTAGCTGGGGTCGTACTGAGATGCAGTAGCTACTGCCTGACGAGCTGCAGCTTGGAGGTGAGCTGCCTCCGTCCTCCTCTCATATTCGTTTGTCTCCTCCCAGGTTATAACGTATCTCCTTTTTGCCTAAAAGTCAAAGAAAGTAGCACTACTACAGGATGCTGCTAATGCGATACTAAAATCAGATACCCTTCAAGAAACTGTGTGCGATGCCATAATAAAAAACGGTGCTGTATGAAAATCGTCAGAAATGTATAAAATGTTTGCGATGACGGATGCATCAAACACGGTTCAGGTTTTAGTTGCGTGTTCAATGAAGGGCATACGATTCAGTTCAATTAATTGCGATGTGGAGGAACAAAAGAAACGGGAAGCCAGATGAAGGCGTGTGTGATACACAGCATACGGTTCACTCGGATGAACTGTTTGTGATTAGGAAACACAAAAGAAACGGGCAGCCAAATGAAGGTGTGTGCGATATGCAGCATACGGTTCACTCGGATGAACTGTTTGTGATTAGTCAACACAAAAGAAACGGTCAGCCAGATCAAGGTGTGTGGGATATACGGCATGCGGTTCACTCGGATGAACTGTTTGCGTTGAGACAAGAGTACAGAAACGGTTCAACTTAACAAGGCGTGTGTGTTGTGCGATGGGATTGCATGCGGTTCACTCGGCCCTTGTCATCAGTGTGTGACCTCTATGGCAACCGTTCACTCCCCAAGCACCTCTTCGTGTACCGTGGCAACCGTCCATCGACTCTTCGCCTTTCCCTCTTGATTTGGAACTGCTGTCGCACACTAGCTCTTCCTCCCTCCTCCATTTGCCTTCACCCTTCCTTTTGCCATTGTTTGATCGTCTTCTCCATGGAGGGAACAAGCCGGAAACGACCCCGTTATTCTTGCCCCGATCTGAATGATGATGCGGTGTAGGAACTCATTGATCGGTGTGATGTCATCACCTCGGCTAGCATGGCAGGTTCGTTCAAGACCATTCTCGACTCAACTAATAACATCATTACAAGGAACCCAAGGGTTCAGGAGCAGTTTGATCTCCCCTATCTTCTTCGCCGTGACCCTGCTGACTGGCGCGGGGATGAGGGAAGCCTCGCCTTGTGTAAGTTGATGCCGCTTGATAATGATATGTATGATGTTAAGATGACATCGCTTGAGGGCAAGGCTTGGGCAGGCGCAAATGGAGATTGGGTTGTTTATATTGGGTACAACTGCGAGTGGGAACTTGTGAATGTGTACACTCGTCACCGGGTTCCACTTCAAAAAATCTCAGACGACTGGCCAGAGGTTGAGTACACCAGTATTGTATGTGAGTTCAAATACGATCATGCTGAATGTCGTCTACGGAAGATAGCAATTTGTCGAGTTCCCAACCGCTCTTGGGGTTATAGGAATGCTTATGTTGTCACCATCTTCGACAAGCTTGTTGCCGTCCTTCATGGTTCGACTCGTTGGATATTGCTCAAAAATCAGTTTCTATACACGAATGAGTACTGTGATGCAATTCAATGCGAGCGTCTTGTGTTTGCTGCCACCACTCGTGGACTGTTTTTGCATGGAATCCTCATGATTTCAGTACGTTTGTCTTCCACCGTAATTATAATTGTTTCATCCACATGCATGCGGATTAGCTAGTTTCCCTTTACTAATTAACCTTCTTGTGTTTTCAAGGTCCTGTGAACATTCCACCACCTATACTTGAAAATTTTATTCACGAGCATGAGGACGAGCAGGACCCATATACTCAGTGGCGCCTGGCAACTTATTCCGATGGATCACGTCTTCTTGTCTGTATACGGGGCACTGCTGATGTTACTAAGGAAGCAGGTGTTGTCTCGTATGGTCGCACTCTCTGGACCTATTCCAACATACATTGCAGGGTATTCGGGATGGATACTGGTGTACTAGCGCCAACACCTTCTCCCTGGTTAAGTATTGAAAGTCTTGGAGGAAACTCGCTCTTCCTTGGACAAAACTATCCAATGATGGTGGAAGGCGATCCAGCTGATGTTGAGACAACGTTACTACCATTTATGAGAAGCAACTGTATATATACCTCGGACATTACTATGCTTCCCTACCATCCCAATATGGGTACTAAAATAGGCCGCTTCAGCCTGGATGATCAGTCCTGCGTTGGTCTCGAGATTGACAATAGCTGGCCCTTCCCACAGAACCACTTCTGGTTCAAAGCAAGCGTTTCCAACGCCGACGAGTGGTTGAGCTGAAGTTCATTTCATCGCTTTGTTATTTGTTGTGTGAGAAAAACTTTACTAGAATGTTTTGTTGGAAATGATCTATAATCCAACGTGTATCCTCGTTGTCGTTGTGGGTTGATGACTTGTTGTATGTAATCATTGGTACATTTGCATATGCGTCCATGAACTCACGCCTGCTAGTGGTGTCCATATGAACAGTGCTAGTGATTTTAGTTGCAAAAATTAGATAGTGCTACTGATTTGTAGCTGCATAATTTGACAAATCGCAGTGTTACAAGGTTGACAAATGACAATGTTACTAGATAAACAAATGTCAATCTTTCCTGTTTCAGAAATGGCAACATACCCAAAATGACAGATATGCAAATCTTACCCAATTGTTTGTACGTGGTTGCACACGGGTCATGCAAAACAACCGTTTGCGTTGAAGGGATGCAGAAATCCTGCTCGGCACATTTTCCCTTGGCTTCCTGGGGAAGCTGTCGGTTCGCATACGGGTGTTCTAACTAAAACGTTTGCGATGAGTGTTTTATATTTAAAAACCGTTGACGTTTTTTTCAAAAGAAAATCGTTTGATAAGTCTGTACATTAAGAGAGAAAAACGCAAGTTCGTTCAAACCATATCTTTCATTCAGTCACACTGCGAATTTATATTCATATGATCAAGGATTCGAGATACAGTATTAAACCCAAAAAAACTATTTCCGGCTGCGGCGGAGGCGGCGTGCCGCGCCGTCGTTGTCGTTGTCGTCCTCTGAGACGCCGTTGTTGAAGTCTTCAAGGCAGCACAAAATGTTCTTCACTTGTAAATCAAACATCATGTCATCGCGCGAACGATGGGCGGGGCGTGGGAGGACGGCAACTGGCGCCACTGAGAGGTGGCGGTCGACGGCAATGTCCCATGCATGCCGCTGAGGGGGGGGCATGGGCATGGGCACAGGCACGGTGGGTGCAGCCAAACACACGGAGACCGGCACCGCGGTGAGTGGAGGGGCGCGCACGGGCGCGGCGGATGCAGCCAAACGCACGGGGGCCGGTGACATGGTGGGTGGAGGGGCGCGTACAGGCAACGGGCGCTGGCGCTGGCATGTACACGAGCTCGCGCGGGTCCGTGGAGACCTCGCTGACGCCCGTGGCTTCCAGCACTGCGATAGTGCTCGGCGACCAGCCCGTCAATGCTACGGGGATGGCCGCTGGCACGGGCGCGTGGATGGGAGCTGGGACGGGAGCGGGGGCAGCAACCGCCGCAGCCAGCTCATTCTGGGCCATGACCATGAGGCCCCATTCCTCCTTATTTTCTATCTCCTCCGGCTCGGAGTCGACTTCACCAAACTTGAAGACTAGTGGTAGATGATCATTCTGCGCCATGGCGGTGGAGGTCTGCGGGGGGGGGGAGGGGAATGGGAGGCGAACAGTAAGGCTCGGGCGCCATTAATGGAGATGAAGGCGGGCGGGCGGCCATGGAAGTCAAAGCGCTCGCTTCCCAGTGAGCTTGCGCAACGTAAAGCTCGCACTCTTCCCGGTGAGCCTACGCATTGCAGGACAGCTTGCATGCCTCTCGGTCAGCCTGCACACCGTACTACGCTCGCACGCCTCCCGTTCAGTCAAGGTCAAGCAGGTGTCCGCATGGCACCTCCTACAGCCATTAAAACCAAGAAACGTGGCGTCACGTGAATGGTTAACAGAACGCACACATTTTGAATTATACAAACGTTTGAGATATTAAGTGGCAGCTATTTTTTCAAAATGCCTTTGTTGGCTGTCATTATTCGAGTGTGCCTTCTCTCAAAATGGACATGAAAAATACCACATCATGTCGGGTGCCATTCCATGATAGCATGCCAAGTTTCATGAATTTCAGACGAGTTTTGGATTTACTAGAATTTAAAAACGAGGCATCTCAATGTTTTGCCGGCAATCAACGATGCCCTGGTGTTTGAAATTCATTCCCATTTCTTGCTTGGGACCTAAGCATGCACCCAAGGACACAGATTTGATTTTTCAACCAATTTATATGCACTGGAGCATATGCATGTAGTTCAAATTTGAATTATGCACATAAATGCATTGAAAACTCAGTTAATGCATAAAAATGTCCAAATGAACCCCGAAAAATCCCAAAAATTGACACAACACTCCTGTTGTTCTATGTTGACACGAGATATTTTCTGAAAGCAATAAGAGGCAATGGATATCGTTTCGTCCCCAAAGGTGGGGTGTTCCCTACTGAAACCATCATGCTTGTTGTGAGAAGCTCTGGTTTGTGAGAAGCATATACCCGAACATGCCCCAAATGGGACAAATTTTTTAACACGTCATGTTGATGCCGCTCCATGATAGCATGCCAAGTTTCATGAATTTCAGACGAGTTTTGGATTTACTAGAATTTAAAACCCAGGCATCTCAATGTTTTGTCGGCAATCAACAGTGCCCTGGTGTTTGAATTTCATTCCCATCTCTTGCATGTGACCTAGAAATTCACCCAAGGACACATATTAGATTTTTCAACCAACCTTAGTGCATTGGAGCATGTGCTTGTAGTTCAAATTTGAATTATGCACATAAAATGCCTAGAAAACCCAGTTAATACATAAAAATGTCCAAACGAACCCCGAAAAATCACAAAAATTAACACAACACTCCTGTTGTTCTATGTTGACACTAGAAAATATTTGAAAGCAATAAGAGGCAATGGATATTGTTTCATCCCCAAAGGTGGGACGTTCCCTATCGAAACCATCGTGCTTGTTGTGAGAAGCTCTAATTTGTGAGAAGCTTATACCCGAACCTGCCCCAAACGGGACAAATTTTTTACCATGGCATGTTGATGCCGCTCCCTGATAGCATGCCAAGTTTCATGAATTTCAGACGAGTTTTGGATTTACTAGAATTTAAAAACTAGGCATCTCAATGTTTTGCCGGCAATCAATAGTGCCCTGGTGTTTGAATTTCATTCCCATCTCTTGCATGGGACCAAGAAATTCACCCAAGGACACACATGTGATTTTTCAACCAACTTTAGTGCATTGGAGCATGTGCTTGTAGTTCAAATTTCAATTATGCACATAAAATGCCTAGAAAACCCAGTTAATGCAAAAAAAAGGCCAAATGAACCCCGAAAAATTCAAATATTGAACACAACACTCCTGTTGTTCTATGTTGACACTAGAAATTTTTTGAAACAATAAGAGGCAACGGATATCGTCCCGTCACCAAAGGTGGTACGTTCCCTATCGAAACCATCATGCTTGTTGTGAGAAGCTCTGGTTTGTGAGAAGCATATACCCGAACCTGCCCCAAATGGGACAAAATTTTCACCACGGCATGTTGACGCCGCTCCATGATAGCATGCCAAGTTTCCTGAATTTCAGACGAGTTTTGGATTTACTAGAATTTAAAAACCAGGCATCTCAACGTTTTGCCGGCAATCAACAGTGCCATGGTGTTTGAATTTCATTCCCATCTCTTGCATGGGACCTAGAAATTCACCCAAGGACACATATGTGATTTTTCAACCAACTTTGTTGCATTGGAGCATGCCTAGAAAACCCACTTAATGTATAAAAAGGCCAAACGAACCCCGGAAAATTCCAAGATTGAACACAACACTCCTGTTGTTCTATGTTGACACTAGAAATTGTTTTGAAGCAATAAGAGGCAACGGATATTGTCTCGTCCCCAAAGGTGGTACGTTCCCTCTCGAAACCATCATGCTTGTTGTGAGAAGCTGTGATTTGTGAGAAACTTATACCCAAACCTGCCCCAAATGGGACAAAATTTTCACCACGGCATGTTGAGGCCGCTCCATGATAGCATGCCAAGTTTCATGAATTTCAGACAAGTTTTGGATTTACTAGAATTTAAAAACCGGGCATCTCAATGTTTTGTCGGCAATCAACGGTGCCCTGGTGTTTGAAATTCATTCCCATCTCTTGCATGGGACCTAGAAATTCACACAAGGACACACATGTGATTTTTCAACCAACTTTGGTGCATTGGAGCATGTGCTTGTAGTTCAAATTTGAATTATGCACATAAAATGCCTAGAAAACCCAGTTAATGTATAAAAAAGGCCAAACGAATCCCGAAAAATTCCAAGATTGAACACAACACTCCTGTTGTTCTATGTTGACACTAGAAAATTTTTGAAAGTAATAAGAGGGAACGGATATCGTCTCGTCCCCAAAGGTGGTACGTTCTCTATCGAAACCATCATGCTTGTTGTGAGAAGCTTTGGTTTGTGAGAAGCTTATACCCAAACCTCCCTCAAATGGGACAAAATTTTCACCATGGCATGTTGATGCCGCTCCATGATAGCATGCCAAGTTTCATGAATTTCAGACGGGTTTTGGATTTACTTGAATTTAAAAACCAGGTATCTCAACATTCTGCCAGCAATCAACAGTGCCTTGGTGTTTGAAATTCATTCCCATCTCTTGCATGGGACCTAGAAATTCACCCAAGGACACACATGTGATTTTTCAACCAACTTTCGTGCATTGGAACATGTGTTTGTAGTTCAAATTTGAATTATGCACATAAAATGCCTAGAAAACCCAGTTAATGTATAAAAAAGGCCAAACGAACCCCAAAAAATTCATTCCCATTTCTTGCATGGGACCTAAGCATGCACTGAAGGACACAGATTTGATTTATCAACCAATTTGTATGCACTGGAGCATGTGCATGTAGTTTAATTTTGAATTGTGCACCTGAAATGGCTAGAAAACCAGTTTAATGTATGAAATGTCCAAACGAACCCTGAATAATTCCAATTCTTTTATGACACACATACAGTTGCATGTTCACTGCAGATAAAAGGTCTAGCAATTTAAACACCGTCCATTGCCGCGGTGACCCCATTTTGTAATTCAAATCAAGTAGATCCCACACAGTTTATTATCAGCAACCGTGTGAGATGTAGTACAAAATATCTTGGAGCACCGTTGGTGTATAGTACGCATATGGCTTACGCGAGAAGGTGCGTCGGCTACAGTCCACAGCCGGCGTGTCAAGCACACTAGCTCGCTCCCCCAAAACTCCTGCATCTGCATCCCTCTCTGCTTCAGTCCCTTGATTCAAATTTTCAGTAGCCCCGGCATTTTACTCCCGCCTCTGCATCCCTCGCAATCACAAAAATAGCTGCTCGCCCTTGATCCAAATTTTTAGTAGCCCGCCTTGTTACTCCCGCCTAGTAAAATTTTCGGTTGCCGCAGTATTTCCTCAAACACAACCTCCGCTCACACAGACACACAAAACCCTCGAAACCATTGGTAGGTCGCCGCCATCGCCGGCGCCTCCATCCTCAACCTCTGCCTGTGTGCCGGGGAGCTCGAGTAGCCAATGGACAAAAAGAGGTTTATCGTGGCCTTTTCTCCTGACGCCGGTGAGGTGGCCGCCGAGGTGTCCCAGTCGTCCTCCGCCGGCCCGATCCGCCGTCACCGGTCCCCCGATCCACTCGCCGCCGCGCCCCTATGTCGGTTCATGAACTTCCCTGTCCTCCCACGGACCCAGCAGCCGACGAAGTCCTACCTCGGGGTCCGGCAGCGGCGGTGGGGGGGTCGCCGAGATTACAGATTAAGAGACCCACACCCGCCAGTGGCTCGGTAGCTTCCACATGGCTGAGCTCGCGGCCATGGAGTATGACCGCTGGCAGGTCCGCTACCACGACGCGGCAGCTAGGCTCAATCTCCCCTTCGGCACACGTCTGGTCCACCTCGTTCCGCCGGAGCCAGGGGTGGTGAGCTCGGCTATGGCGCGGGAGGACCACGACGCGTGGGAGAATCTCGAGGCCGAGGCCGCCGACCAGGCTTACATGCAAGAGCTCTGCGCGGCAGCACCCGGAGCTCGTGGAGGCGGAGCGGGCGATCTTTGTTGGCGCGGAGGGCGGCGAGGTTATCGCGCTCTCCTATGATGATGAGGTCGAAGGCGCAGACGACGGCGGCGCGGAGGGCAGCGAGGTTGTCGCGCTCTCCTCTGATGACGAGGTCGAAGGCGGCGGCGACGGCGGCGCGGAGGGCGTCGAGGTGGGCCCCCATTACAAGGAGATCGACATCGATGAGTGGAGGAATGCCTTCCCCAATGACCCCGACGACGGTACTGGCCCGGACCCGGCTTGTGACACATCGTACATGACGAGGAAGGATTGGCTCGACCTCTAGTTCGATCGAAAGTAGTTTAGCTTAGTTTAAATTTATGTTTTATGTTCGGTTATGCAAAAATATATATGTTTATGTTTGAATGCATGCTACTTTCGGTTGAACCTGCTTTGAACTTGATCAAATTGAAGTTTACAACCTTAAGTTTAGGGGATCGACTTGAAAAGGCCAAAAATTGCTGGAGTATATATATATATATATATATATATCCACCAAGGGTTTTAGTCCTTTAACTTTTTAAGGATCGCCTAGAGATGTCCTTATGACTTGTTTACTTCAGTTCTTCACAATGTGATGCTCTATATGTGCAACTATTTGTTGTGCAGTTCAATTTCATCAATAACAGTTTCGACAATACCACTATGAGTTATGATATTTGGTTGTTGTTAAGGATATCGCAGTTAACATGCCTTTACGTTTTTCAATTGTTGTTTAGCAACATGCATTGTACTGAATGACTAAATATGCAATCCCAGGCTACATAGCAACAAGGAAGAGTGTTACCTTAATGTTCTGATGATGTCTAGATATACATGTAATAAAATCTTATATAATGGGATGGATGGAATGTTGTACTACATCATTTTTCAATTATTGTTTAGCTTCTAATATTAACTTGGTGCTTTTAGGTACATATATCATTGCCAAAGATCCACACCTCGACCCTTTCTACGCATGGGGCAATGAGATATTCATGAACCAACATCAAGTGAGGAAACTGATAAAGATTGTTACTAAAATGGGTCAAAAGATGTCAATCGAACTATTTGTTTACACTTTATGCAAGACAAAGTGAAGTGCAAGATGGTAAGTAAGAACCCTGTAGCCTTCTTTTTACTGCCCGTAATGAGTTGTGTTAGATGACAATATCTGAATCTTTTTTCTTTTGCAGTGGATCCTGAAGCAGTTTACTCAAGATTACCTCTCAAACTACATGATTGGCGGCCAGCCATCACAAGGGGTTGGACTAGAGTCCTGCATGCCTTCTGCATCCAGGAGAGCACAATAGGGCCATTCCGTTTCACCTTGTTCAGCAACTGGAATGTCTGTCGCCTCTTTCTTTACCATCTGTAATAATACAAGTATAGAACCATGGTACATCATTCTTTATTTGGTGCTTCTGTAATTCTTAAATATATGTACCTGTGAATCAAATAATGCATTGGTTGTGTGAACCTGATGGATATGAATAAAGCTATAGCCCACTTTCAATTTTAAATTAGGTACAATTTTAAATAGCAGCAATTAAATTAGGGCAAAATTACGTTGTGCAGGTCATTACGGCACACACGTTGGTAAAACACAAATGTTTGCGATATACACCATAATCCAAGACGGTTCACAGAGAGGAAACATGTGCAAGCATGCACATAGTTGCCGTTCGCAAAGCGTGTGTGATGTCAGACACTATCACATACGGTGCGGGAAAACTAAATGTGTGTGATTGTCTACCTATCGTACACGGTTTATAATCACGAACTATTTGTGATGTGCCAGGCATCGTAAATCTCCCGTGCCTGGAATCTGCCTAGAATCTGCCTAGAAAGCTCCCGTGCCTAGAATCTGCCTGCTTTTAGGCAGAACCACAAAACTCCGACTGCGATGGCAATGCGAGCACAAACGAGTAGCAAGGATGAAGTGTTTGAGATATTCGAGATATCGGAAATGGTTATATAGGGAAGGACCCCCCTATCGCCCACACTCACTTGGAGACGGTTCCAAATGCCGTCACGGAAAGGGGTAAAAAACCGTTTGTTGAGGACCGACGCGCACCAGTGTAGGAGCAGGGAGAGCAACATGGACAGTGCGCCCGTCTGTCAAAGATTAGTCAGTACAAGAGGAACTGTTCATTCCTCTCAACAAATTGATGGCGAACCATAGCACTATAATCTAGATAAGCAGGAGGCAATTCCACATCATTTTCATGTATGTGTACATCAAGATAATTAACTACACGAGTTGCATAAATTACACCAATAGCAGGTGTAGGTGTCACAAGTTTACTCAAAATAGAAGGTGAATCAAGTGCAGAGCTAGATGGCAGTTCCTTACCCCCTCGTAGTTGAGGGAAAAATCTTGGTTCTTTCATCTTTCAAGTTCCTCATAGTGATCAACAGATATAAATCCCAAGTAACTCAAAGAATAGAGCTATGCTCCCCGGCAACGGCGCCAAAAAGTAGTCTTGATAACCCACAAGTATAGGGGATCGCAACAGTTTTCGAGGGTAGAGTATTCAACCCAAATTTATTGATTCGACACAAGGGGAGCCAAAGAATATTCTCAAGTATTAGCAGTTGAGTTGTCAATTCAACCACACCTGGAAGACTTAATATCTGCAGCAAAGTATTTAGTAGAAAAGTAGTATGGAAGTAACAGTAACGGTGGCAAAAGTAACAGTAGCAGTTTTTGTAGCAACCGTAACAGTGGCAATGAAAAAGTAACTAAGCAAAGATCAATATGTGAAAAGATCATAGGTAATGGATCAGTGATGGATAATTATGTCGGATGCGATTCCTCATGCAACATTTATAACATAGGGTGACACAGAACTAGCTCCAGTTCATCAATGTAATGTAGGCATGTATTCCGAATATAGTCATACGTGCTTATGGAAAAGAACTTGCATGACATCTTTTGTCCTACCCTCCCGTGGCAGCGGGGTCCTATTGGAAACTAAGGGATATTAAGGCCTCCTTTTAATAGAGTACCGGACCAAAGCATTAACACTTAGTGAATACATGAACTCCTCAAACTACGATCATCACCGGGAGTGGTCCCGATTATTGTCACTTCGGGGTTGCCGGATCATAACACATAGTAGGTGACTATTGACATGCAAGATAGGATCAAGAACTCACATATATTCATGAAAACATAATAGGTTCAGATCTGAAATCATGGCACTCGGGCCCTAGTGACAAGCATTAAGCATGGCGTCATAGCAACATCAATCTTAGAACATAATGGATACTAGGGATCAAACCCTAACAAAACTAACTCGATTACATGGTAAATCTCATCCAACCCATCACCGTCCAGCAAACCTACGATGAGATTACTCACGCACGGCAGTGAGCATCACGAAATCGGTGATGGAGGATGGTTGATGATGACGACGACGGATTCCCCTCTCCGGAGCCCCGAACGGACTCCAGATCATCCCTCCTAAGAGAGATTAGGTCTTGGCGGTGGCACCGTATCATAAAACGCGATGAATCCTTCTCTCTGATTTTTTTTTTCTCCCCGAACGTGAATATATGGAGTTGGAGTTGAGGTCGGTGGAGTCTCAGAGGGCACACAAAGCAGGGGGCGCGCCCAGGGGTGGGCGCGCCTTGCACCCTCGTGGACAGGGTGTGGGCCCCTGATGCTGATTCTTTCGCCAGTATTTTTTTTAATTCCAAAATGTGTCTTCGTGGATTTTCGGGTCATTCCGAGAACTTTTATTTCTGCACAAAAATAACACCTAGGCAATTCTGCTTAAAACAACGTCAGCCGGGTTAGTTCCATTCAAATCATGCAAGTTAGAGTCCAAAACAAGGGCAAAAGTGTTTGGAAAAGTAGATACGTTGGAGACGTATCATCCCTTCGCGTGCGGCACAACTGATACATCTCCAACATATCTACTGTTTCATGCTATTATATTATCAACCTTGGATGCTTTATATGCAATTATATGCTATTTTATATCATTTTTGGCAACTAACCTATTAACCCAGTGCCTAGTGTCGGTTGCTGTTCTCTGCTTGTTTTTGATTTTCTAGAAAATCAGCACCAAACGAAGTCCAAACACTATGCAACTTTTTGACATTTTTTCTCTGGACAAAAGAGACCCTAGAAGTTTCGGGAGGAGAACATAGGACAAACAAGGAGACGACACGGCAACAAGGCGAACCATGGGGGTGGGTGTAGGCGCGCCGTGTTACCTTGTGAGCCCCATGTGGCCCCGTCTGACCTAATTCCACTTCTATAAATTCTCAAATACTAGGAAACCCCCATAGAGTCACCCGAAATAATGTTTTCGCCACCGCAAGCTTCTGTTCTTCCGCGAGCCCATCTGGAGGCCTTTCCGATAATCTACCGGAGGGGGAATAGATCACGGAGGGCTTCTACATCAACCTTGATGCCCTACCATTAGGTGTGAGTAGTTCACCGCAGACCTATGGGTCCATATCTAGTATCTAGATGTCTTCTTCTCTCTCTTCGATCTTCAATACAATGTTCTCCTTGATCTCCTTGGAGTTCTATCCGATGTAATCTTCTTTTGCGGTGTGTTTGTTGGGATCTGATGAATTGTGGATTTATGATCAGATTATTCATTTAAAATAATTGAATCTTTTCTAAACTTTATTATGCATGATTATGATAGCTTTGTATTTCTTCTGATCTGTCGGTTTAATTTGGCCAACTGGATTGATTGCCATGAATAACATCATAACTATGCGCTTTTCTATCAATTGCCCAACAATAATTTGTTTACCCATCGTATGTATTGTCTCGAGAGAGAAGCCTCTAATGAAAACTATGGCCCCGGGTCTACTTTAATCACATTATAAAAACCAAATAATACCTTGCTTCAATTTTATACCTTTTATTTTACTTTTCTTTTTGTCTATCTATCACTATTAGAATTAATCTTTGCAAGTAACGGAGTTCAAGGGGATTGACAACCCTCTTGCTCGCATTGGGTGCAAGTATTTGCTTTTGTGTGTGTAGGTGTCGAAGGCAAGAATTTGCATGATTCTCCTATTGGTTCGATAACCTTGGTTCTCACTGAGAGAAATACTTCTCCACTACTATATTGCTTCACCCTTCCTCTTCGGGGAATATCCCAACGCAACTCACAAGTAGCAACAACACGCAAGGCCTCCAACTTCCAATTATGGTGGCCCATGGAGCGCCCCCGCGTCCACCCGCCATGGACCTCCCAACCACGTTGCTCGAGCGCACCGTCCTAGCAGATCGGACGATGTGGAGAGCTCCTGAGAGGCCCTCGAGGAAAGCCAGTCGAAAACAGACTGCTCAGAGGGCTTCTTCGCCTGCGAGGCACCCAGGGAGGCGGGTACGTGAGCATCCTTTATAGGAGTAATCTGTGGAGCTCCCCCTTGAAGTACACCAATTCTAAGAGGATCTCTCCCAATAGCTCCATGCTCTCCCGTTCTAATTGACCTTAGTTTTTAGGTTTCTAATTAGACAGGCTCTAATTGCGGTCTAATTGTTCTCAAAGAATTATATCCTAATTAAACGAGAAGTGCCGCTAGCCTTTCTCTCTCT
Source organism: Aegilops longissima (assembly GCA_021605205.1). Classification (NCBI taxonomy): domain Eukaryota; kingdom Viridiplantae; phylum Streptophyta; class Magnoliopsida; order Poales; family Poaceae; genus Aegilops; species Aegilops longissima. The sequence continues at coordinate 449,008,862 of CM038678.1, forward strand.
AGTTTTCTCGCAATACTTCTCCCTGGACGTCGAAGCTCTATCGTACTATTAGTTTGGAATGCGTGGATACCACAAAGGGGCCTTCTACTTCGACTCACTTCTCAGAGAACATTCTCAGGTCTGGGAGGTATAACCTAGCTGTGGGAACTCTTGTGTTGCACCGACTCATGACTGCTTCTGCTACTCTCCTCGTTTGTGAGTTTGACAATCACCTCCTTGTTCATAGTGTTTTTGGGTGTGATCGTGTAGCATAAATTTTTGTTTCGTAGCACGTTCCCCTACATGGGCCCCACCCCAACCCTAGCCGCACAAAGCTAGGATTCGGCGCCAAAGCTAGGGGTGCCCCTTAATGGGCCTTGCCTATTGTGGTTGGCCCATGGCGCCCCTATGTCTCTTTTCCGGAACCTTCCCATTAACTTTTTATTCCCTCCAAAAAACCCGGTCTCCTGGTTCTCTCTCAAAACTATTTTCAACATCTCTACATTTTCCCAGTGGTTTTATCTCAAGATCCTAACCCATCTAGTACTCAATAGATCAATAACCCTTAAGCTTATGACCCCACAAGTTCTGTAAAGCATAGACATGACCGGAAATCCTTCCATTCAATGATCAATAGTGGAACCGTGGACATCCATATTGACCTCTATATCTACACAGATTATTATCGAGTGAACCTGTAAATATTGTGTGATATTACTTTTGCGTTGTGATACTTTACAAAACTCGTGGTGAGATTTTCTCGGCATCCTAGCGAAACAACAACTTGATCAGTATGCCAGTTCCCTCATTCCTGGTTTTATTCTCTTTTCTCATTCCCGTGTTCCGGCATCCCCGTGATCAAATCATGTTGTGTCTTGTCAGACGATGATGGATATAGTCACACGAGAGGTCCCTAAGAATATATATCCATCATTCGAGGACAAAATCCTATTCTCGAGCTATATAGTCCCTTGTCATACGTTTCCGATGAACCTGTAAGTTGCTTTTATGGTAGCCCTATTATCGTTGACGTCTGGTGAACCCAAAGTGCATCATCTGGTATGAAAGAACTCGGTACTCTCATGGTCTAAGGAATCATGGATATGTTTACATCACTGTTAATACTATAAACTTTTGATGAAAGGATCTCTTAGTATAATATTCAAATTGGGTCATTTAAACACAACTATTCTTCTAACTCTCTATCCTCAAAGTTGCAGGCATGCTCGTTACACTAACTTATGCCCATCGTCAGCAAAACAGAACCATCATGCAACACTTGATCTCGTCTTAGAGGCAAGACTAGGAATCTATTTTACCGTTTATTATTCCATACATGCATGTGAGTTTTCCTTTGAGCGTCTTGGATATACAGACTCGACAACCACTACAATAATAGCACAAAACATAAACATTAATTACAAACTTGAAAATAAACAATAACATTTATTATTACCTCTAGGTCATATTTCCAACACTACAAGGCAAAAAACGCTCAGAAGGAACGACGGGCCCGCCAGCGCGAGCGAGAAGTGGCGGCGAGGAGGTGATCAACATCGACGTGGATGTTTTCCCTCCGCTGCGGCCACCCATCCCACACTCCTCCACCATACTACCGACAAGGAAGCCGCCATTCAAACCGCCCATGACTAACAACGATCCATCGTCTGAATGGGGAGGAATTTCTGACTGCTGGATGCAACCAGAGGGTTCGAAGATGGTGTGCGACTCACCGCAACTCCAACATGCACGAACAAGCACGAGCAATGTGCTACTCATGATGGATTTGTTGGATTTCCTCAAATAGGAAGGGTGAAGCAGTATAGTAGCAAATAGTATTTCCCTCGGTAAAGAACCAAGGTTATCGAATAGAAGGACAGCATGAACAATACATGCACACACACAAAGCAAATGCTGGCACCTAACAAAGGCAAGGGGTCGTCACTCCCCTTATTCTTTCCAGTTACAAGTATCAAATCTTGTAGTGATAGGCAATAGATAATATAAAAGTAAAATTAAATAAAATAACAAGGGAATTGTAGGATTTCTTGATAATAATTGAGAATGGACCCGGGAACCATATATTCACTAGAGGCATATCCCTCATAAGCATAGCATCGGTTGGTAAACAAATTACAAGTGGGAAATTGACAGAATTGTGCATAGTTATGATGATCATCCAAGGCTTAATCCATACATAGGCATTATGTCTGTGATAACTAGACCATTAAACTTAATGAAACCTGCTACTACTAATCCACCCCAAGAAGGCTATCCAGCATGCCTCTCAAAGTACTAAGTTCATGACAAAAAAAGTAACACATTAAGAAAGATGACAAAATGTAGACAAAGTAATACCAAATAATATGATCAAACCTCGATGTTTTATCCTTAGTAGAAACAATACAAATACATGCCTCGGCTCATCCTGTCACAGAGCAAGACTAACCACAATATTGAACCTACCACAAAGCACCTCTCCCCTTGAAGATAATTAATCTACTTGGCCAAAGAAGACAGATATATTGAAGAGAAATACAAAGCTATAAAATTATGCAGCAAATAAATGTCAAGAGACTCGACTAGTTCAATGGATAATTCTGTTCATAAACCCACAATTCATCAGGCCCCAACAAACACACGGCAAAAGCTTACATCAGATTGATCTCAAATGAGATCATTGTATTGAAGATCAAAGAGAGAGGGAAATCCATCTAGCTACTACTATGGACCCGTATGTCCATAAGAAACTACTCACACATCATCATGGAGGCAACAAGGTTGATGAAGATTGCCTCCCCAATGGCTTCCTCCTTTGGCAGAGTATCGGAAAAGGCCTCCAGATGGGATCGTGAAAGAACCGAGGCTTGAAGTGGCGGAAGAACTGTTTCGGGTCTTGCCCCGTGGGTTATGGAATATATGGAAATTTATAGGCCAGAAATTAGGGCAGCAGAGCATTGGGAGGGGGGTTAAGTGTAACGCCCGGATAATCATGCTACAGTAATCTCACGTTGATGGTGCCACGTCACCTCTGTCACTGTAGTTAATCACGGGTTAATTCAAAACTGTTGTGAAATTCAAATGCAAGTTAATGATAACAATAAAAGTTTCCAAAAATTAAAACTAAAATGTTCGGTGATTGTCAAATATTACAAAGGTAATTGTGGTGAGGTAAACACATTTTTATAAAAGGCCTAAATAATTTAGAATGATTTAAAACAGAAAGAAAATACAAAAGAAAACAGAACAAACAAAAAAAAAAACAAAAGGAGGAGAAGCCCCGCTATTTGGACCGTGGCCCGGTGGCCATCGGCCAACCAGCCGCCCAGTCGGCCCCCACTCCTCTCCCTTATCCACTCCTCCCCCCACTCCCCACCGACAGCTCCCCCCCCGAAATATCCCCCCTCTCCCCCGATCTGGATCGGGAGGAGACCACCGCCGAACCCCGTCGCCGCCCGGAGCTCGCCGCTCCACGCCGGGACTGCCGCCGTCCCGTCCTCCTCCTCGCGGTCCTCCCCAACCTTCCCGAGCCCATTGCCGTTGCCCTCGCACCGGTGAGGACCCAGTCCTCCTTCTCCCGTCCCCTCTCTCGCTGGCGCTCGCCTCGCCCGTCTGCTGTCGGCCAGCCGAGCCTCGCCACGCGCCCAGCCACCACCGCCGCTTCGCCCTCCGGCCTCGTGCCGCCCGGCCCGCTCTCGGCATCGATGCGCCGTCGCTCAGGTCGCCCGCGCGCGGCGCGCCAACGCCCATTCCTTGGCCGGCGTCGTCCCCCTCGTCGTGGCCACCGGCCTCCCTCACTGCTCCTCCTCCCCTGAACCCCCCACAACCTCGCCCCGGCCTCGCCTCGTCCGCCCCGATGCACCGTCTCTGCCGCCTTTTTGCTGTTGCATGGGCAGCCTCGCTGCGGCCAGCGTGCCGGTGGCGCTCTGCTGCTCCCCGTCGGCGTTTCCCCTCCGGCCGCCTGCCTTGCCCAGTCCTCCTCGCTCCGGCGATTTGGCGAACGCCCATCAGGCGCCACACCCGCCGCCGCACCACACCGTTGGGCCGACCCACAATGGCCTCTGTGCCACTGACCATAGGGGCCCACGCCCCATAACGTTTTATTAAAAAAGGAATTAAAAATAAAAATGATTTAATAAAATTAATTAATAATTAATTAATTATCTAATGAATTAATTAAGTTAATTAATCCGGTTTAATTAAATTAATTAACTAGTTAGGTTAATTAAATAGTAAATAAATTAACTAATCTATAATTAACCTAAACAGAGAATGATAGGTGGGTCCCACTGGACCCACACGTCAGGTTGACCAGGTCAATGGTCAACGTTGACTGCTCACATCACTCTGCTGTCATGCTGACGTCAACATTTACTATTCTGGATAATGTTGGATTTAAATAATTAATTAAATTCCAGAAATTAATAAAATCTTTAGAAAATCATATCTTTTAAACCGTAACTCGGATTAAAATATTTTCAACATGAAAGTTGCTCAGAACGACGAGACGATTCCGGATACGCAACCTGTTCGTCCGCCACACCCCCCTAACCTATTGAACTCGCAACTTTCCCCCTCCGGCTCCTCTTCCCGAGCTTAAACACCGGAATACTTTCCGGATGTTTTCCCCTTCGTCAGTATCACCTCCTACCGCGTTAGGGCACACCTAGCACCGCACATTTTCTTGTCATGCACCGTCATGCTTATGTTTGCATTATATTTATTGTTTCTTCCCCCTCTCCTCTCCGGTAGACTACGAGACCGACGCTGCTGCTGCCCAGTTCGACTACGGAGTTGACGACCCCTCTCTCTTGCCGAGCAACCAGGCAAGCCCCTTGATCACCAGATATCGCCTATTCTACTCTATACTGCTTGCATTAGAGTAGTGTAGCATGTTACTGCTTTCCGTTATACCTATCCTGATGCATAGCATATCCTTGTTACTACTGTTGTTACCTTTACCTACAATCCTATATGCTTAGTATAGGATGCTAGTATTTTCATCTGTGGCCCTACATTCTTGTGCATGCTCATTGTGCTATACTATCGGGCCGTGATCACTCGGGAGGTGATCACGGGTATATACTATATACTTTATACATGATACATGTGGAGACTAAAGTCGGTCGGTGGTGGAGCACCCATGAGTGGATCTTTGTGGCGGAACGACAGGCAGGTTGAGACCGCCTAGAGAGAGGTGGGCCTGGCCCTGTTCGGGCGTTCGCGGATACTTAACACGCTTAACGAGATCTTGGTATTTGATCCGAGTGCAGCTCACGGGCCTATACGCACTAACCAACTACGTGGGAGAGATATGGGCACTCGGCGTCGTGGTATCACCAAGCACTTCATGACATCACGATCGAGCGGGCGGCGCCGGATTGGATCGAACGCCACTAGGCTAGGTCTGCTTCGTCACAGACGTCGCATAACGTGCGTGTGTGTGCTCTCGAGGCGATGGGCCTGCCCTGCGCTTAGGTTTAGACCGCGTGTTGACCTCTCTGTTGAGCCTAGGTGGGGCTGCGACGTGTTGATCTTCCGCGGCGGGCATGACCCAGAAAGTGTGTCCGCCAAATGGGATCAAGCGTGTTGGGTTATGTGGTGCACCCTGCAGGAAGTTAATCTATTCAATAGCCGTGATCCTCGAGAATGGGCGACTTGGAGTTGTACCTTGACCTTATGACAACTAGAACCGGATACTTCATAAAACACACCCTTCCAAGTGCGGATACAACCGGTGGTCGCTCTCTCGTGGATACGAGGAGGGATCGCGGGTAGGATTATTGCTATGTGATGTTACTTGGAGGACTTCAACCTACCCTCTTCTACATTGCAAGGCGAAGGTGATCGAAGCGTAGTCTTCGATAAGACTAGCTATCCCCTCTTATTCTCGGCATTCGCAATTCAGTCCACTGATATGGCCCTTTACACATATATCCATGCATATGTAGTGTAGCTCCTTGCTTGCGAGTACTTTGGATGAGTACTCACGGTTGCATTGTTTCCCCCTTTTTTCCCCTATCTCTACTCGATTGCTACAACCAGACGATGGAGCCCAGGATCCAGACGCCACCGTCGATGACGACTACTACACTGGAGGCGCCTACTACTACGTGCAGCCCGCTGACGACGACCTGGAATAGTTTAGGAGGATCCCAGGCAGGAGGCCTACGCCTCTTTCGATCTGTATCCCAGTTTGTGCTAGCCATCTTACGGCAACTTGTTTAACTTATGTCTGTACTCATATATTGTTGCTTCCGCTGACTCGTCTATGATCGAGCACTTGTATTCGAGCCCTCGAGGCCCCGGCTTGTATTATGATGCTTGTATGACTTATTTATGTTTTAGAGTTGTGTTGTGATATCTTCCGTGAGTCCTCGATCTTGATCGTACACATTTGCGTGCATGATTAGTGTACGATTGAATCGGGGCGTCCAAGTTGGTATCGAGCCGATTGCTGTAGGAATCCCCTTCCACACTCCTTGGTCAAGTCGAGTCTAGACATTGCAAAACTTTTACTAACTTGGATGTGTGCCTTACGGGCCCACGTCGCCATCGGGTGGTACTAGGATCTTTTACTCCTCGACCTTTACTCTGTGACTCTGAACTCTCTTCTACTCGGGTTAAACGAATTTACTAACTAACACTAGGATCCCGTGACCACATTCACCCCAAAGTTGGATAAAGCCATAGTTATTCCTTGGAATTGTATTTTGATCAATTTCCACACTGTCATTTGACTCCTTTGAAACATCTTTGTTTTCAGATGGAACCCACGAGGCAGGTCGTGCGCCACACGACGGCCATTGGTGCCTCGGGATCATCTGTGGTGCTAGCAGAGATGATGACCTATCCGGGTTATCGCCGCACCCCGAGTACACCGCCTTTGAGGAGTACCGGGACTTTAACCAGAGCAGATGCGAGCCATCGCCCACCTCTACTCTCGGGAGTATGACTCCACTCATGTGCTGCATACCGCACATGGTGTTGGGGTGACTATCGATATGGCAGTCCATGATGCTGCTTATGCTGCTCGACACGCCTTCGTGGAGAGTATCGGAGTTGGACACCTCCCCTTCAGCACATTGCTATCGTGATCGATGTTGGTGAGGAGGGTTACTACACCGCTGCCTACTCCATTTCACCAGAGAGCCTTCTACCATCGTAACTTTGTTCGCATGTCGATGGGCTGGATCGAGCTAACCGAGCTCTTCGCCACGAGTTGTACACCACCCGTCAGCACCTTTACCGTGCTCTGACGCTGTTGCACCCCTTTGTCCGATCCAGAGAGCTGCGCGATCTGCGATCTACCCAGCCAGGACCGTGATGCCCCAGGGTGTCGGTTGGCGCTGGTGGAGGCTACTCTCCCGACTTGGCCCTCTTCTACCACCTGAGCCGGGTTCTGCACTGAGTATCCATGCCCCTGTGTCACCGACGTGGAGGACTATCTGCTGCCACACTACCAGCTTTCAGCTACACTACCTCCGCAGCATCGCGTGGGACTGATGTAGGCTTGCTTGTTAGTGTTAGATGCATTCGCCATGAGCTGCGTGCCGCCTATGATGTCTTAGTCTATGTACGGAACTCTGTGTACCGAACTCTATGCATGATCCCTTTTGTAAGATATGCCGACTACTATGTAGTTTCTATCGTGTTGCTTTCATTATGCATGTTTCATCATGAATGATTCTTGTCCTTTGCAAATTTCTCAAATGCTGAACTACCCCTGTTATGTATTAGCAGGATGGTTAGACCAGCTGGTCGTGGTCGTGGTGGCAACTTCCCACCACCGCCGAGTACATGGCTGGTATGATCCAACAGCTTGAGATGAATCGCCACCATGGAGAACATGATGGCTCGTTTCTTCGCCCCAATATGGACCAGCAGCCAAACACAAGAACTCGCAGGATTTCATGCGCCCAACCCAAGTGTGTACTGCAGCTCAACCCAGCCCCGGATGTCGATGATGGCTCCGTGACATCACCTATGAGATGGAGTTTGCTGATGTAGCCCTGCCAGCTATGTCACCTTTGCTTCCTTCTTCTGAAGGGACCCTGACTCAATGGTGGGACAGCCACAGCGCATTTCAGCCACCTGGAACAATCATCACCGCCGACTTCCAAGCTGCTTTCGTGCTCGCTTCATCCTCAAGGAGTCATGGACCGGAAGAAGCGTGAGTTCCGCAACCTCACCCAAGGAAACAAGACTGTTGAAGCTTATCAGCGGGAGTTCCTGGACTTGTCTCGCTATGCTGAAGAGGACATTGCAACTGATGCACGCAGACAGGAGAAGTTCCGTGACGGCCTTCAAGCTGACATCAAGCTCGCACTTCTAGTGCACGACTTTGCTGATTTCGCCACCTTGGTGAACAAATGTGACGCCACGAGACCGATGCTCGAGAAGACTTCCATATATTCCGGGTTTCGCCGTGTGTTTCATTTGTGCCACCATTTTATTTTTGCATTGCATCATGTCATCATGCCATCATGTCATTTAATTTTTAAAACTCTTCCAAATAAATTGCATGGATCTTCGGTCCATTTAAATCGAGGGATATTCACAATGGTGATTTCTCTTTAGAACATATACTCCCAATATTATTAGGAGCTATAATAAATATTCCGAAGAATCAGAATCACCCATAACACATTTGCATTATTTGTCAACTCTACTTTTATCCGACTCAACTTTCTATCCTTCCTTTTCGACCTTTTAGTAAAATTGAGTTGCAATTTTACTTCTCCATAAATGTTCCAAATCTGCCCATAAATCACATTTGGTGTGTAGGGTCACACCCTATAATTTCAACCCATTTGGAGTTCATTCAAGGGTTTTGAAATTAAACTTGTCGAGTTAAATCCAACAAGTGTGGATTTTACTCCCTCTAAAAATCCTCAGTCTATTTTTGTCAAATTCCTCACATTTTTGTGAGTCCGGGAAAATAATCCCCATGTCCAACTTCTTTCCCAAACCATCTCTTTCTCTTTCTTCTCTCTAATTCTTTTCTACTTAAGAGTAGAGAGAGAGCAGCCTTGCAGCCCAGCAGCCTGGGCCTCCCAACCTCCCGCGCCGGCCCAAGGCCTTGGCCCAGCCGTGCCCTTGCTTAACCCTGGCCATCCTCCTCCCCACCAGTGCACTCCATCTGCCACTAGGCCAGGCCGGCCCACCAATCCCCGTGAGGCCCAACCCTTCCTAACCCTAGCCCAATCGATCCCCATCTCTCCCTCTTGTTTTCCCCTCAGCGCCGTCACCTACCCTCGCTCATGTGGCCACTCCCCTCGATCCCCTCCTTCCTCCTAATGCCGCCATAGAGAGAGGAACAGAGCCTCGCGCCCGACCCCCTCGCTCGCCATCGAGTCGCGCTACCACCGGAGCGGCCAACTCCAGCGGCCCATCGCCGTCGCGCTCTTTCGCCACCACCACGGACCACCTTCGTCACACCCTTCCCTGCCTCCCTGGGGTCTTCACCGCGAGGCCTTCTTCGAGCCAAGGTCGTTGTCGTAGCACCTTGCTCAGACTTCGCGAGATCCAGCGAGTCCCGCCGTGGCAAGCCCGGCGGCCGTCCTCGTCACCTCCGCCACCAGACCCTCCAAGAAGCCGATGCCGCCGCCCAGACCACCATGGCCGCACCAAGTTGCGTAGCAGCTCAGCGCTTAGTCCCCGGCAGCAAGCCCTCCGGCGCTAAGTCCCTCGCCGCGTGCCTTCTTCACTGCGCTGCTCAAGTTCGGCAGAGCGCAGCCGCCGCCCATTGACCGCGCCTCTCTAACTCTCCTGCAACAGCTCGTCGCTCAGCGCCATGCCACCCGCGCCCTCAAGCTCCTACGGTAGCCTCACCTTCCTGCGCCACCTTGCCTCGGTCGTTTGACCCCAAGCCACCACCTCGCATCGCGGTCTTCATCCGCCAAGGACGCCAAGACCCTTCCGTGGATGCGTCAAGTACCCCTGCCGCGACTTCCAGTGTTTTTCAAAGACCGCCAAGTACCACTTTATCAGACGCTTGAACGGCTACCACACCGGAACGCCAAGTACACGGATACGCCAGGGTCGACTACGCCCGGTGATGCGACAAGTACCCCGACACCGTGTACATCTACCACCGCCAAGACCGGACCGACAAATACCCCTTCGAGTTGACAAGACCGGCAAGCCCGACGACCCCGAACATCTATGAAACGTGAACCACTACTTCCACTACCGTCGCCGTGAACGACGACGTCCGTGAACCACTACTTCCGCTACCGTCGCGAGAACGACTACTTCCCCTACGTCCCGTGAACGACTACTTCCCTCGAAGATTTTGAACCGCCCCGAAATGCACGCTTCGAAGGTATAACCGCCAAGAACGACCGCCGTGGACCGAATGCTTGTGCGTTGTATGAGATGCTCGAGTTTTGCACCGTGATCGAATTGTCTTTGCATGTTCCGCATTTGCCATGCCGTCGACCCGTGGGAACCCGGTAACCGGGATCACCCCACCATCTTGCATGGCATGCTCTCCACACTTTCTTTTGCACCGACATCTCAATCGAGTTATCGGAACCGGAATGTTGCCGTGGCACCATTTCCATTGTCGTTGCCGTGGCACCCTTTTTCGTTTCCGCCACGACGACAAATGCTTCATAACATGCTCATGTCAACATTTTCATAAAAATTGCTTAAAACTTGCACATGTCATCCGCATCATGATAACAACATTTAAATGTTTATAATTGTTGTTTGCATTAATTTGCTTAAATGCCATGCTAAAATGATTTATTTCATAACTAAATAACCGTAGCCCTGATTTAAATAAATTATATATGTAAATGGGGTAGAAAAATGCATAGATTAACATGGTAGCATTACTTTGCATGTTTAACAACTCTAAAATATGTTTTAGGACAGAACAGTACCAAATCAAAAATATGCTTATGGGGATTTTCCAGAATTGTTGTTTGTTGTTCCGGCCTCATTTAAATTTGCCTAGATAGGTAGTTTTTATTATGCTTCACCTCTTGCCATGTTTAACAACATTTAATATTGTTTGGTAGCTTAAACGAGATCAAACTAAGTAATTGCATGTGCCGTTTCATCAATATGCAACGAGTTGCATATTGAGGTCCATTTAACTTGTAGTTTTGTTTGTGCATATTGCCATGCCATGAATCATTAGACCGGACATGCCTCATATTTGGTTGTGCATCATGCCATGTTTGTGCTTGTTGGTTTACCATGTTGTTTGTTTGTTTCCGGGTTGCTTCTCTCGTTAGCTTCGGTTTCGTTCCGGAGTTGTGAGGATTCATTCAACTTCGTCCGTTTGTCTTCTTCATGGACTAGTTCTTCTTCCTTGCGGGATTTCAGGCAAGATGACCATACCCTCGAAATCACTTCTATCTTTGCTTGCTAGATGCTCGCTCTTTTGCTCTGCCTATGCTACGATGCCTACCACTTGCTATATCATGCCTCCCATGTTGCCATGTCAAACCTCTAACCATCCTTTCCTAGCAAACCGTTGTTTGGCTATGTTACCGCTTTGCTCAGCCCCTCTTATAGCGTTGTTAGTTGCGGTGAAGATGAAGTTTGTTCCTTGTTGAACATGGAGATGTTGTTCCTTGTTGGAACATGTTTACTTGTTGGGATATCACAATATATCTTATTTAATTAATGCATCTATATACTTGGTAAAGGGTGGAAGGCTCGGCCTTATGCCCGGTGCTTTGTTCCACTCTTGCCGCTCTAGTTTCCGTCATACGGTGTTATGTTCCCGGATTTTTGCGTTCCTTACGGTTGGGTGATTTATGGGACCCCTTGACAGTTCGCTTTGAATAAGACTCCTCCAAAGAAGGCCCAACCTTGGTTTTACCATTTGCCACCTAAGCCTTTTTCCCTTGGGTTCTGCAGACTCAAGGGTCATCTTTATTTTACCCCGGGCGGTGCTCCTCGAGTGTTGGTCCAAACTAGAGCACCGTATGGGACCATTCCTTGGCAACTTGGATTACGTCGGTACCAGACGCTTAGCTTATTCGGTGTGCCACGAGAATGAGATATGTGCAGCTCCTATCGGGATTTGTCGGCACATGGGTGGTCTTGCTGGTCTTGTTTTATTCTGCCGAAATGTCTTGTAGCCGGATTCCGAGACTGATCGGGTCTTCCCGGGAGAAGGAATATCCTTCGTTGACCGTGAGAGCTTATAATGGGCTAAGTTGGGACACCCCGCAGGTATTATCTTTCAAAGCCGTGCAGCGGTTATGAGGCAGATGGGAATTTGTTAATGTCGGTTGTAGAAAACCCGAAGTTGATCTTAATTAAAATACGCCAACAAGCGTGTGTAACCGTGATGGTCTCTTCTCGGTGGAGTCCGGAAGTGAACACGGTGTTGGAGTTATGTTTGACGAGGTTGTTCTAGGATCACTTCTTGATCATAGTTGTTCGACCATGCCTTGCCTCCTCTTCTCGCTCTCTTTTTGCGTATGGTAGCCACCATATATGCTAGTCGCTGCTGCAGCTCCACCTCACTACCCTGTCCTACCTTTAAGCTTAAATAGTCTTGATCTCGCGGGTGTGAGATTGCTGAGTCCCGTGACTCACAGATACTTCAAAACCAGTTTGCGGTGCCGATGAAACCGTGCAGGGTGACGCACCCAAGCTCAAGGAGGAGCTCGATGAAGATCTTGTTCATTGTGTTGTTTCATTTCAGTTGATCAAGAGTGGAGCCCAGTTGGGACGATCGGGATCTGTGTAGCATTTGGGGTAGTCTTCTTTTATTTTGGTTCCGTAGTCGGACCTTGATTGTATCTGTATGATGTAATGCTTTACTCATGTATTGTGTGAAGTGGCGATTGTAAGCCAACTATGTATCTCTTTCCCTTATGTATTACATGGGTTGTGTGAAGATTACCTCACTTGCGACATTGCTTTCAATGCGGTTATGCCTCTAAGTCGTGCTTCGACACGTGGGAGATATAGACGCATCGAGGGTGTTACAAGTTGGTAATCAGAGCCATCCCCAACTTAGGAGCCCCCTGCTTGATTGAATCGCTGACTTTGTTGAGTCTAGAACAAAAATGTTTTGAGTCTTAGGATTATATATATCGGAGAGTAGGATTCTTTTTACTCCCCAGTCCCTTCGTCGCTCTGGTGAGGTCTCCTGACGTAGATGTTTTGACTTTCCTCTCCTCAAATTTCACTAAATTTTTTTTAGGATCACGCGGGTATCTTGGAATCGTTCCGATGGTTTTGTGACGAGAACATTGTTCTTGGTGCCTCGACATTTAGGGTTGTGGCGGTGTCCCGGGAGTTGAGCTCCGAGGTGTTGTCGTCACAATTTTATCGTTGCGATTCTCGAATACCGAGCTTTGCCGACATTGAAAATCTCTTTTATGCAGTTGTTGGTGAGATAACCTCGATAACCCAGTACTGGGGCGAGCTCGAGAGTATTGCCATAACTCGTATAATGGATGCTTTTCGAAGGTTGAGGTACACGATTTCCGGAGTTTTCTTGGTTATGTGTTGAAGGATGGATACAGCTGGATCTAGGTATTGTTAGTTTGGGTGATATATTTTGTGTCCCCTGTATCCCCAACACATGATTGCATAACCAGAAAGTTTCGGGAGTTTATAGGTGGGAATTCAAGTAGCTCCTAGAATATCTTTCCGACATATGCATGATATGGGATTGGGTAAATCTCTATCATATGTATTTGTTCCGGCTTATTCTGCAAGCCAAATCCTTTGTTTTTGTTCCGTTTTGTGGTATTCGAGTTGCTTCAATGTCAAGTGTTGATTCCATACCTTTCCTAAATGGTGTTCTCATATTGCTATGTGAATACTAATCCTTCTTGATCATCGAGGTCGTCATGTTAATTTTGTTTCCCAACCAGCGTGCTTCTCTTCAAGTGGATCCGATCATTTCAACGTTTGCTAGATCAATTCTAAGTTTTCTGAGCAATGTTTGTTTCATCCGTTCCCAAGTTGTCTTTGTTTTCCCGCCCTCCCACCCTTTTTCTTTAAGGACTCAGATTTCTTAATCAAATATCCATCGTATGGATGTGAATTCTCTTCATTCTTTTCCTCAATGCTCTTATCCGGTGATTCTCATGAAGATGCTAAAGGAAGCTTCGAGTTTATTATCCTTCGTTCTCTTTTCTTCTCCGGTGGTTTCAATTCAAGCTTTGTCGATCATATCTTTCCCTCATTTCAAGTGCTTTCTCATGCCAGTGCCCCCCCCCCTAATCATTCACCTCTCGTTATTCATTTGTTCCCAAGTGTTGAAGATATCTCTGAAGATTCGTGTTTCCATTCTTAATCCGTTCAAACTATTTCAAGATTGTTATCTCATTCAAGCCATTTAATTCTACCGGCGCAATCTATCTTTTAAATCGTTCAACGGTGTTTCTTTTGAGTGGGCCCTAACCCACAGGTCTTTCCCAGGATCTTACCTGACTCTTCTAATTTTCCCGGAGCTATTCCCACATTCTTTTCGAAGTTTGACGTAAGAATGAATTATCATCAGTCATATTCCTTCTCCAAGATCGCTTTCAAATTCTTTCATCGTTGGTTCAACCTTTCTAATTTTCATTCCAGAGTGCCTCAACAATTCATGGTGGTGTTTCTCGTCGTCATTTTGGGATTTTCAAGACCGAAGAAGAGTTCCTTTAAATCCTTACCCGTTCTTCCAGAGATTCATGGTTCTAGCTTATACCATCCTCTCATAATTTTTTTCGATTGTGAGAATTCTTTTAACCCACCCGGAGCAATTCAGGAGTCTTTTCAGTTTGATTCTCCGGAGCCCATCATCTCAGAATTATTCATTCAAGCGTTCAACTCTTGTTTTCCAAATCTCACCGGTGCATCGTCGAAATATCCTCTAATCAGTTCATGATCTCTTCGTTCTAATGTATCTAAATTCTGTCAAGCATCTTTATTCGTTTTCTAATTCTTCACGGTGAATTGTGCCTTTGCTACTTTCATTTTCAATTCTTACGGTGGTTCGTTCAAGAGTTCTCTTCCTTCGTTATTATATAGATTCATTCATCTTCCCAAATCCTACCGGCGGATCGTTGAAGACCTTACCAAGTTGAGCAATATCTCTCTTCAATCCTTTTTCAACGAGAATAAGTAGTATGCCTAATCTGTTGCTTGTCATCAATCTAAATTGGTGAAGGATACGCATAACATAATTCTTGTTCTTGTTTCATCCAAGTGATTAATTCCTTCTTTCGGAGTTTGTTCATGATGAATAAATTCGTGATTTCATTTGTTCATCTTTCTTTCCGGAGTTCCAAGTTTTCTCGGTTATATCATTTCAAAGCTTCATCTTATCACTGCAAGGCTTCACCTTGTGTTTTCAACTTCTCTTTCTTTTATCATCCTTTTCTTACCGGAGTTCTTCATGGAGGCTCTACATGGTGCTTCGTCAAGGATTCATTTTTTCTCGATTTGTCCTTCAAGTTTCTCTCGGAGTTAAGATCCGCCAAGCTATACTCTAAAATAAACATGGTGTTCCAACACATGTTTTGTTTTGAGGAGTTCAAGCATTCTTCATCTTGCATTTCAAAGTGCAATTCTTTCTACAATATCTTTTGAGGTGGTGTTATGTCATTTTGACAGTTTCATTCATGTTTCATGATTCACTTGTTGTCAAGAATGAGATATTTAAATCCATCAATCTCTTCATTGGAGTTATCTTGGGTTATATTTCACCTAAAGCTTTCCCTAAGGATTGTTGCTATTTATGGTGCTTATAAATGACCCAAGTTCTTCATTTGTCCTCTCGGTGAAATAAGTTTCTCGTCTCCTTGTTGATATCAATCCAATCGTTTGTTTCCGTTGGTGGCAGAAGCTCACCTCGTAATGTTGTGATGTTTCCGTAAGTCCACTACAAGCTTATTGTTTTCGTTGTTGGTTTTCCAACAACTCCGTTCTATCCTTCTTTTTAAGGGTGCTTTCCAAAATCATTTGTGGTAGAAGTTGTCATTTTCTTCTCCATTCCTTTATTCCAATGATCTATCTTCAATTTTTCTTCCGGAGGCATTGTGATGTTGCTCTCTTCGACCCATCATCTTATTTTGTCAAGACCATGCCCTTTTCCTTGCTTATCGATTTAACCGGAGTGTTGTGTCTATCGTTCCTCTTTTAACCGGAGTCTCATCCAGGTGCTTTCATTTTGCCAAGTTCATGATTCTAATTCCTTCCATTTTCAGTCGGAGTGCTGCCCAAATTATATCATTCTTATTCCTTCTCTATCTTGTTTTAACCGGAGTGGTGTCAATATATATCTTGTCACTTAACCTCTTAGTTCTCGTAATGTTCCTTGTTCCTCTTTTCTAACGGATTGTTTGCAATCTCGTTCTTCTCTGTCGTACTCTTTCTTTTAAATTGCTCAACCTCTCAAGGTTCGTTGGTTTCACTCTTTTGTCAAAGAAGCAACTTTGTCTTACCTCTTTCTCTTCCGCTTCTCTCCGGCGCCATCCTAGATCTCGAGACAAGATCCTCTCGTAGTGGTGGAGTGTTGTGACGCCCCGAGACCGATGCTCGAGAAGACTTCCATATATTCCGGGTTTCGCCGTGTGTTTCATTTGTGCTGCCCTTTTATTTTTGCATTGCATCATGTCATCATGCCATCATGTCATTTAATTTTTAAAACTCTTCCAAATAAATTGCATGGATCTTCGGTCCATTTAAATCGAGGGATATTCACAATGGTGATTTCTCTTTAGAACATATACTCCCAATATTATTAGGGAGCTATAATAAATATTCCATTAACTGGAAATCACCCATAACACATTAGCATTATTTGTCAACTCTACTTTTATCCGACTCAACTTTCTATCCTTCCTTTTCGACCTTTTAGTAAAATTGAGTTGCAATTTTACTTCTCCATAAATGTTCCAAATCTGCCCATAAATCACATCTGGTGTGTAGGGTCACCCCCTATAATTTCAACCCATTTGGAGTTCATTCGAAGGGGTTTTGAAATTCAAACTTGTCTGAGTTAAATCCAACAAGTGTGGATTTTACTCCCTCTAAAAATCCTCAGTCTATTTTTGTCAAATTCCTCACATTTTTGTGAGTCCGGGAAAATAATCCCCATGTCCAACTTCTTTCCCAAACCCTCTCTTTCTCTTTATTCTCTCTAATTATTTTCTACTTAAGAGTAGAGAGAGAGCAGCCTTGCAGCCCAGCAGCCTGGGCCTCCCAACCTCCCGCGCCGGCCCAAGGCCTTGGCCCAGCCGTGCCCTTGCTTAACCCTGGCCATCCTCCTCCCCACCAGGCAGACCCATCTGCCACTAGGCCAGGCCGGCCCACCAATCCCCGTGAGGCCCAACCCTTCCTAACCCTAGCCCAATCGATCCCCATCTCTCCCTCTCGTTTTCCCCTCAGCGCAGTCACCTACCCTCCCTCATATGGCCACTCCCCTCGATCCCCTCCTTCCTCCTAACGCCGCCATAGAGAGAGGAACAGAGCCTCGCGCCCGACCCCCTCGCTCGCCATCGAGCCGCGCTACCACCGGAGCGGCCAACTCCAGCGGCCCATCGCCGTCGCGCTCTTTCGCCACCACCACGGACCACCTTCGTCGCACCCTTCCCTGCCTCCCTGGGGTCTTCACCGCGAGGCCTTCTTCGAGCCAAGGTCGTTGCCGTAGCACCTTGCTCGTACCCCGCGAGATCCAATGAGTCCCGCCGCGGCAAGCCCGGCGGCCGTCCTCGTCACCTCCGGCCACCAGGACCCTCCAGCAAGCCCCTGCCGCCGTCCAGGACCACCATGGCCGCACCAAGTTGCGTAGCAGCTCAGCGCCTAGTCCCGCCGCGGCAAGCCCTCCAGCGCCAAGTCCCCTGCCGTCGTGCCTTCTTCACCTGCGCTGCTCAAGTTCGAGCAGAGTGCAGCCGCTCACCCATTGACCGCGCCTCTCTAACTCTCCTGCAGCAGCTCGTCGCTCAGCGCCATGCCACCGCGCCCTCAAGCTCTGCGGTAGCCTCACCTTCCTGCGCCACCTTGCCTCGGTCGTTTGACCCCAAGCCACCACCTCGCATCGCGGTCTTCATCCGCCAAGGACGCCAAGACCCTTCCGTGGATGCGTCAAGTACCCCTGCCGCGACTACCAGTGTTTTTCAAAGACCGCCAAGTACCACTTTATCAGACGCTTGAACGGCTACCACACCGGAATGCCAAGTACACGGATACGCCAAGGTCGACTACGCCCGGTGATGCGACAAGTACCCCGACACCGTGTACATCTACCACCGCCAAGACCGGACCGACAAATACCCCTTCGAGTTGACAAGACCGGCAAGCCCGACGACCCCGAACATCTACGAAACGTGAACCACTACGTCCACTACCGTCGCCGTGAACGACGACGTCCATGACGTCCGTGAACCACTACTTCCGCTACCGTCGCGAGAACGACTACTTCCCCTACGTCCCGTGAACGACTACTTCCCTCGACGATTTTGAACCGCCCCGAAATGCACGCTTCGAAGGTATAACCGCCAAGAACGACCGCCGTGGACCGAATGCTTGTGCGTTGTATGAGATGCTCGAGTTTTGCACCGTGATCGAATTGTCTTTGCACGTTCCGCGTTTGCCATGCCGTCGACCCGTGGGAACCCGTAACGGGATCACCCACCATCTTGCATGGCACGCTCTCCACACTTTCTTTTGCACCGACATCTCAATCGAGTTATCGGAACCGGAATGTTGCCGTGGCACCATTTCCATTGTCGTTGTCGTGGCACCCTTTTTCGTTTCCGCCACGACGACAAATGCTTCATAACATGCTCATGTCAACATTTTCATAAAAATTGCTTAAAACTTGCACATGTCATCCGCATCATGATAACAACATTTAAATGTTTATAATTGTTGTTTGCATTAATTTGCTTAAATGCCATGCTAAAATGATTTATTTCATAACTAAATAACCGTAGCCCTGATTTAAATAAATTATATATGTAAATGGGGTAGAAAAATGCATAGATTAACATGGTAGCATTACTTTGCATGTTTAACAACTCTAAAATATGTTTTAGGACAGAACAGTACCAAATCAAAAATATGCTTATGGGGATTTTCCGGAATTGTTGTTTGTTGTTCCGGCCTCATTTAAATTTGCCTAGATAGGTAGTTTTTATTATGCTTCACCTCTTGCCATGTTTAACAACATTTAATATTGTTTGGTAGCTTAAACGAGATCAAACTAAATAATTGCATGTGGCGTTTCATCAATATGCAACGAGTTGCATATTGATCTCCATTTAACTTGTAGTTTTGTTTGTGCATATTGCCATGCCATGAATCATTAGACCGGAAATGCGTCATATTTGGTTGTGCATCATGCCATGTTTGTGCTTGTTGGTTTACCATGTTGTTTGTTTGTTTCCGGGTTGCTTCTCTCGTTAGCTTCGGTTTCGTTCTGGAGTTGTGAGGATTCGTTCGACTTCGTCCGTTTGTCTTCTTCATGGACTAGTTCTTCTTCCTTGCGGGATTTCAGGCAAGATGACCATACCCTCGAAATCACTTCTATCTTTGCTTGCTAGATGCTCGCTCTTTTGCTATGCCTATGCTACGATGCCTACCACTTGCTATATCATGCCTCCCATGTTGCCATGTCAAACCTCTAACCATCCTTTCCTAGCAAACCGTTGTTTGGCTATGTTACCGCTTTGCTCAGCCCCTCTTATAGCGTTGTTAGTTGCAGGTGAAGATGAAGTTTGTTCCTTGTTTGAACATGGAGATGTTGTTCCTTGTTGGAACATGTTTACTTGTTGGGATATCACAATATATCTTATTTAATTAATGCATCTACATACTTGGTAAAGTGTGGAAGGCTCAGCCTTATGCCTGGTGCTTTGTTCCACTCTTGCCGCCCTAGTTTCCGTCATACCGGTGTTATGTTCCCGGATTTTGCGTTCCTTACACGGTTGGGTGATTTATGGGACCCCCATGACAGTTCGCTTTGAATAAGACTCCTCCAGCAAGGCCCAACCTTGGTTTTACCATTTGCCACCTAAGCCTTTTTCCCTTGGGTTCTGCAGACTCAAGGGTCATCTTTATTTTACCCCGGGCGGTGCTCCTCGAGTGTTGGTCCAAACTAGAGTACCGTGCGGGACCATTCCTTGGCAACTTGGATTACGTCGGTACCTGTACGCTTAGCTTATCCGGTGTGCCCTGAGAACGAGATATGTGCAGCTCCTATCGGGATTTGTCGGCACAGCGGGTGGTCTTGCTGGTCTTGTTTTATTACTGCCGAAATGTCTTGTAGCCGGGATTCCGAGACTGATCGGGTCTTCCCGGGGAGAAGGAATATCCTTCGTTGACCGTGAGAGCTTATAATGGGCTAAGTTGGGACACCCTGCGGTATTATCTTCAAAGCCGTGCATGTTATGAGGCAGATGGGAATTTGTTAATGTCGGTTGTAGAAACCCGAAGTTGATCTTAATTAAAATACACCAACCGCGTGTGTAACCGTGATGGTCTCTTCTCGGTGGAGTCCGGGAAGTGAACACGGTGTTGGAGTTATGTTTGACGTAGGTTGTTCTAGGATCACTTCTTGATCATAGTTGTTCGACCATGCCTTGCCTCCTCTTCTCGCTCTCTTTTGCGTATGGTAGCCACCATATATGCTAGTCGCTTGCTGCAGCTCCACCTCACTACCCTGTCCTACCTTTAAGATTAAATAGTCTTGATCTCGGGTGTGAGATTGCTGAGTCCCGTGACTCACAGATACTTCAAAACCAGTTTGCGGTGCCGATGAAACCGTGCAGGTGATTTAACCCGAGCTCAAGGAGGAGCTCGATGAAGATCTTGTTCATTGTGTTGTTTCGTTTCAGTTGATCGAGAGTGGAGCCAGTTGGGACGATCGGGGATCTGTGTAGCATTTGGGGTAGTCTTCTTTTATTTTGGTTCCGTAGTCGGACCTTGATTGTATCTGTATGATGTAATGCTTTACTCATGTATTGTGTGAAGTGGCGATTGTAAGCCAACTATGTATCTCTTTCCCTTATGTATTACATGGGTTGTGTGAAGATTACCTCACTTGCGACATTGCTTTCAATGCGGTTATGCCTCTAAGTCGTGCTTCGACACGTGGGAGATATAGCCGCATCGAGGGCGTTACAACAAAGCTATCAATGTCGAACCTGGTTTGCAGGAATACCGAAGCTCTAACAGGCGCAACCGTGACACGGGCTCATCTTCGGGCCCGTCCTCGCAGAAGCGCAAGATATGGATTCCCAACAGCATGTACCAGCCGAATGCACCTGCCCCAAGGCAGAGCTATGCTGCACCTTGTTTGCCTACTCCAACTAGGCAGCCAAAGCTTCCAGCTCCACCACCCGAAGCTCCTGTTCCCACCCCTAATAATGGTTTGTGCTTCAGGTGTGGACAACCAGGGCACCGTGCTAGAGAATGCAACCAGAACCAGAATCAACTGGCCCTTCCAGCGACTGGCCGTGGAAGCAACCAGTCCCGCAACAACAATGCCATGCCTTATGGTCGAGTTCATGCCAACCACGTTGATCTGAACGAAGCTCAAGACCAGCCTGCTACTGTGATGGGTACACTCCTCGTAAATTCAGTACCTGCATCTGTTTTATTCGATTCAGGAGCATCGCATTCATTCATGTCAGAAGATTTTGCATACAAGCACGACGTTAAGTGTGAGGAGATGAACTCTTGGTAGTGGTAAAACCCCTTGGGACAATGTCAAACCTCCATGGTTGGCGTCGGCGTCCCGTGGAAATCGAAGGGCTGGAATTCTATGCCTCACCCATTATCCTCAAGACGCCTAACATCGACCTCATTTTGGGGATGGATTGGTTGAAAGCGCATATCGCTTCAATCGTTTGCGCCACTAAGACCGCCCATCTGCTACACCCTTCGATGAAATAATAAGCTACAATGCTCGTGCTCGTTCAGAATGCGAGGCAAGGCTCTATGCATTGAATGCATTGAACGCCGCACCCTCGAGGGCATTGAAAACATTCCTGTCGTTCGCGACTTCCAGGACGTCTTTCCTGAAGAACTTCCAAGGATTCCCCCTGCTAGAGCTGTCGAATTCGTCATCGACTTGAAACCGTGCACCACTCCTATAGCCAAGCGACCCTACAAGATGTCGCCGCATGAACTCCTTGAGCTCAAGGAGGAAATCGACAAGTCTCTTCGCAGTGGTTTGATTCGCCCAAGTTGCTCTCCTTGGGGAGCACCTTCTCTCTTTGTCAAGAAGAAGGATGGGACAAACCGATTGGTCCAAGACTACCGTCCTATAAACCAAGCTACCATTCAGAATAAGTATCCTCTTCCTCGGATCAATGATCTGTATGATCAACTGGCTGGTTCATCAGTGTTCTCTAAACTTGACTTGAGGTTGGGTTACCACCAGATCCGTGTTCGTGAAGAGGATATCCCAAAGACCGCCTTTGTGACTCGTTATGGTTCATACGAGTACATCGTCATGTCTTTCGGCTTAACCAATGCTCCAGCCACCTTCTCTCGACTGATGAACTATATATTCATGGATTACCTTGACAAGTTCGTCGTGGTTTATCTGGATGATATCCTGGTATTTTCCAAGAACGAAGAAGAGCATGCTGAACATCTTCGTCTTGTGCTGGAAAAGCTATGAGAGCATCAACTTTATGCCAAGTTCTCCAAATGTGAATTCCGGCTTCCCGAAGTAACCTATCTTGGGTATGTCATCTCTAAGGATGGTATTGCCGTCAACCCTGAACGAGTTCAGGCTATTCTCGATTGGACTCCTCCGAAGAATGTCAAGCAAGTCGAAGTTTTCTCGGTCTCGCCACTATTGCCGTCGATTCGTTGAGAACTTCTCCAAGATTGCCGAGCCTCGACTAACTTTGTTGCATAAGGCGTCAAGTTCCAATGGATGATAAATGTCGGGAAAGTTTCGAGCACAAAGACAAGTTGACTTCTGCCCGAGACTAGCTCCTCGATACTAAGAAGGACTTCGTCATTTATCGCGACGCTTCCGTCGAGGATTAGGCTGTGTCCTAATGCAGGAGCGCAAAGTGGTTGCTTATGCCTCTCGGCAATTGCGCCCTCACGAAGAGAACTACCAGTTCACGACCTCGAGCTTGTCTGCTGTCATTCATGCTTTGAAGCGGTGGCGACATTACCTTCTCGTAATCGTTGTGAGATCTTCACTTGACCACCAAAGTCTAAAGTATCTGTTTACTCAGCCAGACCTGAACCTCCGTCGGCAGAGATGGATGGAGACTATTGCAGACTTTGACTTGGGTATTTCCTATACACGAGCAAGGCTAATGTAATGGCTGATGCCTTGAGCATAAGTCTTCTGCAACCACCTCCGAGTTCACAAAGTTCAGCCCTCACTCGTTGAAGAATTTAGAAAGCCGAACCTCCATATTGTTCCTCCGGGTGCACTCGCCCCCCCTCCTAAGGAGTTACGCAAGATGAACCTCCATGTTGTTTCCAGGGGTTCTCTCAATACCCTGGTTGCGAAACCAAATCTTGTGGACACCATCAAATGGATACAGAAATGTGACGATGAAGTCGAGAGGATTAAACGTTATCTTGCAGAAGGAAAGCCCTCATTCTTCACTGTGGATGACGCAGGCACCTTATTCTTCAAAGGTCGCCTTGTGGTACCGAGTAAGAGGGAAAACCTGAATCTGACTCCAAAGGTTATGAAAGAAGCTCATGATACGCCTTTGTCTATTCATCCCGGTAGCACCAAGATGTACCAAGACATAAATCGAGATTCTCGTGGTCTAATATGAAGCGAGACATTGCTCGTTATGTTGCTGAATGTGACGTTTGTTGTCGTATCAAAGCGAGAACATCAAAGGCTTTTTGGAACTCGCAACCTATCTCTATTCCTGAATGGAAATGGGACCATGTTGAAATGGACTTCGTCCTTTGGATTTCCCAAGTCGCAGAAAGGTAATGATGCTATTCTTGTCGTCATTGACCGGCTTTCTAAAGTTGCACATTTTACGGCGGTCAAAGAAACGATCACCGCTAGTCAGCTTGCAACTCTCTATATGTCCGAATTGTTTCACTTCACGGTATTCCATTGGTTATCGTTCGGACCGTGGCAGCTTATTCACTTCAAGATTACGGGCAAGTTTCCAAGAAGCTATGGGGACTCACTTATCTTTCAAGATCTGCGTTTCATCCATGATCACAAGGGCAAGGTTAACGTGTCAACCAAGTTCTCAAGACATGCTTGAGCTTGTGTTATTTCCTTGACAAGAAATG
Source organism: Aegilops longissima (assembly GCA_021605205.1). Classification (NCBI taxonomy): domain Eukaryota; kingdom Viridiplantae; phylum Streptophyta; class Magnoliopsida; order Poales; family Poaceae; genus Aegilops; species Aegilops longissima. The sequence goes on from CM038678.1 coordinate 449,033,063, forward strand.
GGAGGAATCTCTCCGACGCCGAGTTCTCTTATAATAATAGCTATCAAGCTAGTCGAAGATGGCCCCTTGAAGTGTTATATGGACGAAAGTGCGAACCCTCTCGAACTGGTCGAAGCGGGAACGTCCACTCTTTGGTCGGATATTATCCAACATGCCGAGGATCAAGTCGCATTATTCGCGAGAATCTCAAGACTGCTCGATCACGTCAAAAGAGTAATTATGACCGTCATCATAAAGACATGGTCTATCAACTTTGGCGAAAAGGCCTATCTTCGCGTTACACCAATGAAGGGTGCTCACCGCTTCGGGATCAAGGGCAAGCTAGCTCCTCGCTATATTGGCCCATTCACTATTCTGGAAAGGCGTGGAAAAGTGGCATATCAACTGGAGCTTCCGTCGAACCTTTCTCAGGTTTACGATGTGTTCCACGTGTCACAACTCCGACGCTGCTTCAAGGACCCATTCCGAGCAGTGGACCATGAAGTGCTCGAATTGCAACAGGACCTCTCCTATAAAGAGCATCCGGTCCGCATTCTCGACCAAGCTGAACGCCGCACACGTCAGAAGGCGATCAAGTTCCTCAAAGTTCAGTGGTCGCACCATTCTGAAGATGAAGCCACTTGGGAACGAGAGGATCGTCTACGTGATGAATACCCCGCACTCTTTCCTTCTACCCCCTAAATCTCGGGATGAGATTTTTTGTAGTGGAGGAGATTTGTAACGCCCGGATAATCATGCTACAGTAATCTCATGTTGATGGTGCCACGTCACCTCTGTCACTGTAGTTAATCACGGGTTAATTCAAAACTGTTGTGAAATTCAAATGCAAGTTAATGATAACAATAAAAGTTTCCAAAAATTAAAACTAAAATGTTCAGTGATTGTCAAATATTACAAAGGTAATTGTGGTGAGGTAAACACATTTTTATAAAAGGCCTAAATAATTTAGAATGATTTAAAACAGAAAGAAAATACGAAAGAAAACAGAACAAACAAAAAAAAAAAACAAAAGGAGGAGAAGCCCTCACTGGACTGTGGCCCGGTGGCCATCGGGCCAACCAGGCCGGCCCAGGTCGGCCCCCACTCCTCTCCCTTATCCACTCCTCCCCCCCACTCCCCACCGACAGCTCCCCACTCCCCCCCCCGAAATATCCCCCCTCTCCCCCGATCTGGATCGGGAGGAGACCACCGCCGAACCCCGTCGCCGCCCGGAGCTCGCCGCTCCACGCCGGGACTGCCGTCGTCCCTGTCCTCCTCCTCGCCGGTCCTCCCCAACCTTCCCCGAGCCCACTGTCGTTGCCCTACGCACCCCGGTGAGGACCCCGGTCCTCCTTCTCCCCGTCCCCTCTCGCTGGCTTCGCCTGCGCCGTCTTGCTGCAGTCGGCCGGCCAGCCGAGCCTCGCCACGCGCCCGGCCACCACCGTCGCCCTTCGCCCTCGGCCTCGTGCCGCCCGGCCCGCTCTCCGGCATCGATCTGCCGTCGCTCAGGTCCGCCCGTGGCGCCGAGCGCCTTACGCCCATTTCTGGCGGCTGTCCCCTCGCCGTGGCCACCGGCCTCCCTCGCTGCTCCTCCTCCCCTGAACCCCCACAACCTCGCCCGGCTCGCCGTCTCGCCCGACGCACTGCCGTCTCGGCCGCCTTTTTGCTCACATTGCATGGGCAGCTCTCGCTCCCGCAGACGCCGGTGGCGCCTGCTGCCTCCCCGTCGGCGCTTCCCCTCGGTGGCCCTGCCTTGCCCAGTCCTCCTCGCCCGTGATTTGGCGAACGCCTTGATCAGGCGCCACACCCGCCGCCGCACCCACACCCTGTTGGCCGACCCGCAATGGCCTCTGTACATGACCACGGGCCCACACCCCATAACGTTTTATTAAAAAAGGAATTAAAAATAAAATAATAAATATAAATAAAATGATTTAATAAAATTAATTATTAATTAATTAATTATCTAATGAATTAATTAAGTTAATTAATCCGGTTTAGTTAATTTAATTAACTAGTTAGTTTAATTAAATAGTAATTAAATTAACTAACTGTAATTAACCTAAGCAGAGAATGATGAGATGGGTCCCATCGACCCACACGTCGAGTTGACCAGGTCAATGGTCAACGTTGATTCTTGACATCACTCGATGTCATCTTGACGTCATCATTTACTATTACGGATAATGTTGGATTTAAATAATTAATTAAATTCCAGAAATTAATAAAATCTTTAGAAAATCATATCTTTTAATCCGTAACTCGGATTAAAATATTTTCAACATGGAAGTTGCTCAGAACGACGAGACGATTCCGGATACGCAACCCGTTCGTCCGCCACACCCCCCTAACCTATCGAACTCGTAACTTTCCCCCTCCGGCTGCTCTTCCCGAAAACGCGAAACACCGGGAATACTTTCCCGGATGTTTTCCCCCTTCGTCGGTATCACCTCCTACCGCGTTAGGGCACAACTAGCACCGCACATTTTCTTGTCATGCACCGTCATGCTTATGTTTGCATTATATTTATTGTTTCTTCCCCTCTCCTCTCCGGTAGACTACGAGACCGACGCTGCATTGTTGCCCGGTTCGACCACGGAGTTGGCGACCCCTCTCTCTTGCGAGCAACCAGCAAGCCCCCCTTGATCACGGATATCGGCTATTCTACTCTATACTGCTTGCATTAGAGTAGTGTAGCATGTTCCGCTTCCGTTATACCTATCCCGATGCATAGCTTTGTCCTTGTTACTATTGTTGTTACCTTTACCGCAATCCTATATGCTTAGTATAGGATGCTAGTATTTTCATCTATGGCCCTACATTCTTGTCCGTCTGCTGTGCTATACTATCGGGCCGTGATCACTCGGGAGGTGATCACGGTATATACTATATACTTTATACATGATACATGTGGAGACTAAAGTCGGGTCGGTGGTGGAGCACCATGAGTGGATCTTTGTGGCGGAGCGACAGGGCAGGTTGAGACCGCCTAGGAGAGAGGTGGGCCTAGGCCTGTTCGGCGTTCGCGGATACTTAACATGCTTAACGAGATCTTGGTATTTGATCTGAGTCTGGCTACGGGCCTATACTAACCAACTACGTGGGAGAGATATGGGCACTCGGCATCGTGGTATCAGCCGAAGCACTTCGTGACGTCAGCGACTGAGCGGCGCGCGCCGGATTGGACTGGAACGCCACTAGGCTAGGTCTGCTTCCGGCCGCGTACGCAACGTGTAGGTGTGCTCAGGGCGATGGGCCCAGACCCCTGCGCGCTTAGGTTTAGACCGGTGTGCTGACCTCTCTGTTGAGCCTAGGTGGGGCTGCAACGTGTTGATCTTCCGCGGCCGAGCATGACCCAGGAAAGTGTGTCCGACCAAATGGGATCAAGCGTGTTGGGTTATGTGGTGCACCCCTGCAGGGAAGTTAATCTATTCGAATAGCCGTGATCCTCGGTAACAGGACGACTTGGAGTTGTACCTTGACCTTATGACAACTAGAACCGGATACTTAATAAAACACACCCTTCCAAGTGCGGATACAACCGGTGGTCGCTCTCTCGGGGATACGAAGAGGGATCGCTGGGTAGGATTATTGCTATGTGATGTTACTTGGAGGACTTCAACCTACCCTCTTCTACTGTTGCAAGGCGAAGGTGATCGAGCGTAGTCTTCGATAAGACTAGCTATCCCCTCTTATTCGGCATTCTGCGATTCAGTCCACCGATATGGCCCTTTACACATATATCCATGCATATGTAGTGTAGCTCCTTGCTTGCAGTACTTTGGATGAGTACTCACGGTTGCATTGTTTCCCCTTTTTCCCCTATCTCTACTCGATTGCTGCAACAGACGATGGAGCCTGGGGCAGACGCCACCGTCGATGGCGACTACTACACTTGAGGCGCCTACTACTACGTGCAGCCCGGCGACGACGACACTGGAATAGTTTAGGAGGATCCAGGCGGGAGGCATGCGCCTCTTCGATCTGTATCCCAGTTTGTGCTAGCCATCTTATGGCAACTTGTTTAACTTATGTGCGTACTCATATATTGTTGCTTCCACGACTCGTCTATGATCGAGCACTTGTATTCGAGCCCTCGAGGCCCCTGGCTTGTATTATGATGCTTGTATGACTTATTTATGTTTTAGAGTTGTGTTGTGATATCTTCCCGTGAGTCCCTAATCTTGATCGTACACATTTGCGTGCATGATTAGTGTACGATTGAATCGGGGGCGTCACATTAAGCTTACTAAGCGCGCCTACCCCCTGTGCGTGCCATGTGAGCTTGTGGAACTCTCATGTGTCTTCTGGTCTCTCCCCAAAGCTTCTAGGGTCTCTTAGGTTCCAGAAAAAATCATCGTAAAGTTTCATCGTGTTTCGACTTCGGTAGGTATGATTTTCTCTGAAATAAAAAAACATGCAAAAAATAGGAACTGGCACTGGCGTGTAGAGCATACAAAGGTGATATAATAGCATAAAACAATAAAAAATTTAGATACATTGGAGATATCAGCAACCCCAAGCGTAATCCTTACTCGTCCTCGAGTAGGTAAAAGATTTTTTGATGTGAAATGCTACCTAACATGTCCTTGATCATGTTATACTTTTGCGGTAAGGCAATAATCTGTCAATTTGACATCAAAACAATAATATATAAGAATACTAGTAAACAAGCATTTCCTTTCAAAATAAAAATGCTAAAGAATGTTATCCATACCCACTTAATCATGTAGCATGGCATAGCTTGGTCTTCCTAACACAAAAATATCAATCATGGACACCCCCATGCCAAACCAAGCAATTAAATCATGCTTTTTCTTGCTTTTTTTAACTCCCACACAATACTTGAGCTTGAGCTATGGACTTAGCACTTTGGATGGCAAATATAATGGTGACTGAGGTTTACAAGGGAAGACAAAAAGGTATAAGATAGTCTCACATCAACGAGGCTGGTCATAGGCAATGGAGAGGCCTTACAATCAACATCAATGCGAGGAGTAGGTCGGATTGCCATGCAACAGATGCACTAGAGCATGAATACCTCGAGCATTTGAGGAAGCTCATAATCAGAATATACAAGCTTTCTATAATGTTAAAACCCCACTAGTATATGAAAGTGAAAAATCATGGTGAATCTCCATATGAAATGAATGTTGCTACTTTGAAGCACAAATGTGGAAAAAGGATAGTAGTGCGAACCCTCTCTCATTTTTTTCATTTTTTCGTTTGTTTTATTTTTCTCTCTTTTTTGAACGGCCTCATGGACCTCATCCCCACTTTTTGAGGAACCATAAGTCTCCTCCAACTAATTTGCTCACTGGTAGGGGCAACACTCTAATAATGAAGATCATCACACTTTAATTTACTTACAACCTGATAAACTGGAAAACATGACTACATATGAATGCCTCTGGTAGTGTACCAGGATGTGCAATTATCTAGATTAACATGTATAATAGTGATGAATGGTGCTTTGCTACAAAATATCATATCAGCTCTATGATCATGCGAAGCAATAGGAGAATGAATGCTTAAGTCATGTAAATAGTAATGGTGGAAGTTGCATGGTAACATATCTCGGAATGACTATGAAATTGGCATAATAGGTAGGTATGGCGGCTTTTGAGGAAGGATATAATAAGGATTATGTGTCAAAGAGCGTACCATTTCTTGGAATTTGGATGCACTGGCGAAGTTTGCACCAAGTATCGAGGTAAGAACAGGCAATGCACGGTACAGAAGAGGTTAACAAAATATGGATAGGTATAAGTGCTTATAGTCCAAAACTCACATTAGTCATAAAGAATTCAAATAATTGTTGTGAAAGCCTATTAGCCCTCAAAGCAAAGCACAATTCGCATGCCCCTAGGGAGGAGGTTGGTCAGAGTTAACCATCGCGTGCCCCTGATCCGAGCAACACAAAGGAAATCAATCAATGATACATCATGCTCCAACTTCATAGCTATGCCAAAACCGACACTTCCATGAATAGGATATCACAAACCTTAATAGATATTCCTACTAAACCAAGATCATCCACTAGTACACCCACATATTACCATCTCAATATCGCAAAACTATTGCAAGGAATCAAACCAACATATTCAGTGATCTACATGCAAGTTTTTATTATACCACCTTTATACACCTATTATTCTTGGACTAAACATACAATTCATGCAAATTACCAGTTCCTATTTAAATCTCAGAAGTATATAAGTGAAGCAAGACAGTGCATATAATTTCTATAAAATATATCTCGCCGTGCTCAAACAAATATAAGTGAAGAACATGAGCAATTGCCTCAACTCAAAAGATATAAGTGAAGAACAATGAGCATTCTATAAATTTGAGATGAATGTGTGTCTCTCATAAAAGGTGTCATTAGGAAACAATGATTGTGGAAACAAGAAAAAAAAGATGCCCCAAGCAAAACACATAGCATGTGATGAATAAAAATATAGCTCCAGGTGAAGTTACCGATAGATTAAAGACGAAATGGGGATGCATTCCGGGGCATCCCTAATCTTATACGCTTGAGTCTTCCTTAAATATTACCTTTGGGGTGCCTTTGAGTCTTCCGGGGCATCCCCAAGCTTAGGCTCTTGCCGCTCCTTATTTTCCTTCCATCTCCATCTCACCAAAACTTCAAAACTTCGGACACACAAAACTTAACGGAACTCGTGAGATGGGTAAGTATGATAATATAAATCATTCACTTTGCTACTGTCAAGATAAGATTCATATTTTTTCACACATGGTACCTACTATATTCTATTACATCCATGACTTATACCCAAAATATAATCCGTAGAAACTTTAAAATGAGCACACTATGCAATGAAAACAGAATCTGTCAAAAAAATAAGAGACAAGAATTGAAGCAGAAAGAGAGCATCATATAACATGTAACAAGCACATTTAAGTCCAAACCATTTCTTATGCATATGCATTTTATAAGAAAACAAATTATCAAGGCAAGCAAAACCTAGCATAGGCAACGAAGAAGAAAGAAACAATGACAATCTCAACATAACGAGAGGTAATTTAGGAACATGTTTTTTATAATAATGCTTGCTTCTGTTGAAGTAATTACATGAAGGTCATAATCAAATTCAACAATACATCCACAATATAAAATATTCTCTTCATGATCCATATGCATAAAAAATTATAATCTTCCAATATAGTGGGACTAAGATCAACTAAAGTCATGACCTCTCCAAACCCACTTTTATAAAAAATCATAAGATTGAAAGTTCTCCAAGGTAGTGGGATTCTGTTAAAGGTTAACGCTCTTCCAAATCCACTTTCAATAGTATTGCAAATTTTATTATCAATAATAGATCCAATATGAGGCTCAAATAAATTTCTAAGATCAAAAGAAGCATCATAATTATCACCCCAATGATGATCATTATAGAGAGTAGTAGGCATAACAAAATCATCATCAATAGTGCCTACGGACATAGTATCACCATAAAAAGCAATATCAAGTGTGTCATCTTCATCACTTGAATCATAAATATTATCGTAATTTTATTTTATAACTTATTCATTAATAGGGGGGCTAAAAATATCATGCTTATCAAACTCATCATCCCCAACCTTCTAGCTTTGCATATCATTAGCATAATTGATATTCAGAATTCATACTAACATCATTGCAATCATGCTTTTAGTTCAGGGAACTATCATGAATTACTTTACAAAACTCTTGTTTTAACACTTCATAACAATTTTCAGGTTCATGATTTTCAAGAAAAACTTCATAAAGATAATGAAGTGCACTCAACTTCATCTTTTCTTTCAAAGAGCTCATAGCAATAGCATTTTCATCACCAACAATTAGTTTATCATAATTAGGATTTTTGATAAGTACTGTAGGTGGAGAAGATCCATCTTTATTTTTTTTTAGCTTTTTTGTGAGTCAACAATACAAATATCATAATTAGGCAAGAAATAAAACAAGCAAATAAGGTGTTTGTGTGCAGGTACCTGATTTGTTAGGTGAAGTCTCCCCGACAACGGCGCCAGAATTCTCCTAGTGCTCGTTATGGAGTTGTTAGATTTCCCCGAAGTGGAAGGGTGAAGCAGTCATTTTACCCTTAGTAGAAATAATATAATATGTGCCTTCCTACCCCTCCTATCACAGAGCAAGGTCATGCAAGATTGAACCTACCACAAAGCACCTCTCCCACTGAAGATAAACCAATCTACTTAGTGAAAGAAGACGGATAGATCAGAGAGAAATACAAAACTATAAAATCAAGCAGCAAATAATATCTGGAGACTCAAATAGTTCAATGGATAATCTGTTCATAAACCCACAGTTCCTCAAATTCCAACAAACACACCTCAATGATTACATCAGACTGATCTAAGATGAGATTGCTATATTAAAGATCAAAAGAGAGAGAGAAAGCCATCTAGCTACTGGACCCATAGGTCCTGAAGGAACTACTCACACATCATCGTGGAGGGAGCAAGGTTGATGAAGATTGCCTCCCCTATGGTTTCCTCCTCTGCCAGAGTACCAAAAAAATCTCCCAAACTGTATCACGGAAGAATAAAGGCTTGCAGCGGTGGAAGAATTGTTTCAGGTCTCGCCCCGAGGGTTTGCAATATATGGGAATTTATAGGCCAAAAATTAGGGCAAACGGAGCATCAGGGGCCCCACAAAGCTTGATAGTCGCGCCTACCCCTTGGGCGTGCCTTGTGGTCTTGTGGCCCTCTCGTGTGTCTTCTGGTCTCTCCTCGAAGCTTCTAGGGTCTCTTATATTTCAGGAAAAAACACCGTATACTTTCAACATGCTTGGACTTTGGTAGGTATGGTTTTTCTGTGAAACAAAAAACATGCAAAAAAACAGGAACTGGCACTGGGCACTAAGTTAATAAGTTAGTCCATAAAAATAATATAAAATGGAATATAAAGCATATAAGAGTGATACTATAATAGCATGAAACAATCAAAAAAATATAGATACGTCGGAGACGTATCACAGTGCCGGTCCCGGTCTTCCCAGGTCATATTTTACGAAATGTCATAGCAAGACACAATACATTTTTGCTCCAATTTGTATTGCTTCTTCTGTTTTTCGCTATGCCATTGGATAAATCTGTTGCATATGCCATTATTTTATTTGGGATCATTATATTCATGACGAAAATGAGCAATGAGGGCCAAGAGCCTATGGAATATGACTTGGGGGGATACATTGTCCTATGTATGATGTTGGGGGAACATCGGGCACTACTAAAAGAAGATGGCGAAGATACCCAAGGCAAGAGGTCTGACATTCTCAACATATGAGGATGTTTTGTTGGTTGAATATTGGTTGGCCACAAGCATGCACCCGATATGTGGCAACGAGAAAAGGGCAACACATGTTGGGAAAAGATCCACAAGACTACCATGAACACAAGGAATATGTTGAGCCGAAGCCTATCCATACCACCTGCAGTGTGGCCTCTCTGCAACATAGATGGTCCATCATCCAAGACAACATGAACAAGTGTGTCGGTCACTATGCTTCCTTGGTTGGAGTCAATAGTCTCATATGTTGAATTGCTTCATTTTGTCATCATTTGCATTGCTAGTTCTATTTGTTGCATCTCCAATGTAATTTCTTATTTGGCAGATGGGGTTGGTGACCACTTTGTACCAAAAAATCGAGAAGAAGCCATTCGGTTTAAGACATTGTTGGATGAAATTGAATGGCAAACCAAAGTGGCAGCATCTTGTGGATGACCTCAAGAAAGGCAACAAGAGGTTGAAGAAAAATGATGCCTCAAGACCCCAACAATCCATTGGATTGGATGACGAAGAGGAAGAAGTTGCAAGGGAGGATGGACGAGCCATCGTGACAATTAAGAACCACCATGTGATGGGAAGCAAGTGGAAGGAGCGGAGGGCCGCTCGTGACGCCGTGATGTCTAAAATGTCTGCCACATGGACGAGCATTTTTTTGATGAGGGAGGAGAGATACAAACTCATGTTAGATGCACAGAACGAGAGAATGAACAACAAGCTGCAAATTGAGAGGCAGAAGATGGACTTGGAGAAGCAAGAGGCGTGTGTCAAATGATAACTTGAGAAGGCCAGGACTTTTGGAACAATAGAGCTTGAAAAGAAGATGTTGAAACTTCTTGAGAGACGGAGGATTAGCGGGTAATGTTGGCCGACGCAAACCTCTTGGACCCGGAAGGCAAGAAGAATCTTAGGCGAGGAGGAACGAGGTCAACGTGCACAGGGTGTACGAGGGGTTGAGAGCGGCGGCCGCAGTAGCAGACGCGCGTCATATGGCACCCGACAAGTGATTCAACATGTTGGCCGGGCGTGCCCCGGATGTTGAATTTCATTTTGGCATGCTCTAATGTTGAATTGTGGTTCATTTTGCTTTGTTGCATTGTTTAATCGTTGAATTGGTGATGAATATATGATCGACGTGCATGGACTTACATGGATTGGAGACTTTTGATATAAGGAGTATGATTGTCTGGCATGACTTTTAAGGGGCCGGCCAACACTGTCCGGGGACATGTCCGGATGTGTTGATTGTAGTAAGGTATGTATGTCTATTTGCCTATCTAACTATCTATCTATCTGAAAATGAAAATGTACAAAGACCGTCCACTTAGAAATGAAAATTGCTTTATAGTGAACTTAGCAAAATTGGGGACCCATGTTCCCCCCTTTTAAAGCCCTGCTAGCTAGCGTGTCATCTTTTCTTGCGAATCAGCCAAAAGCTACTGCTTACTGGTATGTATGGATAAGAGTAGAATAAAAGCATGATTGCAAAAGTAACTCGTACCAGCCAAGCGAGCTCCATTGTCATCTGTATAAAACGGATGCCAGACCGGCAGCGCTAGCTGGCAATTGATAATTGAAAGCGACGTGCCGCCACGCTACTCCATGATGTGCGTAACCGTATATGACAACGATGAATCCCTGTATGATACTACTATACGTAGTACGAAGCTACTAGCAATGTTATGCTCTTTCCCAACGGAGTTACAGGGCTACAAGCTAATGGTTCTCGTCTTGAGACTTTGAGAGCACTCTCCGTCTCCGATGAAAACGATGAATCCCTGGGAGGGAAGGCCATCCTATCACATCTGTGAGTAGGCTGTGAAGTAAAATGAAGGTCTCCAGACTAAACATTTTCACCTGAAGCAAAATAGAATCTGTTGCATCGCTGCTGCTCCATGCACGCACATAGGGTGTATAGTACTCGTACAATGCAGTACCATTATGCAATAGAATCGACTCACTCATCAGCGGACAGGCGTGGCACCACGTGCTCGTGCATTGGCCCCTCCCTGCTCCGCCACTCTGTTCCACACTTGCACCAACTCCATAATTACCCATCCATCCCTTGATAAATCCAAAACCGAAAACTAGACGTGTATCATCATCCCATTTTGATCAGAGAACACTTCCAAATCAATGGGGCAGCTAAAATCTTATCCTGATTTAGTACCAGCTAGCTCTGATTATCATCAGCTCAACTAACGTGAGTAAAGCACCGACAGGCGACAGTCTCTTGCCGGGCACCACAGTGATCTGATAAAAAAGGGCACGCACTCAAATCGCAACGGGACCATGTCTTTCAATCGCACTACCGGGTACTCAAAATGCACTGCGTCGTCATTAACATTCTTGCTTCAAACACATAAATTCAATCACATAACTCAATCTTAACAAACCGTCAACAAGGCAAGAACAAGAATGGAACAAAGGAATCTGAACATGGTGGAAGAAAGGAAAGAAACACCAAAGACAAGGAAACCCATCAAGTCTATGCACATTGATTGATGGCCATGGCGTCCCGGTCGTCGTGCGATCACCCCAAGCTACCCATCTCACAAGAGGTAGCCAAGAAGGGCGGCCATGCCAGCCACGCCCCAACCGACGGCCCTGGCGCCCGCTGCGCCCGTGGGCGCGGCGTCGTCGTCTGACCCGGCCGGCCCGGAGGCGGCCTCACCCTTCTTGGTCTTGGCCCCCTTGGGGGCGGCGGGCGCCGGCGCCGGCGCCTTGGCCCCGAACAGCGCTTCGGGGAGGAGCACCTTGTCGAGCGAGTAGACGGCGAGCGGCTTGAAGGCGCTGAGAGCGTTGTTGACGGCGACCTCGACGAGGCCGGTGGTGACGTTGACCTGGTTGTTGCTGGCGACGATGTTGACCGTGATGGGCTCCTTCTCGCCGGAGGCCTGGGTGCGGACGGGGTTGCTGGCCGTCTGGAAGGACTCCATGGTGTAGTACTGGGGCAGGATGTGGGCCTGGACGAGCGACACCTGCTGCTGCTGGGTGAGGCTGTTGAGCGTGCCGGGCTTGAGGTTGTTGAAGGCGTTGTCGGTGGGCGCGAACACGGTGTAGCCGTTGCCGTTGAAGGAGTTGTTGAGCTGGCTGTTGAGCTGCGTGTCCTGCTGCGTCTCCTTCATCAGCCGCATGAAGGTCGTGTACTGCCCGCCCTTCACCAGGATGGCCGTCACGTTCGGCGGGCCGGCCGGCGTCGCCGAGGGGCCCGGCGCCTGCGCCTGCGATACCGCCACCAGGGCCAAGAGCGCCGCCGCGACGACGACAATGCCGCTCCTCGCCGCCATTGCTTGTGGCTCTGGCTGGTGCTGCTCTGAACAACGGAGGTTGCAGGAGAGGGCGGTGGTGTATGTAGTGCGTGTGATCGATACAGGGCGGGTAGTATTGGCTGATATAGGGAGGCCGACGTGGGGTGGGGTTAGGGGTGAGCGGATGGAGATGAGCTGGTCTGACGGTGCGTACCGATCGGTGGTTGCCGGGGAGGTTATGTTATTCTCTGCGCGTGGAATAGCGGGAATGTGCGCTACGACCTACGAGACGATGCTGTGCGACGCAATGAAACGAGCCGCAGTGCAGTGTGAGTAAGGTTAATGGTGCGTACCGATCGTGGTGGCGGCCGCACACGAGAATCTTGCGCAGGCAACGGCCGTGCAGAACTACTTGTGCGCGCGCATGTGTCACCAAGTTCGATTAGAAAGCCGAGGGAATGAAAAGTCTGTAGCAGGTGAGAAGGAAGAAAAATACTACTCTCTCCGTCCCATAATACAAGAGCACTTTTTACATTAATATAGTGTAACAAACGCTCTTATATTATGGGTCAGAGGGAGTAGTAGCTAATAGCACGCTATAGCGCATTAAAAATTGTCTTGTTAAACAAATTAGTATGCAACGTCTCGCTAATAACACACTATAGCGCGATATAACACGTTAATAGTGTATTCAGAGGCTGACACTATTTCACTGCAGCGCGCTATTTTTTCCTTGAAAATAACACCCCACAAAACCCCAACAGCGGAATAATCTCCTCCATCGGCATTCTAGTTGGAACAGGAGCATCTACAGTAGGACCTGATTTCCCCCTCTAAAAGTTGCATAACTGGACTATATATATCAAAAATATATATATTGAACTGACGGTTTCAGGCGATTGTACTGATAATTTTCAAGTAGTTGAACTGATGCTTCCAGTTTATTTAACATATCGTTTTCTCTAGTTCAAATTTCTTTTGCAATTTTTTTGTCGGAACGGGGCGTGTAATATATCGTTGGAAAGCTCTTGACAACTATATTTCAAGTATATTGAGCGTTTTTGCAAAATCATTACGGTTTAAGAGCAGTTTTGTAAAAACCGTTTTTTTCAAAACCGAAAACGCCAATCGTATTTTGGACTCAATTTTTAAACGGTTTGTTGGAATTGAGCAAATAAGATGGCGTTGGAAAGCTTGAGAATATCCGCATCTTCCATATATCTATTGTTTTTTTTCTAATTCTATATGATTTAAAAGTAATTTGGAAAACGGCGAAATTCTGGGCGAAATGTATTTTCGTGATTTTTTGCAAACGGTTTGTCGGATTGATGCAAATGATACGTCGTTGGAAAGCTATGGAAAATGGGCAACTTTTTTGTATTGAAATGTTTTCTAATTCCTTACGGTTTAAAAACGAATTTGAATACGGTCTAATTTGATTTCGAACGCGATTTTTTTTAAATGTTTGTCGAAATGAGGCAAATAATATACGCTTGGAAAGATATCAAAAATATGAAACTTAGTCATGTTGAACATTTTCTCAAATTTGTAATAGTTTAAGAGTAATTTGGAATACGTTGAGACCCATCGTGTTGTTTTCCCGTCCAAAAAACAGAGTACTCGTACTGATCTTTTGTGTGTGTTTGTACTGATGTATTATTCACATCAGTTTTGAATGGTTCCGAAAAAAGAATACTTGAACGAATGTCTGTATGGTTTTATACTGAGCGTATTTTCACATATTAGACTTTACTCTGTTTTTTCGGTATAAATTTCTCGTAACTTCTCAATGGTATCATCATGCCCGAACTTGCATAGTTTACACCGTTGAACTGAATGATATTTTTAATAAAACAAAAAAGTTGTATTTTTCTTTTGATCACAACGTTGTTTTGCGATGATATTCTGGACTTCTCTCATTTTACCACTTGAGCTTTTACCATTTTGAATTTCCATGGTTTTTTGTTTGAGTTTTTTTTTTCAAACTTATCTAGGACATCGTGTTTAACTTTTTTCTGTACTTATATCCTAGTAATACTAGAACATTTACCATGCAATTTTTGTCCATTCGTGGACATCAACCAAAATAGGCACGAGTGAGCACTACGGAAGTGATCATTGTTTTTGATTGAACTATGTACATGTTCTTCTTTTTCAAGAACTGATCATGTAATACATACTGAATGACCCCACATATATGATATAATGAACTGTATGGCTTTAGAAGTGTAATGGCAGTACATCTATCAAGCTCCACAAGATCACAAGAAGCCTCTATCAAATCAAATATACAAAATACTGATAAAAATTCACTTTTGCACGAAGGGCATACTTCTAAACATGCTCGACGACACCCATTGAACTTGCACAATTCACTGGTGGGAGCAAGCACAGTGATTTTTCCGCACATGCTTCCAACAAACTAGGGAGAGGAGTCTCTCTCCAAATCCAACTACCCCCCCCCCCCCCAAGCTTGTTCAACAAGACATGGGGTGCCACCTCCTTATTGGGCCTATGTGCCCATTAACTCTCCCCTATTAGGCCTAATTAATATTTTCTTTAGCCCATAGCACCAAAATAAATCCTAGGGGCCTCTTAATAAATATTGGAGCCCCCTATTATTTATACTAAGTCCCCGAAAACTTTTCTCGCCTATATATCATTACCCGGTATTCTTCGAAACACTTCCAGTAACCTCGAAACGCTTATAGTTTCTCTCAAAACTATTTAATTTATTCCTGAAAGTATTCCAATAATATTTTATCATATTCCTCACTCCACTCTAACTCGACAGATCGTAATTCCCTTAAGCATATGACCCTGTAGGTTTGATGGAATATAGACATGAACAAAACTTTCTTTTGTTCAACGATCAATAGCGGAACAGTGGACATCCATGTTGACCCCTATATCCACACAAGTGATATTCGAGTGAACCTTTGGTTATCATATGCTATTCACTTTGTTTCGTGATACTTTACAAAACCCGACGTGAGATATATCGGTATTCTCTTAAGTCATTCTCATGCTCACTATACCGGTCTCGTCATTACCGGTTTTGTTCTTATTTCTCATTATCATGTTCCGACATCCCGGTGAGCTCTGTGTCCGACCAGACCATGATGGATTCCATCACACCGAGAGGGCCCTAAGAATATATCTCCATCGTCGGAGGAGCAAATCCCACTTTTGAGCTTTCTTACCCCTTGTCATACTTCCCGATGAACCTGAAGTTGCCGTTATGGTTACCCTATCACGGATAATGTTAGATCAACACCAAAGTGCATCTTCCGGTATAATGTGAATCGATACTCTCATGGTCTAATGAACTGAGCATATGTTAACTCTCCCTGTTATAGACAATAGACCTGCGACAATACCATCTCTAACTATAACAAACAAGTCGCGTCAATTCAATATGATCATTCTTCTAACATCATACTCTCAAAGTTGTCGGCATCCTTGTTACATTAACCTATTGCTATGATCAGGAAAACATAACTATCATGGAACACTTGAGCTAGTCCTAGAGGCGAGACTTGAAATCAGGTTTTACCGTTTATAACTCTACACGTGCTTATGGGTTTTTACCTCTGAATCACATATTCAAGAACAATAGCAGTTATAGCATAGAGTATAAACATCTAATTATAAACATGATTTTTTTGCCCCTAGAGCATATTTCTGACAAACAATGGATTCATCAGATAATGAAATTGAAAACAAGGAGCTTGATGAATTCATATACAAGGTGTTCATCATTTTTTATGATTCAAACAACAAAGATGTTGACATGATGTTTTGAACTTCAAGGGTTCGATAAAAGGGCAGGAAATTTGTTCCCCGGATAGTATCTGTGGCACATGTAGTCTATACAAGGAATACTTCAGAACCAACGCAATATACCATGAGTTCTTTCTCGGCATCACTTTCGGATCAACAAACCTTTGTTCTTGCGTATAGTGAATGATGTGAAGGCATATGATCCTTACCCAAGTTGAGAAAATATTTTTGCGGATAACTACCATTCTCTCCCATGCAAAAATGCACGATTGCTATGAGGATGGTTGCATGTGGTAAAACCACAGATGTCATTGATGTGATTGTTTGGGTGGGGGAGAGCACATGCCTTCAGGCCACTATGAAACTTTTTCGCACCATAGTGCAAGTGTTTGGACAGGAGTACCTGAGAGAAGCAAATTCAGTGGACGCAAAAAAGTTATTGACAATTGGAGCAAAAAAAGATTTCCCAGTTATGCTCGATTCAGTTGATTGCATGTATTGACAATGAAAGAACTGCCCGATACAGTTGTGTGAAAAGTACAAAGGTCGCGCAAAAGAGGCCACCATCATGCTTGAAGTAGTTGTATCAAACAACTTATGGATCTGCAATGTTTTTCTTTGGCATGCCAGGTTCGCGCAACGAAATCAATCTGCTCCAGCGATCTTCGATGTTCAAGAGACATTGTGATGAGGATGCTCAACAGGCACAACTACAACATGAGGTAGTACCTTTCCGATGGTATCTACCCTCGGCGGGCAACGTTTGTGAAAACTATCCATGATTCCGAAGGTAACAAATTATGTCTTTTTGTACAAATGCAAGATGGTGCTAGGAAGGATGTGGAAAGGCTTTTTGGAGTGCTCCAAACTCGTTGGGGTATTGTTCGTGGAGCTGCAATGATGTGGGATCCGAAGGAAGGCATATGATGACATGTTTCTTGATCTTGCACAACATAATTGTGTACGATGAGAGTGAAATAGCAGCCCACACACATGATTTTGAGAATCTAGAATATAGGTTTGCCTCACGAAAGAAGATACATACCATATTTTGAACTTTCTAGAGGTGCATCGACAAGTTTGAGGCTAGCAGGTACACTTGCAACTACTTAATGTTTTTGTGAAGCATATATGGATACACGCTGGAAATTATTAACTTCAATAATGTTTTTGTTTGAACTACGTAATTTTATTTTCCAATATATTTTATTCATGTGCTACATTTGTTGTTACGTGTATTCTCATCATTAAATGATTGACGTTGCATGTGGTTAAGATTTGCATGAACATATAGAGGTTCATATTATCTCATTTCAGATCGTAGATGCTCTAAGGGCATCTTCAACATGGACCCTCAAACCACCCGCAACCATCTGGACTGAGCGGTCCGGACGCCACATGCCATCCAACATTGTCGTGCATCTATCCGCAGACCAGTTTGGGTGTCTATTTCCGCAAACCAGAAGCATACCAGGGGGCTTTATGTGAGTCCGGACACCCGTCATGTAGGACTCCAACACCCTCGGCCCACACAAAACTAAGGTGGGTCCCATGGATTTGCATCGGTCTGCACTGCTTTCTTGCCAAAACCCTCCTTCCTTCACCCTCTCCGCCATCATCCTGTCGCTCCCCACCCCAATTCCCGCCCTTTTCATCATCACCATCGCATAGAGCCCTACGAAGCTGTCGGAGATGACACATGTAGAGGATTCAGACATGGCTGTAGACCGAAAGATCAACTCGGCAACACGGCAATCCCACCGCCTCAGAAAGAAGGCAAAGGATGAGGCGACCGGCAAAAAGAAGGTTGTCGGGGGCGGTGGGTGGGTCCATAGACGGGGTGCTGGCGGTGGGCAAGGCATAGGACGTGGGGTGCCGCCACCATCGCCATCCATGCACACGCCGTCCTGCCAGAATAATATTAGCCTTCCTACTTCTACGTTGCCAAGCAACTCGGCAGGCAGTCCCTATCATTCGTCTTCGGGCACACCCTGTATTGCGTCAATGGACATGATCCACGATGGAGGCTACTTCGACGACGACATGTGGATGACTTCGAGCCAGATGAGCACGCCTAGCAGTCGGGCACGTACACCCAGCAACCGGGCACGTAGACCCAACATCCAGGCACGTACACCGGCCAGTCGGATTCTTACACCGCCAGTCGGAGTAGGACGTCAACGACGATGTTTATCCGAAAGAATTTGCGACCGGTCCAAAGAAGAGGGGTAAAGGAGAAAACTTCAACATGTTGGAGGACGAATTGTTTTGCGATGCACTAGTGGCGAGTAGCATTGATGTGATCCATGGCACAAAGTGAATGGGCGCAACATTTTGGGCCAACATTCATACATGTTTCCATGAGCACAAGAATTTCGAGCGCTACTGCAACGAACTCACCCGTAATCGTGACAAAGTCACTCAACCATCGGTGGTAGACCATCTAAGAGGCAAGTATTGCGGCCATTTAAATCAACTAATCGATCGGTGACCAAGTGGTGCGCTAATCACCGAGCAAGTAAGTTGTTATGTGTGTTGGTCATTTGGCCAGGTATGCAACTTGTTGGCCTAATATGTTCTATGCGTTGGTCATTTGCCTGGATATGCAACTTGTTGACAATAGTTTTTTTCTTTCTATCCCTCCCGTGCGTGCAATTTGTTCTTGAAGGTAGAGAAGAGGAGTTTCGCCCTCATGCATTATAGGTTGAAGTTGAATGGGTAACCCAAGTGAAATTTATCCATTGCGAACTCCATCAAGGTCGCCGACATCGGCACCGAAGAAGAAGTTTGTGATCCAACCGACCCAACAAAAGAGCCGCCCAAGAAGGTTAGAAGGGGGTTCCGAGGAAAGAAGTCAGAGGAGGAGAAGGAGAAGCGAGAAGGGGCCGCGACCAAGGTGACGGAGAGGTTTGACAACATCTTGGCGAAGAAGGAGGAGGCGTGTGTCAAGCGCTCCGACGTGAATGAGGGAAAAAGACGGAGAGATTTAACAACTTAATGGCGGCGACCGAGAAGAAACTCAAGATAGAAGAGAGGAGGGTTCAGCTCGCTACGGCTTCGGGAGATACGAAGATGTTAACCTTGAAGATTGAGGAGTTGGATGATCATGCAAGAATGATTGTGCAAACTGTCCGTGTTAGGATTTTGAAGCCTTTGGTGGTCGACATGAAAACAGCGGAAAAGAAGACGACTGAGAAGGAGGCGGATGATGATGAGGAGCCAGCGGCAAAGTGAGCGTGCAGCCTCAGATATACGGACTGGCAGGGCAAAACTATCATTTTTCACAAAGTGACAGACTGATACTTTTGTGATCGAGGGCATATAAATACTATGAACTATTGAGTAAATAGGCAATTTCTCGATTAAATTAATCCACGAGTAAAACACTAGCATGGCATTGACACAAATAAACGCATACTGATATTCAGTCAAGCTAGCACATACTATGCTAATTGCAGAAAGATCTACGTATAACGCTAGCATGGCTAAAACAGAAAATAGTAGGAGCGGGATAAATGAGTTATACCCTCCAGTAGGCCATGCAGAGGCCGCGACTTTGGTGGCAGCAGCGGCGTCCTCGGCGGCCTTCTTGTCGGCTTCAGCTTTCTCGGCGACGGCACGTTCGGCATCGGTAGACATGGTGATGATGAAGGCGACACAGATGTAGAGGAAGTAGACGATCGGAAGCAAGCAGTCGCGTAATCACTGCCCAAAAACCTATTCGCACCTCACCCCGTACAGGAACCAGAAGGGCGTGGTTTCGGAGACCCGCTCTCCCGTCGACCGTGTACGCGGCGGACGGGATGGCGTCACCGGCGGCAGCAGCAGCAAGGGAACGACGGTGGGTGTGCGTGTGGAGCAGATGTGATCTGTTCGTGGCGGCTAGGGTTAGGAGACACCGCACACTTATATAGGCGCAGCCGCGTGGAGAGACGTGGGCTCGACCCACGCCCGAGTCCGTGACAGCCCAAATAAGCGCGTAGGTGTGAGCTCGGCTCGGCTCAATCCCGCAACCCGCGGCGCTTCGTGACGAGGCGTGGCGTGGCGAGGCGGGCGGCGGAGGAGGTGTGCGCGAGGGCCTCTTCTCTTCTCAAGCTCCAATAGCATGTAGAAGAGAAACCCTTATAAGGAGGTCCAACTCCTCTTCCACTTCCGGGGTGGGACTAAACTTCCAACTACACCTAGTTCCATATAACCCACATGGGCCCTTAGAGATTTCAGAAATTGCTATATGGGCCTAGAGCCCATCTCAAATTTCAGCAATCCCCCACGAGATTTCGAGGGCCCATTGTGTCCTCTGTTCCAATTACTGTTTCGATATACCAGTGTTTCAGTGAAGACCTGTTAAGGTTGAGCTTCACCTAGAGCAAGTAGCTACACTCCTTCACAACTGAACAATGGACTATGCCTTGAATTGTCAGTTTGGCTTAAAGAAGTTTCACCACATGTCTTACTAGTACTAGGCTGCCGAAGGCTGACCCCTTGGGTGGAGCATATAAGTCACACTCCTGGCCTATTCATGAGCTTACTAGAGATCACCCCAATCTCGTATACTGTGACCAGCAGTCAGGCTCATATAGGTGTGTTCCTCCAAAGATCGCTCTGTAGGATAGCATCTTGCTTATATAAGCTTCGGAACACATTAAGACAGTAGTCATCCTACCGTACAATATCGAGTGTATTGCATCTCCAACGGAGTGGGTTAATATAGTTACTCTCCTCAGTTCACCACTGGCTTGTATTCCTAGGTCCTAATTCACGGGATCTCCGATCACATAGGTTGGGTTACTACCATGGCAACTCATGTGGGTCTCATACCCATCTCCCTCGATGCATTATCTATCACAACACGTGATAGCGCTTTCGTAAAGGGATCTGCCAGATTTTTAGCCGTATGGATATACTCCAACGCTATCACTCCGGAGTTTCTTAATTTTCTGACAGCCTTTAATCTCATTTTTATGTGTTTGTTGGACTTCATGTTGTCCTTTGATCTTTTCACCTTGGTGATGACAGTCTGATTATCGCAGTTCATAAGGATAGCCAGAATCGGTTTATCAACCAATGGCAAGTCCATCAAAAGATCTCGAAGCCATCCTGCTTCGACATCAGATGTGTCTAATGCTGTTAATTCTGCTTCCATTGTCGATCTCGTTAAGATCGTTTGCTTGCAAGACTTCCAGGAAACAGCGCCACCTCCAAGAGTAAACATATACCCAGTTGTGGCCTTCATCTCATCAGCATCAGAGATCCAATTTGCATCACTATACCCTTCAAGTACCGACGGGTATCCGGTATAGTGAAGTCCATAGTTCATAGTACCTTTCAGATAGCGCATAACTCTTTCAACAGCATGCCAATGTACATCACCCGGTTTGGAAACAAACTGGCTTAGTTTGCTCAAAGCAAACGCGATGTCAGGCCTCGTTGCGCTCGCTAGGTACATCAGTGAACCATTGATTTGAGAGTATCTCAATTGATCCATAGCCGTGCCTTTGGACTTTTGAATCAACACGCTAGGATCATATGGTGTTTGAGATGGTGTGCAGTCCGAATATCCAAAACGACTCAACACCTTCTCAACATAGTGGGATTGCGTATGTAATCCCACCTCATTATCTCTCAGTAGCTTGATGTTCAAGATAACATCAGCCACACCAAGGTCTTTCATCTCAAAGTTCTGAGACAGAAATGACTTGACCTCCTCAATGACTTTGAGGTTGGTTCCGAATATCAGCATGTCACCAACATACAAGCACAGTATAACTCCTTCACCCCCACCATGGCGATAGTATACACATTTGTCAGCCTCATTAACAATGAAACCAACAGAACAGATGTCAGAGTTGTATTGAACTTATCATGCCATTGCTTAGGTGCTTGCTTCAGGCCATATAAAGATTTCAGCAACCTACACACCTTTCTTTCCTGACCATCTATCACAAAGCCATCTGGCTGTTGCATATAGATTTCCTCATTTAGCTCCCCATTCAGAAAAGCCGTCTTAACATCCATCTGGTGGACGAGAAGACCACGCGAGGCCGACAACGAGAGTAATACTCTAATGATGGTTAGTCTAGCCACAGGTGAATAAGTATGGAAGAAATCTTCCTCTTATTTCTGGTCATAACCCTTGGCCACAAGCCTAGCCTTGTACTTTTCAATCATACCATCGGGCCTAAGCTTCTTTTTGAACACCCACTTACATCCCAATGGTTTGCAACCATAGGGACGCTTAGTGATCTCCCATGTCCCGTTAGCCATGATGGAATCCATCTCGCTACGGACCGCATCCTTCCAGTAGTCAGCTTCTGGAGAGGCATACGCTTCTGAAATAAAAGTAGGAGTATCATCCACGAGGTACACGAAGAAATCATCACCAAAGGTCTTTGTAGTCCTTTGTCTCTTGCCCCTACCAAGGGTTTCCTTGTCATCCTCCTCAAGATTTTCATCATGTGTTTGTTCATAATATTCCATAGGGATGGCAGGTTCAGGAGTCTCCTCTGATTCCTATCTAGAAGTGCTTTGCATATCTCTCATAGGAAAAATATCCTCGAAGAATGTAGCATCCTTAGACTCCATAATTGTACCGACCTTCTGGTCAGGTACCTCAGATTTCACTACTAGAAATCTATAGCCAACGCTGTTCTTAGCGTAGCCCAAATTAATGCAGTCCACAGTCTTTGGTCCAAGCTTACGCTTTTTGGGGATCGGCACATTGACTTTCGCCAAACAGCCCCAAGTACGAGAGTGTTGTCCTTCTCTTTGCCCATTTCTCATAGGGAGTGATCTCATTATCCTTTGTCGGAACTTTATTCAGGACATGACATGCCGTCAATATAGCCTCCCCCCACCATGCCTTGGATAAACCCGATGTATCTAACATGGCGTTAACCAAATCAGTTAGAGTATGGTTTTTCCGCTCGGCAACCCCGTTTGACTGGGGTGAATAGGGAGGCGTACTCTCATGAATAATGTTGTATTCCGCACAGAAGGAATCAAACTCACTCGAGAAGTACTCTCCACCATGATCTGACCGGACTTGTTTAATTTTCTTTTCAAGTTGATTCTCAACTTCTGCCTTATAGATTTTAAAGTAGTGTAGAGCCTCATCTTTAGTATTTAACAGATACACATAGCAATATCTAGTGGAATCATCTATCAATGTCATGAAGTATTTCTTTCCACCTTTAGTCAACACACCATCCATCTCACAAAGATCAGAATGTATGAGTTCTAATGGTGCCAAGTGTCTCTCCTCTGCGGCCTTGTGAGGCTTGCGAGGTTGCTTAGCTTGCACACATGAATGGCACTTAGAACCTTTGGCTAAAGTAAAACTCGGGATTAAATCCAACTTGAAGAGTCGCGTCATAACACTGAAACTAATGTGACAAAGACGTGAATGCCAAACTTCAGATTCATTAACATTCGAATGAACATGGTTCACGAATTTATTACAAAAATATGTGAGGGAAAGGCGGAACATCCCTCCGCTCTCATAACCTTTTCCAACAAAGAGTCCATATTTCGTAACAACTAATATATTAGACTCGAAAACCAACTTAAACCCTTCTCTACATAGAAGGGAGCCACTAACGAGATTCTTCTTGATGGCGGGAACATGCTGCACGTTCTTCAGCTGCACGATCCTTCCCGAAGTAAACTTTAGATCGACCGTGCCAACACCATGAACAGAAGCACTCGCGCCATTCCCCATCAATACGGACCCGTGGCCTGTGACCTGGTAAGAAGTGAACAATGAAATGACAGCACACACATGTACACCTGCACCTGTGTCCACCCACCAATCGGTGGGCTGAAACACTGAAAAAACAGTAAATAAATTACCGTACCCAGGTGCACCATTCTCATTGTTGTCCACAATCATGTTGACGGACTTGGAGTCATGTCCTGACTTCTTGTACTTGTTTGGGCACTTGTTGGCCCAATGTTCAACCGAACCACAAGTAAAGCAGCCCTCATCCTTCTTGTTCTTCTTAAAGGTCTTCTTACCCTTATCCTTAAAGTCGGTATTGTGTTGGACACCGTTCTTTCCCTTGGGCTTGTGGGAGTTGAAGTTCTTCTGGTTCACCATGTTGGCGACAGAAGTCCCTTCGGCCCCTTTTCCGTGCGAGTCCTTTGCCCTTGAATTCCGCTCAACACTGATATGGCCAATGACATCCTCCACAGAGAATTCACGCCTCTGATGTTTTAGAGTGGTGGCAAAGTTCCTTCAGGAATTAGGGAGCTTAGTGATTATGCAGCTCGCGACAAACTTGCCCGGCAACTCACACTTAAGAAGTTCAAGCTCCTTAACAATGCATATTATCTCATGAGCCTGCTCCAATACTGGACGGTTTTCAACCATCTTGTAATCGTGGAACTGCTCTATAATATACATCTCGGTCCCGGCATCGGCTGCCCCGAACTTAGATTCGAGCGCCTCCCACAAGTCCTTGGTGACATGCACATGTAAATATGCGTCGACCCGTTTATCTCCGATCACGCTAAGAACTGCTCCGAGAAACACGACGGTGGCCTCCTTGAACGCCTTCTCCTGTTCAGGAGCAATCGTTCCCGTGGAGACACCGGTGACCCAGAACACGTTCATAGCCGTGAGCCATAAAGTGGTCTTAGTCTGCCAACGCTTAAAATATGAACCGGTAAAACTTATCTGGTTTCAGTGCAGCGGCAAAGCCACTTGCCGAGAAATTCCTACACATAATAGGTTTTTGGATTGTTGAGTAAATAGGCAATTTCTCGATTAAATTAATCCACGAGTAAAACACTAGCATGGCATTGACACAAATAAACGCATACTGCTATTCAACAATCCAAACACAAATAAACACATAATAGGTTTTTGGGTGACAGGGCGAGCGACAGGACGGGCGCCTATGCGTGCGACCGTAGCGGCGCCATCCATAGATGCCGGTGATCGCCGGCGCGTCGGCGGCTGGTTTTGGGCCCTTGCCGATTCCGATGAGGACGATGTGACGATGGGGACGAGATCCCGGCGGGTTCTCCTCCGTCACCGACGCCGTCAGATCTCATTTGTGAATTTTTTTCATTCAGGTTACAATGAGGATGAAGTTGCAACGACGGTCGACCGAGTTCTGCCTTCGGATGATCCGACACGAATCGGGCTTCACGCGGGCGATAAGAAAGAGATGATTCGAAGAGTTGTTCATCGGCGAACGGCGGCGACGGCGCTCAGACCTTGGAAGGGTCCCTTGCCCAAGGTGAGTCTTCCAAATCTTACGCTTTTCGACATGATTAGGCCGGAGTCGTGGATTACTGTTAAGAAAAGGAAAAGTGCGAGGCGGATGGGCGGTCGTCCGGCGCCGGCGGCGGCCGTGACGTCCGTGCCTCCGATCGGGATCTCTGAGATGCGCTCGCTGCGTTTGAACTGCTTGTTGGGTTGCGTTGGGCCGGCTCGGGGGGAGTCGAGGCCGCGAGGGGATGGGCCAGGGTCAGATGGGTATGTGGTGTCACAGCCCCAGATCAACCCTAGAGCTTGCTTGTAACTAGTAGCATTGCATCCATGCATCATGTTTAATTCCCATGAAATTTGAAATGGGGATGATCAAGCCCTAGCACTAAAACAATTCAAATAGGTTCAACTTCAAAAATATCTTCAAGAACCCAAAGTGGTTTGCAAAAATGTTCATGATTAATGGAAAAAGGTGAAAACCATATCCAGAGATGATGGATATTTTTCCAAGACATTTTGGATATTTGAATAAACCATATTGTATTTGAATTGGGGCATTTAAATACTATTAATATTTTAAATGCTCCAACAATTTTGAAAATAGTTAAGGGCCTCTGAAATAATTCAGTTAATGCCCACAATTATTTTCAGGATTTATTTAAATGGTTTAGTATTTTACTAAACTAAAACAAAACAGAAAATAGAAAACAGGATAATAAAAGAGAGAGAGAGAAGGACTACCTGGCGCTTACCTGCAGCCCACCTAGTGCCCCATCTGGCCCAGCACTGTGGCTGAGGCCCAGCCCAACTTCCCCCACCGTCTTCAACCTCTGCCAGTAGGCAGAGGCGTGTCGTCGCCGCACGCAGGCCACCTCCACCCTGCCTGCCTCACTCCACCGACGCTCTGGACGAGCCCCCCCGAACGCCACGCGCCTCCCCGACCCCCTTCACTCCTGGTCCTCTCTCCCCTCGCCTCCCTCTCGCCCTCTCCACCATGGCCGCGACGCCATGAAGCTCGCTTCCGCCATAGCCGCTGCCACCGCCCATCGGTGCCTCCCGATGGGTCCGGGAGGACCGCCATGGCCTTCTGCGTCATCTACACCCACCAATTGGACTGCTGGAGCCCCTGCATCACCGCCCGCGTCTTCCCCTTCTCGCCACCAAGGATCGCCGCCAATTCACCGTCGCAGAAGCCTCCCGAGCTCGCCAACCCTTCGCTCGATCCACTGTAAGCTGCTGCGTCGATCCCTCTCTCCCCGGCCCTTTTCCTCTCGCTAACGCCGACTTCCACCGGAGCCGATTCCTCGCCGCCCGGCCATGGCGAGCTGTACATAACCACCGCTGACGCCGCTCCCGAGCTCATCACCGCCTCACCACACTCAGGAGCGCAAACGCCACTCCACGCGCCGCCGTGCACCCTAGCGCCGTGTTCGACCTCGGCCGAACTCCGTGCCGCCAACCTCGTCGCCGACGCCGATTCCGGCCGCCCGAGCTCAAGCCCCTCCACCAAGAGCCTCGGCTCATCCCAGCTCCCCTAGATGCCCTCCATGAGCCATTTGGTCGCCGGAGTGCAAAAAAACCTCTCGCCGCTGTGGCTCGCTGGCGGCTAAACGCCGGCAGCCAGCGTGGGATTTGACAATGGGTGGGCCCTGGTTGACTCTCCTGAGTCAATGACAGGTGGGGCCCAGCCCTGTTTAATAACTAGGTTTAGTTTTATTTAAAATCTAACTAAGCTAATTACTCTGACACGTGGGACCCACTGCCAGTTTGACCCGGACCAGCTCTGTTGACCTGATGACGTCATGCCAATGTCATGCTGACGCAGTAAACCCCTTTTCTGGATTTAATTTAATTTAGGAAATTTCAGAAATACCTCAAACTTCTAAAATTCATATAAATTCAACCGTAACTCCAATGGAAATAATTTATATATGAAAAATGATCAGAAAAATATGAAGAATCTGTTTATGCCATGATCATGCATGTTTGAACAAGTTAACCTCACTGAATAGGATGAATCATGATTAGGGTAATTTATGAACTAGCATTTGGAGTTGGAATTTGTTCTTGCTTGAGTTCCACTCCAATTAACCTAGCTAGATATTGCATTAGGTGAATTCAGTTCCTTAACATGATCATGCATCATATATGTGCATTGCATTGATTGTGTTCTTTCTCAGTTGCTGGTGTTTGTCCCTCTCGGTGAGCGATGTTCGATGGTTATTCGATGACACCGATGAAGAACTATATTATCTTGAAGTGCGTGCAAGCAAAACCCCTTGTTCATTCCGATACAATCCCACTCTCTCGCTCCTGCTCTATTTTACTACATTAGGACAACAACGACTCATGTGTTACTTGCTGCGGTAGCTGAACCCCTTGATCCTTTGCATGACTGTCATTCCACAAGAATTAGATGAAACCCACTAGCATGAGTAGGAATTGTTTGAGCCATGTTGTGCCTACTCATTTATGCTTGTTTGTCATGCCTGCCATCGCTTAGAGTTGAGTCGGGTCTGATTCATCGGGAATGAATTGGAATTGTTATGAACATGTCCTATCTGTGTGTGAGCTAAGTGTGTGAACACGATTTGGTAAAGGTAGCGGTGAGAGGCCATGTAGGAGTACATGGTGGGTTGTCTCATTGCAGCCGTCCTCAGAACTGAGTTCTGTGTTTGTGATCCATGAAACAGTTACTACCACGCATTGGGCCCAAACCAATGGACCCTCTCGGCTTCTTGACCACCCTTGTCCTCGGTCAAGGGAGTTGCAAGTAGTTTCGTGTTTGTAGCATGTTGGGGCCGCACGCAACGCTGACCTTAGGGGTGGGTTGTGTTGCGGTAGGCACCGTGTTCGTGTCTTGAGTGCCCGTTTGGTATCTCGGGAACCCCGCACACATCGCTCGGGCTGTATGGGAAACCTCGCCGGACTCCTGCGGATGGAACCGAATAGGCGATAAACCTGGACTAGGGACTTGAGTGTTTAGGTAGGCCGTGGCCGACACCCACGCTGGGCTTCCGCTTGAAGGTTGCCGAGTACATGTCGGTAAACGGCGGTAAGTGGTGAGAGCGTGTGTGAAGAAGTACACCCTGCAGGTTTTAATATGATCTATTGAATAGCCGTGTCCACGGAGAAGGACTTGGGTTGCCTATATCAGTTCATAGACAAGTGAAAGTGGATACTCTAAAATGCGCAAGATAAGCGTGAGTGCTATGGATGGCGTTCTCGTAGGGAGACGGGAGCGGGTCCATAGTGGTGTATTGATATGGTGAATGTGTGGACTCGTGTGCGCCACCTCAAAAGAGTTACTTGCAGTCGTAGTTCGGGATAGCCACCGAGTCAAAGCTGGCTTGCTGCAGTCAAACTCCACCACCCCCCCTTTGATAATAATGCATATGTAGTTAGTTCTGATGTAAGTCTTGCTGAGTACAATTGTACTCACGTTTGCTTATTTTATGTTTTGCAGAGAGACGTCGGCCTCACTAGTAGTTCCACGTGGACTTGACGCTTAGCTTGTTACCTCAGCTACGATCTTGTGCCTCGGCGGGATCTGGTAGATAGTCGCTTCTCAGCCTTCTTCATTTATAGTTGTCGTACTCGGACATGTTTAGCTTCCGCTTGTGCTTTGACTTGTATGTTCTCGAGTGTTGGGTCATGAGACCCATGTTTGTAATATCTCGCTCCTCGGAGCCTAATGAATAATATCTGAGTCGAGAGTTATGTTGTGATGCCACGTCGTATTTACACATATTGAGCATATTGTGTGTATGTTTGAAATGCTTGGTATGTGTGGGATCCGACAAACTAGTTGTTTATCCTTGGCAGCCTCTCATATGGGGAAATGTAGTCTCGTGCCTCTCGAGCGATAGTAGTCCGCTTCAGCCGGTTCACGGAGTCCTGCTAGCCCAAAGACTACTGCTTGGACACTTGATCGGCGGCATGTGTTTCACTTCGTTCCTATGTCTGTCCCTTCGGGAAATGTCACGCGGTGTTATTCGAGTCCTGCCTAGCTGCTACAGCCGGGATACCGGAGTCCTGTTAGCCAGTGCTACAGCCCGAATATATACGTTGATGACCGACATGCTCGATGTGATTCATGTATGCCTGTCCCCATAGGTTAGCGCCGCTTTGGGTTCACGACTAGCCATGTCGGCCCGGTTCTTTGTCATATGGATGCTAGCGACACTATCATATACGTGAGCCAAAAGACATAAACGGTCCGGGCCATGGTAAGGCGACACCGTGGGAATACCGTGCGTGAGGCCGCAAAGTGATATGATGTGTTACATGCTAGATCGGTGTGACTTAGGATCGGGTCCCGACAGCGTTGGTATCGAGCCTTGATCGTCAGAGGATTACCAAGCCAAACTGGTGAAGTTGTGTCTAGAAATGCTTTAGCTATGTAAGGGAATTGATTGTGGAAGGGAACGTAAGGCTCTTTTTACTCCTTATACCTCATGGCCTTCTGATCTGAGTCATCCTCTTCTCTTCTACGGGGGTTAAGAACTAGGCTTCTCATCTATCTATTAGGATGACGTGTTACTGATCCATAGACTTATAAGATTGTGGGTTTAACCCCCAGTTCAGTTCCTACTATTCTATATGTCAACTGTTGATCTCGGAACTTTGATATGATGTTGTTAAGTGGCTATGCCACCATTTTTACAGGATGTCTCAAATCATTTTGAGCATTTACAGCCGTTATGCTGTCCGAGTCATCCCAGGTCTCTAAATAGTCTGATGCATTTGCAAATCCCTTCCTCCCGTTCCTGATGTCCTTTTGGGCCAGATTAAGCACACTAACCAGTCAGTCGAGGTACTCCATTGCCTCGACATATATGTTGGAACAATTATTATGACCCTAGGTGTTTAGGAAGTCACCTAGCAATTTAGCAATGCTTTTGTATCCCTAGTGTGATGATTCTGGCCATCATTTTCGAAAGCATCCCGTGATGCCATTTAGTAGTAGGTATTCTACTCCTGGGTTGCTGAACCCGAGATTCATCCTACTTCATGTTGTTAGTATTTGCTAGTACCTTTAGGATATTAGTAACCTTGCGATAGTCCTCAAGGTCCGTGGTATTTCCTTCTTCCAAATACCATGAACTATTTATGGCAGAAGTTCTTTTGAACTAAAAGATCACAATAAGAGTGCTCTTGAGGAGTACTCCATTCATATTGTGACTCTGCCAGTTCTACTTTTCTGCATGGATTATCCGGAAGAAATGTTGAGCTTCGTTCGACATACTAATCTGTGCATCCACAACTCAGAAAATTATATGTTCCTCTGAGTTGCTCTCTTCAGTTGTATTCCGACCTTCGTCTATCAATTGATAGTCAGGAGTAGTCGTGCTCTCGTCCTCATCGATGCATTATATCCTTGTGGTCCGTCAAGCCATTCTATTCCGGAATGACTAGGAGAAACAAACTCCAGTACCTCATCCATTTCTAGGATTGGGTCAAAGTAGTTGTATCCCGCAGATCAAAATGCCAATTCAGCTTTTGATTCTGTTCTACCCTGAAGTATTGCCATCTTATGCCAAGAATATCATGGGAATTGCACAACCTCTTAGGAATTCTCGACGCAGTGATACTTCTCGCCATCATTATTCATTCCTCGGTTCCGTGTTGATGCAACCGGAAAGCCGACAAGTGACTTGTGATGTGTGACATCAGTACTCCGAGCAACTCGTTGCTTGGTAGCTAATGGACAATATCCTCCTTCTTAGCGTGTTGATTATTGAATCATCATCCTAAGATTGATCGTGCTACCTAGTCCTTAGTTCTGGTGCACTCTTCGATCTATGAGTTAGGATCCTGTCAAGTCCTCACTCGTTCAATCATATCGTCTTGCCCTCAAAAGCAAGATTGTTCTCGAGCTTAGTAACATACCGGTGGTTCATGACTTTCCAAATATCTTCTTGGAAGTGTTACCGGTTGTTTCTCGATCGTTATGTTGGGCTCGTGATCAAGTTGGTTTCTTGTGAACCACCCCTTCTCCAAAAATCTGTGTTGGATACCCCTGAGCTAGTTGGTTAAGCTAAACAACAACTTGGAGAGTTGGAAGATAAAAGCTTGCCTAACTTAGTTCGATCCAAAGGGATATTCTTGTGAAGTGTGTGTTGAAGAAAGATGATATCTTCATCGATTGGTCCTCGTGATCAGTTGTTGGATCTATTGTCCTACCAATTCTTTGATTTGAGTATGGGCCATTGTCAAGTCAAATCAGAACCAACGATATTCGTAATGTTGTCTTACTCGTGGTTGATCCCTCGAGCATACACCATTATATCTTTTGGTCTGACCAATGCTATCACCTGTTCACATGATGGTGGAAGTCCAGTGATATGGAAATTCCGATGAGTTGCTGTTGAGCCCATCAGTAGCATTTCGTCTCCCCCATGAGTCGTGTTGAACATCAACCTAGTGTTGGAAAATTGTGTAAGCATTTCTTCGTGTGCCGTTCATGAAGCTTATGCTTGGATGGTTGAAGAGACTTCCTCGAATTTATGTGTTTTAGGTGTAAGTTGCCGCCATGAATTTGAGAAAGGTTTGTTTTGTTTCCTCTGGAATCATTCCAAGTCAGTCATGCATGTGCGAAGTATTCTATGGTTTGATAGACTGATCATATTCATTCCGTATGTATCCCTAGCACCTCAAGCCACGGATTGATTTGTTCAAGGAGAAGAAGTTCCTTCCTAAGAGCTAATCCGGACTTATGTAAGGACTTCGTTATCCGCAATGATGGTTCCCAACCTGAACTCGGTAGTGTTTTGTTGTGAGACTACCATGTGGTCATGCTTGTCTGAAACAACGTGTTCACATGTGTTTAGCAGAACCAGCTCATGTTTTGGAGCTTACTACCTTGGTTCATTCCTCGAGAATCTCGCAATGTCATCTCGTCGATTTGTGTTGCAACCCTTCCTTTTCGGACATGCTGAGTCTGAAGTATCCTATTACCAATCGGATCTGAATCTCAGGCAGATATGATGGTTGGAACATTCCAATAGTTGCATTTCGTTCCCAGCTTGCACCGTCCTTGTGCCATTTCACTATGGGCTGCCTTCTTAGTAATTTATGTTCAAGATCATCCTCAAAAGTGGACCTACCATGGGTCCCCTCCACCTCCGACGATAAGCAAAAGTTATCCATTGCGTTGTCTTCAACAAGGTAGTCCACATCGTCCATTCTAGTCCGGGTATACCATTCCCTTGCACTCCACCAAATGATCGCTTGTGATTGCCTTTGGCTGGTATACAGAGCTCCAATGATCTATGGATCAAAAGTAATTCTTTTTGCCACTTAAGGGAATAGTTCTTTGTGTCACCTTTCTCGGGGTGCCCCGTTACGGGATCATGGTAAATATTTCCTCGCCACCTTGACACCATCCACCATCTTTCTAAGCGTGGAATTGTGGCCACCAATCGAACCCCGTCGTTTGTTCTTCCATCCCTCACGATGTATTTTGTGCCCCAACTCGAGATGTGTCACCGCCTCAGTCCGTGAGTCGATCATGTTTACTTGATCTTCGTGAAGATCGAATCATGTAGGGTTTTCCCCTTCTTTCTGTTGTCGTGTCGAGTGAAGACCTCGAAAGCAAGGACGTCAAGACTAAGATGATGGAATGAATCAACATCTTCGAAAAGGGCAAATGGATCATGAAGATTGTGATAGTCTGTGACTTCCCTTTTCCTCTTGCCTCACGTCTTGAATCTCGGGGCGAGATTCTTGTTTAGTGGGGGTGAGCTGTCACAGCCCCAGATCAACCCTAGAGCTTGCTTGTAACTAGTAGCATTGCATCCATGCATCATGTTTAATTCCCATGAAATTTGAAATGGGGATGATCAAGCCCTAGCACTAAAACAATTCAAATAGGTTCAACTTCAAAATATCTTCAAGAACCCAAAGTGGTTTGCAAAAATGTTCATGATTAATGGAAAAAGGTGAAAACCATATCCAGAGATGATGGATATTTTTCCAAGACATTTTGGATATTTGAATAAACCATATTGTATTTGAATTGGGGCATTTAAATACTATTAATATTTTAAATGCTCCAACAATTTTGAAAATAGTTAAGGGCCTCTGAAATAATTCAGTTAATGCCCACAATTATTTTCAGGATTTATTTAAATGGTTTAGTATTTTACTAAACTAAAACAAAACAGAAAATAGAAAACAGGATAATAAAGAGAGAGAGAGAAGGACTACCCGGCGCCACCGCAGCCCACCTAGTGCCCCATCTGCCCAAAGATCGTGGCTGAGGCCCAGCCCAACTTCCCCCCACCGTCTTCAACCTCTCGCCAAGAGGCAGAGGCGTGTCGTCGTCGCTGCCGCAGCCACCTCCACCTGCGCTCGACTCACTCCACCGACGCCTCTGGACGAGTCCCAGGAACGCCACGCGCCCCCCGACCCCCTTCACTCTTGGTCCTCTCTCCCCTCGCCTCCCTCTCGCCTCTCCACCATGGCCGCGACGCCATGAGCTCGCCATCGCCATAGCCGCTGCCACCGCCCATCCGGTGCCTCCCGATGGGTCAGGAGGACCGCCATGGCCTTCGCGTCATCTACACCCACCAATTGGACGCTGGAGCCCTGCATCGCCGCCACGCGTCTTCCCCTTCTCGCCACCGAGGATCGCCGCCGCCAATTCACTGCCGCAGAAGCCTCCCGAGCTCGCCAACCCTTCGCTCGATCCATTTGAAGCTGCTGCGTCGATCCCTCTCTCCCTCGCCCTTTTCCTCTCGCTAACGCCGACTTCCACCGGAGCCGATTGCTCCTCGCCGCCCGGCCATGGCGTAGCTGTACACAACCGCCAGACGCCGCTCGCCCGAGCTCATCACCGCCTCACCACACTCACAGGAGCGCAAAACGCCACTCCACGCGCCTCGCCGTGCACCCTAGCGCCGTGTTCGACCTCGGCCGAACTCCGGCGGCCGCCAACCTCGTCGCCGACGTCGATTCCGGCCGCCCCGAGCTCAAGCCCCTCCACCAAGAGCCTCAGCTCATCCCCAGCTCCCCCTAGATGCCCTCCGCGAGCCATTTGGTCGCCGGAGTGGCAAAACCACTCGCTCGCTTGGCGGCTGGCTGGCGGCTAAACGCCGGCAGCCAGCGTGGGATTTGACCATGGATGGGCCCTGGTTGACTCTCCTGAGTCAATGACAGGTGGGGCCCAGCCCTGTTTAATAACTAGGTTTAGTTTTATTTAAAATCTAACTAAGCTAATTACTCTGACACGTGGGACCCACCGCCAGTTTGACCCGGACCAGCTCTGTTGACCTGATGACGTCATGCCAACGTCATGCTGACGCAGTAAACCCCTTTTCTGGATTTAATTTAATTTAGGAAATTTCAGAAATACCTCAAACTTCTAAAATTCATATAAATTCAACCGTAACTCCAATGGAAATAATTTATATATGAAAAATGATCAGAAAAATATGAAGAATCTGTTTATGCCATGATCATGCATGTTTGAACAAGTTAACCTCACTGAATAGGATGAATCATGATTAGGGTAATTTATGAACTAGCATTTGGAGTTGGAATTTGTTCTTGCTTGAGTTCCACTCCAATTAACCTGGCTAGATATTGCATTAGGTGAATTCAGTTCCTTAACATGATCATGCATCATATATGTGCATTGCATTGATTGTGTTCTTTCTCAGTTGCTGGTGTTTGTCCCCTCTCGGTAGACGATGTTCCGATGGTTATTCGATGACACCGATGAAGAACTATATTATCTTCAGAAGTGCCAGGCAAGCAAAACCCCCTTGTTCATTCCGATATAATCCCACTCTCTCGCTCCTGCTCTATTTTACTGCATTAGGACAACAACGACTCATGTGTTACTTGCTGCGGTAGCTGAACCCCTTGATCCTCTGCATGACCTGTCATTCCACAGTAATTAGATGAAACCCACTAGCATGAGTAGGAATTGTTTGAGCCATGTTGTGCCTACTCATTTATGCTTGTTTGTCATGCCTGCCATCGCTTAGAGTTGAGTCGGGTCCGATTCATCGGGAATGAATTGGAATTGTTATGAACATGTCCCTTGTGTGTGAGCTAAGTGTGTGAACACGATTTGGTAAAGGTAGCGGTGAGAGGCCATGTAGGAGTACATGGTGGGTTGTCTCATGGCTGCCGCCCTCGAGAACTGAGTTCTGTGTTTGTGATCCATGAAACAGTTACTACCACGCATTGGGCCCGAAACCAATGGACCCTCTCGGCTTCTTGACCACCCTTGTCCTCAGTCCGGGAGTTGCAAGTAGTTTCTGGTGTTTGTAGCATGCTGGGGGCCGCACGCAACGCTGACCTTAGGGGTGGGTTGTGTTGCGGTAGGCACCATGGCCCGTGTACCGAAAGTGCCCGCTTGGTATCTCGAGAACCCTGCACACATCGCTCGGGGCTGTATGGGAAACCTCGGCCGGACTCCCTGCGGATGGAACCCGAATAGGCGATAAACCTGGACTAGGGACTTGAGTGTTTAGGTAGGCCGTGGCCGACACCCACGTTGGGCTTCCGCTTGAAGGTTGCCGAGTACATGTCGTAAACGGCGGTAAGTGGTGAGCGTGTGTGAAGAAGTACACCCCGCAGGGTTTTAATATGATCTATTGAATAGCCGTGTCCACGGAGAAGGACTTCGGGTTGCCTATATCAGTTCATAGACAAGTGAAAGTGGATACTCTAAAATGCACAAGATAAGCGTGAGTGCTATGGATGGATGCTCGTGAGGGAGACGGAGCGGGTCCATAGTGGTGTATTGATATGGTGAAATGTGGACTCGTAGCGCCACCTCAAAAGAGTTACTTGCAAATGTAGTTCAGATAGCCACCGAGTCAAAGCTGGCTTGCTGCGGTCAAACTCCACCACCCCCTTTGATAATAATGCATATGTAGTTAGTTCTCGATGTAAGTCTTGCTGAGTACAATTGTACTCACGCTTGCTTATTTTATGTTTTGCGAGAGACGCGGCCTCGCTAGTAGTTCCACGTGGACTTGACGCTTAGCTTGTTACCTCAGCTACGATCTTGTGCCTCGGCAGATCTGGTAGATAGTCGCTTCTCAGCCTTCTTCATTTATAGTTGTCTCGTACTGACATGTTTAGCTTCCGCTTGTGCTTTGACTTGTATGTTTCGAAAGTGTTGGGTCATGAGACCCATGTTTGTAATATCTCGCTCCTCGAGCCTAATGAATAATATCTGAGTCGAGAGTTATGTGGTGATGCCACGTCGTATTTACACATATTGAGCATATTGTGTGTATGTTTGAAATGCTTGGTATGTGTGGGATCCGACAAACTAGTTGTTTATCCTTGGCAGCCTCTCATATGGGGAAATGTAGTCTCGTGCCTCGAGCGATAGTAGTCCGCTACAGCCCGGTTCACGGAGTCCTGCTAGCCCAAAGACTACCGCTTGGACACTTGATCTGGCGGCATGTGTTTCACTTCGTTTATGTCCGTGTCCTTCGGGAAATGTCACGCGGTGTTATTCGAGTCTGCCTAGCCTGCTACAGCCCGGGATACCGGAGTCCTGTTAGCCCAAGTGCTACAGCCCGAATATATACGTTGATGACCGACATGCTCGATGTGATTCATGTATGCTGTCCCCATAGGTTAGCGCCGCTTTGGGTTCACGACTAGCCATGTCGGCCCGGGTTCTTTGTCATATGGATGCTAGCGACACTATCATATACGTGAGCCAAAAGACGCAAACGGTCCCGGGCCATGGTAAGGCGACACCCGTGGGAATACCGTGCGTGAGGCCGCAAAGTGATATGATGTGTTACATGCTAGATCGGTGTGACTTAGGATCGGGGTCCTGACATGTGGCCCAGGCTGTACTGGGTCCTAGTCCTCCTCGTAGCGATACCTCCCCATGCACGTCTGAGATCGATCGTTTCACCGCTCGGGAGCCGTCGTCTGCTGCTGCTAGGGTTCCTAGGCGAGGGATTCCTGGTTTCCCGGCGTGTGGGTTGGGTCGGGCGAGAAGGATCCGGCCGCTCGAGTCCATGGCTGGCCGCGGGGCTGCGGCGCCACCCGCCAAAAAACCTGTCGCTGCTGCAGTTGGTCGGGGCGGGGCTGCATCGCCGCCTGTTGTCGGTGCGGGGCTGGGTTCGGGGCCGCTGGCTGTGAGGCCGACGCTGGCGGTGGTGTGACACAGGGCACCCAGGGTCGCGGCGTTGGCCACTTGGGCGCTCGGCCGCCGGGGTAGGTTCCCTTGCAAGCTGCGGCCGGGAGGGGCGGACTGCAGCCTCCGGCGCCGGGTGTGGTTGCCGTGACACAACCGGCCGCGGGTCTAGGTGGGCCTCGGCCTCAGGCGCCGGTTGTGGCTGCTGTGGCTGCTGCAGGCCAGGGTGGTACGGCACTTGGGGTTGTGCCAACGTCTGCCGGCGGTCAGCCTCGTGCCGCGCCTCCGCCTCACTTCGTCGCAAGGCCTGCTAAGAACCGTTCGGGTCCGTCGCAGACGAGGCAGAATTCGAGCAACAGAGAGTCCTATGATTCGCCCCGAGGCCAGTAGGGGGACGATGGTTATGATGCGTATGGAGATGGACCACATCGTGGTTCCTCATCCACGGGAGGCGGTCGTGGTTATGCCTGGCAGAGTGACGGGTCTGCTAAGAGACTGTTTCTCGGCCCTCTAGGTGGATTTGTCGAGGGAGCCTTCGGCCCGGATCACCGCCAGAGAGGTGGCTACCGTGGACATCGTGGCGGTCGGGGTGGTGGCCGTGGGAGGTATCACAGACAGTCTCCGCCTCCGGTAGCGGTTGACCATGTGGCGTCAGCCGTAGAGACCGATCACACTCAGTCCACTGATCTTCCTAGCCAGGCGATGGATGTGGTGACGGCCTTGGCCAACGTGGAGGTTCCTGCGACTGGGGCTGTGGCTGAGGCTAGCGACAGGTCTGGTGCAGAGAGGGCGTCCAAGTGGGCGCGTAAGAAGGAAAGGATGTTATGCTATCATTGTGGTGAGAAGGGTCACTTCATTGCTGAGTGCGTGGCGGAGCTGTGTGATTCGTGTGGCAAGCCAGCACATGCCTCGGGGGATTGCCCGTTTTTGCGTGACCAGGCTCCGTCTCTTAGAATGTATGGAGTATATTGTGCTGAGTTTATGTTCTTTGAGTCCCCGGCCGCGAGAGAGGTTCCGGAGGAGACACAAAGTTTGACCACCGGGATTGTGAAAGCTATCCAGGGTGAGGTGACTGAGGCTCGGATTGTGCGGAGGCTTCAGGAGCTGGCGTCGGGTGACTTCCAATGGGAGTTGGTCAGTCTCGAGGCCAATGTTTTTAAGGTTGACTTCCCCACTGTGGATGATTTGTAGAGACTACTGAGCTTTGTCTTGTGTAGAGTTCCTGGCACTAAAGGTATTCTGGAGTTTCACGAGTGGAAGAAGGTAGAGCCTCAGGGCAAGCCCCTTACGCAGGTCTGGTTGAGGTCTTCGGGGGCACCCTCTAAGCCTTTGCAGGATGTTCGAGTTGTGGCCAGTATGGGCATTATGATTGGGAAAACAGAGAAAGTGGATATGGATTTTACCCATGCTCATGGAGTGGCCCGGCTTCTAGTGAGCGTTCTGGACATTGAGTTTGTACCTGATGTGGTAAACTGGACTTATAGGGGAGAGGTTTTCCCTCTCGAGATCGAGTTTGAGGACACTGATCTGTTTGCTGAGGCGATTAATGGGAATGATGTAGATATGCACGAGGGGGACGACAGTGCGGGGGCTAAGGGGGCACCGACTGATGAGGCTACACAAGAGGGGTCTAATGGGTCCGGCCCTGTTGCTCAGTTGCCCGGGGATGGGGCCGGGGTTGAGCCGGCACCTTCTCCCTCGGTGCCTTTGACTTTGCTGCGTTTTGGGTCCTTTGAGCCAGCCTCTGCCCCTCCCAGACTTTGGAGTGACCAGGTAGATTCTGATGATGTGTTTGAACACACGCTTCCTATGTTGGAGTTCGAGGTCGCTGGCGGATCCATGGTTGGAGGCTTGGTGAGGACACCATTAGCGAGGACTTTAGTTGGATTTGGGGAGGTGGAGCCTGTGGTTGCTGCTGTTTCCCTCGCTTTACCTGCGGCTGAGGCTCCGGAGATGACGACTGCATCCGAAGTGGTGCTTGGGGGAGGGGGTTCAGGGCAGGTGGCCTCGACTTCTCTCCTCCCTATCCAGACGCCGGCTGGTTCTGGGAGAGGTGATCCGAGGCAGGTGGCCTCGAGTACTTCTTCTCCGGTCGCGGCGACGGCGCCCACGCATCCAGTGGCGCTGGGGGGGGGGTCTGGGGCAGGTGGCCCTGGTTCCTCCTTCTTCTTCGGCGGTCAGGATGACCGTGTCTCCTACGACGCCGGTGCTTCCCTCTGGGCCGAGGGGTGGGGTGGGAGGAGGGCTCGGGCAGGAGGCCCCCGCACTCCTCTCACCCGACTTGCCCGTGGCCCAGGGCCTCTGTGTGGGTCACTTGTCCGAGGGGCATGGGAGCCTTCTACCGCCTCCTCCCGTAACTTTGGTTGACCCTTTGCGGGATTCAGCGCGAGGTTTTACTAGGGAGGAGGTCGTTGCTTTCGGCGGGATCCCTGACCCGGTCTCGATGGGGAGACGGATGAGTGCTCGCATCCAGGAGCTTCTGGAGGTTGATGACATGCAGCAGAGGTGCGCTATGAGGGTGGCCAAGCTTCGTGATGCTGAGATCTCTACTGGTATGTCCGTCAACATATCTAATTCTTTATTGCATTTTTCTAAAGAGGAGATTATAAATAATGCAAACCAACACTACTAGAAAAAGGGCTATAGATGGGATTGACACTAATGGCGCGCCAGACAAGGGGTGCGCCATTAGTATATACTAATGGCACACCACCTTCCGATACGCCATTAGAGTTGAAACTACTAATGGCGCACCTGGCCCAAGGTGCGCCATTAGTATCAAAAAAAATTTGAACTAGTGCGCCTGTCCAAACATACTAATGGCGATTCAGACACAAAGGCGCCATTACTAGTTGTAACTAGTAATGGCGCACCTGGCCGAAAGTGCGCCACTAATGTTGTTTTTTATTATATTTTTATTCCTTTTTTGTAATACTACTAATGGCGATCTGTTCAACCGTGCGCCATTACTAGTTTAAACTAGTAATGGCGCATTTGAGATCGATGCGCCATTAGTATGTTTTTTTTTTGCAAAACTACTAATGGCGCACCGCTGAAGGTGCGCCATTAGTAACCTGGATTACTAATGGCGCATTTAGTGCTGGTGCACCATTAGTAAGTGGGCAGCAACAAGATATTTTGGACAGCTTCTCCTACCCACACTCACTTTCTCCCCACTTCATTCTCTCCACCTCCTCCTTGTCTCGGTGCCTCCTCTTTTCACCTCATTTCCACCATAGATTCATTCAAATTAAGTGGTTAAATTACCTTGTTTTGATAGGTAAGTAAGGGGGGAAGCTATATTTATGTTGTTCTCCCTACAACAATGTGCACATGCACTTTTTATGGCCTAGCTAGATCTATGTATGTTCGTGGTGTTGCATATGTGTTTGTGTTTGGAGGTGTACCGGTATTTGAAAATGCGATAGTTGCCAATATTTTGCCGGAATGTTGATTCATTTCCGTTTCGGCGAGAATTTTGGCATTAAGCATTCTTTTTGGTCCTATTTTTAGGAAAGTCATGCCAAATTTTTCTTGGTTCTAAAATATCGCTTTTGCTCTACCCGCAGCGTAATTGATGGTCCGCACGATGACCGAAGGCATCGTGAATAGGTTTTTGAGGTCCGCGAAGGCCGAGATGCTTCAAAAGAACGAGACGGAGATAAGATGTCCGTGTCGAAGATGCAAGTCAAGAGCCTTATTGCGGACCCGGATTCCGGCAGGTGCGGGACCACCTGCTCTTGCGTGGTTTCATGGATGGCTATCGGTGGCAAGGTGATGAAGATGACTACGAAGTCGCCCATGGGGCTGGGCAAGAAATGAGGAAGGGCAGCAAGACAACCACCGCGCTCTAAGCGGGCGAGAAGACGAAGAATCCCTGTGAGATGATCACGACGGTGATGTTGTACACATCATCATGTAGAAGATGCAGGACATGATGATGAGGAAGATGTGGAGCGACGACGGGCATGATCATGAAGATGATGATGCCGCGGAGCGCGACGACGCTGGACCATCGATGGGCTGGGTGCAGGACCTCATATTCAAGAGGTGCTTCTCGCAGACGGATAACGCAAGAGCTGCCGCCCGAGAGAAAGCCAAGATGGATCAACTTGAGTTAGACGCGTTACTCCATTGTATGAAGGATGCAGGCCCGAGGATACCCCGCCGAAAGTAACGCCATGGCTCGAGATGAAGGTAAAACACAAAATGACCGACGATGTTTCGACGAGAACATGTCGCTCGCACTAACGCCTTCCCAAGGGGAACAAGTGCCCACCAGTTTGGAGGAGGCGAAGAAAATCGTGTGTCCTCCGGATTTACCGCACGTGAAATACCATGTGTGCATGAACAATTGCATCATTTATCGGGACGAGCACGCGGAGTCTACCATATGTCCGGTGTTGGCGCCACTCGATACAAGAAGAGGAAGAAAGCTCCTCGAAAAGTGGTGTGGTACTTTCCGATCACCTCGCTCGCAGCGGTATTTCGCGGACCCTAAGGTAGCAAAGCTCCTGCTGGCACGCCGGATAGGAGGAGAAGAAGCGAGAAGATGATGCAAATGATCCGGAGATAGATAAAAGACAAGACGTTGAGTCACCCTAAGGATGCGAGCAGTGGCAAGCGTTGAACTTCAAGACTCAAAATTTGGGAAGGATCCAAGGAACATCGTGTCGGGCGCGAGCACCGATGGAGTCAATCCGCTTGGCAGCCGTGAGAAGCACACATAGCACTGGCCTATGTTTGTGTGGATGTACAACCTTCCCCCTGGTTGTCATGAAGAGGAAGTACATTCACATGAGTATGCTAATTGAAGGGCTGAAACAACTAGGGAACGACATCAATCAGATCCGGGCTGCTGAAAGAGGAGCTTGACACGCTGTGGAAAACGCCAGCCAATACGGGACGCCGCAGAGAAAGAATATTTCCCTATGAGAGCCGTGACCGCCACGACGGTGCACGACTATCTCGGTTACGGATATCTCATGGGCAGGTAGTCCACGGATTTTCCGGATGCGTAAGGTGCATGGATGACACAACGATCGCCAGCTAGATAGAGATCCCGGTCTTCGAAAACCCTGTTCATGGGACATCAAGGTGGCTTCGCGACGATGACCCGTGGAGGAAACGCAAGGATCTGTTCGATGGTGAAACCGAACTCAAAACGCCTGTACGAGGAGCGGCGAGGAAATAGACAAGCTGTTGAAAATTGGAAAGACTGCCCACCGCCGAAAGAAGCAAAAGGCGCCAGAGCCGGAAAGAAGCGAAGGCGCCAGAGCGCTGCTGAAGGTATGGAAAACAAGGTCTGTTTTCGACTTGCCGATCGAAGATCCACCGTGTGCCTCACAGCCTTGATGTCATGCATATCACGAAGAACGCAAAGTAGAGTCCGCTTGGTACCCCGCTCAACATGCCGAGAGGACCAAAGATGGGCCGAAAGCAAGGGCAAACTTGAAATCAATGGGCATCGTGCAGGAGCTTCACGCTAATGATGATGATGATGATGATGATGAGGCGAAGCAGACACGTGAAGTCATCGCAAAGGCAAAAGGCCAAGAAGACCGGAAATGACTACCTCCCGCGTGCTTCACTCTAAGTCAGGAGGAGATCGAGCAGTTTTTCACCTGCCTCCTAGGAGTAAAACTTCCTTATGGTTACGCGGGGAAGATAAGCAGATACCTAGACCCAGCGAAGCGAAGTTCAGCGGATGAAGTCTCACGATCGTCACGCGGTCGATGACGCAGATATTTCCAGTTGTAATCCGTGGGATCATGGACGCGCACGTCCGCGGAAACGCTATTTGGCCTATGCAACTTTTTCGACGCCATCTCTAAGTCGATTGGCGGAGGCAACTCGAAGGCTACAGAAGAGATCGTGGTGATACTATGCGAGCTTGAGATGTACTTCCCGCCCGCATTCTTCGACGTTATGGTGCATCTGCTGGTCCATATCGTGGAGGATATCATCCAACTCGGGCCGACGCTCCTGCACAAGATGATTCCGCTCGAAAGGATGAATGGTGTCATCAAAGGATACGCTCGA
Organism: Aegilops longissima; assembly: GCA_021605205.1. Lineage (NCBI taxonomy): Eukaryota > Viridiplantae > Streptophyta > Magnoliopsida > Poales > Poaceae > Aegilops > Aegilops longissima. Next base: position 449,076,769 of record CM038678.1, read on the forward strand.
ACATGTCACGCCCGAGGGAAGTATAGCCAGGGCTTTTCAATCAAGAGTGCATATCCCATCGCACTAATTATCTAGGCATCGAGAACCCCATTGGTCTGCCCGTCAACAGCACCTCGGCAGGCTCGCTGGATGGGGTCACCATGAGGGTCGCCCAAATGCATGTCGACTTCGAGGGTCGACTCACCGACTTTGAAAGAGCAAACCTAATCGCGCTTACAACACATAGACGTGGTCGATCCTTGGGTGGTAGAGCACAAAACCTTTATTGAGAAGACGACAATGACCGAGGCCAACAGAGGACGGACGGAGATATACTCAAAGAGCACAACTCATGTTTCACGCGTTGGTTCAAGCAGTAAGCTTCGTGCATCTTTACATGAAGATTCTTCCGCTGAATAACAACTCATATTCACCTTGTCACAGGCGCCGAGCACAACCTCGATGACCTATGAGGCGCACGATATCAACGGCTACACATTCTACACCGAGGACAAGGACATGAAGAGCGATGGTTATCGAACTCCGGGTAACGATGGAATCCTACACCGTAAGGACAAGGACAGATACTACGGAAGGATCGAGGAGATCCGGGAGCTGAGCTACGTTGGAGAGAAGGTGCCGATGTTTCGTGTCGATGGGCCAAGAGCGCCCTAAAAGAAGACCGATATTTCACCACCATGGTTATACCCGGCCAAATCCAAGACCGCGGGCACAAACGCCACGCGAAAAATGAGCCATGGGTACCGGCTTCCCAAGTGGACCAATGCTTTTTCATTACCGACCCGCCAAAGCCTACCGTGTTGTCGGAGGAGAGGCAAAAGGAAGATCATCGGAATGGATGGAGTAGCCAATGAGCAAGACTTCGACAAGTACGGCGACCCGAGGATCGAACATGACGACGATGATGAAGTAGCAGCATACACCACAAGAAGAAGCAGGACCACCCTACCTAAAGGACGTCTGCTCCACGTAAGAACTCCATTTATGAAAAAGAAGGGCAAGAAGATTGTGAACAGATAGCTAGCTAAGATCGATTGTATTTAAATCGTAGCCTTCATTTCTCGATTGTATTTCATGGGCACTTTTGAACTATCATGAATATTTTAAATTTCATGGACACTGATCTCGATCCCTCCATCTCGATCGCTATCCCACTCGCCAGATCCGTCCCCCTCGGCCGAGGACCCTCGTCCACTGCCGCCACACCCCGCACCTCGATTCCCTACTCAACCGCCAACCCCCGCACACCCTCCACTACTCAACCGCCGCCACCCCCGCACTTCGCACCTCCCCGCTCCACCGCATTACTGTTTGATGATATTTTAAAAAATTATTACTGTCTTATAAAAAATATTACTATTATGATTTAAACATGTTTCAACAAATTTAAACACAAATAAGTATCAAACAACATTTTAAATGCATAAAAAATTGTGGAGCTCGGGAATCAACCCAGACCTCCGGTGTGAGAACTGGCTGTCGACTACCGAGCTAGTAGAGGGAACTTGATGTGGATCAGGTCGTGGAAGATAACCTGTTGGCTCGAGAAAGTAAAAAAAAATACTAATGGCGCACTGGCGAGGTGCGCCATTAGTATGGATGTATTTATGGCGCCGTGGTGTGGTGCGCCATTAGTATTGTGCCGCCCCATCCATATCCCGCCCAAACCTATCCCCTCTCTCCTCGCCCTCGCCTCGATCCCTTCCCTCTCCTCTCCCGACGCTGCTGTTCCGCCGCCTCGACGACGCCCTATTGCCCTCGCCTCCGCTCTAACGCCTCGACGCCTGACGCCGCCTCTTCTCTCCCGACGCGCCCGCCTGGCCGCCTGTCGCCCTCGTCTCCTCGGCGCCACTCTCCCTGCCGCCCTTGTCGCCGGTGGGTCTTGACGCCGCCCGTCAACACCACTGTCGCCGAGCACCACCACCACCCGGACCTCGTCGCACCACCACCACCCGGACCTCGTCGCCCCACCTCGTGCCTGGCCCACACCACCGCCCCGTGAGCTCCTCCTCCTCTCCCCCTCCTCTCCCCCTTTCCATATCGTCGGTAGTGCAATAGGACACCCAAATTATCAACCGCAATTAAAACTGATGGTTTCTGATTTTGAGCTGTCAAACAATTACTAATTTTGTGCTCTCACAGAGACAACGCTGTTTTGTTAGTTAAAGTGAGGCTGCTGGTAGTGTTGAAAGAACAAGACGAAAAACCACTACCCAAAATAGAAACTGATGTTGTAGGCTAGAATAACTGATGTTGAATCTGTAGAATGTTCTCACTCCCATTTGACTGAAGTTGTGTAACATGTACCGCTGAAGTTCACCAAGTGACGCCTCATATTCACTCTAAGTCCTGTACAACAAGCAAGCTGCCCTTGTGATCTTCGACGGCCTTTAGAACTGTTGTAATTTCACTTGATCTAGCTGCAATCGATGAACAGTTCATCTTAGCATTTTGAATTTTTAACATGTAAAGTAGCTAGCAGTTAATGTTTGCAAAGTAGATAGCGAGTCTCGTTAGACATGTCTTTTTTTACCTATACAAAGAAAACTCATATATCAAAGTAGCAGAGTCTGTTGGACATATATGCCCTTATGGACTGAATTTCTGCACAATAGGACTGTTGGAATTTCACGTGATCTATTTGCAATCGAGGAACAGTTGATGTTAGCATTATTACGATGTAAGCAAGAAATTCAGTCTACAATTATTTGCTAATAACCCGAGTCTAGTTTCCATATCGCCGGTATGTGTCCGGTTCAGATAGTGTTCTATCTCTAGTCTACCATAATTTGTTCAAGATTAAAGATTATGTTGTGTATCATCTATCATGTAAACGTGAAATTGACCCATTCGAGCTAGGAGAGTTACTTGAATGAGCTCATAAACAAAAGCGTGGTCCAACCTCAGAGACATCGTTATCAAGGTAGAAAAGTTTTATGGTGTCCATGATATGATGCTTGATCTAATATATTCGCCATGAGAGAAACGCCCATGGAATGTTCACCTAAAAGAACATGGATGGTAGCAGCCAAATAACAAGATATTTTCATTTCCTCCACAACAACTCGATTCCCTCCCTTTCTCAAGTACCTATGCATGTGAAGATTCTCAAACAAATTAGTTGGCAGTGCAAGTCAACATGAGTATACTATTTATTCATAAAGAGGAGATAACAATGAATAATGAGCTATATTTATCAAGGCAAAAAATAAGCAGGCCCCTTGGAAAAAAACATCATATACCAACCAATTCATAGCTAGAGTGAATCAAAAATGATTTGCACTTAAGATGGTAATTAATGGCTAAATAACAATATCCTTAACCGTGTTGCCAAACTAGGCCTGAGCAGTTAAGTCTTAACGTGATTTGCATTCATTTGCAATTACACTTGTTTTTGCCTCCACTTGATGGAGCCGACAGCTTCCATTTACCTGAAACGAGTCTTCTTGTTTTGCGGTGCTCATTTTTTTCTAAGTGCACTGCAGTACTTGTTCCTTTGTGCACCATAAGTAAAACTAGCTAATTTTATGAAAATGTATCATGTCACCGTCCGTGACTCTCTTTTTGAGTCCACATTCTGTTGGTGGCTCGGTTAACTCCTAGGGTTTTAGCAGTTATGTATAAAAAACATTCTCGATCCAAAGATTGCTTGTAGTGGTTTGTCCAAAATGTTGAATGATACCGCTTGGAGATGCATATATTGTTTCACCTCTTCACATGCCAATGTATTTTCCATGTTGTGATGAAGGCCTTTTTGCCTTGTCCACCCGAGAGGCCCTTGAGTTTGCTGGAATGTCGATTAACTTCCGCTCCAACAATTGGTACTATATGTCCTATTTTCAGCAAAGGTCATGCTGAAATTTTCCGTGAATTTTAGCATGACTTTGCTAAAAATAGGACATATGGGGTACTTGTGACTAATGCATGGGCCGGGTACTTGTGAATAATGATGAAAGCTTAGGCTTTTAGGGTGCCTCGCCGAAAAACCCTCAATGATAAAAGCTTAGCTTTTAGGATGCCTCGTGTCGATAAACCCTAAATGATGAGACCATGATCTTGTTCCTTGACAATAACCAACTTTTTGACCAAACTTTGTTCCTATTTAGAGAGAAACATGGCCAACAACGATGAGGCCGGGGTTCAAGCGGCAAGGCATTCGGGAGCTGTCCCAGAGATGGAGGAACAACCTCACTTGTATGAGGACGCCGCCTTTCCCCACCGATCCCGAGACCACCGATGGTACCGCCGAGGATGACCCCACCGATGCCACCACCGATGGTGCCGCCGAGGATGCCACCATCGATGATGGCGGCGCACGACAGATGGCAGCCAACCGAAGAGGCAACGGAAGGACTGGCGCCGACTGCGTTCGCACCCTCAAGGAGGAAGTTATCAAGTGGACTCCGACGGAATCCAACGGCGCTCAATGAATAGTCAAGGGGTACTCGCTTCAGCTCGGGTGCATTCTCCGGAGCACCGTCTCGATCAACACGGAGAACCTGAGGCATCCTGACCGAGGGAATTTGCGCAACCTCCTCTTCACGAAGCTGCACGGACGATACAAGTTCCCCGCTGAATTTGAAAACACAAGCCTCAAAGGTAATAAAGTGAACAATGCTGCCCTCACGAAGATGAGCAAGGCCCTATCTACTTGGAAAAGCAATGTGAAGAGAATGATCAAGAAAGGTGAGAGTTATGAGAAGATCAAGGAGAAAAATCTTTCGATCACCGAAGATGACTACAACGACTTCAAGATCAATTGCTCGAGCACCGCAAACTCCGAATCAAGTCAGTGGGGGAAAGAAATGCGGGAGCTGAACTTAGGGGAACACACACTCGGTCCCGGCGGTTACAGAGTGGCGGAGCCTATATGGGACAAGGAGGACGCGGAGCGTGCCGAGCAAGGCCTACCGCCTCTTCGATAAATACGGTGACAAGCAGATCAGAACTTTGTCGTGGCCCGCACAAGAAGGACCCGAAACAAAGGAGCTTACCACGGATCCAAGACCAGGCGCTTGAGCTTGTTCTCGTAAGGAATACCACCCCGCGTAATTAGCTCCATATGGTTGCATTCTAATTAATGAAGCCAAATTTCTAAATGGTTCACATTACTTCCGCAGCGATCGAAAGCAGAGCTGGGTCGACTAAGAGCAACCCTTGGGACACCACTCTAAATAGGGCGTTGAATGTAATGAAGAACAAGGATAAGCTCAGAAGTCGACGTCACTGGTCGTGGTGGCCGCAAAGGCTTGTCCACAAAATGGGGTCATACTATACCGCTGGTGTGCGGAAGGAGAAAAGACCAGCTCGGAAAGCCAGCGCGAGGTTCAAGAACTCAAGGCATGTGGCGCGGATTCCGGAGATTGTCCAAGAGCAAGTGCAACAACAACTCGGAGCGACGATCACCGCCATTGTGCCTACCTTGATCCAGGGGTTGAGGCGGATTTCGGGCGCCAACAGGCCGCCCGATTCCTAGCTTCACGGCCAGCAACTCGCAGAATGCGATGGCGGGGCCATTGGTGTCTCCGGCGAGGCGGCATTGGTGTCTCCGACGCCGCACGGAGCTTAATGCACCCGGTGTACGCCGCCGCACCTTCGCAGCAAGCGCCCCTCCGTAATCTGACGCCGCTGCTGGCGGTGCTCGACATTAGCCGAGCTCGACGCCATCATCACGGTAACTAATTGCTCTCTCTCGAGGACTTCATCTCTTGTTTTGATCGGGCATCCCCGATGCCCTACATGTTTCGCAGGGCGCCGCCGACGCTCTGCACTCTCCCGCACTTCGTGAACAACGAGTTGGTCGATGTCGCCAAGGGCAAAATCGCTCAACCGGCAACCCTTGTTCCATGGTACCCAGATGCCACCCAACTTGTTTAGGGTTCAACTGGTTCGGTGCTGCCAGCTGCGACGAGTTGTTACCTCCGATTCGACCCGCCGGGCCGACGATGATGACGTGATGACCTCGCCGCCGCCGAGCTGGCCCTCGCTGGTCAAGAGCCAGATTCGCTTGGGGCGGGGACACCACCCCAAAGACAACACCGCCAGCCGTGTTGGCGCCAAGTCGGCCCCATGGCAAGACCGCCGAACGGTGCTGGACATCCCTATGCCACTTGATCCAAACATGCATATGGCATGTGATCGTAACGACGACGACGATGATACATTTGCCAACATCGATCAAGACTTTGCCGATCATGGGTACGGTGGCGACTTCATGGGGCCTCCTTCTCAAGAACCCAACCCAACAAAAGACGGCGCGATCTAGCTGGTACCGTGGAGAAGCAAGTTGCAACAGCGCCGCCCGCCGCTCAGCTCTCAGAGACGCCCCACCTGCCGACTTCACCGAGCCTCGAGATAGGCGAGGTGCAAAATATTATCAGCCCCAACACACTCAAGAAGGCGGTCTGTGAGCGAACTCGGTCCCATTACAGAGAAGAAGAAGGCACGCAAAAGAAAGACTAACAAGGGTGCGGGCCAGCCGCACCGAGTACGATCCATGCTCAGACGGGCCACCTTCACCGAGGATATCTCGAGGAGGGTGCATGTAGCGGTAGGGCGATGCTACCGACAAATATGCTCAATGCTGCAACCGGTGCTATGCGGAGTCTGCATGATGTTGTTCTTTCTTTGGAGAAGCGGCGCCTCGTAGACAAGGATGTGGCATACCCGGTTTCGTGGCTAAGGTGCCGAGGGCAAGGGCTTTGTGGATAACTCCATCGGGCGACGATCGTCCCGCGGTTTGATGACATCCACGCTATGTTGAACCTTCATCCGCTGCACTACACCTTCGCTCGCTATTTTCGCCGAGTATGGAGATGCGGATCATTCGCGACAAGACCTCGGACATCGTGATAGTCGACCCTTCTACATGCGTGCCAAGATCTTGGGCAGCGCTGGGACCGCAAGTCGCGAAGTTCTTACCTCAAGGCGCTATTCGCAAACCAAGATAAGGATAACTTCCTCATGCCTTACTTTCCCGAGTAAGTCCTCCCTCAACCGCCCGTAATATATGAATTCTTAGATTTCGATCGCTTTTCTTTTAACATTCCGTGTTTTCTGCAGTGACACACATTGCACGCCATCCTCCTAAGCCCCAAATATTCCATGGCCACGATTTCGACCGGACCGTCAATGAACGAGACTACACAAATGTCAAGAAGGTTCTTGATGATGTTCTCCCTGCCACGCCTAACTGGAGGCACCTTCACCAGCCTATTCGTAAGCACGGCAAGCACGTGTTCTCCACAATACGACGCTCGCTGCGCCAAGCAGTCACCGGGCGGTCGAAGGGTGCCTACTATGCCATCCATCACATGCGGCGATCGACGGGACCATCATCAATTTCGCCACCGAGTAAACTCAAAGATTGGGCCGCGAGCGTGTCGGCAATCCAGACGCGACATCGACAAGAATTCTTTCGCATCCAAATGGAGTTTGCGGAAATCATCCATCAAGATGTCCTTCGCACTCGGGCAGTTCTACCTCGAAATCAACCGTCCAACAAAGGACATCGACACAATGCTACAAATGCAGGTCGACAACGCCTGCTCTTTCATGACTCCCATGATGGACGGCGGCTTCATCCACGCCCGTCCCTTGAGTCGAGTCGAAGCAGTGATGTGTGGTCTAGTTCTCAAACATCGATTGGCTCATGTTGTAATTAAACTTTAATGAACTTGTAGTATGTCTCTTTGGTTTCGAGAGTCGCTCAACTTAGATGTAATCGATGCTATTAATGTCTTGCTTTTTCTTCCGATCGCTCTGCTGCATACTTATATATTGCTTATGTATTGTCTGTGAATTGGTACTAACGCTTCGCTTGGCTAGTGCATAGCGATGCCGTCGTATGTCGTGGTACAAGGGTAAGGTTCCTGAGTCACGACGATCGGGAGGAGTGTCGGAGACAGGTTCACCGATTCAGCGGTAATAGTTACAAAGGGTACACCACTAGGGCCGAGGCTGAATCTAGATACGCCCGCTATCTAGCGGGAGAGGGAGGAGCGTTGAGGAACCGGATGAAGACGAAGTTTCATCGTGATGATGCTCATCGTGATGACCGCAGCTCTTCTATGTGATGGTAGTTTAGATGATCGATATCGACTTGTAATGTGAAGACAAACTCGCTACTCGCGGTCTCGAGACTTGTAATATAATGTTCTATCTTTGTTCGGTCTTTTCAATTGGAGACTAATATGATGAATTGTATTCAGAGACTAATATGATGAATTGTATTCAGAGACTAATCTTCTATTGTATTCGATGAATCTATTGTTGATGTGTGTTGTCTATATTTTGTCCAATTATACATTTTTAACCCGTGCAAAAACAGAAAATAAAAAAATAAAAACCTTATATTCATACTAAAGGCGATCACATCACAAAGGCGCCATTAGTATGCCAAAGGATACTAATGGCGATCATTAAACAAAGGCGCCATTAGTATGCCGGGTTACTAATGGCGATCTTGTGTTGCAGCGCCATTAGTATGCCAAAGCACTGAGTATACATGGCCCCGGGAGGCATACTAATGGCGATCGTTGTATATACTAATGGCGATTCAGGTGCGCCATTAGTATACAGATACTAATGGCGATTAGTGGTGCGCCATTAGTAAAATATACTAATGGCGTGAGACTAATGGCGCACCACTAATGCGCCATTAATGGCCAAATTAGGTGCGCCATTAGTAGGCCTTTTCCTAGTAGTGCAATTAGGAGTTCCGCTAGGGGCTAATGATAGTGAAATTTCCAATTCGGTTGTAGGACCTTGAAGTATGTCTAGAGGGGGGTGATTAGACTACTTGACCAATTAAAAACTTAACCTTTTCCCAATTTTAGGCTTTGGCAAATTTTAGCTATCTTTGCACAAGTCAGGAAATCTTCACACAATTCAAGCAAGCATGCAAAGAGTATATAGGCGGCGGAAATTAAAGCATGCAACTTGCAAGAATGTAAAGGGAAGGGTTTGGAGGATTCAAATGCAATTGGAGACACGGATGTTTTTGTCGTGGTTCCGATAGGTGGTGCTATCGTACATCCATGTTGATGGAGACTTCAACCCACGAAGGGTAACGGTTATGCTGAGTCCACGGAGGGCTCCACCCACGAAGGGTCCACGAAGAAGCAACCTTGTCTATCCCACCATGGCCGCCGCCCACTAAGGACTTGCCTCACTAGCGGTAGATCTTCACGAAGTAGGCGATCTCCTTGCCCTTACAAACTCCTTGGTTCAACTCCACAATCTTGTCTGAGGCTCCCAAGTGACACCTAGCCAATCTAGGAGATACCACTCTCCAAGAAGTAACAAATGGTGTGTTGATGATGAACTCCTTGCTCTTGTGCTTCAAATGATAGTCTCCCAACACTCAACTCTCTCCCACAGGATTTGGATTTTGTGGAAAGAAGATTTGAGTGGAAAGCAACTTGGGGAAGGCTAGAGATCAGGATTCATGTGGTTGGAATGGAATATCTTGGCCTCAACACATGAGTAGGTGGTCTCTCTCTAACTGTAAGTTGGAAGTGTAGGTTTGTTCGATGGCTCTCTCCACGAATGAAGAGGAGGTGGAGGGGTATATATAGCCTCCACACAAAATCTAACTGCTACACACAATTTACCAAACTCGTGGGACCATATCAACAAACTCGGTGGACCGATTCAAGAAACCTAGTGACCGTTAGGGTTTTCTGTGGACTGACATGCAACTCGGTAGGACCGATATGGTTAGGGTTAGGCATAACTTTTAATCTCGGTGAGACCTGACACAAACTCGATGAGACCGATTTTGGTAATTAGCTAACCATAGAGTTGGTCGTAAACTCGGTGGGACTGATTCGCTCTTTCGTGAGACCGAAATGTTACGAAGGGAAACAGAGAGTTTACATTGCCATCTCGGTGGGACTGACGCTCACTTCGTTAGACCGAAATGTTACAAAGGGAAACAGAGAGATTATAATCCCATCTCGGTGAGACTGAGATCCCTATCGGTGAAACCGATTTGCCTAGTGTTTGTGGCAGTGGCTATGACATTTGAACTCGTGGCGCGGATAGAAAGAATCGGTGGGGCCGAGTTTGACTTTAGGTTTAGGTCATATGTGGATGTGAGAAAGTAGTTGAGGGTTTTGGAGCATATCACTAAGCACATGAAGCAAGAGGCTCATTAAGCAACACCTCATCCCTCCTTGATAGTATTGGCTTTTCCTATAGACTCAATGTGATCTTGGATCACTAAAATGTAAAATGTAGAGTCTTGAGCTTTTGAGCTTGAGCCAATCCTTTGTCCTTAATATTTGAGGGATCCACTTTCATCATCCATGCCATGCCATTCATTGAGCTTTCCTGAAATATTTTTCTTGGAATAGCATTAGCTCAATGAGGTATATGTTGTTATGAATTACCAAAACCACCTAGGGATAGTTGCACTTTCATCGGTGAATGATCTTTTAGATTTGGAGGCGGAGCGTGCCTTAGAGACTATTTGTAATCTGGCAGCGGTAAAACCCATGAATGATGATGAGATTGATGCGTTGGGGGTCAGAGTGCTCGATAATCTATGTGCAGATCTAGCACCATCCAACCATGAGTCTGAGGATGATGATGTACCTCTAGATGATGCAGTAGTAAGTACCGCTGAGCCCGGTTATGAGGACCGGGTGGAAGAACCTAGTAAACCAAAGCGCAAGTGGAAACGGAAGATTTATCCCAATTCTGCGGTTCGTAGGAGTGCTAGGATTCGGACTACCAAAAAAATTCATGATGAATTATGAAAGGAATCTTTTGGAATAGCGGAGGTCTGAAAGACTTGGCTAAAAGAAGGTTTCTTGCCGAGGCATCTCTGGGGCATCGATTAGATTTTATTGCTCTCTCGGAAACTGGTCGAGAAAACTTTGCGCCCCAGTTTCTTACCTCTCTTGCGGGCGGTGTTGATTTCGATTGGCATTGTCTTCCTCCGCGAGGAAGATCGGGTGGGATCTTGCTTGGTGTGAGATGCGATTCACTAGAAGTCCGAAGTGTAGTGATGGGCGACTTCGCGGTTAAGTTTCGAGTCAGGTCTAAAGCTGATGGTTTCAACTGGGCTTTGGTGGCGGTATATGGTGCCGCACAGCCCGAGCTCAAACCGGAGTTTTTGGCGGACCATGTTCGAATCTGTGGGTCCGAGCAGCTTCCAATTTTAGTTGGGGGTGATTTCAGTATCATTAGGAGGAGAGAGGAGAAGAATAATGATAATTTTGACGGCAAGTGGTCGCTTATGTTCAATACCATTATCGAAAGCTTGATCCGAGGGAGACAGAGCTTTCGCAGAAAGTTTACCTGGCTAATGCTATGCCAACCGACATATGAAAAGCTTGATCGAGTTCTCATGAGCGCTGAGTGGGAAAGAAGTTCCTCTCGAACGGTACAAGCCCTCTCGCGTGGAATATCCGATCACACACCCTTGTTCGTGGACTCAGGGGAGCCGAACCACGTGGGAAACAAAAACACCTTTTCCTTCGAGATGGCCTGGTTTGAACGCGAAGGTTTCTTGGACCTGATTGCGAGGGAATGGGCTAAGGGTGCAGGAGGTAGGACTTTTGTCGAGCGTTGGTAGAATAAGATTAGGTATTTGACAAGTTTCTTACGGGGTTGGGCTAAGCACCTTAGTGGGGTGTATAAGATTGAAAAGGACAGGCTCCTTTGTCTTATTCAGACCCTAGACTTAAAGGCTGAATCCACGATTTTGCGGCCAACAGAGCTTCAGGTTAAATTTGAGGCAGAGAAGAGGTTGAAAGAACTTCTTCGCGAAGAAGAATTGAAGTGGGCATTGTGGGCTAAGGTCCGCAAAGTTGTCCAGGGGGACGCGAATACTCAATTCTTTCACTTGATTGCTAATGGTAAGCATAGAAAGAAGAGAATCTTTCAGCTTGAACAAGATGAAGGAACTATTTTAGGACATGAAAACCTAAAAACTTATATAACCGAGTATTACAAGCAGTTATTTGGACCTCCGGAGGATAGTTGTGTGTCCCTCGATGAGTCCAGGACTGAGGATGTGCCTCAACCATCGGCCATCGATAATGACATTCTGGTTGCCCTGCTCTCACGTAAGGAGGTGTTTGGTGCTATTGGACGATGAAAAACAATAGGCTCCTGCATCGGATGGATTCCCTACGAGTTCTACAAAAAGTGTTGGCACATTATTAAGGGGGATTTGTGTAACACCCTCAGTGTCATGCTACAGTAATCCCATGTTAATGGTGCCAAGTCACCATGCTTATTGAGCTAATTATCACTTGATGAAAAATCAAAGTCAAATTCAAATTCTAATTATGAGGGAAATTCAAAATTTCTCAAACATGAAAACAAAAATGTTCATCATGTGCCAAATATTCAACAACTAATATTGGTGGTGAACCAACATTTTTGCAAAGGGTTAAGTGGCCTAAACTACTTAAAACAGTGACCTAAGCAATAAATTAAATGCCCTTTTTAATTTATAAAATTGGCAACTATTCCAAAAGCCTCCCAACCTTTTTGTGGCGGTGCACAATAATTCTATGAAATTGTTTTGGCCAATGGCATATTTTTGCAAAGTCATTAATGGCTAAAAGGAAAAGGCAAAATGCTGCTGGAAAAAGAAAAACAAAAAAAAAGAAAAGGAAAGAAGAAGGTGGAGAGCCCTGCCTCCCTTGGCTTCGCCCATCCCAAGAGCCGCCCACCTCACCCACTGGCCGCCCAGCTCCCGAAGCGCGCCTCCCTCCTGTTCCTCCGGCGAGGCAGAGCCGCCCGCCGCCGAACCACCTCTGGCCGACGCCCGCGAGAGGATAAGGCCTCCCTCGACGCCGGCCTCCTCCCCAGCTACCCCCACTCACCTCCGCCTCCCACTACCCTTCAGATCCCCTCGAGCACTCCTCTTCACCCGAAGGCGCCATTGCCGCCGCTGGCCGATCGTCGCTGCCACCGCCGCCCGTCCGCTGTTCGACAAGTCCGGAGCTCCGCCGTGGTCGACCTCTTCTTCCTCTACACCGATCGGGACCGGAGCGCCACCGCCGCCGCTTTTTCATCTTCCTCATCTACGCCAACGCACGACCACGCCATCGATTCGCCCCGCGAGCTCTCCCCGAGCCCGCTTTGCACATCCGCAGGAGCGCTGGAGCTCCTCTCCTTCTCCCCTTACTCCTCGTTCATCCTCATGCTCAGAGTCGCCGACCACGCCATGGCTGCATTGCCGCCAGAGACGAGCTCGGCCAGACCATCAGAGCCCGAAGCTCAAGGTCTGAAGCTCAGACGAAGCTCCGGAGCTCGTGGCGAGTCCAACGAGACCCTAGCGCGCTTTCCTGTGCTATGCAGCGCCAGATCCGACGACGCTCAAGTCCGGCGTCATTGTGGTGCTCGCCGCCACCTCCATCCAGCTCCGCCTCAGAACCACCCGGTTGACGCGATCTTCTCCCGATCGAACGCGCCCGCCCATGCCATTTTGGCTACGGACGGCGAATCCTGACGACGGCCGCGCCCTCCGCCTGGATTTGGTCCTCGAGCTAGCTCGCACCACCACCTGAGTGGCACACTGAGCCACCCCCGGTCATCGCCACGGGCCCTGTGGCCCCTATTGACTAAGTTGACTCACTCAACTTTGCCGATCGGGCATCCTTGTCAATGACAAAGGGCCCCACTCGCTAATTAACTTCGTAATTTAAAATGTTTAATTAACCTAAGCGTACCACGACACCGGGGCCACGCACTTAATTAACCTTGTTTAATTAAAATAAACTCCGCTAAGGCCTCTGTCTCGCAGTGGGACCCATCGTCAGTTTGACCTGGGCAAAGGAGTTCTGTTGATCGCCGACGCTATCCCACGCAATGTCGACGCATATTTCCTTTTCGTTAATTTAAATAACTCCAGAAATTGTTTTAATCTTTGAAAATTCATAGAAAATAAACCGTAACTCGGATGAAAATGTTTTCTACATGAAAGTTGCTCAGAAAAATCCAACGAATCCAAATACATGGTCCGTTCATCTCACATGCCCCTAGCCTGCTGAACATGGGACATTCCCCCTCCGGTCATCTGTTTGACACAGGCCCGGAACCAGGAAAACATTCACGGTTGATTCCCCCCTTAACCTTTATCGTGTAGCCATACGTTAGGTCACTCCCGCACAAAGATATTGCCACGTTCTGCTTTGTGATGCTATGTTTGCTTTATATTTACTGTTTCTTCTCCCTCTTCTCCCCGGTAGACCCCGAGACCGATGTTGCCCCTGTGATCTACTACGTCGACGACGACCCCTCCTTGCCAGAGCAACAAGGCAAGCCCCCCCTTTGATCATCCTGATATCGCCCATTCCATTATCTCATGCTTGCATTAGATTTTGCTACTGTTATTGTTTTCTCCTATTCTGATGCATAGCCTGCTTTTGTATCTACTGTTGTACCTTACCTGCTTATCCTAAACTGCTTAGTATAGGTTGGTTAGTGATCCATCGCTGACCCCACTTTGTCCCGATCGCCTACCTGATTATCGAAGACCCGATCAACGGATCAAGAGCAGGCCCCGCACCGCACATCACTTTCCCTTAGTTGCTCGACAATACCGGGTTACTATCGAGTACCGAGGGTGAGACCTCATCAAGATTTCGATGTTAACCCCTGTAGTGTAGCTATTTGGTTGTGGTCATCGAGGGTGATTTCTCTTTAACCACTTCGACACGACTGTCGCGGCAACCCTCAAGTGTGGACCTCGAGGGTGAATCCTCTTACGCTCACCTTGATGATTACATCGAGTGGAATTCATCGGGGTGATTCTCGGCTTTCCCTTGATGTTTAGACACACACGGTTACTATGATTACTATGACTTTACATCGAGCCATGTTACTAAAGACGGTCGACCCTGAGGGGTACCCGCGCGAGCTTAATTGCGAGTGATGTGGAGTCGGGTTGACTTGGAGGGTGCCCGCGAGATAATTACGAGGCGTGGCTGGGCATTCTTAGCCCTTGCCGCAAGTCCTCGAGACGGGCAACGGGTCACATCTTCGTGAGTCTCGCTTGTTACCGCTTCCTAATCCACTACGATTTGGATATTTGATCCGAGGGGCCTCTCGCCCGATAGCACTAACCATCACGTGGGCATAGTATGGGCGTTCGTCAGATGCATCAGCCAAGCTTAATAGACGCCACGATCGAGGGCGCTGCGCCGGGTTGGACTTCGTTACCGCTTTGTTGAAGGAGGTAGCTAGGTCTGCTCACCGCCGCCTCGCAACGCAGGAGTTCCCGGGAGATGGCCCATGACCCCGGGGCATAGGTTTAGTCCGTGTGCTGGCCTCTCTATTAAGCTTCAGGTCGGGTTGCGGCGTATTGTTTGGCCGAGGCCGGGCATGACCCAGGAAAGTGTGTCCGGCCGGAGTTAATCGAGCATGGTGGGTAAGTTGGTGCACCCCTGCAGGGAAGAAAACATCTATCGATAGCCTGTCCTACGGTAACGGACACTTGGAGTTGTATCCCGATCGATACAACTAGAACTGGATACTTGTGATGAGAATTGGATGGTGATGAGAACTGGATTGTGATGATAACTGGATAGTATGGCTCTGGGATTTCTTTTTCTCTGTGGAGTCAAGAAAGGATCTCCGGCCGAGGTTGATAACACTACTACTACTTTACTTTATGCTACTCTACTCCTTAGGTTGTTTGCAAGATGGTGGTTTTTAAGATGCTAGTCTTTGATAGGACTAGGCCTCTCTCTATTCTCGCATTTCGCAGTTTCCCACATATACAACCTTCCTTTGATAATGTTGCATATGTAGTGTAGATCCTTGCTTTGTAGTACTTTTGATGAGTACTCACGGTTGCTTTGCTTCCCCTTTCCCCTTCTTTCTTCTTTCTCGTTGTCGCAACCAGATGGTGGAGCCCAGATCCGAGACGACACCACCGGGCGACTACTACTACCCCGAAGGTACCTACTACTACGTGGAGGCCGCCGACCACCTGTGAGTAGTTAGGAGGCTCCCTGTGCAGGAGGCCTTGCCTTTCGATCGTTGTCGCTTTTGTGCTAGCCTTCTTAAGGCTAACTTGTCTAACTCATGTCTGTACTCAGATATGGTTGCTTCCGCTGACTCTTGTGTATTCGAGCCCTCGAGGCCCCTGGCTTGTAATATAAAGCTTGTATTATTTTAATTTGTGTCTAGAGTTGTGTTGTGATATCTTCCTGTCGTGGGATTGTCACGGCAGATGTCCTCATGAAAGGACTTAGTCGCAGGGCCATCGTACGGGTTAACCTAGAGGGGTTAAAGCGGGTACAAGACACGGGGATTATACTGGTTCGGCCCCTTCGATGAAGGTAAAAACCTACGTCCATTTGTGGTGTGATTGATATGGTTTGGCGACTAGGAGCAATAGCTTTTCCTTAGCCTCGAATCCTCTCGTCCCTAACTCGCCGCCGGTCGCCCCTTATATACACGGGTTGACGCCTTACGGTTTATAGAATCCCAATCCGCTCATACAAGAGTCCGCTTGGTTTCTCCTTCCTTGTCTTATCATACAAGCTACAATACTAAGGCGGTTTACATGTATGGACCTTAATTCGCCTCTGGGCTCCCAGCCTCCATATGGGCCTGGATCACGACGAGGTAAACCGGTTCTCCGGGCAGTTCAAACTCCGTAGTTGTATCCCCAACATTAGGCCCCAGATTGACTTGAACCGTTCAGTTAATCTTCTACATCTTCAGCAACTCTTGATCTCCCCAGAAACCGCCATCCGCTTGAACCGCCGTGACATCATCCTTCGATCTTCGTGTCGTGGCACCCCGACGCCATTTTGAACAAAAGATCCAAACAAGAAGATTCCCTTCATTAAGGCTATCCGGGAATCGAGGCGGCAGCGCCTTCCGCCGCTGACTCCTCGATTCTCGCGCCCATTGATTACTCCGCCCTTATAAATAGACCGGTCGGGCCATTCTCTTCTTCTTCTTCTCTTCTTCCTCCTCGTGACCGCCGACCTGAAGCTCTTGCCGTCGTCCTCAACCTTCGACCGACGCTTCACACCGGGCCGCCAGATCAACCTGATCTTACCAGAGGTTCGCTCCTCCGCGGTTCCCGCCGTCCGTAAGGTTTCCTTCAAACCCGATCTTATCTCAAACCTCCGCTCGTCTCATAGCTCGTAAGCTGCTCATGCCGATTCTTCATATTAGCTCCGCCACGGCCGACGGCTCAGCCGCATCCGCCATCCTATGCAAGTGGCTGCTTTCACCATTTACCCGACTCTATGCATCTTCCCTTCTGCTCAGATCCTTTGCTTTAACATGCCTGAACCTTCCTGCTACTGTAAGAGGTCCGCATAGGTCGAGAAATTTTCCTCATCGAACTCCGTAGATCCAAATTATTTTCATTTGCATGGGAAACCTGTTTCGCTCTACACTTAGCAACTTTTTAGCTCGCCTTCTTCTCGGCGGTTTAACTTTTGATGGCTAATCCGCTACCCATTAGTCCTTAATTAAACCGAATGGAAGCCGCTACTGAATTGCCGGTTTAACAATATTCGAACGCTCGACCTGCTCAACGGTGAACCGCTTTTTTTTTCTTTCTTTCGCAGCTTTAGTCTTCCGGAATGGCTCTCAATTTTCCGCTTGCAACTGGGTCCGTCCAGAGTCACCAAACGCAGCTCAACGGCTATGTCACCACCGGGCGGTTTGGCTCCAAAAATGTCCTCCATTGGCGTGTTCCGAGGGCGAAGTTTCTCCCGAGTCATGAGCGGGGAAGTAATTGTGTTTATGCAGCACCTAGACCGGGGTTCGCCCGCCCGGTTCAAAGTTTTTCCGGACGCCCTTGCCAGCTTGCAACTCCATCCGCAGGATATCGCCCCAATTCGTGTCAAACATATGCAACTTTCAAGTCTTCGTGAAGTCTATCTTCAAGAAGAACCATCGTGGAGTTGTTCCGGATTTTTTCCATCCGAACTGTCGCACAGAATTTTCTCGATGGTCCTAACACGGAGCTGGGCGGCGCTTCAATCCAGAAGAGGAAGGAAGTCGATTTTCCTCACGCCAAGCACCACAGCCATCCCAAGGATCGAACCAAACCTGGTTCTATTGCCGAACACCGCCTCGCCAACGAAAACCCCTTCTTTGGGTTACCGCTTCACCGCTCAAGAACCAGCACCCGCTGCTCAAGACACTTAACCGCCATGAACGGAAGAACTTCGCACCGCAAATAATCAAGCTCCGAGCTCTAATGGCCAATGGCTTAACCGGCGAGATCTTGTACGCTGTCGGGTCTCTTGGGGTGTTTTGCCACTAAGCCGCCGCCCGGATTGATGCACGAGTATACCGCAGCCTCAAAGATCCTCAAAGGCGCCACGAGCTGCCCATAATCGAACAGAGGTCACCGAGATCGCCAAGAAGATGCTCGATGAGCCAATCTCTGTCTGCAGCCTAACCGGTTGGCTCCATTTTGTGCCGCCAACAAACCGCCCGCGATACGTTTCTACTCACCGCCTTTCGTGCTCTTAATACTCTGCTGATATACGCTAATCCTTGTTACTTCTCAGTCGACAGCTCTTCGAAGCGCACCAAACCGGTTCGGGCGCCGCGTGTAAAGTCCAAGGCCACTAAGAAAACAGGCAAGAAGAAAACCGCCGAGTCCTTTGATCCGCCGGAGGACGAAGAATCGAAGCGAGGTAAACCGCTTTCCGCTTTGTGTTTCTTCCTGCATATGCTTGGCCCTTTACAATCTTTTTATCGACAATTTTCTTCCCAGATGATGTGAAGCCAGCCATGCCGATTCTGTTGAGGTAATCTTACTTTCTTCCGAATCCGATCTTGCGCCGTTAAGAGAATTCGTCATACCGTCCGGAAAGTGAAAAATATCATTCTGTGCTTACTTGAATCCAAATCTTAACTTGAAGACACAAGCAGGTGAAGAGCACCGCACAACCAAGACCTGGCCAACGGGTTACCTCAGCGGTTTACCAGACACACTAATCCGAAGCGCCGCCCGTGAGGTGACTTGCTCTCCGAAAAGCGCTATCCCTTAAAAGGTTTCTTCCGATGTCCCGTCAATCCGTCTCGACCCAATTATCGTGCCTCTTCCAACTCGTCGGGCGGTTCATCCACCACACAACCGCCTCCGCCGAACATCGCCGCAGGTATGTAATTACTATCATCAATTCGACTCACCGTCACCTTGGTCAATCTGTCTTGATCCGATTCTGAATATTGCAGCACCAAGGCTCGCTTGAGCAAGAAGGCAAAACTCTTGATCCTACCCGGATGTTGATCCGGAGAAGACCCCGTAACAACCACACGAAAATCCTCGGCTGCCAAGGAAAGCTCGCAAGTTGTACAAAGACGACACCGCTGATCCGCCAAGTTGAACCGAGGTCCAAGTGGAAACTTCACAGCCTGCTCCATCAAACCCATCGCCGAGCCGGTCATGATCATTGAACCGCCGAGCCGAGCAAAACGACATCAAGCCCAAACAAGACCGCTGAAAATGACGATGTTATTGTGACAGTAATCGCTATACTGCTCCTAGCCAACCGGTCGCTTTAGCAAAGCACAAGATCAAAGAAAGTTCCACTACTATGAGCAAGGACAAGGGAAGACCGATATGTCGGCTATTTACAATTTCTCCGCCTAAGAGCTTCATTCGGCTTTCAACCGGCTTTACACAAGCCGTGACTTTGAAGCCGGTCTAGTAAATCGCATGAAGGACCGCTATGAGGTAATGGGCTGACCTTTCTTTTATTTTAACTGCATAGTAGCTCTCAAGGGTCGGTTTAACTTTGTAAAGTTAAACCGACTTAAGGTGTGTCCTCATAACAAATTGAGATCAACTAGCCATTAGCCCCCAAGTGCCAAGTTGAATACTTGTATTAAGCTTGGGACTTGTGTAATGAAACCACTAACATGCTTCCTTTGTCATCGAATGAAATACACCAAAGAAGTCAGGCAACTCAAGGACCTCCGACCAATCTGAAATCCAAATAATGTAAGCCACCAAAGCCAAGGATGAGCTAAAACCGCCTCGACCACCATGGAACAGCTGAAGGAGTGGTACAACCGAAGCGGGTCAATCTGGGACACCGAGAAGGCCGGTTTAGTAAAACGGGCGGAGGAAGCCGAGGTGGCCCTTAAACCGTGATCAAGAGCTGACCGACTCAAACGCCAAGTGCATGCCATGACCTCTACCATCTTTGGTAAGCAAATTTATCTTGAATATACCTGTGTTAATGCTTCGCCGGTTTAACTTGAGCTGTCTAAACCTGGTGTAGGCAAACGATTGCTCATCCGGCTCGACGTGCGGAAAAAGCTCAAGGCTTCAGACACTCGATTGAGCAGCTATATACCGGCGCCAGCGGTCATATGCGCCACTTCATATGACAACACGGCGCCGCCCCGATCGAGAGACGCTGGACCGCTGTCCATGATTCCGGGCAGCTTGAAGAGATGAAGCGATCCGCAGCCCGGCCGGCACGCCATCGCTCGACTCGCGCTAAAGCATGGATAGCGGATCTTGATCCGCCGACATAGCTAAAGGTTTTCCCAAGGCTCAAGAGAACGGTGAAGCCTTTGATAACGATGCCTCAAACGGATTATAAAAGAAGTGCGTCCGCTGGCGAAGTCAATCGCCGCCGAAGCCAACTGAGGTTCACCGATCTTTTATGACGCAAACAACAAGCGGGTGGAGTTTGTCATCCCGAAGTGCAGAGCCCTGATTCCTCCAATCCGTAAGCACACTTACGCCTCGACGCTGATCCGCTGAGCTGATAAGTGAAGAAGCTGTTTTTCGTGCCTTAACCCGGATTGACTGGTCTACCAATGACTTCCGGCTTTGGGTGAGGAAGAAGAAGAAGCTGAACCGACGCCAGCGCCGCCCCTCCACCTCGCGCCAACCCGTGAAGCAAGCATAATCCGTCAAGCGGGCGACATATCCAAAGCTTCAAGGCATAACTCCGCGGACACGCCGGCCTCAAAGGCTTTGTAATAGGATAGCAAGTGTCTTTCATTGAACAATGCCGTACAACCTTGGTCCAGAACTTTTGCATGGCGCCGATCCGCTGGCTTTTGTAGTAAATCCTGCAACATATTTTGCCCGCAATCACAAGTTCTTAAACCGCCATGGCGGTTTACACCTCTAACCAGATGTGGACGCCTATATTTATATGAGAAAATACCGAGGTATACGATCAAAATTATGTGATACTTAACATACCTGCCAAAGATCAGCATACAGTTGGCCTTAGCCAATCCCAAGCGGAGGTCTTATAAACCATCACCGCCAAAGGAGGGCAACCTCAGATAAGACCGATGTACCGTAAATCGTGCGGGCATGATAAGCCCCTGTTACTCCACAATGGGATGTTTAACAAGAAATCAAACCGTAACAAAATCGCCAACTTAAAAACGACGACAACGAACTGTTTAAAAAGGTTTGTCGGTTTAAGAAGGCCGACAAAAGCCAAATGAGAAACAAAATCAATGAGAAAACCGCTTTTGCGTGACAAGGCTGATCGAGCCGGATCAGATGGTGTCACCATGGTCGGACAGACCAAGCCCCTATACAACAGAAGCGATGGTTCAAGTCAGCTGTGTCCCCAATCGAACTCGTGGCATGATGCCGATCAAGTGGCATTGCAATGGTTCGGGTTCGACCAAAGCCCCCAAGTGATTCTATGGCCTTAGGCCGACCAAGAGGCGTGACTGGTTCAGACGTGACCATGTCCCCAAATGATCTGGTGGCTTTCGCCTGCCAAGAGGCGTTGCATTGGTTCGGATACGACCAAGCCCCCAAATGACAAAAGTTTCGAAAAACAAGATCAAGGGTTGAACCGGAGGCCGCTTCACGACAGCATCTCCATGTACCCAAACCGGTTTTTTATACAGAACAGATGCCCCGCTTTAGCCGAGGATCCGGTTTATTGCTTTTATTCATAATATACACATTGTCTTAAGATGTACATAAGTGGAGCCAATGGCTCAGGTATAATAAGGCCGAAGATGAGCAATGTTCCACGGCCTGTTGGTCTCCTCCTCCGACGCGGCGTGAGTCCTTTCGCCTCGAACATCAATCGATAGTAGGACCCGTTATATAGATTCTTACTGACCACAAAAGGCCCTTCCCAAGGTGGGGATAACTTGTGCATATCTTTCTGATCTTGAATGAGCCGCAGCACTAAATCTCCTTCCTGAAAGGTTCTGGTCTTAACCCGCCGGCTGTGATACCGACGAAGATCTTGCTGGTAGACCGCCGAACGGGTTGCTGCCATATCGCGCTCTTCGCCCAAATCGGTCCAAACCATCTTGCCGTGCTGCCTCGCTATCCGCTTCAACATAAGCTGCTACCGAGGCGTAGTCGTGACGGATATCATGGAAGGACCGCCCCGCCCATAGACCATAAAGAACGGTGTGTATCCAGTGGATCGGTTGGGGGTAGTGTTAATACTCCATATCACTGATGGTAGCTCTTCCACCCAACAACCCGGCGTCCTCTCTAAAGGGACCATAAGCCGGGGTTTGATACCCTTCAAAATTTCCTGATTAGCTCGTTCCGCTTGACCATTGGATTGCGGGTGGGCTACAGAAGAAACATCAAGCCGGATGTGCTCTCGTTCACAAAATTCCTTCATAGCTCCTTTGGACAAATTGGTGCCATTGTCCGTGATGATACTTGTGTGGAAACCCAAACCGAAAATCACCCGCTTGATGAACTGAACCGCCGTGGCCGCATCACACTTGCTACAGTGCTCGCCGACCCACTTGGTAAACTTATCCACCGCCACCAACAGTGGGTCTTTTTGTCCTTGGACCTTTGAAAGGTCCAACCATATCCAGCCCCCAAGTCGCAAATGGCCAAGTAATTGAATCATCCTCAATTTTGGCTGGCACATGAGCCCGCCTAGAGAACTTTTGGCAACCATCACATCGTCGACCAGATCCTCCGTGACGGCATGGGCGGTCAACCAATAGAAACCATGGCGGAATGCTTTGGCCACTGTGGACTTTGAACCGGCGTGGTGACCACAATCCCTTCATGAATCTCTCGCAATATCTCACAGCCTCTTCAGGGACACACAACGCTGAAACGCCTCGACACACCGCGACGGTGCAACTCATCATTAACAATGGTCATAGACTTAGACCGCCGAACTATCTCGCGGGCTAACGCCTCATCCTCCGTAACTCGCCCGGTTCATGTAAGCCAAATAAGGAGCGCCCAATCCGAATGACATGCAAGGCCGCCACCAATTGAGCCTCCGGATCAGGATAGCCAAATCAATTTCATCAGAAGCTTAAGCGACGGTTTGTGTAGCACATCAAGGAAAACGCTAGGCGGGACCGGTTTACGCTGGGAACCCAGCGGCTCAAAGCATCACCGCTTGTTCTTCCGACGATCCACATGGTCCACCTGATACCCCTTAAAATGTCCTGCAACAACATCCACTTCCCGACGATATGCAGCCATGAGTGGATCTTTGGAGTCCCAAGTGCCGGATACTTGCTGGGCCACCAAGTCCGAGTCACCAAAGCATTTAACCCGCTGAGATTCATTTCCTTGGCCATCCGGAGACCGTGGAGCAAAGCTTCATACTCAGCTGCATTGTTAGTACAAGGGAACATTAGGCGGAGAACATAATGTAACTTGTCACCTCGTGGGAAGTTAATACGACTCCAGCCCCCGAGCCTCCAATTGCTCGGACCCATCAAAATGGATGGTCCAATAGGTGTGATCCGCTTCTTCCGGGCGCTTGCAACTCCGCCCAATCATTAATGAAATCCACAAGTGCTCGAGACTTTATGGCCGTCCGGGCACATACTTTAAACCGTATGCCCAAGTTCTATAGCCCACTTAGCAATCCGCCGCCGCTTCCGGTTCAAGATGATATCACCCAAGGAGCCGAATCGACCATCGTAATGGGGTGCCTTGGAAATATTGCTTCAGCTTTCGCTTGCCATAAAAACTCCATATACCAGCTTCGCCAATGTGGATATCTTTGTTTAGATTCGATGAGAACCTCGCTGATGTAGTAAATCGTCACGAACCGGATACTCTTTTCCCGCCTCCTTGCGCCCACCACAATGGCTACACTCACGCCTCGGCATTAGCAAAGAACATATAAGAGGAGCGGCTCCCTCGTCAATAGGGGCAGCAAGAACAGGCGGGTTGGCGGCTGCCGCTTTAAATCCTCCAATGCCTCATCGCGGTGAGCTCCGCATAAATTGATCCGCCTTCTTCAAAGATCTCGGTACAAAGGAATGGCCTTCTCCTAGGCGATCGATAAACCGCTTAGCGCAGCAATCCGCTCCGCCAAACGTTGGACATCGTTGATGCACTTTGGCTTAGCTAAGGAGGTGATAGCTGTAATCTTCTCCGGATTAGCCTCAATCCCCGGTTGGACACGAAAACCCAACAATTTGCTCCGCTGAACACCAAAGACACACTTGGCCGGGTTGAGCATCATTTTGTACACCCGCAAGTTGTCAAAGGTTTCCTTCAAGTCCTCAATCAATGTTTCCTTCTGCCTTGATTTCACCACGATATCATCCACATAAGCGTGCACATTACGGCCGATCTGTTCATGCAAACAATTTCAGACGTTAACGCCGATAAGTTGCTTGGGCGCCTTGAGCCCAAAAGGCATGGACACATAGCGAAGGCTCCAAAAGGGTGATAAACGCCGCTTTCTCCTGGTCCTTAACCGCCATCTTAATCTGATGATAACCGAATACGCATCCGTAAAGCTCAACCGCCACAACCCGCCGCTGCATCAATGATCTGGTCAATGCGGGAGGGCGAAAGGATCCGCTGGACAAGCTTTGTTAAGATCTCGTAATCCACGCATACGCGCCAAGTGCCATTTTTCTTAAGGACCAATACCGGATTAGCAAGCCACTCGGGTGAAAGACTTCGACGATAAACCCTGCTGCCAAAAGTCTAGCAACTTCTTCTCCGATGGCCTTGCGCCTTTCCTCGTTAAACCGCGAAGAAACTGTTTTACCGGTTTGTATTTCGGGTCCACATTAAGAGTGTGCTCAGCGAGTTCCCTCGGTACACCGGCATGTCGAAGGTTTCCATGCAAAATGTCCCGATTCTCACGGATGAACTCGATGAGCGCTTTCCTATTTAGGATCCAGGTTGGCACCGATGGTGAACTGCTTGGACGAATCGCGGGCACAAAATCAACAAGCTTCGCCTCACCACCGATTTGAACTTCAAGTCCGGATCATGCTCAGAGTTGGCTTCTTCAAAGGGGTCATGTCCGCGGATCAACATTATCCTTATAATACTTTAACTCTTCCGTGGCACAAACCGACTCACAGAAGCCGCATCACCTTCCTCGCACTCTGTATGCATCCGACGGCTCCCATGAACCGTTATCGTTCCTTTGTGACCCGCATTTTCAGCTGTAAGTAAACATAACAAGGCCGTGCCATGAACTTAGCATAAGCCGCCGCCCAAAGAGGGCGTGGTAAGGGCTTTGAATTTTCACCACTTCAAATGTCAACGCTTCGCTCGAGTCATGTTCGCCTCCAAAGGTTACCTCCGAGCTATTTTACCGACCGCACGCCGACTTACTGTGCACCACTCCGTGAAACACCTGTCTTTGGATGGCCCGAGATGCCTATCTGTTAACCCCATACGCCGGAAAGTTTCGTAGTACGTGATGTTGATGCTGCTTCCTCCATCCATAAGAACCTTGGTAAACTTATACCCGCCACCGGGTGCCACCACCAGGGTTAATCGACCCGGATTGTAAACCCGGGAGGATGGTCCTCTCGCTCGCCCACACGATCGGCTGCTCGGACCAGCGAGGTAATGCGGCGCAACCGGTTCAACAACACCGACCGCCCGCTTCAAGTTTTCGGTCTCGCTCGTCCAAGCTGGTGGTAAAGACGTGGTACCGCCCACCATTCAACTGCTTTGGATTGCTCGATAACCCGACCGCCGCTGTTGTTGATTGTAGCCCCTTGGTTCTCGACTGTTCGGATTACCTTGATTATTTCGATTGCCTTGACTATTCTCGATTGCCTTGCCCGCCCGGATTACCACCAAATCTCGGGCCGGTATTTCCTCCACCAGAATCGGGCGGACTCGAACCGCCACCGGCCCTTGATCATACCGGAAAGAGTTGGAATTTTGAACTCCCGCATAATGTAACAATCCTTCCAAAGGTGGTTTGCGGTACCTCCTTCGCCCCATGCTTCGGACAAGGTTGATTCAATATGAAATTCAAACGATCCGGATTGTGACCGCCCGGTTTGACTGTTTCACCCCGCGCCACTGACCCTTGTCCTGCGCGTTGGTGTTGGCCACAAAGCCCATGTTGCCGTCATTTACGCTTGTTCCTCCATTGCTCGCCAAATGATGCTGCTGGCCCCGAGTTGCCGCTCGCTTTCCCTTCCCCACTTCATCATTCTCGATTCGGGATCCTTGGTACTATCGTAATCAGCGCATTTTACCAAAACGCCCATTAGAGTGCCCATGTCATGGCAAAACGCTTCATGCGACTCCAGCTTCGTTTCAATGGCTCAAACCGCAATTGGCTTCAAGGTCGATCGCGAATCAGGTTGATCCGGTCCGATTAATGTAAACTTCCGAGACGCGGCGCACTCCAATGGGTTGTAGACTCTCCTCCGCTCGACTCAAGCCGCCAGATCCACCACGTATATGGGCTGTTTACAGTGTCTTTGAAATTTTGATGAACCGGTTCGCGAATCGGGTCCATGAGTTGATAGAGTTGGGCGGCAAATTTTTCAACCAAGTCCGGCCGCCCTTCCAAAGATCATTGTAAAGTACTTTGCACATGCAGCTTCATCCACGCCTAGCATCTCCATGGCCATCTCGTAGCTTTCTATCCATGCCTCGAGCCAAGTCGGCAAGATAATTTGGCACCTTGCGTGGCCCCTTGAAATCCTTGGGCAAGCGCGACGCTATGAAAGCGGGACGAGGCAAGGCACCCCAAAGAGCCGACGTCACCCCTGGCTCAAGATGGTCGGACGAATCGGGCGCAGCCGGATGATCCTCACCGTGCGGCTAACTCGGCCTCCCTGCGTGCTCGGGCGCGTCCACTACCACTTGAGCATCTTCAAAGCCGCCGCCGGATTGTTGCCGCGAGGCGGATCACATGCGCATTGCTTGATACGGCCGGTTCGTCGACGCGTCGGCTATAGCTCCGGCTTGGGCGGGGTGGAGTGGATCCGATCCCGATCAGACGAGTAAGCTTTGCCGAGCGGGGCCGTCCGGAGGAGCTCCTTAACCCGGCGTGTCTCTACCGCTGTGGTGAATCGCCTTCAATTGAATCGCCCAACCGCGCCGCAGCCGCTACAAGATTATCCATCGGGTTGGAGTAGTGACCCGAGGTGTCTGCAAGTTCGGGCGCACCGGTATGATGGCGAGGCAGATCTACCAGATCAGGCTGAACTGTGCAGCCGCCCCTGTGTGCTTCCGCCGGTTCACCAACAGCGCGGATTATCGGTCCTCGCTCCCGGGTATTGAAAAGCTCCCTACCTCAAAAACGGAAGGCAAACGAGACCTGTACTTCCTTTTCATGACTTCGTGATGCACTCGTCCACCGAGCCTATAAGCTCAGGCATCCAAAGCGGCTCGCTCCATCGCCATCCGCTCGTCGCTGCCGCCAGTCCGCCTTTAGCTTTAGTGATCTGTTCCTCACCTTTGCGATCTCTCGCACAGTATGTCCTGATCCGGTGGATTAGCTTCCGCCATGAGCACCGCCAATGCGCCAAAAGATCTCGATAAAACTTGAGCGGTGGGCGACAGGCCTCCGCCCGGCCGCCATCACCGCTGTTGAACCGGCGACCAGCGGCGCCATGTCAAGAGTGAAGCGCCTCTGCGCATCGCCATGAAGACCCCAACCCGTTGGGTAGATCGAGGTCCGAATACTCTCACCGCCGGAACAGCCCCGATCCGCCATCCCGCACCTGGTATAAAGACTCGGCTCCGCCGACGATTCGTCGCCAGAGTAAACGACGGTTTCATCACCAGATGCCGATCCGCCAGAACCTCCATGGACGACTCCCATGAAAACATGCTTGACCGCCGGTTCAGCTAGGGTAGGACTCTTCTTCGCTCGCTGAGCCGCCTCGACGAGGTCGGTGCAGACGTCCGCCCAGCCCCGACTCGCCAATCTTGCCGATGAACACGTATGCCGCCAAAGGGGACCCGGTACCAGATTTCAACCGAGCCGCCTCGGGCCCCAAATCCAAGATCGCCGATAGAGCTTGCCGCGACGACTTTTAGTCATCCGCCCATCTGATAGCCTTCGAGTCCTTCGAACTTGCCCTCTAAGATCATCAAACCATCATGCGATAGCCCCACGGTGGCGCCAACCGTCGTGGGATTGTCACGGCAGATGTCCTCATGAAAGGACTTAGTCGCAGGCCATCGTGACGGGTTAACCTAGAGGGTTAAAGCGGTACAAGACACGGGATTATACTGGTTCGCCCCTTCGATGAAGGTAAAAACCTACGCCCGCTTGTGGTGTGATTGATATGGTTTCGCGACTAGGAGCAATAGCTTTTCCTTAGCCTCAATCCTCGTCTCTTTAACTCGCCGCCGGGTCGTCCCCTTATATACACGGGTTGACGCCCGGCCGGTTTACAGAATCCCAATCCGGCTCATACAAGAGTCCGGCTTGGTTTCTCCTTCCTTGTCTTATCATACAAGCTACAATACTAAGGCGGTTTACATGTATGGACCTTAATTCGCCTCTGGGCTCCAGGCCTCCATATGGGCCTGGATCACGCACGAGGGTAAACCGGCCCCTCCGGGGCGGTTCAAACTCCGTAGTTGTATCCCCAACACTTCCCGTGAGTCCTTGATCTTGATCGTACACATTTGCGTGCATGATTAGTGTACGATTGAATCAAGGGCGTCACAATTTGTTACCTATGTTTCATGATCTGTTCTCTGGACAGCTTCACTTATTTCACTTGAATTTTGGAACAATCACACTGCTTCCTAAGAAAATGGATGCTGTGAGAATAGAGCAGTTCAGGCCGATCTGCCTTCTCAATGTTAGTTTCAAAATCTTCACCAAGGTCGGGACTAATAGACTCACACAAATTGTGCATTCTGTGGTGCAACAGTCCCAAACTACTTTCATGCCGGACAGAAACATCCTTGAAGGGGTGGTCATCCTTCATGAAATGCTCCATGTAATCCATTCAAAAAAAATTAGATGGAGTAGTTTTTAAGGTGGATTTCGAGAAAGCGTACGATAAAGTCAAATGACCATTCCTCCAACAGGCATTGCGTATGAAAGGTTTTGATGAAGCCTGGCGCCGCCAGGTTGAATCGATTACGCAAAAAGGGAGTGTTGGAATTAAAGTGAATGACGATATTGGTCACTACTTCCAGACACATAAAGGCCTAAGACAAGGAGATCCGATGTCCCCTATCCTGTTTAACATTGTGGTTGATATGTTAGCAATTATGATAGGGAGGGCTAAGGAGAATGGTCAAGTAGGTGGCTTGGTACCTCATCTTGTTGAAGGAGGTGTATCCATCCTTCAGTACGTCGATGATACAATCATATTTATGTTTGGGCTGTCAAAGTTCCATTGAAAATAAAAGTGTTTATGTGGTTTGTTCATAAACAAGTTATTTTAATCAAGGACAACCTGACAAAGCTTAATTGGACATGACCTACTAGGTGTAGTTTCTGTGATCGGGATGAGACGATCAAGCACCTTTTTCTTGATTGCCCGCTAGCCAAAGTTCTTTGGCGGACGGTCCACATTGCTTTTAATATTACTTCACCGAATTCTGTCAACACGTTATTTGGGACATGGCTTAATGGGATTGAGCCCGACTTAGCGAGACATATTCGTGTTGGAGTATGCGCTTTGCTGTGGACTATCTGGAATTGCAGAAATGATTTGGTTTTTAACAGAACATCACGTATTCATTTTTTGCAGGTTATTTTCCGAGCCACGACATTGATCCGTTCGTGGTCGCTACTCACTCCGATGGAGGCCAGAGAGCATTTGGTTACTGGATCTATCCGCTGGGAGATGGTAGCTCGAGATATCTTCAACCGGTTTGGATGGCGGTCATGTAATAGGATAGGCAATTAGTTTACCTATCTCTCTTTGGCCAGCCGGTTGTGGCGTTCTTTATTTGGCTAGTTTGTGTTTCTAGCCCATTTTGACTCTGTGTGAGCTTTTTTTCACTTTTTTCAGTTGGAGACTTTGAGACCTTGTTAGAACTTATTTATTTGGTTTAATAAGTTGATCGTATGCATCGCTCTGATGCAGAGGCCGGGGAGATCCTCTTTTTGAAGAAAAAAAATCAATTATGTCACTCGCCACGAACATATCTCGTTCGTTAACCGACGGGTTTTCTTTGTCCAGCTCCGGCCCTACCATTTCTCTGTACGGACTCCTAGTGATATTGGCTTGTCTGGGAGCTGACCCGAGGAGGATACGGCGAGCAGGCCGGTTTATTCATGATCGTGTAGGCACACCGCAGGCGGAGCGCAACTGGTATTGCTTCGTTCACTATAGGGTATTCCCCACGGTATGTGCGAGATCGTAATCGATCGGCCAGCTATTTTATTTTATTTTAGAAAAATAGTACTCTGATTTTAGTTAGAATTTAGAACCCCATGTGAAGAATGGCAACGTTTCAGGAAAACAGTAGTACTCCCTCTGTAAAGAAATATAAAAGCATTCAGATCACTAAACGCTCTTATATTTCTTTAAGGAGGGAGTAGTTATTTAGTGTTCATTTTTAAAGGTTACCAAAGATGTAGTGTAGAATTCAATGATCAGAAGGGCAAATTACAGATGATTATTCTGTGGTACTACTCAAATATTGACTTTGGTTACAAGCAGCAGGTACGATGCTGTTTGCCACAACGTCTATGTCCACCAGATAGATGAGATCTTGTCACCGCAGACCGGTAGAATATATGGACCACCAGCCATACATTACATATAACACGCTCAAATATTCTTTCATACAAAAATCGGGTGGTTGATTATATAGAGATATCGGTCTCCATACTTCGCAAATCAGCTGGCCTGAACGTGCGTAATGGAGCTGTCCGCCATCACATGCCAGGCTACATTTGCAAGAGTGTAGCAGGGTTTTTAATAAAGTTCGGCCTCCGGCTGTTCGAGAAGACCATAGGTCTGATATGCGGAGAGTATATGGCACTTAGGTCTCCTTATAACCCATTGTCTTTTGGCTGCTTTTACCTGAGCTATACTCTACCTAATTACGACTTCTCAGCTCAGCATTTGAAGGTGCTCGGTCTGGTAGATCCGTTGGGCTATAGTTCATGTTGGAGTTTCCTTTCTGCTGCGTTGGAAGTCATCATGGAAATCACCATCCGAGCTCGCCAAGGAGAACAATGATGCAGACATGTATGCAACTTCATCCACGCCTTTTGCAACGTTCGCCAGAGATCGGTGCAGATGCTTCCGCTCAACGCGAAGGTCACATGGATGATGGATCGCTTGGCAGATAAGGATAATGGTTTTTCTCCTGAGGACAGAATGAACGGCTGAGTCCGTGGTGCTGTCACGACACTGGATTTTGTCGCGTGGCGTCCACATGGCTCCACGTTAGAAGAAGAACAGAAGGATTGAAACTTAACCTTTCATGGATCAGCATAATGCTGATTAGTATTATATACTTCACGCCTAGGGATGTAAACCGGTCCGTTTAATCTCGTTTAAACCCAATTATGATCTAACAAATCAATGATTTATTTATTTTTAGGGAAAATAAACTATGGAATTAGCTAAAGCTAATTAAACGAAACTTGCGGACAAAGTTTGTTTGCCATTTACATATCCATACCTGAAGGGCTGAAGAGTGAAAACTTCCGATGGGCGCACACGAGCGACACGTCCAGTGTGGGGCTGCTGGTCGTACCAGCATCCTCCCCACGATCTCCTGCCTCCCCCCCCCCCCACCCCCGCTACTCCTCACCGACGACCCCGGGCTTGCATCGACTGAGCTTGCGCCACCCTCCCCGGCCCGACTGGGTATGGGACTGTTGGCGCCGGCGGACACTCCCCTTGCGGGCTCGGACGGCTAGCCCTCCCCCGTCCACGGCGATGCCCACGGACCCCGGCTCCGAGTGCACCACGACAACCTGTCTCCCATCCTCCCCGGCTGCGGCCTCCGTGTTGGTGGCCTCAGTGGTGACCACGCTGGTGGTATCCCATCCCCACGCTCCACGGACTGCGGCCTACTCCAGGAGGGGCAGATCGGCCTCGACCCAGTGACGGCTTCTCGGCGCAGTGTTTGGATCAACACTGCCCGTCCAGCATGCAGTCTGGCTGTGCCCATCCCTGAGAGGGCGGAATTGCAGGCTGCGGCCCAAAACCTCGAGTCGGGTACTCCAGTCATCCCAGCTAGTTCCCCTACTTGCTCGTTTTCCGCGCTAGAGTCGGCTCCAATCGACCATCTCGTTAAGGTCGCCGCGGACTCGGCAATTGACTTCAGGGGGGAGACCGCTCCACCCTAGGCTAGATCGAGGCGATTCGCGTATGGGAAATCCTCGATGGACGGCTGGCCGAGGTTCGGGCCCGCCTGGCCAGTGTTCCGGCCCTCGAGACTACCGACCCCCCTCCCAGGCGGACGACCAGACAGTCCCTGTCCGCGGTGGTTGAGGTCCGTGGCCGCACCCGTTCCTGCACTGCGGCACTATGTGCGTAAAGTGCCTCCCTTGTCTTGGGGTCAAGCAACCCCCGATGGCTCCTTGATGCGGACCCTCTTCTAGAACATGCGCAGCTTCGGCCAGGATGGCCGCCGCCAACTCATTGAGTACATACGCGATGAACGCATCGACATTGTGGTCATCCAGGAAACCATGAGCACATATTCACCTTGTCCGAGCTCGAACACCTAAGCACCCACCTGTTTGCCTAGCATTGGCTTCCTTCTAGTGGGATTACCAGTCACTCAGGTGGCATCCTTTTAGGCGAGAAGGATGCTACCTTTGAGGTGGGTAGCATGGACCGCGGTGAGTTCTATGTTAGAATGAAACTCTTTGAATGGGCTCTTAACTTCAAGTGGGAAATCATAATTGTCTATGGCCCTGCCGACCACCGCCGCTCTGCGACCTTCCTCGGCGAGTTGAGGAGGAAGGCCTCGGCCGCCCCACTTTCAGTTGTGGTGGGCGGCGACTTCAACCTCCTCGGCCATGCGGAGGATAAGAACAACGATCTAGTCAACTTCCCTCGGATGTAGATGTTCAAAGATTGTATCGCGGAGCTCGGCCTCCGAGAATTAAATAGGGTTGGTGCTAGGTTCACCAGGACCAACCGACAGGCAGACCGACCCGCTCTGTTTTGTACCGAGTTGTGACACCCTGGATTTTGGTCTTTTCTTTTTCTTTTGATTTTCCTGAGATTATTGCTTTGATTCGCTTTTCCGTGGCTCTGTGATCCTAAAACTTGGGAAGATCATATCTTCCTAGGTTCCAAAGTGGCTTGCCATCCTCAAAACCATCTCAAGCTCATGTCATTTTTCATCCAAGTCCTACCACAATATTCTTTTTATTTGGGAATATTCCTTTTTCTATTAAAGGAATAATCCTTTTGCCCTAGGTTGTGAAGCAACCTACCTTTCTGTCATGCTTTTGACTCCCACAAAATTCTCATAAATCCTTTGGGACATATCTTTCAATGATATGTCAAAATCCTTCCTTGTCATGTTCAAAAACAATTCACAGATATTCCTTTTTCTATTTTTCCTTAAATGGTACTGATACGTCTCCAACGTATCTATAATTTATGAAGTATTCATGCTATTATATTATCCATCTTAGATGTTTTATATGCATTTATATGCTATTTTATATGATTCTTGGGACTAACCTATTAACCTAGAGCCCAAAGTGCGCTTTACTTTTTTTCCTTGTTTTTGAGTTTTACAGAAAAGGAATACCAAACAGAGTCCAATTGACGTGCCAATTTTTGTTGATTTTTTATGGACCAAAAGAAGCCCCTGGAGCAAAAGAGTTGGGCCAGAAGAGTCCCGGGCTGTCCATGAGGGTGGGGAGCGCGCCCACCCCCCCTGGGCGTGGGCCCCTGCCTCATGGACGACTCGTAGACCACCCCCCCTGACGTGAAACCAGCGCCAAAAAATTCTAAAATACAGAAAACCCCAGAAAGTAACCTAGATCGGAAGTTCCGCCGCCGCAAGCCTCTGTAGCCACGAGAAATCAATCTAGGCCCTCTCTGGCACCCTGCCGGAGGGGGCCATCATCACTGGAGGCCATGGAGGAGGATCCCGGAGGGGCCATCATCACCATGAAGTCCATGGACCAGTGGGAGAACCTCTCCCCATCTAGGGGGGAGGCCATGGAGGAGGAAGCACAAGGGGGAGAACCTATCCTCCTCTCTCTGGGTGGCGCCGGAGTGCCATCGGGAGGGGAATCATCGCCGCAGTGATCGTCTTCATCAACATCACCATCCTCATCTATTTTACGCGGTCCACTCTCCCGCACCCCGCTGTAATCCCTACTTGAACATGGTGCTTTATGCCACATATTATGATCCAATGATGTGTTGCCATTTTATGATGTTTTGAGTAGATATGCTTTGTCCTTGGGTTGATTAATGATCTAGATTGGTATGAGTTGTATGTTTTATTTTGGTGCTGCCCTATGGTGCCCTCCGTGTCGCGCAAGCGTGAGGGATTCCCGCTGTAGGGTGTTGCAATATGTTCATGATTCGCTTATAGTGGGTTGGTGAGTGACTGAAACACAAACCCGAGTAAGGGGGTTGTTGCGTATGGGAATAAAGAGGACTTGATGCTTTAATGCTATGGTTGGGTTTTACCTTAATGATCTTTCGTAGTTGAGGATGCTTGCTAGAGTTCCAATCATAAGTGCATATGATCCAAGAATAGAAAGTATGTTAGCTTATGCCTCTCCCTCATATGAAATTGCAATGACGACTATCGGTCTTGTTAACAATTGCCTAGGACAATTTCGCACACCGATCCATCATTATTCCACACTCGCTATTTATAATATTTACTAGTATATTCTAACTTTATGATAACAGCAACTACTTTTATATTTTAGCTCTACAATATCATACAAAGTTATCCTCTTCATACCCACAACATAGTTTTATTTGTCATTTCTAATTGGTAGCAAACGTTCAGTGTACGTAGAGTCGTATCAGTGGCAGATAGGGCTTGAGAGAATATTGATCTTACCTTTAGCTCCTTGTGGGTTCGACACTCCATACTAATCACTTCCACCTTTGGAAATTGCTACGATGATTCCCTACACTTGGGGATTATCAAGCTCTTTTCTGACGCCGTTGCCGGGGAGCAATAGCGTGGGGTTGATATTCTCGTGTGTGCTTGTTTGCTTTCTTCACTAAGTAGATTTTGTTTTTACTTTTTGTTTTTGTTTAGTTGTGGGTGAAACATACAATTTTTTTTAAAGAATGAAAATACAAAAAATTTATTACTTGCCTCTCATGCCTAAAAAGTTTTTCAAAAAGAGAAGTGATTGGAAAGTTATGCATTGAAGAAGTGAGGGTTGACCTTGAGCACTTGTGTTCATGCTCACGGAAAAAATGTAGAATTTTTCATGGAAGTTTCTCTGTAAATAATTATCCCCTCCATTGTATTATAAAAATAATGTGCCAAGCTTTGGTTTTAGGATGATTAGATTGCTTGTTTACTATGTGCAGAACAAAAACAGAAACTTTGGCTGTAGTGCATGATTTTACATTTTTTACTGGAAGGTAAAATGGGTCTGAAACTTTTTGCACATTACTTCTGTACAAATTTTTATAATTTTCAAATTTATTCCATAATTTTAGGAGTTACAGAAGTTTACTAAACTTCCAGATTACTACAGACTGTCCTGTTTTTGACAGATTCTGTTTTTCGCGTGTTGTTTGCTTATTTTGATGAATCTATGGCTAGTATCGGGGGGTATGAACCATAGATAAGTTTGAATACAGTAGGTTTAACACCAATATAAATAAATAATGAGTTCATTACAGTACCTAAAGGTAGTGATTTGCTTTATTACACTAACGGATCTCACAAAGTTTTTGTTAAAGTTTTGTGTGGATGAAGTGTTTGAAGATCGAGGAGCTATTAATATGAGAAGAATAAAGTGAGGCAAGAGTTCAAGCTTGGGTATGCCCAAGCAACCCCAAGTAAATATTTCAAAGGATACTCAAGCATCTAAGCTTGGGGATGCCCCGGGTGGCATCCCATCTTTCTTCTTCAACAAATATCGGTGTACCTCGGTTTTTGTTTTGTTCACATGATTTGTGTCCTTTCTGTTTTTGTTTTTCCTTTAAGAACCATGCTAGTATGAGATAGCCCTTCATTTATTTATGAATACTTCATGTGCTTCACTTATATCTTTTAAGTATGATCTTATAGAACTGCTCTTTGTGCTTCACTTAAATCTTTTGAGTATGGTTTTACAGAATGCTTCGTGTGCTTCACTTATATATTTTGAGCTTGGATATTGGTTAGTCTGTATTAATTGTAGAATGCTCCATGAACTTAACTTATATATTTTGGAGTATGAATAATACTATCATCTAAAGCGGGTTTGGAAGAGTGTCAACTTTAGGAACTAGTGATCCCGCTATTCCGAATGAGAGAAATTTTGCTTATGTGGAGAGTAGAAAAAATTCTATGCTTGTAGATCATGAAAAGAATGCTTTATGTGATGGTTATATTGTTTAATTCATTCATGATGCTACTGAAAATTATTATGAGGGAGGAATATATGCTTGTAGGAGTAGCAATAATACCAAGTTTCCTCTCTATGTGCTTTAAGTTTTGAAGTTATACTTGTTTTGCCTTCCTATGCTAGTTGATTCTTGTTCATATAAATTATGTGCTCACAAAATCCCTAGGCATAGTAAGTGGGTTAAATTTAAATATGTTAGTCATATTCTTCATGATTTTCTCTTTATGTTTCAATTCTTATCTTTTATGTGAGCATCATTGAAATCATCATGCCTAGCTAAAAGGCATTAAAGAAAAGCGCTTGTTGGGAGACAACCAAATATTTACCGTTACTGTTTTTGTGTGTTTACATGATTAAGCTAGTGTAGTAATCATGTTTCATAGCTTTTTGTTTCAATAAAGTGCCAAGTAAGACCTTTGGGAAGACTTGGGTGAGAGTTAATGTGATCTTGCTGTAAAAACAGAAACTTTACGCTCACGGGATTAGCTACCATTTTTTACATAAGAGTGCTTTTGAGTTGATTATTTTTGAAGAAGATTAATAGACAAATTCCTCACTTCCACCATTTTATTTCATAATTTTTGGAGTAGCATAAGTATGGTTGTTGTTCAGATCATTACAGATTGTTCTGTTTCTGACAGATTCTGTTTTCATTGCATAGTTTGCTTGTTTTCTAGTTTCTATGGCTTATATTTCTCAATATAAATTGTAGAAATGATATGTTACAGTAGAAATTGTGTGGGAACAATTATGAACCTTGTCTTTGACAGTACCAAAGTGAATGGTTTACTCTTTATCATACTAACCTATCTCACAAAGTTTCATTAAGTTTTGTGTGATTGAAGTTTTCAAGCTTTGGGTGAGATATCGATATGAGGAGAATAAGGAGTGGAAAGACCCTAAGCTTGGGAATGCCCAAGGCACCCCAGGTAATATTCAAGGAATACTCAAGCACCTAAGCTTGGGGATGCCCCGGAAGGCATCCCCTCTTTCGTATTCAAAACTATCGGTATACCTTACTCAGAGCTATATTTTTATTCATCACATGATATGAGTTTTGCTTGGAGCGTATTTTCAATTTTACTTGCTGTTTGAATAAAATCATTGGATCTGAAATCTTGAATGAAAAATAATCCTCCCATGGCTAGTTTATTATTTGACTACTCAGTGTTCTTCACTTATATCTTTTGGAGTAGTTTGTCATTTACTCACGTGCTTCACATATATCCTGTGAGTAAATGGTTGAATGAATTGTATATCATAAATCTGAATTTATATATGTTTCATATGCTTATACCATGGGGAGTAATGACTCTCCACATAATAAGTATAGGTAGTAAACTTATTGAAAGTTAGCAAACGCAGAATTGGTCACTTGAACAATTCATGAAAGAATATTGAAGGAAGAGAGATTTCACATATAAATATACTATCTTGGACATCTTTTTTAATTGTGAGCACTCATTAAAATATGACATGCTAAAAGGTTGATGTTGGACAAGGAAGACAACTTAATGGGTTATGTTTTCCTATATCCGAAACGTTATATTGTCTTGGATCATCCAACATGTTGGGCTTTCCTTTCCCTCTCATGCTAGCCAAATTCTTTGCACCAAGTAGAAATACTACTTGTGCTTCCAAACATCCCTTAAACCAGTTTTGCCATGAGAGTCCACCATACCTACCTAAGGATTGAGTAAGATCCTTCAAGTAAGTTGTCATCGGTGCATGCAATAGAAATTGCTCCTTAAATATGTATGATCTATTAGTGCGAAGAAAATAAGATTTATACGAACTTGTGATAGGGAAGAAATAAAAGTGATGGACTGCATAATAAAGGTCTTTATCACAAGGGCCAATATAAAGTGACGTTCTTTTGCATTAAGATTTTGTGCATCCAACCATAAAAGCGCATGACAACCTCTGCTGCCCTCTGCGAAGGGCCTATCTTTTAATTTTACCTTCTACCCTTATACAAGAGTCATGGTGATCATCACCTTTCCTTTTTACACTTTTTCCTTTGGCAAGCACTTTGTGTTGGAGTGATCCGGATATATATATCCACTTGGATGTAGGTTTTCATGAGTTATTATTGTTGACATTACCCTTGAGGTAAAAGGTTGGGAGGCAAAAAACTATAAGCCCCTATCTTTCTCTGTGTCCGAAAAACTTTGAACCCATAAATATCACGTGAGTGTTAGCAATTGTGAAAGATTAAATGATAGTTGAGTATGTGGAGTTTGCTGAATCAAAGCTCTGGCATAGACCCTTCCTGAAAATAAGATGAATTGCAATTGTTTGATGACTGAGAATATTGTTTGTTAGTTTTCAAGAAAGTTTATGATCTATACTTTAACATGTGAATATCTTGTTACTTGATCATGAAAAGTTTTATGAGATGAGCTACTATTATGACATATAATGATGCTAGAAAAGGTGATTGAAATTATCATTGATCAAACTTGTGCACCTGCTAGCATTCACACTTCATAAATTATTTCTTTTATCATTTACCTACTCGAGGACGAGCAGGAATTAAGCTTGGAGATGTTGATACGTCTCCAACGTATCTATAATTTATGAAGTATTCATGCTATTATATTATCCATCTTAGATGTTCTATAGCATTTATATGCTATTTTATATGATTTTTGGGTCTAACCTATTAACCTAGAGCCCAGTGCCAGTTTCTGTTTTTTCCTTTTTTTGAATTCTACAGAAAAGGAATACCAAACGGAGTCCAATTGACGTGCCAATTTTTGTTGATTTTTTATGGACCAAAAGAAGCCCCTGGAGCAAAAGAGTTGGGCCAGAAGAGTCCCGGGCTGCCCACGAGGGTGGGGGCGCGCCCACCCCCCTGGGCGTGGGCCCCTGCCTCATGGACGACTTGGAGACCCCCCTGACGTGAAACCAACGCCAAAAATTCCTATAAATACAGAAACCCCGAGAAAATAACCTAGATCGGGAGTTCCGCCGCCGCAAGCCTCTATAGCCACGAGAAATCAATCTAGGCCCTCTCTGGCACCCTGCCGGGCGGGGCCATCATCACCGGAGGCCATGGAGGAGGATCCCTGAGGGGCCATCATCGCCATGAAGGCCAAGGACCAGAGGGAGAACCTCTCCCCATCTAGGGGGGAGGCCATGGAGGAGGAAGCACAAGGGGAGAACCCTCCTCTCTCTCTCGGGTGGCGCCGGAGTGCCATCGGGAGGGGAATCATCGCCGCGGTGATCGTCTTCATCAACATCACCATCCTCATCTATTTTACGCGGTCCACTCTCCCGCACCCCGCTGTAATCCCTACTTGAACATGGTGCTTTATGCCACATATTATGATCCAATGATGTGTTGCCATCTTATGATGTTTTGAGTAGATATCCTTTGTCCTTGGGTTGATTGATGATCTAGATTGGTATGAGTTGTATGTTTTATTTTGGTGCTGCCCTATGGTGCCCTCCGTGTCGCGCAAGCGTGAGGGATTCCCGCTGTAGGGTGTTGCAATACGTTCATGATTCGCTTATAGTGGGTTGGTGAGTGACTGAAACACAAACGCGAGTAAGGGGGTTGTTGCGTATGGGAATAAAGAGGACTTGATGCTTTAATGCTATGGTTGGGTTTTACCTTAATGATCTTTAGTAGTTGTGGATGCTTGCTAGAGTTCCAATCATAAGTGCATATGATCCAAGAAGAGAAAGTATGTTAGCTTATGCCTCTCCCTCATATGAAATTGCAATGACGACTATCGGTCTTTTTAACAATTTCCTAGGACAATTTCGCACACCGATCCATCATTATTCCACACTCGCTATTTATAATATTTAGTAGTATATTCTAACTTTATGATAACATCAACTACTTTTATATTTTAGCTCTCTGATATCATGCAAAGTTATCCTCTTCATACCCACAAGTCGTTTCTAATTGGAAGCAAACGTTCGGTGTACGTAGAGTCATATCAGTGGCAGATAGGGCTTGAGAGAATATTGATCTTACCTTTAGCTCCTTGTGGGTTCGACACTCCATACTTATCACTTCCACCTTTGGGAATTGCTACGATGATTCCCTACACTTGGGGATTATCAGGTACTGTGTGAAGGAAATGTTATTGATCTTCGCTTGTTTGAACCCAAACTTTTTGGACACTCTTTCCTACCCATGTCATTGTCTCATGTCAAAATTCAACTCAATTTGCCTAGTGAATATTCCTTAGCAATTTTTCAAAGTTTATGTTCAAACTGAGGCTTTGTGAAGGAAGTGCAAGGTAGGCATATCCAAATGATTTGAAGTTTTGCAAGATCCTTCATATACAAAAATCATGACTCTCCTCCAAATTTTAGCTCATGTAATCACTCTATGTGAGCACACCTTCAATTCTTGGTTTCTAGTCAGATTTTCATGTTGTGAAGCAACTATATTTTATATTGCTTCACTATTGCTGAAAATTTACCAGGACATGCTCCTACTCATATAGACCCTCTCCACAAAAGTTGGGATCATTTTATCTAGCCATTTGACCTCTGCAATTTCATAAGATTCTGTCCAGAGAGCTACATTGTGAAGCAAGTACCATTTTGGTATTTCCAAATGGTATGAAACTTTTACAGTAGCTTCATATGATTATATAACTCATCTCCTCCCAATCTCAGCTTAATCCAATTATCCATGTGAGTTCTACTTCATGCTTTGTCTTTCTGACCAGTGGGGCACATTCTACAGCAAGTGCCATTTATCTTCAACCTTATGAGCTGCAAATTTACAGAGGTGATTATCTTAGTGTGTGATCACACCATGCTAAAGCCTCGAGTCTATCCCCTCTTGTATCTTCCTCACCACAGCACAAACACTTTATTGTTTCACTGCAAATCCACTAGCTATGGTCATCAAAATCTCTACTATGCCCGTTGTTTTCCCTCTTGGCCTTCTCCTTGGTATGACTCATCATGCTGACATGGTCGGCCGACCCGGGTGCAACCGCGTGCGCCAGTTCACGCGGTGACCACGGGGCAGATGAGCCAAATCTCATGCTCTGCCAACCGCGTGCCATATAGCCACCTCCCTCCTCCTCGTCTCGACGTCCCTCCATGTCCTGGAACTAGCCCGTGAACTCCTGCATCGTTCTGCACCTCTGCCCCGCCTTGCATCGATGTGGTTTCGTCGTCGTCGAGCTCGCCCGTGCCGCTACCTCCTCTGCTCCGTTTTTTTCATGTTGGTCGAGGCCTCTCGAACCCTCCTGAAGCCTCCCCGCAGCTATAAGTAGCCCCTCGACCTCCTCCGCACCTTGCAGCTCCCTCCCCTGCCTTCCCCGCCCACCGGAGTTGCTCCACCTCGCCCTCCATCTGCCATGGCCGCCTCGGCCTCCTCTTGAT
The DNA here is from genome assembly GCA_021605205.1 of Aegilops longissima. NCBI lineage: Eukaryota > Viridiplantae > Streptophyta > Magnoliopsida > Poales > Poaceae > Aegilops > Aegilops longissima. The sequence continues at coordinate 449,118,819 of CM038678.1, forward strand.
TCGGCCCGCCCCGAGCCACCCCTCCACTCCATGACCTCTCCACCAGAAGCACCACACTACGGCGAGCCCGCCCCACCTCTCCTTTCATCGCCGGAGGCGCTGTGGCCACGCCTCCATAGAACGGTCGCCGCTGGTCGTGCTCTCTGTTGCCTACAGCCGCGGCCGCCCTAGCCCTCCCTGACGTGCGTTTGATATCCAGACGGAAGCACGGCGTCCTCCTGAAGCTGACGGTAGCCAGAGCCCTTCCAATGGTGGCCTGAATCGCTGGGAATCCTCGTCGGAGTGCGCTCGGTTCCGCCTCCGTTCTCCCGCGATGGTCGTCGCCTTGGTTCTCCTCGGCATCCGAAGCATGCACATATAGTCTCTAGTTATGCTATGAAGTTGGAGCATGATTTATATTGAGTGTCTTCCTTATGAGTGGCGGTCAGGGACGAGCGCAATGGTCTTTTCCTACCAATCTATACCCCTAGGGGGATGCATAGTAGTACTGTGCTTCGAGGGCTAATAGGCTTTCACCATAGTAGTATTGTGCACGTATAGTCTCTAGTTATGCTATGAGATTGGAGCATGATTTATTATTGATTGTCTTCCTTATGAGTGGCGGTCGGGGACGAGCGATGATCTTTTCCTACCAATCTACCCCCCTAGGAGCATGCGTAGTAGTACTTTGCTTCAAGGGCTAGTAAATTTTTGCAATAAGTATGTGAGTTCTTTATGACTAATGTTGAGTCCATGGATTATACGCACTCTCACGTTTCCATAATTTGCTAGCCTCTTTGGTACCGGCATTGCCCTTTCTCACCTCAAGAGTTGGTGCAAACTTTGCCGATGCATCCAAACCCTATGGTATGATACACTCTATCACACATAAGCCTTCTTATATCTTCCTCAAAACATCCACCAAATATACCTACCTATCTTGGTATTTCCTTGGCCATTCCGAGATATATTTCCATGCAACTTCCACCATTCCGTTATTATGACATACATCTGCATTGTCATATTGCTTTGCATGATCATATAGCTGACATAGTATTTGTGCCTCAGCCATCGTTCATCATTATCATACATGTTACGCTAGCGTCATTGCACATCCTGGTACACTACCAGAGGCATTCATATAGAGTCATATTGCTCTAGATATCGAGTTGTAATATTGAGTTGTAAGTAAATAAAAGTGTGATGATTGTCATTATTAGAGCATTGTCCCAGTGAGGAAATAAAAAAAACACTACTGTAGGATGCTGCTAACGCGACACTACAATCAGAGACCCTTCGACGAAACTGTGTGCGATGCAATAATCGCAAACGGTGGTGTAAAAAAACGTCAAAAAAGGTGAAAAACGTTTGCGATGGAGGATGCATCAAACACGGTACAGATTTTAGTTGTGTGTGCGATGCAGGGCATACGGTTTAGTTCAATCAATCATTTGCGATGAGGAGGAACAAAAGAAAAGGGCAGCCAGATGGAGGTGTGTGCGATGTACATCATACGGTTCACTCGGATGAACTGTTTTAGGCAACACAAAGAAATGGACAACCAGATCAAGGTGTGTACAATGTACAACATACGGTTCACTCGGATGAACTGTTTGTGATTAGGCAACACAAAAGAAACGGTCAGCCAGATCAAGGTGTGTGGGATATACGACATGCGGTTCACTCGGATGAACTGTTTGCGTTGAGACAAGAGAACAAAAGCGGTTCAATATAACAAATGCCATAAATATTGCAAGGTTCAAATTCAAAGATTACAATGCCCAAATTCAAACATTGCAAGCATCATCATTTCTGCAAAGGGCTCATCCGCTGACAAGTCATTTTTGGGTTTGACACAGTGACTTCCAATTGCTCCGGCATATGTTCTTCCAATACGAAGTTTAGCTTTTTTGGAGGCTCTTCCATTCCGCAGTACCTGCCGGCTCTAATTATCATACCATTCATCTTTCCTAATTAAATGCGTGTTCAACTTCAGTAACCTCAACACCTTTGCTCTGGCAAGAAAGAACCTGGCGAGTGTAATCTCCGGTAAGGTCCCTCGGTAGGAGTTCAAAGTAATATTTGAGAGATGCAGATCCAGGCATTCTATGTGATTGTCGTTGTAAACATTATCCACCTTCGGGCCTATTATTATCTGCAAAAGAAGAGAACGTGTTAGTGCCTACATGCAGTTTTGAACACTGCTACACGCCCATTTGGTTTGCAAGATTTGTAAAATGCACCAACGTGCCATCTTCGTTCTGACATGATTAACATGGGCATTTGATTACAATCTAGAAACATGTAGACTTCTTCACAAGAGGTTGTATTGGATGAAAATTCCCTAAGAAAACTAATACAGATGAATCCAAAGGAGAAATGCTTATGGATTGTAACCATATGAATCAAGCAACCAATATGGGGTGGGGTGTATGTCTTGAAATCCTCCAAGATTCCTTTAGAAATCGTAGTAAGTTGTCATTGTAAACTTGGGAAAAGGTGCAAAAAATTGAACTCCCTTATGGTTAACATTAACAGGAAAGGAACATCACCTCGATATACAACTTCTTCAGGCACAGAAAGCATCTCAGCCAACTGACAACTTGGTCCAGGTTGGGGCCGACAGATTCTAGTGCCAAGACCTTCACTATGCCCAGAATCTGGGTGAAGGTTTGCTCGATGACAGACGAACATACATCTTCAAAACTAGAAATAACGTTGATAGCAAGAAGGAGAGGTATAAGGCGACAGTTGTACCTGAAAGTAGTAGTATTTGACAGACGAGTAGCCCACCACTGTCAATTTCGGCGCAGAAATGACATTTATTCTTGTTGGACCTTGTTGATTAACTACAAGTAATCTCTCAAGTGAAGGTGTGTCCTCAATGACCATATTGTGGTCCACCTTTTGTGATCTCTCATTGTAGCACCAACAACACACATAAATAGTCCGGAGAGCCCTGGAGGTGATGTGCAAGGTACTCGACCAATCCATCCCCTAAAGACGAAGGAACTCAAGTGCAGTACAGCCGCGGGGTAGACGCTCCATGTCATCATTTGGGATGCAGACGGCGACGAGCTCGAGGTGCTTCAGTCGCGGTAGAAAAAGAGCGGCACGTCATTAGGGGGATGGCAGTTCATGAACTTGGTGAGGCGCAGCATGGGCGCGAAGCGGAGCTCAGACGTTGGCAGCAAGCGCATATGCCCATCATTAAAACTGAGCTTATCGAGCAGATCTATGGCGGGGGATCGGAACCACTCGTCAAGCTTGGCTCGGTCCTTGCAATTATATCAGAACTTGCCCGTGATAAGGCCTTTGATTGGGCCATGGTGACTGCCGAGGATCTGGGAGAACGCATCCAAGCTTTGGCGATAGCCATGGTAGAGCTCGTGGGCGTCGAGGAGGTCGACAGGGGTGAGGAGCCATAGGGGGTGCCACCGCCAGGAAAGGGCGGCTGTCCTCGCCCGATATTTGATTGGGAGGAGGGATATGATGACTATCAACATATCATCGGGGAGGTTGTCGATGAAGTCTAGGCCTGCTGGAGTCGCTTGCGGTTCTTTGTCGACCAGCCTCCGCTTGTTGGCAGCCTCGTTCTCCACCTCGTTGGCGGCAACGGAAACCTCTGTCTCCATATTCACGCCGTGCTCCGGTGCTTCAGCAGCCCCAGCGTCGCCACTCCCTCCGATGGGGCGCTTCGGGGGCATCCTCATACACTGACGGCTCTGAGGATTCCGAGCGGCGCCGAGGATGCGGGCAGAGAGAGAGGATTGTGTGTGTGGCGAGGATGGGGGGGTGAGGCCGCTCGGTAGCGCCATTAACACAGACTAGTGGGAGCGAGGCGGGCGGCGGTCCAAGGCTGTCTCGCCTCCCGGTGAGAACGACTGCTTAATCTCTATTGAATGAAATCTATGCTTAATTACCGAATTTTAGTTGCAAAAAATAGATAGTGGTATTGATTTTTAGCTGCATATTTTGAAAAATCGCAGTGTCTCTTGGCTTAGCGCTCAAGTCTGGCTTTAATTTGCATACCGTAATCTGAACCGTTTGCGTTGAAGAGATGCACAGATCCTGCGTTGAACAGCTTGCATGCTTCCCGGTGAGCCTGCGCACCGGACTGCGCTCGCACGCCTCCCGTTTAGTCAAGAAGCTATCCGCACGGCACCTCCTATAGCCATTAAAACCAAGACACATGGGGTCACGTGAATGGTTAACAGAACGCACACGGTTTGAATTATACAAACTTTTGAGATATTAAAGTGGCAGCTCTTTTTTCAAAAATGTCTTTGTTGGCTGTTATTCGAGTGCGCCCAGCATGTCGGGTGCCATTCCATGATAGCATGCCAAGTTTCATGAATTTCAGACGAGTTTTGGATTTACTAGAATTTAAAAGCCATGTATCTCAACGTTTTCCGGCAATCAACAGTGCCCTGGTGTTTGAAATTCATTCCCATTTCTTGCATGGGACCTAAGCATGCACCCAAGGACACAGATTTGATTTTTCAACCAATTTATATACACCGGAGCATGTGCATGTATTTCAAATTTGGATTATGCACATAAAATGCCTACAAAACCCAGTTAATGTATAAAAATGTCCAAACGAACCCCGAAAAATTCCAAAACTTAACACAACACTCCTGTTGTTCTATGTTGGCACTAGAAAATTTTTGAAAGCAATAAGAGGCAACGGATATCATTTCGTCCTCAAAGGTGGCACATTCCATACCGAAACATCAGGCTTGTTGTGAGAAGCTCTGGTTTGTGAGAAGCTTATAACCAAACCTGCCCCAAATGGGACAAAAAATTTACCGCGGCATGTTGATGCCGCTCCATGATACCATGCCAAGTTTCATGAATTTCAGATAAGTTTTGGATTTACTAGAATTTAAAAGCCAGGTATCTCAACCTTTTGCCGGCAATCAACAGTGCCCTAGTGTTTGAAATTCTTTCCCATTTCTTGCATGGGACCTAAGCATGCACCCAAGGACACATATTTGATTCTTCAACCAATTTATATGCATCGGAGTATGTGCATGTATTTCAAATTTGAATTATGCACATAAAATGCCTAGAAAACCCAATTATTGTATAAAAATGTCCAAACGAACCCCGAAAAAATCCAAAACTTAACACAACACTCCTGTTGTTCTATGTTGGCACTAGAAATTTTTTGAAAGAAATAAGAGGCAACGGATATCGTTTCGTCCCCAAAGGTGGCACATTCCGTACCGAAACCATCAGGCTTGTTGTGAGAAGCTCTGGTTTGTTAGAAGCTTATAACCAAACCTGCCCCAAATGGGACAAAATTTTTACCACGGCATGTTGATGCCGCTCCATGATACCATGCCAAGTTTCATGAATTTGAGACAAGTTTTGAAATACTAGAATTTAAAAGCCAGGTATCTCAACGTTTTGCCGGCAATCAACAGTGCCTTGGTGTTTGAAATTCATTCTCATTTCTTGCATGGGACCTAAGCATGCACCCAAGGACACATATTTGATTTTTCAACCAATTTATATGCACCAGAGTACGTGCATGTATTTCAAATTTGAATTATACACATAAAATGCCTAGAAAACTGAGTTAATGTATAAAAATGTCCAAATGAACCCCGAAAAATTCCAAAACTTAGCACAACACTCCTGTTGTTCTATGTTGGCACTAGAAATTTTTTGAAAGCAATAAGAGTCAATGGATATCGTTTCGTCCCCAAAGGTGGCACGTTTCGTACCGAAACCATCAGGCTTGTTGTGAGAAGCTCTGGTTTGTGAGAAGCTTATACCCAAACCTGCCCCAAATGGGACAGAAATTTTACCACGACATGTTGATACCACTCCATGATACCATGCCAAGTTTCATGAATTTCAGACGAGTTTTGGATTTACTAGAATTTAAAAGCCAGGTATCTCAATGTTTTGCCAGCAATCAACAGTGCCCGAGTGTTTGAAATTCATTCCCATTTTTGCATGGGACCTAAGCATGCACCCAATGACACGGATTTTATTTTTTAACCAATTTATATGCACCAGAGCATGTGCATGTATTTCAAATTTGTGGATGATTATACAAAAATTTTATGCCGGACAGAATTTTGCTTCTAGAAATCTTTTAGATTCGGCCGCGGGAGGCACTTTTATGGAAATCACTTTAGGAGAAGCTACTAAACTCCTAGATAATATTATGGTTAATTATTCTCAATGGCACACTGAAAGATCTACTAATAAAAAAGTGCATGCGATAGAAGAAATTAATGTTTTGAGTGGAAAGATGGATTAACCTATGAAATTATTTGCTACTAAGAGTGTTTCTTCTGATCCTAATGATATGCCTTTGTCTACTTTGGTTGAGAATAATAATGAATCTATGGATGTGAATTTCGTTGGTAGGAATAATTTTGGTAACAGCGCGTATAGAGGAAACTTTAATCCTAGGCCTTATCCTAGTAATTCCTCTAATAATTATGGTAATTCCTACAACAATTCTTATGGAAATTTTAATAAGATGCTCTCTAAATTTGAGACTAGTGTTAAAGAATTTATGAATTCGCAAAAGAATTTCAATGCTTTGCTTGAAGAGAAATTGCTTAAAATTGATGAATGGCTAGGAACGTTGATAGAATTTCTCTTGATGTTGATTCTTTGAAACTGAGATCTATTCCTCCTAAGCATGATATCAATGAGTCTCTCAAATCCATGCGAATTTACATTGATGAGTGCAAAGAAAGAACCGCTAGGATGCGTGCTAAGAAAGATTGCTTTATGAAAGCGTGTTCTTCAAATTTCTATGAAAATAAAGATGAAGATCTAAAAGTTATTGATGTGTCCCGTATTAAATCTTTGTTTTGCAATATGAATTTTGATAATTATGGGACTGAATATGATCAACCTTTACCTAGAAGGCGTTCCAAAAATTCGGAGTTTTTAGATCTTGATGCTAAAATTGATAAAAGTGGGATTGAAGAGATCAAAACTCTAGATGTTAATGAACCTATTATTTTGGATTTCAAGGAATTTAATTATGATAATTTCTCTTTGATAGATTGTATTTCCTTGTTGCAATCCGTGCTAAATTCTCCTCATACTTATAGTCAAAATAAAGCCTTTACCAAACATATCGTTGATGCTTTGATGCAATCTTATGAAGAAAAACTTGAGTTGGAAGTTTCTATTCCTAGAGAACTCTATGATGAGTGGGAACCTACTATTAAAATTAAAATTAAAGATCATGAATGCTATGCTTTGTGTGATTTGGGTGCTATTGTTTCCACGATTCCAAAATCTTTTTGTGATTTGCTAGGTTTCCGTGGTTTTGATGATTGCTCTTTAAACTTGCACCTTGCGGATTCCACCATTAAGAAACCTATGGGAAGAATTAATGATGTTCTTATTGTTGCAAATAGGAACTATGTGCCCGTAGATTTTATTGTTCTTGACATAGATTGCAATCCTTCATGTCCTATTATTCTTGGTAGACCTTTCCTTAGAACAATTGGTGCAATTATTGATATGAAGGAAGGGAATATTACATTCCAATTTCCATTAAAGAAAGACAAGGAACACTTCCCTAGGAATAAAATAAAATTACCATATGAATCAATTATGAGAGCCACTTATGGATTGCCTACCAAAGATGGCAATACCTAGATCTATCCTTGCTTGTATGCCTAGCTAGGGGCGTTAAACGATAGCGCTTGTTGGGAGGCAACCCAATTTTATTTTTTAGTTTTTTTCTTTTTGCTTCTGTTTAGGAATAAGTTTTTGTTCTAGCCTCTGGTTAGATGTGTTTTTATGTTTTAATTAGTGTTTGTGCCAAGTTAAACCTATAGGATCTTCTTGGATGATAGTTATTTGATCTTGCAGAAAATTTCAGAAACTTTCTGTTCACAAAAATAATTGTTAAAAAATCACCAGAACGTGATAAAATACTGATTCCAATTGCTTCTGATAAATAAACAAATTGTCTAGGTCGTCCTATTTTGGCTGAATTTTTGGAGTTCCAGAAGTTTGTGTTAGTTACAGATTACTACAGACAGTTCTGTTTTTGACAGATTCTGTTTTTCGTGTGTTGTTTGCTTATTTTGATGAATCTATGGCTAGTAAAATAGTTTATAAACCATAGAGAAGTTGGAATAAAGTACGTTTAACACCAATATAAATAAAGAATGAGTTCATTACAGTACCTTGAAGTGGTCTTTTTTTTTATTTCGCTAACGGAGCTCACGGAATTTTCTGCTGAGTTTTGTGTTGTGAAGTTTTCAAGTTTTGGGTGAAAGATTTGATGGATTATGGAACAAGGAGTGGCAAGAGCCTAAGCTTGGGGATGCCCATGGCACCCCCAAGATAATCTAAGGACACCTAAAAGCCAAAGCTTGGGGATGCCTCGGAAGGCATCCCCTCTTTCGTCTACTTCCATCGGCAACTTTACTTGGAGCTATATTTTTATTCACCACATGATATGTGTTTTGCTTGGAGCGTCTTGTATGATTTGAGTCTTTGCTTTTTAGTTTACCACAATTATCCTTGCTGTACACACCTTTTGAGAGAGACACACATGATTTGGAAATTATTAGAATACTCTATGTGCTTCACTTATATCTTTTGAGTTATATAGTTTTTGCTCTAGTACTTCACTTATATCTTTTAGAGCACGGTGGTGGATTTGTTTTATAGAAACTATTGATCTCTCATGCTTCACTTAGATTATTTTGGGAGTCTTAGAAAGCATGGTAATTTTATTAAATAATCCTAATACGCTAGGTATTCAAGAATAGTAAAAACTTTCTTATGAGTGTTTTGAATACTAAGAGAAGTTTGATGCTTGATGACTGTTTTGAGACATGGAGGTAGTGATATTCCAACAATGGGCCTCCTCAAGTGCCCTAGGTATTTGTGAGCAAGCAAGTTGGATGCACACCCACTTAGTTTTTTTTGTTGAGCTTTCATATATTTATAGCTCTAGTGCATCTATTGCATGGCAATCCCTACTCCTTGCAATAACATCAACCGATGGGTATCTCCATAGCTCATTGATTAGCCTCATTGATGTGAGACTTTCTCCTTTTTTGTCTTCTCCACATAAACCCCATCATCATATTCTATTCCACCCATAGTGCTATATCCATGGCTCACGCTCATGTATTGCGTGAAGGTTGAAAAAGTTTGAGATTACTAAAGTATGAAACAATTGCTTGGCTTGTCATCGGGGTTGTGCATAATGAGAGCATTCTTGTGTGACGAAAATGGAGCATGACTAAACTATATGATTTTGTAGGGATGAACTTTCTTTGGCCATGTTATTTTGAGAGGACATAATTGCTTAGTTAGTATGCTTGAAGTATTATTATTTTTATGTCAATATTGAACTTTTATCTTGAATCTTTCGGATCTGAATATTCATACCACAATTAAGAAGAATTACATTGAAATTATGCCAAGTAGCATTCCACGTCAAAAATTCTGTTTCTATCATTTACCTACTCGAGGACGAGCAGGAACTAAGGTTGGGGATGCTTGATACGTCTCCAACGTATCTATAATTTATGATTGCTCCATGCTATATTATCTTCTGTTTTGGACATTATTGCGCTTTATTATTCACTTTTATATTATTTTTGGGACTAACCTATTAACCGGAGGCCCAACCCAGAATTGCTGTTTTTTGCCTATTTCAGAGTTTCGCAGAAAAAGAATATCAAACGGAGCCAAAAACCTAATTCCACCGCCGCAACCTTCTCTACCCGTGAGATCCCATCTTGGGGCCTGTTCCGGAGCTCCGCCGGAGGGGGCATCGATCATGGAGGGCTTCTACATCAACACCATAGCCTCTCCGATGAAGTGTGAGTAGTTTAGCTCAGACCTTCGGGTCCATAGTTATTAGCTAGATGGCTTCTTATTTCTTTTTGGATCTCGATACAATGTTCTCCCCCTCTCTCGTGGAGATCTATTCGATGTAATCTTCTTTTGCGGTGTGTTTGTTGAGACCGATGAATTGTGGGTTTATGATCAAGTTTATCTATGAACAATATTTGAACCTTCTGAATTCTTGTATGTATGATTGGTTATATTTGCAAGTCTGTTCGTATTATCAGTTTGGGTTGGCCTACTAGATTTATCTTTCTTGCAATGGGAGAAGTGCTTAGCTCTGGGTTCAATCTTGCGGTGTCCTTTCCCAGTGATAGTAGGGGCAGCAAGGCACTTATTGTATTGTTGCCATCGAGGATAACAAGATGGGATTTATACCATATTGCATGAGTTTATCCCTCTACATCATGTATCTTGCTTAAAGTGTTACTCTGTTCTTATGAACTTAATACTCTAGATGCATCTTTGGATAGCGGTCGATGTGTGGAGTAATAGTACTAGATGCAGGCAGGAGTCGGTCTACTTGTTTCGGACGTGATGCCTATATACATGATCATACCTAGATATTCTCATAACTGTGCTCAATTCTGTCAATTGCTCAACAGTAATTTGTTCACCCACCGTAAAATACTTATGCTCTCGAGAGAAGCCACTAGTGAAACCTATGGCCCCCGGGTCTATCTTCCATCATATTAATCTCCCGACAACAAGCTATTTCTAGCGCCATTTTTATTTTACTTTCTTTACTTTGCATCTTTATCACAAAAATACCAAAAATATTATCTTATCATATCTATCAGATCTCACTCTCGTAAGTGACCGTGTAGGGATTGAAAACCCCTTATCGCGTTGGTTGCGAGGATTTATTTGTTTGTAGGTGCGAGGGACTCGTGTGTAGCCTCCTACTGGATTGATACCTTGGTTCTCAAAAACTGAGGGAAATACTTATGCTACTTTGTTGCATCACCCTTTCCTCTTCAAGGGAAAACCAACGCAGTGCTCAAGAGGTAGCACGTGTTAATCTTCCGAGGCCGGGCATGACCCAGGAAAGTGTGTCCGACCAGAGTGATCGAGCGTGTTGGGTAATGTGGTGTCACCACTACAGGGAAGATTGATCTATTCTAATAGTCTTGTCCACGGTAATAGGACGACCCGGAGTTGTATTCCGACCTCATGACAACTAGAACCGGATACTTAATAAAACACACCCTTTCAAGTGCCAGATACAACCCGGTGATCGCTCTCTCACAGGGCGATGAGGAGAGGATCACCGGGTAGGATTATTTTATACGATGATACTTGGCGAACTTGCCAGCTACTCTCTTCTACATGCTTCAAAATGGAGGCTGCGAGAAGCTAGTCTTCGATAGGACTAGCTATCCCCCTCTTATTCTGGCATTCTACAGTTCTGTCCACAGATACTACCCATTTAATTGATACTGATGCATATGTAGTGTAGCTCCTTGCTTGCGAGTACTTTGGATGAGTACTCACGGTTGCTTTGCTCCCCCTTTTCCTTTCTTCTCGGATGCTGCAACCAGATGCTGGATCCCCGGAGCCAGACGCCACCGTCGACGATGACCCCTACTACACCAGAGGTGCCTACTACTTTGTTCAGGCCGCCGACGACCAGGAGTAGTTTAGGAGGATCCCAGGCACCTTGTTTAACTTATGTCTGTACTCAAATATTGTTGCCTCCGCTGACTCGTTTATGTTTGAGCACTTGTATTTGAGCCCTCGAGGCACCTGGCTTGTAATATGATGCTTGTATGACTTTATTTGTGTTTAGAGTTGTGTTGTGATATCTTCCCGTGAGTCCTTGATTTTGATTGTACCCGTTTGCGTGTATGATTAGTGTATGATTGAATCGGGGGCGTCACAAGTTGGTATCAGAGCCGACTGCCTGTAGGAATCCCCCTTCCACATTCCTTGGCCGAAGTCGAGTCTAGACATTGCAAAACTTTTACTAACATGGTTGTGTGCCTTACGGGCCCACGTCGCCATTGGGTGGTATTAGGATCTTTTATTCCTCGACCTATACTCTAGGACTCCGATCTCTCTTCTATTCGGGTTAAATGATTCTACTAACTCTGACTATAGGTTCTCGTAGCTACTTCCTCCCGGAGAGCCCCTCACTCCAGATGATTACTTGGTGCACTAGAAGATTCCGAAGTTACTCTCCGATGTTCTCTCAAGACTTTGTGCCCATCTCTTTTGCAATTCCGTACCACCGACATATCCTTATGGATAAAAACATACACCTATCATTCTTACTTTTATTCCTAGCTGCTCTTGTTATTATAAGATACATCGAATTATCCTCCGACTTTTATGAATCCCTTGTGCCACTGCCTTACAGATCTTTGCTACATGAATACCCCTTCGAATAAATCCTCACACTTATCAAGGATTTTTTCATTCCTAGTTGTTCATGTGTTTCACAAAATTCTTAGAAATACTACTCAATTTTCTGAAAATCCTCAACAGCTTATTGTTCTTGAGTTCCTTGCCTTCCTGCATTATGGTTAATTCCATGTTTCTAGTAATATCCATTGACATCCTCTGTCACTATCAATTCGGGTCCCTTGATTCAATATGTTGCGAATACTCGCAATCCTTAATCAGATCCTACAATTCGTCCTTCCAGCTCAAACGACATTTTAAACACGAGCTGGATTTTGACCAATCAAATTGCTGTCGATTGTACCCCTAAGCCTACTCAATTTATCCACCCTTAATCAGAGCATTTTCTCATGATCCCTTGATTTGGAAATCATAATTCCTTTGCATTTGAGCTTTGAATTAGTCAGTTGCTTCTATAATATGATCTCCTTGCATTCTTTCTTCCTCTGGTTGAGTACAGATGCTCACATCAGATCCCTTGAGGACCCCCGGATCCTTTGTTGGATTTTATCCGACAGCGTCCTTCATATTCAATCACCTTGTGAGTTCTTCCATGATACATAATGCCTTGGGTAAATTGTATCATCTGCTTTCTCAACCATGCTCTGCTTTCGAGCTGGTGATATTTACTATTGAAGCTTGCGGTATATGTTTGCACGATGCCTCGATGGGTTGAACCTATGCCTTCCTTAATCTGTGTGAACCCGAAGGTTTTCATGGGGCATACTCCTCTGGTAATTCACCAGGTAGGTTTTCACACTCAAATCATTTTAAACGAGAAGTGAATGAATGGTCATACATTGGAGAAGTGGGAGTCGACCTTTAACTTTGTGTTCATGCCCATGGAAACGATGTAGATCCTATCATGGAATCTCCTTGTAATAATAACTACCCCCTCGATATAATATCATCTCATGTCTGTGAATTGATCCCTTTGCAATCGTGGTTCTGACCATATTTTCTCCTTGATTCCACCTCCCAGACAAGTTAAAGCACTTGTCTTATGTAGATCAATACATCTCCGCAAGCTCTATTTTGATCTTCCTTCGAGTATTACCCTCCGGCATCTCGAGAATATCAAAGAACTGTGTTGCTTCCTATGAGTCTTCATCTAGTATTGCTTCTCATCGATTTCAGATTTCCCCCGGGTTCTGGGTTATTAGTCACTCGAGAACACCGATAAGTGAATCAATTCCGCACTCCGATTCAATAACTCTAAGTAATTTTTGCTGCTTACGAGTTTAATAATCCTTCAAGTCATTCCTAGCCTGATAGGCTATATCATTATCATGCTAAATTTTAACTGTGCTACCTGGTCCTTCTTCCTCGAGCACAATTTTCGACGATGAGCTAAGCTTACGTCGATCTTCCTTGTCCTATCATTTTGCCTCGAACAGAAAGCTTGATTTCGAATTCATGTCAGTCCCGTGGTTCCAATAACCTTTCTCTTCATCATCCCTTTGACTTGATGTCATCGCCGATCGGTTACATCTTCATGAAATCTCTCGAAAAATGTGTCGTGATCATCATCAACATTCTGAGCTTCCAGGATACCAATCGAATTCATGATGAGAAATACCATCCTTGCCCCTCGATGATTTGTGTTAACATCAACAACACTCTTGCTTTATCTCCAACATAAAACTTATTCTTGTTTTGTATTATACCTTGAGTTCCTTGCTATCCAACTTATGTTATGTTCTACCTTGGAGTATTACCATCTTTTATGTCAAGAATGATGTGAGAATTTCACCACCTCTTAAGAATTCTTGATATAGTAATACATCTCACCATCTCCGTTCATATCTTGGTCCCCGTGTTGTTTATAACCGAAATACCGATAATTGAACTATGATTTGTGAATTCAATACTTTGATAAATCCTATTGCTTTGAAATGAATGGTCGATAACTTGACTCTTAGTCTATTGGTTATTGAATTACCATTCTAACATTGATTGTGCTACTTAGTCCATATTTCCATTTGCACTTTTTGATCATTGTTTAATTGTGGATATTCTTCCCGAACATACTCCGTCTCACACTTTGGTATGCCAAAAGCTATCACCTTGTTCAATTAATCGTGAAAATCCAAGTTTATGAAAATCTCGACGAATTGTTGCTGAACCCATCGACCACATCCTCATCTTTTTCCTGGTAAAATTGCATGAGATGTTCTAAAAATTCCCGATGGATCCTTTGTGTTCCCGACGTCCAAACTTTAACCAATGACCATGTCAATGCTATCCCGAAGCATGTCTGTGGTACTCCGATCATCAACAAGAACATAGGAAGCGTAATGCTGAGTTTTCTTGATCAATTATCCAAACACCGTTGTATGGGTAAAACCTCATAATTTCCCTGCCCCTTTGTCTAAATGGTTTCATACTTGGAGCCTTATCATGTATATCATGCCTTTCCTTTCCTTGCTAAAGACATACTCTTGATACTCAGGTATAAACACATTTTCCTTTCTGTTGGTCTGATTAATATACTAATCATAATTTCCTTTCCATTGTTTTGTTTAACCTTTCCAGCAATCTAACTTGTTTGAGCAGAGAAGATTCCCTGCTTATGTAAGCACCTCGGTGTGCAACTCTGTCAGTAAGACCATGTTACTACTGTTGATGACATTTCGGTAACCACTGATGGACGAGTACTTTTCCTATTGGTCCGCCTCATTTCAACGAGTAGGAAAATGGTTCTCTTCGTCCCTCGCCCTTGGTACCGACGTGATTGGCAACATAACTGATAGGCTATTCTCTGGCCTGCCTTGCTATCATGACCGTGTAAGATGTCAGCATGCTTTCTACTTTTTAACCCACATGGTGGGCCCATAACCCATAGTTCCACAAGATCGAAACCTGACTCTCCTATACACCTCTGTTTCCAAAGTTATTCCTCGCGCTTGGCTTCGTATGTAATTCACGAGCCACCTTCCTAGTGATACATTCTGGTATCATACACAATACTTATTCTCGTTGCTCTGAACCCCCTTCACACTCTACTTCATGCATCAAATGATTGCTTACCCGTTTGAAACTTCTGTACCCTCTTATAATGCTCTCAATGCGTTTCATGTAATCAACTCGAGAGATACTTTATGCTTCGTCCCCTGAATTAACCGTTCAATGCTCAATCTTGTTAAAATCCGTCCTTATAGAGTTTCCCCTCTTAACCTTACGTAAGTACGGTGAAGATCCTAAAGGAAGAATGACAACTTCATCATGATGCATTGATGCAGAGAAATGAAGACATCAATGAAACGGATCGACCTCTTCACGAAGAACAAGCAAGACCTTGTAGATCCGTTAGAATTTCGTAACCAAAACTTTCCCCCTAGTCCACCTCTTAAATCTCGGGATGAGATTTCTTGTAGTGGAGGAGAATTGTAACGCCCGGCTAATTATGCTACAACGAACCTCTGCTAATGATGCCACATCACCTCGGTTACTGTTGCTAATCTCACGTTAATTCAATCTCGTTCAAATTCAAAATTGAATTAAAGGCAAACAACAAAAGTTTTCAAACCGTAAGACTAAAATGTTCTGATTGTGCCAAATACTGCATAGGTAATTATGGTGGAGAAACCCTTTTATAAAATGTTTAAAAACTATAAGATGAATAAAACAATAGCCAAAACTATTATTTAAATACTTAAAATAGTAAATAATTACAAAACAATTTTAGTTTGGGTAGCAAATTAATGTGGAAGTGGCATCATTGGTAACATCTATATAGGCCACTTTGAGATATTGTTAACACTAGAATAAACAGCAACTAAGAGAAATAGAAAAGAAATAAAGAAAAATAATAAAAGGAGAGAGAGACCCCCCTCGCCAACTGGGCCAAACGGTCGAGCCGCCAGCCAACCGTCCTAGGCCGGCCCACCCTGCCTCCCTTAACCCCCTGGCACCCAAACCCTAACCACCGACACCCCCACTTCCCCCACTCGCCTCTCCCTCTCCCCCCTGATCCAGATCGGATCGGGCTGACCTCGTTGCCCCGCCATCGCGAATGGCGCACCGGTCCCGTCGCCGACCACTGCCACTCGCCGGACCGCCCCACAGTCGCCGACGCTCCCCGTCTCTGTCGCCGGTGCCGCCTTGCCGGACCTCCCTGACTCCTTCCCGATCCCGCTGACATTTCCCCATGGCCCCGCCATGAACACCGCACCTCCCTCTCTCTTCCCGTCCCGCGCTCGCCGCGCCACCCCGCGCACTCACCACGTCGTGGTGCGTCTCCGCCGTGCTCACCGCGACCCTGACATGCCCCTGCCTGCGCCCACTCGAGCTGCTCACCGCGCCCTGTGGCTTGTTGCTACTATGCCGCGCCCGCGCCGCCTGCTACGCTGCTGCTTGGCCGCCGTTGTCGCTCGCCCCTGCCGCTGCAGTCGCCCACACACGTGCCAGCTGTCCCCTCCCCGCATTGCACAGCATCGCTGCGCCCCGGTGCCCATCTCGCGTCGTGCTGCTGCGGCTCGCCGGGCACCACGGCTACGCCTTGCTCGCCGGCCGCGCTAGGCCCGCGGGCCCCGCTCGCGCCCGCTACTGTCGTTGCCCTGCTCATGTTGATGTCGCGCCACCGCACCCAAACCCCGCGTCGTTGCTCACCGTTGGCCTTGCCCCAGCTTCCAGCAGCCCTCCTCGCTCCGGCCTACCGCCCCTCCCGCTCGACCAGCTCGATGGCTGCTGGTCGCGCCCGCCTGCGTCGCCACCTCCCGCTCCCGTAGCGGCCACCCACAGCCGCCACCATGCCACTGGCTGCCGCCGCTCCAGCCAGCAATTACCCCCTCGCTCCGATGCTCGCCGCTGCCTCGCCCTTCGCTCGTTGCGGCCACGCGGCGCTGCCAGGGTCCGTCCCCTCGGGCGCTCGCTAAGGCTAGCTCCAGGCCAATGAGAGGGGCCCCACCCAAGAATGTTTTTATATAAAAAAGGAATTTAAAATATATAATAAAAATAAAGATTAATTAATTAACTTAGTTAATATGTTTAGTTAACTAATTAAACCTAATTAATCTGCTACTAAAACTAACTCATGTTTAGTTAGTCTGGGTCTATGACGAACGGGTCCTACCTACTAGGGTTGACCTAGTCAACCCGTGGACCTGCTGACATCATGTTGATGTCACACTGACATCATAATTGCATTTTCTAATTAAATTAATTCTGTTAATTTCTAGAAAATGATTTAAAATCTTTAAAATTAATATAAAATAATCTGTAACTCTTATGAAAATACTTTGAACATGAAAGTTGCTCAGAACGACGAGACAAATCCGAATACGCAGTCCATTCGTCTACCACACGTCCCTAGCATAGTGAACATGCAAACCGACCCCCTCCGTTTCATTCGCCCGAAAATGTCAAACACCGGGAATACTTTCCTGGATGTTTTCCCCCTTCGCTAGTAGCACATAGTACTGCGTTAGCTCACCCTAGCGTCGCTAAATGTTATGTCATGCATCTTAATGCATGTATTTGCATTTTATTGTTTCTTCCCCTCTTCTCTTTGGTAGACTACGAGACTTACGCCGCTGCTGCCCCGATCGACTATGGTGTTGACGACCCGTCCTTCTCTACCGAGCTTCCAGGCAAGCAAACCCCCATTGATCAACCAGATATCGCCCACTCTCTTCTCTCTTATTCTTACATTTGGTTTGCTACTGTTGTTGATTCAATAGCTCCTATTCTGTTGCATAGCCTGCCATTGTTACTACTGTTGTTACCTTTACCTGCAATCCTAAATGCTTAGTATAGGATGCTAGTATTCCATCAGTGGCCCTACATTCTTGTCTGTCTACCATGCTATACTATCGGGCCGTGATCACTCGGGAGGTGATCACGGGTATATACATACATACATATTATACAGGTTACATGATGTGATTAAAGTCGGGTTGGCTCGTAGAGTACCCCACAAGTGATTCTAATGTGGGGGGTTGAAGGGACAGGTGGTTCCATCCAGGAAGTGATGGGCCTGGGTTCCCAAAGGCCCCCGACTGTTACTTTGTGGCGGAGCGACAGGGCAAGTTGTGACCACCTAGGAGATAGGTGGGCCTGGTCCTGGTCGGCGTCCACGGTTACTTCAAATAACACGCTTAACGAGATTGGGTATTTGATCGGAGATGGCCACTGGCCTATACGCACTAAGCACCATGCGGGAATAGTTATGGGCACTCGACGTCGTAGTATGAGCCGAAGCCTCCTCTACGTCAGTGGTTGATCGGCACGTGCCGGATTGGACTAGAACACCTGCTATTGTATTAGGGAGGCTAGGTCTGCTTCCAGCCGCCCTCGCAACATGCAGGAGTGCAAAGGGCGATGGGCCTAAGACCCCTTCATGCTTAGGATTTTAGACCGGCGTGCTAACCTCTCTATTAGGCCTAGGTAGGGTTGCGACGTGTTGATCTTCCGAGGCTAGGCATTACCCAGGAAAGTGTGTCCGGCCAGAAGGATCGAGCGTGTTGGGTAATGTGTGCACCCCTGTAGGGAAGATTAATCTACTCGAATAGCCGTGTCCACGGTAATAGGACGACCCGGAGTTGTATTTCGACCTCATGACAACCAGAACCGGATACTTAATAAAACACACCCTTTCAAGTGCCAGATACAACCCGGCGATCGCTCTCGGCGACGAGGAGAGGACCGCCGGGTAGGACTATGCTATATGATGATACTTGGTGAACTTACCAGCTACTCTATTCTACATGCTTCAAGATGGAGGCTGCCAAAAGCGTAGTCTTTGATAGGACTAGCTATCCCCTTCTTATTTTGGCATTCTGCAGTTCAGTCCACAGATACTACCCATTTCATTGATACCGATGTATATGTACTGTAGCTCCTTGCTTGTGATGTAACATCCCAAAATTCTAAATTTTGGAATGTTATAAACACATAGATAGTTTTGGTTGATTGTTTGATTGATTGACTGAAAGTGAGTGAATTTGAAATTTTTTGAAAGTTAAATGAGAGGGAATAAAAGGACTTTCCCAAAATTTCATTTTTGCTTTTATGATCTTCGGGAATTCAAATTCTTTTCATCACAAAACCTCGGAGAGAAGATGACATGACTTTTTCCATTTATTTAAATGACAAGGGGTGTTGAAAATATTTGAATTTCATTTGGAAAATATTTCCAATTCTGAAACTTTATGCAACTCAATGATTTTCACGAGAGAAGATAAAATGACTTCTTCAAATTAAATGAAATATGAGTTGGGAGTTTTAAAAGAATTAAATTCAAAGTTCTTTTGAATTTATTTCCAATTTGGAGTTATTTGAGTTTTATTCAAATTATTTTCTCCAAAAACAAAATATATGGAAAATAGGGTAACATGATTCCCTACATCAGAAAATTGAGAGAAATTAATTTGAAGTCATTTTGGTATTTTAAAAATGATTTTATTGGATTTTATTGGACCAGTAGCACTGTGTGAATTATTAAAATTTGTGTGTATTTTATTTGAAGCTAAAATAGTGTTCATGTTGTAGAAAATCTTTTTCTGAAAATTTTGATATATTATATGCCTATATAAAATTTTATTTCGTTTTATTATTTTTATTTTGTTGTCTCTAAAAAAAAAAAATTTATACTTCGCCGGGCCAAGGGCCAAGGCCCAAGGCCCAAGGCCAAGCGGCCGGCCGGCCGGCCAAGGCCATCCACAGCGCGCACTGGGAGCCAGGAGGAGCCGCCGCTTTTTTCCAAGTCCTAGTAGGACTTTTGTCCTACTTCCGTTTATTCCGATTTGTTTCTAGATCTTTTCCCTCTTTGTTTCCTAATCCCAGTCTATTTCTTGTCCCCTACCCCAAGCAAATCCCTCCTCCCCAATATAAATACCCAAGCACCCCCTCCAACACATCAAACCAACACCTCTCCTCTCCTCTCCTCTCTCTCAGCAGAAGAAGAAGAAGCAGCACCACATCGCCGCTGCCACCGCCCGCCGCCAAGTGCTGCCGCCGCGCCCTCGACCTCTCCTGAGGTTTATATGATCTCCTCTCCACCGTCACGTGATCTCCTTTCCTCTAGGAGCAACCGCAACATCGGATCCGATCTTCTTCCCCAACTCCGACGACTACTCCGATGAGATCCACGAAATCCCGTAATTCATTTTTTTTTCAGAAAATAGCAATCTTAGAAAATTCATATCTTTTAGAGTTTTTAGTATTTTGAGTGATTCCAATATCTATGTGTCACAAATTTGCTGAAGTTTCTGTTAGTGTCTCTGGATTTCAAATTTGAGTAGTTTAAATTTGAATTTGATAAATTTTGTTCAGATTAGTATTTTGGCCATAACTTGAGTTTAAAATAGGTTTTAATTAATTCTTTTTGCTCCTGGTCACTTGTGATATTTTTTACCTGTAGGATTTAGTTTGGTAATTTTGGAGTATTTTAAATTAGATTTTTAGTAAAAACAGTACTGTTTTGCTTATATAGTTGTTTTGGTTATGTAATTATTGTTTTTAATTATTTTTAGTTCATTCCTTTTGTAGATTCTCACTTGTTGTTATATGTTTATGTTTAGCTACAGTAGATAAATTTTTGTAGTTATTTATTAGTGTTTAGCTACTTTTTTTTTGTAATTGCTTGTTTAGTTCATAGTGATAGTGGATAAAAATAGTTTTATTAGTTTTAATAGTAATTCTTTTTCCACTTCAAGTTATATTGTTTTTGTTTCTGTTATTTGTGAACACATTAGTTGTTATATTTATTTAGTATAGTTTATTAATGTTTTAATAAATGATTTGCTGTTATAGTTGTCTTAGTGTTTTGCTAGTTGTTATATTTGTTCTAGTATTAACTAGATGGTTATAGTAGTTTTATATTAGTTCTTTTTGTTAGTTATTAAATCAGTAATTTATTTTCTGTTATTTTATTAGATTTATATTTTCTTTGTTGTAGAAAAAATATTAGAGTAATTTAGTGATGTTATGTTAAGATTTGTGTGAATTGGTCACCACTAGTTTTTCCTTGAATTTTTCTTTCGAAGTTTTTCCTTTGGCTTTCGACTTGGTTTTCTTTGTTGCTTTTATTTTGATTGAGTATTGTTATGATTGATAGAATTGATTGCTAGGATGATTGCTTATATGATTGTCTGTTTAATATAGATTTTCAAAGGAGTGACGAATAGTTCTACAAAGTCTTTATTCTGAGAGCGTTATTATCTTCATCAAGTAATACCAGGCAAGTTCACTTTGACCATGCTTTCATACCTATGTTTTATTGCATTTAGTGGCATCTTTGCAACAACCCTCCAGGAGTGATATTGAATCCTTGTAGTTGAGTAGTATGCATGAGGTAGGAACCCATCACGCTGTTACCAAGCCCGGACGTTATTTATTTTAATGCTACGCTATAGTAGACGGGTTGGTATGAGTGCTCGGAGTGGTGTGAGAATGGAGGATCTACGCCAATGACGACAACTCCATGATGGAATCTGCAAGGACTGCATCTTCAAGGCCTCAAGACTTCAAGACTCGAGACAAGAATTCAATACACACTCTGGGTGAAGGATGGTTGACGGGCACCTGGAGAAACTAGTGGTTGGCGGGATGCATGGAGAAGCGCCATGACATCTTGCGGAAAGCTTCACCCAGACTCAAAGAGACGGAAGAATACTTCATGCCCGGAAGCTTACTGTGCAACCGCAAGTCACTATGGGCTCGGCTTGGTTGACCTTAGTTGTGACTCAGCTAGGACGGTGCTAGCAGATGTAGAACTACGGTAGGATTGAATGAGCACCGGACGGTGGTCGGGAACTCTTCGAAGACCATGTTTGGTCATCTTGTTCTCAAACACACGAAGTGCGAGAACGTAAAAGAGGGATCGAATCTTGCGGGTAAAGTGTACAAACCTCTGCAGAGGGTTTAAATCTAATCGATTAGCCGTGTCCCCGGTTACGGACAACTTGAGCCTCTGGACTTGGATCTATCTCGGAACTCTCAACACCGGACTGATAACTTAATTGTGGGCAACTTATGATGAATTTGGGCTATGAGACATCGGTTGGCGGAACCATGTCATGATAGAAAACTCTATAGTACAGACTTCATTTATTCCTTTGATGTAGGGAAAATAAAATAAGCTTTTACGCAAACAAAACTCAGATACAGAGCCACAAAACCAAATTGCATATAGTATAGTTTTACCATCTGTTTATTCATGTTGTGATCTTGCCGGTACATTCAATGTACTGACCTACACGGCTGCAACGTATCATGTTGCAGGATTTTCTTCGATGAGTAAGAGTTACGATACAGGGTTACGGTCTACACTCAACTTGCCGATGGCGTTGATGTGACTCCATACCGACTATTTGTTTCCGCTGTGACTTATGAGGTATATATCAGTTTTACGTTATTTATACATGTGATTGCACTTTGATATATACATTGATGTACTGTGTGTGCCAAAGATACTGATCCGAGGATGGCACGAAACACGAGGCTTGACCGTCGAGGTCGGGTCGCCATGAAATGGTATCAGAGCACATGTTGACTGTAGGACGTGACCCTAGAAATCGGAAAGCCCCTTGGACAGGATATATCAAAAACTTTATTTTCAAAAAGACTCTTACTTCTCATCTTTTCTGATTTTATCAAATAGACCCTCTCACCTCAAATTGTTAGAATATACCCCTTATCCTTTGATCACCCGGAGGATCAACTGAAGACGCTCCCAGAAGGATTAGATATCGGAGAACTGATGACCACTTCAGAGTAAAGAGGATTTCACCATGCGTTGGAAGAATTGCAGCTGCAACAATTGAAGACTCTGAAGACTTGAAGAATTTGAAGTTCCTGAAGAATTATTTGACCTTTAGAAGACCAAACCCCTGTTACACACTTACGTTAGATGTGGCGATTTGTGAGCTGTCATTTGTTTGATGTTTTCCGACAGCCACAAAGTAAAACCCGTTTTTTTCAAAAAATTATTGTTTGTATTGTGTGTATCTCTCTCTATCCAGCTCTCTCTTATCTCACCCTAAAACCCTTGGAGCCATAGATGATGAATGAAGAAGGACTGGTATTCTCGGACCGATGACTCGGTTGGAGTCGAGCTATGGATTCAAAACATGGAGGATCACTTGAGAAGAAAATGATTGCAAGGAAGTATGAGGTTCAATATGCTCTTCAAGATTTTACCGAGAGTGCTGCAACCTGGTGGAAAATGCATCGAGCCATACAAGGATTTAATGGAACAAGAACTTGGGAGGAATTCAAGAAGACCTGTTGAGATCACGCCTCATCCGGAAGCACTACGATAACCAAGAAGAAACCTTGTGCCTACAAGATTTATGGAGAAATAGGACACACCAGGAGGAACACAAGGATGGATGCCCTCATTGTGAGGAGAAACACCCAGTGAGGAATGCCCAACTAGTCGGGTGACTTGTTTCTTGTGTGAAGGAACCACCCACTACCCGACTCAAGGTCACATTTACCCCATGGTGCAACAAACTATTCAGGAGCAGGAAGAAGGAATGAAAGAAGCCCTCCGAGAAGTTATGAAAGAACCTGTGATGAAGGAATGTGTTGAAGACCACGATGGAGAAGGCCTCAACAGATTTTACTCCAACGCTTGCTATTCATGTGGAGAAGAAGGACATTTTCCCAAGATTGTACCAAGGAAAGAGAAGAATATTTCAGAGATTTCCCGATAGCGAAGTGAAGTTTGACCCTCGGAAATAGAAGCTCTGATCATTCAGAGAAATCCAGAAGAGAAAAGAAGGCAACCCGAACAACACAATTTTCGCAGAGAAGGACCTGAGTCATATCACTTGTTACAGGTGCAAGGATTTAGGTCATTACGCTAGTAAATGTCCAGAAAAGAAGCCAAGAATCCAAGGAGCTTACATAATCACAAAGAAGCCCCAAGACATGTCGGAAGTCTTTTGTTTTCGCTGTAAGGAAGCAGGACATTATGCTACTAAATGTCCCAACAAGATGAAAGCTGGAGTTGAGTAGTTGGAATTTTGATATTGGAAACAAGAGTAATAGAAAGCAATTTCATTTTTATGAGTACAATAAGTTGAGTTATGTAATGGGTGCCCAGAGTTTGTAATGGATTCATGAAATCAATAAAGTTAAGGTGACATGTTTTCATATGTTTAATTGTAGGAGTTGTTACTCTGTGAACAAAGATTTTGACCATTTTCGAGGATATGAGAAATATGGTCTATGGATGGATTTGTGAATTTCATATTTAGGGTGGTAGTACCCTATGAAGAAGACTAGACTAATGGATAAGAAAATATATATTCCACGGACTGTAGTTCGAAGGAAAAAAAAGTTGGAGTTTTTCTTTTGATATGATGGTATGAAGAAAGCAGTACTACCTGGATTTAAAGGATGTGTAATATGGAACAAGAGAGTTACCCCAAGGATGAGTTAAAGCTGCACTAGTGTTGAAGTGGGCCATAACCCACAGGCCCAAGAATTAATAAGGATCAAGTACCCACTGGAGAAAGAAATTTTGGGAATAGACTACGATTTGATCAACCGACGATTCTATAGGAGTTTACGCAAAACCTGAAAGTTGTTAAGGAACGATAGATGTTTGTTTGGCCTGCAGAATCAATGGATTTTCCGAACTTGGTTCTTCGATAAGAGAAATTCTGCAACTTGTGAGGATGACCGAGTGTTAGAATGCGAGATTCGCTAAACCATGTACAAGGTAATGATTTAAAAGGGATGGATTGATCACCATACCGACTTACTCTTATTATTAAACTGCGATATGGGATGGTAAATCTGAGTGACTTACCTATAGTAGAGAGACAACGATCAAAACCTTGTTGAACCTTAGAATGGTATAAGCATTTTTCCCCCTTGTACAAGGTAGCTTTTGCCAACCGTAGGTTACACGGTGAGGTTCAACCCAGACCCGTTTTCTGCAGGAGAAACCACAAATTGTTGACCACCATGAGATATCGATAGTTGTTTAGAATTGGCGCTGCACCGTCACTATGAAGACCCAGTCTCGGAATAACCTTACCAAGAGGAATGGACAAAGGAATTGAGGAAAAGGTTTTGCCACTACCGGAAGAGCCGAGCGAAGGAATTATCCTTACAATCTGAGAAGATCGACATCATCAACGATAAGGATGGAGTATATGAGTTTTGATGGAACCGTAATAATGCTTCTAAGGGTGGTAGCACCCAGACCCTTGTGATGATCGATGGAGTTTGAAGACCCCAAACCCTAACCTATTTCTTTCTAGTCTCCGAATCTCGAGGGCGAGATTCATTTTAAGGGTGGTAGGTTTGTAACATCCCAAAATTCTAAATTTTGGAATGTTATAAACACATAGATAGTTTTGGTTGATTGTTTGATTGATTGACTGAAAGTGAGTGAATTTGAAACTTTTTGAAAGTTAAATGAGAGAGAATAAAAGGACTTTCCCAAACTTTCATTTTGCTTTTATGATCTTCGGGAATTCAAATTCTTTTCATCACAAAACCCGGAGAGAAGATGACATGACTTCTTCCATTTATTTAAATGACAAGGGTGTTGAAAATATTTGAATTTCATTTGGAAAATATTTCCAATTCTGAAACTTTATGCAACTCAATGATTTTCACGAGAGAAGATAAAATGACTTCTTCAAATTAAATGAAATATGAGTTGGGAGTTTTAAAAGAATTAAATTCAAAGTTCTTTTGAATTTATTTCCAATTTGGAGTTATTTGAGTTTTATTCAAATTATTTTCTCCAAAAACAAAATATATGGAAACTAGGGTAACATGATTCCCTACATCAGAAAATTGAGAGAAATTAATTTGAAGTCATTTTGGTATTTTAAAATGATTTTTATTGGATTTTATTGGACCAGTAGCACTGTGTGAATTATTAAAATTTGTGTGTATTTTATTTGAAGCTAAAATAGTGTTCATATTGTAGAAAATCTTTTCTGAAAATTTTGGTATATTATATGCCTATATAAAAATTTATTTGGTTTTATTATTTTGTTTTGTTGTCTCTGTCTAAAAAAAAAATTGCTATGCCTCGCTGGCCAAGGGCCAAGGCCCAAGGCCAAGCCAGCGGCCGGCCGGCCAAGGCCATCCACCGCGCACACCAGGGAGCCAGGAGGGAGCCGCCGCTTCTTTTCCAAGTCCTAGTAGGACTTTTGTCCTACTTCCGTTTATTCCGATTTGTTTCTAGATCTTTTCCCTCTTTGTTTCCTAATCCCAGTCAATTTCTTGTCCCCTACCCCAAGCAAAACCCTCCCCTCCCCAATATAAATACCCAAGCACCCCCCTCCAACACATCAAACCAACACCTCTCCTCTCCTCTCCTCTCCTCTCCGCAGCAGCAGCAGTGCAGCACCACCGCCGCTTGCCACCGCCGCCGCAAGTGCTGCCGCCCGCCTCGACCTCTCCTGAGGTTTATATGATCTCCTCTCCACCGTCCCGTGATCTCCTTTCCTCTAGGAGCAACCGCAACATCGGATCCGATCTTCTTCCCCAACTCCGACGACTACTCCGTGAGATCCACGAAATCCCGTAATTCATTTTTTTCAGAAAATAGCAATCTTAGAAAATTCATATCTTTTAGAGTTTTTAGTATTTTTGAGTGATTCCAATTGCTATGTGTCACAAATTTGCTGAAGTTTCTGTTAGTGTCTCTGGATTTCAAATTTGAGTAGTTTAAATTTGAATTTGATAAATTTTGTTCAGATTAGTATTTTGGCCATAACTTGAGTTTAAAAATAGGTTTTAATTAATTCTTTTTGCTCCTGGTCACTTGTGATATTTTTTAGCTGTAGGATTTAGTTTGGTAATTTTGGAGTATTTTAAATTAGATTTTTAGTAAAAACAGTACTGTTTTGCTTATATAGTTGTTTTGGTTATGTAATTATTGTTTTTAATTATTTTAGTTCATTCCTTTTGTAGATTCTCACTTGTTGTTATATGTTTATGTTTAGCTACAGTAGATAAATTTTGTAGTTATTTATTAGTGTTTAGCTACTGTTTTTTTGTAATTGCTTGTTTAGTTCATAGTGATAGTGGATAAAATAGTTTTATTAGTTTTAATAGTAATTCTTTTTCCACTTCAAGTTATATTGTTTTTGTTTCTGTTATTTGTGAACACATTAGTTGTTATATTTATTTAGTATAGTTTCTTAATGTTTTAATAAATGATTTGCTGTTATAGTTGTCTTAGTGTTTTGCTAGTTGTTATATTTGTTCTAGTATTAACTAGATGGTTATAGTAGTTTTATATTAGTTCTTTTCTTAGTTATTAAATCAGTAATTTATTTTCTGTTATTTTATTAGATTTATATTTTCTTTGCTGTAGAAAAAATATTAGAGTAATTTAGTGATGTTATGTTAAGATTTGTGTGAGTTGGTCACCACTAGTTTTTCCTTGAATTTTTCTTTCGAAGTTTTTCCTTTGGTTTTCGACTTGGTTTTCTTTGTTGCTTTTATTTTGATTGAGTATTGTTATGATTGATAGAATTGATTGCTAGGATGATTGCTTATATGATTGTCTGTTTAATATAGATTTTCAAAGGAGTGACGAATAGTTCTACCAAGTCTTTATTCTGAGAGCGTTATTATCTTCATCAAGTAATACCAGGCAAGTTCACTTTGACCATGCTTTCATACCTATGTTTTATTGCATTTAGTGGCATCTTTGCAACAACCTCCAGAGTGATATTGAATCCTTGTAGCTGAGTAGTATGCATGAGGTAGGAACCCATCACCTGTTACCAAGCCCGGACGTTATTTATTTTAATGCTACGCTATAGTAGACGGGTTGGTATGAGTGCTCGGAGTGGTGTGAGAATGGAGGATCTACGCCAATGACGACAACTCCATGATGGAATCTACAAGGACTGCATCTTCAAGGCCTCAAGACTTCAAGACTCGAGACAAGAATTCAATACACACTCATTGGGTGAAGGATGGTTGACGGGCACCTGGAGAAACCAGTGGTTGGCGGGATGCATGGAGAAGCGCCATGACATCTTGCGGAAAGCTTCACCCAGACTCAAAGAGACGGAAGAATACTTCATGCCCGAAGCTTACCCGTGCAACCGCAAGTCACTATGGGCTCGCTTGGTTGACCTTAGTTGTGACTCGCTAGGACGGTGCTAGCAGATGTAGAACTACGGTAGGATTGAATGAGCACCGGACAACTCTTGGAAGACCATGTTTGGTCATCTTGTTCTCAAACACCTCAAGTGCGAGAACGTAAAAGAGGGATCAAATCTTGCGGGTAAAGTGTACAAACCTCTGCAGAGGGTTTAAACCTAATCGATTAGCCGTGTCCGATTATGGACAACTTGAGCCTCGGACTTGGATCTATCTCGAACTCTCAACACCGGATGATAACTTAATTGTGGGCAACTTATGATGAATTTGGGCTATGAGACATCGGTTGGCGGAACCATGTCATGATAGAAAACTCTATAGTACAGACTTCATTTATTCCTTTGATGTAGGGAAAATAAAATCATCTTTTACGCAAACAAAACTCAGATACAGAGCCACAAAACCAAATTGCATATAGTATAGTTTTACCATCTGTTTATTCATGTTGTGATCTTGCCGGTACATTCAATGTACTGACCTACACGGCTGCAACGTATCATGTTGCAGGATTTTCTTCGACGAGTAAGAGTTAGGATACAGGGTTACGGTCTGCACTCAACCTGCCGATGGCGTTGATGGGACTCCATACCCGACTATTTGTTTCCGCTGTGACTTATGAGGTATATATCAGTTTTACGTTATTTATACATGTGATTGCACTTTGATATATACATTGATGTCTTGTGTGTGCCAAAGATCTTGATCCGTGGATGGCATGAAACACGAGGCTTGACCGTCTGAGGTCGGGTCGCTACATGTGAGTACTTTGGATGTGATGAGGACATGACTACCTTAGATACGACCAAAAATATTGCATACATGTATATTTGTGAGGTGATTTCTAATGCAAACCATGCAATAATTTATTTATGTCGTCCAGGACAAAGATACTTCACAAACTTTTGTGTCATGTTTAATTGCAGGTGTATGGGACGTTTGTACAATCCACATATGAAGATAAGGGAAAAATTGAAGTTTAGGTGCTGTTGAAAAAGTCTTCTCACCTCACTTTTGGGCCAAGAGAAGATAGAGTCCAAGTCTCTCACGTTCTGGATTCAGATTCAAAATGCACAGACATACCTGACTCAATACGCCCATAACTCTTTCATACGGACTCGCAATTGGGTGATTCTTTTTTCTTTGGAAAGTAGATTTTGTCCTCTTTCCAACCCAATTGGATTCACCTTAAAATTCGTTCGGAGAGTTGAGTTATCGATGAAACAATCTGACGCTGCAGCAGAATCCGAGTCAAACTACAAGTCCAAAGGTGTTGCATCACCTTCACTTGGGCCCATGAGCCTTGTACGACCTAGGGTTAGTTTTAGGCTGCCTTAGGACGTCCTCCCACCTCCTTGGCCGCCACCCCTTGCTCCTATATATAAGTAGATCCATCTAGTAGCTTTTTCCTTGGGATTTGTTAGTTAAAAGTTAGCCATTGCAACTTCGTGTACTTCGTTTGTGTCCAACGACCAGACCAAGACCGCTTTCGGGTTCCCATCTTTATCAATACTTCATCTATATTTGCAATATTCAGATTGCATTATCATATTCTTGCTTGTTCTTCGATTGCGTGCAGGAATTGACCTTCATGGT
Organism: Aegilops longissima; assembly: GCA_021605205.1. Taxonomy (NCBI): domain Eukaryota; kingdom Viridiplantae; phylum Streptophyta; class Magnoliopsida; order Poales; family Poaceae; genus Aegilops; species Aegilops longissima. Next base: position 449,148,756 of record CM038678.1, read on the forward strand.
CAGGTTGATCGTGCTCCGGCGTGGTCAATAACCTATCGGAGTTGGTTTAGCGATTGCTAAGGCGCAACGTCGTGCACGTTAGTAGTCGGATTGTCAAAGTCGTCTCCACCCAATCGATAGTTATCATCTCATCGAAAGATCGTGACACCTTCACCTCTATCAAGTGGTATCAGTTTTCAGGTTGCTTGGTGAGAATTTCCAGTTTTCCCTAGATTATATTTATTTTCTTACCTTTTGTCCAAGAAAAATCCACAAAAAAATTAGATCTATTCATCCTTTATCCAAGCCAGTCTGAGCCTTTGCAATTTTCTTTTCATTGCTTGCATAGTTGAATTATCGGTTGCATCGTCATGTCGAGTTGCTGGTCTTAGTGTCTAGTTCGTTTAGAGTTTCGAGTTCTGTTCACATTAGTCACGCCGCCGCTGCATCGTTATCCCTTCCGCTATCCACCACCCATCCATCAATTTCCACCACGTGCTACCCACCGTTCATTGTCATAATCATAGTTGAGATCGTTCACATCTTCGCTTGATCCAATCTGCATCTTATCTAGTTTGTTTTGGAAAGAGGGAGAAAAAAAGTCAGAGAGAAAAAAAAGTTAAAAAAAGCCAGAGAAAAAAAGGAGAGAAAAAAACAAAATTCGGGTCTATCTAGACTCAATCTCGTACCTGAATTTGGATTGGAATCTGGTTTGCGCACTGTTTAGTAAAACAGGCATAACTTCCTCATACAAAGTCCATTTTGGCTCCGCGAGTACTCAACTAAAAGCTAGTGACGAGCCACATCTTAATAGTTTCACAAGCTAGTTCACTATTTGACACCTCAAAAATCGTCTTCTAAACAGGTCTTTTTGCCCTCTCAAGTTCGCGAACACAACTTGTTCCAGTTTTTCAGGCCAGTTTTAGAATTTTTTGACTCCTCATATCAACTCGAAATTGAGTGATTCTTTTTGCATTTGAAAGCTTGAGTCAGTGCCATTCTTGAGAAAAATTATCAGAAAATTGGCACAAACTTTTCCACAGGAAAGTTTGATGGAAAGTTGTTGGTATATCCAGCTTGGCAGTTGTTTCACATCATTATCTTTACTGCTATTGTGATCTTCACTTTTATCTTGCTGTCCAGAGCTACTTCATATCCTTTATGGATGCTAGTTGTGCTACATCGTGACCTCATTAGTGTTCTAGGCTCGCGTCTCTAGTCCGGTCTAGCCTAGGAAAAGCACAGTACCGTCGTTGAGCGTTTATTCAACATTGCATCTCTGAATTGATTATTGCTAATATTTTGCTACCATATATTCAAGCCTTCCAAGATCCACATATTTCTACACCGTGTATATGTACGTTCCCCTGGCAATCGCTTTACTCAATCTTCGGAGTTATTTGACACCGCTGGTTGCCAGTCACCACCTGTTGCATGGTAAGAACTTGTAAGATATTGATATTTGCTATACTGTGAGCGTTTTACCACCACATCCTAGTAGTTCATAGGAACATTATTCTTGGGTTTTGTTTCTTGTTTTCTACTAATCATGGCAGGTTCCGGAGTTGTTAGTTCTTGGGCTTCATCGATCATGGGAGATTTGCCACCACCTAAGAAAATACAACAACCGTCACAAGAGGAGCAACAACATCGGAATGCACATAATCAGGTTAATGTTTCCATGCCACCATTTACTGGCCGTCTTAGGCCTGATTTATATATTGAATGGGAGTACGAAATAAATGCTATATTTGCTTCCCGTAATTTTGACGAGTGTGGAAAATTTCAAGATGTGGTTAGTACTTTCAGTAGTTTTGCTTTAGTTTGGTGGAGTGAATATTGTCGGTTAAACCCTGATCTTATACCTACTACTTGGGATGATTTAAAACTTGCCATGAGAGATAGATTCGTTGATGTTTATTATACTCGTGACATGATTAAAAAATTACAACATTTAAAACAAGGCATTGACACGGTAACAAAATACTATGATGATTTACAAACTACATTGTTGCACTCATTTTTAGAAGAAAGTGAAGAAGATTTTATGGATAGATTTTGGGGAGGATTAAACCGTCATATTCAAGAGATACTACTTCATGAAGAGTGTTATCCTATGGAAAGTTTGTTTCGTCTTGCTTGCAAAGCTGAACAGGAAATAAAATGACGTGTTGCCCATAAGGAGAACAAGCGCACGGTGCACATTCCAATTGTTGATACAGATGTTTCTTCAACTACTAGGTGTACTATGACAACCACATCCGTTGTTGCAAGGGCTACATCATCTGCCCCATGTGACACATCACCATCGAGAGTGCCTACATCATCTGAGTTGATCATAAGAGGTAATGACAAAGGTACAAATTTTCCACTTTCACATGAGAATGATGCTTGCCTAGTTAACTTGAATACATCATGTGTTGAGTCACCTGTTTATTTGAGCACACCACCTATTTTACAGAATTGTGTTACTGTCATGAATGCGTCATGTGATCAAACAACTGAAATACCAACAATTTTGAGTGCACCCATTGAATTAACTATTGATGCAAAAGAACCAATGTTTAATCATTTTGATATGACCTCTACTCTTGGTGATGATTCTGTGACCAATGACTTATTGCATGTTTGCTTATTTAAGCATGTTGTAGCATGTAAATTTGGTGAAAGTAAGGTTTATTCACCAATGTTGGGATGGTTTAATGATGAACATTGTCAACCTTTTGAAATGAATAAGAGCTTCACTTATATATGCAAACTGAGTTGCAATATTTTCATGCCTTCTACTTCTTGTGATAATATTTTGACTTCAGATTTAATAAACTATGAAAGTTACTCATGTATACATGTGTCATATGTGCAAAAACCAAGGGAAGTAAAAATGGATGACATATACATATACAACATGTACACTTTTTCTCTTTTGTTAGCCAAATTTCAGATTAAGCAACGCCGAGGACGACTTTGTTTTCAAGAAAGGGAGGGTGATGAGGACATGACTACCTCGGATACGACCAAAAATATTGCATACATGTATATTTTTGAGGTGATTTCTAATGCAAACTATGCAATAATTTATTTATGTCATCCAGGACAAAGATACTTCACAAACTTTTGTGTCATGTTTAATTGCAGGTGTATGGGACGTTTGTACAATCCACATATAAAGATAAGGGAAAAATAGAAGTTTAGGTGCTATTCAAAAAGTCTTCTCACGTCACTTTTGGGCCAAGAGAAGATAGAGTCCAAGTCTCTCACGTTCTGGATTCAGATTCAGACTGCACATACATACCTGACTTAAAACACAAATAACTCTTTCATACGGACTCCGAATTGGCTGATTCTTTTTTTGTTGGAAAGTAGATTTGGTGCTCTTTCCAATACAATTGGATTCACCTTAAAATTAATTGGGAGCATTGAGTTATCGACGAAACAATCTGACGCTGCAGCAGAATCCGAGTCAAACTACAAGTCCAAAGGTGTTGCATCAGCTTCACTTGGGCCCATGAGCCTTGTACGACCTAGGGTTAGTTTTATGCTGCCATGGGACGTCCTCCCACCTCCTTGGCCACGACACCTTGCTCCTATATAAGTAGATCCATCTAGTAGCTTTTTCCTTGAGATTTGTTTAGTTAAAAGTTAGCCATTGCAACTTCGTGTACTTCGTTTGTGTCCAACGACCAGACCAAGACCACTTTCGGATCCCCATCTTTATCAATACTTCATCTATATTCGCAATATTCAGATTGCATTATCATGTTCTTGCTTGTTCTTCGACTGCGTGCAGGAATAGGTCTTTGTGGTCTGGTTGATCGTGCTCCGGCATGGTCAATAACCTCTCGGAGTTGGTTTAGCGATTGATAAGGCGCAACATCGTGCATGTTTGTAGTCGAATCATCAAAGTCATCTCCACCCAATCGATAGTTATCATCTCATCGAAAGATCGGACATCTTCGCCTCTAACAGGATGAGTACTCACGGTTGCTTTGATCCCCCTTTTCCTTTCTTCTCGGATGTCGCAACCAGATGTTGGAGCCCTGGAGCCAGACGCCACCATCGACGACGACCCCTACTACACTAGAGGTGCCTACCACTATGTTCAGGCCGCCGACGACCAGGAGTAGTTTAGGAGGATCCCAGGCAGGATGCATGCGGCTCTTTCGATCTATATCCCAATTTGTGTTAGCCATCTTATGGCACCTTGTTTAACTTATGTATGTACTCAGATATTGTTGCTTCCGCTGACTCATTTATGTTCGAGCACTTGTATTCGAGCCCTCGAGCCCCTGGCTTGTAATATGATGCTTGTATGACTTTATTTGTGCTTAGAGTTGTGTTGTGATATCTTCCCGTGAGTCCATAATCTTGATCATACATGTTTTCGTGTATGATTAGTGTACGGTTGAATCGGGGGCGTCACAAAGCGCGTTAAAAAGTATGAACCAATTGATTGGCCTGTCATTAGGGGTTTACATGATTAATACTTTGAGTTAGGAAGATGGAGCATGACAAGATTATATGATTTTGTAGTGATTGTGTTCTTTAGCATTTTTAGTTTGAAAGGCATGATTATTTTTTGGTATGCCTGAGTTTTGATGTATTTATATCAAACTATAGACTATTGCTTTGAATCATTCAGATCTTAATATTCATACTCTAAAAGAAAGATTACACGATGAACATGTTAGGTAGCATTCTACATCAAAAATTCTGTTTTTTTATTATTTACCTACTTGAGGACGAGAAGGAATTAAGCTTGGGGATGCTTGATACGTCTCTAATGTTATCTATAAATTTTAATTATTCCATGTTATTATAGTATCAATCTTGCATGTTTGATATCCATTTATATGCTATTTTATATCATTTTTTGGGACTAACCTATTAACCTAGTGCCTAGTGCCAGTTGATGCTTTTTGCTTGTTTGGTTTTCCAGAAAATCAGTGCCAAATGGAGTCCGAACACTATGAAACTTTTTGATGATTTTTTCTGGAAAAAAGAGACCCTAGAAGCTTCGGGAGGAGAACAGACGGCAAGCGAGGAGACGGCAAGGCAATAGGGAGAGCCCTGGGGGGCTGGTGCCTTATGGGCCCCCTGTGGCTCCGTCTGACCTAATCCCACCTCTATAAATTCTCTAAAATAGGGAAACCAAAAGGGAGCCACCCCAAACACTTTTTTCCACTGCCGCAAGTTTCTATTCTTCTGTGATCCCATCCGGAGGCCTTTTCCAGTACTCTGTCGGAGGGGGAACCAATCACGGAGGGCTTCTAAATCATCCTTGCTACCTTCCGATGATGCATGAGTAGTTCTACATAGACCTACGGGTCCATAACTAGTAGCTAGATGGCTTCCTCTCTCTCTCTCTCTCTCTCTCTTTGATCTTCAATACAATGTTCCCCTCGATGTTCTTGGAATTCTATCTGATGTAATCTTCTTCTGTGGTGTGTTTGTTGGGATTCTATGAATTGTAGGTCTATGATCTGAATATTTATGAGAAGTAATGGAGTCTTTTCTGAACTTTATTATGCATGATTGTTATAGCTTTGTATTTCTATCTGATCTATCTGTTTGGGTTTGGCCAACTAGATTGATTTATCTTCAGTGGGAGAGGTGCTTTGTAATGGGTTAAATCTTGCGGTGCTCTATATCACAGTGACAAAGTAGGAGACACGATACGTATGTGTATTGTTTCCATTAAGGGTAAAACTATGGGGTTTATTCATATTGATTAGGTTTACTTTGTCTATATCATGTCATCTTGCTTAAGGCTCTATTCTGTTTTATACTTAATACCATAGATGCATGCTGAATAGCGGTCGATTGGTGGAGTAATAGTAGTAGATGTAGGAAGGAGTCGGTCTACTTGTCTCGGACGTGCTGCTTATATACATGATCATTACCTTGAATATCGCCCTAACTAAGCGCTTTTTAACAATTGCCCAACAGTAATTTGTTCACCCATTGTATGCTATGTGCTCGAGAGAGAAGCCTCCAGTGAAAACTATGCCCCCTGGGTCTACTTTAATCACATATAGAATCTAAAAATACCTTGCTGCAATTTTATTTCTTTTGTTTTTGCAATTTACTTTACTGTCTATCACTATCAGAATTAATCCTTGCAAATAACAATTTCAAGGGGATTGACAACCCTCTTGCCAGCGTTGGGTGCAAGTATTTGCTTGTGTGTGTAGGTGTTGTTCATGAGGCTTTGTGGGATTCTCCTACTAGATTGATACCTTGGTTCTCACTATGGGAAATATCTCTACTGTGCCGCATCTCCTCTCCTCTTCTGGAAAATCCAACGCAAATCACAAGTACCACTCCCCACCGTGCCCTATCGGCTGTCAACAATTGGAACTTCTGCGGCAAGCGCACAAGGCAGTTTATAAAGGGATGGGGCGCGATCCTTCGGCGGGATCTACGGGAATGCAAAAAATCCCTCCTTGCCTCTATCCATGCCCTTGACCTCCGGGCAGACTCTATAGGCATATCTCCTTAATGAGTGGTTGCTCCGCTACTAATGGGGGACGAAGCATGAAAATAAAAAAAATCCTACGAACACCCAAGATTTAGCTAGGAGAAGGATAACAATGAGATAGGAGAGTGTGTCTACATACCCTCGTAGACCAAATGCAGAAGCATATATAACACGGTTGATGTAGTTGTACTCTTAGTGATCCGATCACGGTCCAACCGATTTAGTGCCGAACGGACGGCATCTCCGAGTTTAGAACACGTGCAGCTTGATGACGTCTCCTTCCCCTTGATCCAGCAAGAGAAGGCGGAGAAGTAGATGGGATCACAACCAGCACGACGACGTGGTGGTGATGGTGGTGGTGGAGCTAGTTCAGCAGGGCTTCGCCAAGCGCTACTAGAATGAGGATGGAGGAACTACGGAGTAACATCAGAGAGAGGGGCGCAAAGGGCTTGATGTGTCCTCTTAGGGCGCCCCTCCCCTCTATATATAGGTGGAGGGGCGTGGGCAACAGCCCCTCCAAGCCCTAGGGCGCAACCAAGGGGAGAGGACTTGGACTCCAAGTCCAACCCTATTCCTACTAGTAGAATGCCCGTGCGTTGCCACAGGTCTTTTAGTTTTGTTATGATTGCATATATATCTCTCTGTGTGTGTGTGTGTGTGTGTGTGTGTGTGTGTGTGTGTGTGTGTGTGTGTATTGTTGTATAAAACTCGGTGAATTTTTAACCCCTTTCAACAACATCGCCTCGACACCCTTGCTAATAGATTCCTTTTATCCATCTCCATCCCCCTTATACTCTTGAAAAACAAAAGTATATAGAAATACACCTTTTGTATTATCATGTGCAAAGAACAAAGAACAATTATGTATATGCATCTCTTCTCATTTTGTAAGAATCGATGAGTTTTCAGTCCAGTCCATTATAAAGCTTTTTCTTGACATTTTCAAAGCTTCATCCGAAGGCATGAGGTTTTATCTTTGATCTAAAGCGAACATATAAACACATATTTAAAAAGCCCATATATATTGAAGTTTTATTTATATATTCATTAGTTGGTTGCTAGATGCGAGGAAGTGACCATTTTTAGTCGGCATGAGTGGCATCATGCTTTTTAGTAGAGTGAGTCACATCCCAATTTAATAAAGTGTAGTATCACCTGTAAGTCACGTGTGGTAGTTATTCTACAAAAAATGACTTGTTAGGGTATGTGATATTTTTCACTATATAAAAAGGTAGGTGTATCTGACATTTCTCTCATAGCAAAGAGGTGTTTTCCCTAGAAACATCCACTCCTTTTCTTCTTATCTTAAAAAAAGCAATTCACTCTCTCTCTTGCTCACCACATGGTACAACACTCACACTCACACCTCATTCCCCCGGCCTGATCTCCTCAACATGGCGTCGCCGCCTCCACTGCCTTGTACCATCCATAGCACGACATTCAGTATGTACCTTCCTCTCACCATAGTCTCTCCTTCCCTCCACAAAGTCGCCCCCCCCCCCTCCTGTGTGTAATTTGCATAAGATAAGAAAAAACTATCCATACTTACGAGTCATGATAAACTCCAATCAGGCCCATGTCATATATAACTCCAAGTGACCATGGTTTTTTTTATCAGGAACAAGATTTATAACCCACACATTATCAGACGCTACAATAGCTGTCAGTCCTCCAAAGAATGCATTCATGCCCATGTTGTCGGCATCCTCGGAACGGGTGAGGGAGTCCTAGACTATGGGGTCCTCGGGCATCCGGCCTGTTAGCCATGGGCCAGACTGATGGGCTATGAAGATATGAAGACCGAAGACTGCACCCATGTCCGGATGGGACTCTCCTTGGCATGGAAGGCAAGCTTGGCGACCAAATATGTAGATTCCTTTCTTTGTAAATGACCTTGTGTAACCCTAGATACTCCCGGTGTCTATATAAACCGGAGGACTTAGTCCGGAGGGGACATTCATTACCATAGTCATACAGGCTAGGCTTTTAGGGTTTTAGCCATTACGATCTCGTGGTAGATCAACTCTTGTAATACTCATATTCATCAAGATCAATCAGGCAGGAAGTAGGGTATTACCTCCATAGAGAGGGCCCAAACCTGGGTAAACATCGTTCCCCTGTCTCCTGTTACCATCGACCTTAGATGGACAGTTCGGGACCACCTACCGAGATCCGCCGATTTTGACACCGACATTGGTGCTTTCATTGAGAGTTCTACTGCGTCGTCCCTAAAAGGTTTGATGGCCCCTTCAATCGTCAATAATGACGCTGTCCAAGGAGAAACTTTCCTCCCCGGACAGATCTTCGTGTTCGGCGGCTTCGCACTGCGGGCCAACTCGTTTGGCCATCTGGAGCAGATCGATAGCTATGCCCCTGGCCACATGTCCGATTTGGGAGCTTGAACTACGTCGTGGACATCCGTGGAGATTTGATCTTTGCGGGATTCGAGACCGCGGCAACCGCTCCTGCTCACCTCGATGAACATGACCTAAATCTGTCATCGGACCGCATCCAGGAGATTGCTCCTGTAACCGTTCTGGCCTTGGATTCGGAGCATACTAAGCCATCCAAGGACGGGAGGCTCAACCCCACCACGGAGGCGACAGATTCCACGACGTTGGAGCCGGACATAGACTTAACCTCACATGATGTCTTTGTTACCGGAACTTCGGACTCGTCTCTGGTTTCCGAGCCATGTGCATCCGCGGACGCCGAGCTTGATCAGTTATCGATCTTCGAATTCAGCACCGCAGACATCTTCCAGCACTCGCCCTTTGGCGATGTGCTAAACTCATTAAAAAAACATGTCCCTGGCGGAGGACTCACAGCCGAACTATGTCCGGTTCGAACTAGGGGCTGACGATGGAGAATTTCGCTCCCCACCCGCCACCCACTTCATAGCCACGGTCGAGGATTTAACCGTCGTGCTTGATTACAGCTTCGAAGACATCGACGGTATGGACGACGATGCCGACGTGAAGCAGGACCAAAACCCGCCGTTCACTGGATGACGGACGGCCACTTCTTCGTACAACATGTACATGGTGGATACACCTAGAGAAACAGACGACAATGACAAAGAAGATCCAGTTGAGAATAAAACTCCTGAGACACAGCACAAACGCCGGCGCCCCCGGCGCCGATCTAAGTCACGTCATTCAAAAGACAGAAATGCTGGCACCGGAGGAAATAATACTCCGGAAGATGCCAAAAACGATGAAGACCCTGTTGAGGCAACTTCCGAACAGGGGGAACCAGGAAACGGGCAAATTAGCCCTGATGAACAGGACACACATGACAACTCGGAGGATGACAATTATCTCCCGCTCTCCGGAGATGAGGCAAGCCTCGGCGATGACGAATTCGTCGTGCCAGAAGAACCTTCCGAGAAGGAGCGCTTCAAGCGCCGGCTCATAGCCACAACAAGAAGCCAGGAAAAGAAATGGCAGCAGATTCAAGCTGACCAAATTTGCTTAACGACAGATGGACTGATGTCCTCGTAGCCGAAGAATACGGTCTCAAGCTCCCAGCCAGGAGTTACCTGAAGCGCAGATTGCTACCTCAGTTCGACGAGGAGGTTCCAGAGTCCATATCTCCCTTGCGCAACACGGCTGACCAACCACAACGCGGTCGGGATAGTGTGGCGGACCGACCACCATATGGTCGGGATAAATCGGCAAATCAGGCCGAACAGCAGCTCGCCCCACCACAACGTAAAAACAGAGACAAGACAGCTATGGGTCATTCATATGACCCTCGGAAGGACCTGGACAGTAGAACAAGATATGCCAGATCGATCTACGGATCGCAAAGATGCACCTCAACACGCGACAACAGCTATGTATTCGGACGTAACGAACCTAATCACGCCTGGGCTGAAAACTGCAGGCGAACTCCAACAGAGATACGTCGCGTCGTGGCCCGATACAGAGGGGCCGCACACCCCCTTTGCTTCACTGATGAGGTGATGGATCATGAATTCCCAGAAGGGTTTAAACCCGTAAATATTGAATCATACGATGGAACAAGCGATCCTACGATCATGAACATACGATGGAACTCTCAATGAAAGCACCAATGTCGGTGTCAAAACCGGCGGATCTCGGGTAGGGGGTCCCGAACTGTGCGTCTAGGCGGATGGTAACAGGAGACAAGGGACACGATGTTTTACCCAGGTTTGGGCCCTCTTGATGGAGGTAAAACCCTACGTCCTGCTAGATTAATATTGATGATGTGTGTTACAAGAGTGGATCTACCACGAGATCAAAGAGGCTAAACCCTAGAAGCTAGCCTATGGTATGATTGTTGTTCGTTCTACGGACTAAAACCCTCCGGTTTATATAGACACCGGATAGGGTTAGGGTTACACAGAGTCGGTTACAATGGTAGGAGATCTACATATCCAGATCGCCAAGCTTGCCTTCCACGCCAAGGAAAGTCCCATCCGGACACGGACGTAAGTCTTCAATCTTGTATCTTCATAGTCTTGGAGTCCGCCGATGATGATAGTTCGCTATCCGGACACCCCTAGTCCGAACTCCTCAAGAGCCCTCGAACCAGGCTTCAATGACGATGAGTCCGACGCAGTATATTGTCTTCGCATTGCAAGGCGGGTTCTTCCTCGAATAATTTATAGAAGATTGTGAACACCAGGATAGTGTCCGCTCTGCAAAAATAAATTCCATATACCACCGTAGAGAGAATAATGTTACACAAGATCAATCACGACATATTTTGTGGCGTGACGTCGCACCACTACCAAGCCTTTATTCAAATTGTTTTTACGGTTCCACCTCGGTAGCGTTTAGCGAAGTTTCCTTGGCACGCCTTGTTGAGGCAGAGATCGTGTTCCCCTTATTCCGGGATTCCCATCAATACGGACGTGGGTAGCCCAACCACGCCATTGAATGTGGCGCTTGGGAGATAAGCGAGTTTTACCAGGCCGGTGGGGACACATGTTTTTGTCTGCCCATATAAGGGGATAAGGATCTACCCTTTCACCTACGCCTTCTTCCTCCTTTGCTCATCCATTCCCGCGCACTCGAGCTCTAGCGCCCAAGTCCGCACTTTCCTCCTCAACCTTCTCCAACCATGTCAGAGCGGAGGCAGATGGATGGCCTCCTCCGTCACGGAGGGCACATCACAAGACTGCGGGAGGCCGGATACTTGTCCGCGATATCGCAAGACAAAGCTGCCCGACGCTGGGCAGCTTATTCCAACCCCAGTCCCCATGAGAGGGTGGTATTTCTTCCCCACTTCCTCCGCGGACTAGGTTTTCCACTTCACCCATTTGTCCGGGGGCTCATGTTCTACTACGGCCTGGACTTCCATGACCTGGCCCCGAATTTTGTCCTCAACGTCTCGGTGTTTATCGTCGTGTACGAGGCCTTCCTCTGCATCCAGCCCCACTTCGCTTAGGCTCAAGACCTTCAAATGTCAAGTCAAGGTTGTGAAGGGCAGCCAAGCGGAGTGCGGAGGCGCCATGGTCGGCAAGATGGCCAAAGTCCTATGGCTCGAGGGCTCCTTTGTGGAGACAATAAAGGGGTGGCAATCGGGGTGGTTCTACGTCACCGAGCCACGCGACCCTGAATGGGTGGCTGCCCCCGAATTCAGATCTGGATTCCCCACACGGCTCTCGTCATGGAAAGATACGGGCCTGAAGTGGAGGGATTCAGACGAGCTATCCGGACTCCAAACACGCGTCCGGAACACGGTGGACAAGAATCGCAGCTTGTCGACGTAATCCGGTGATGCTCATCCGCCGGATTCTCCCATGCCAACAACGGGACTTCAATTTGTGGGAGTTCGATCCGCACAACACCGAACCTTGAGCGGCTCTTCGATACCACGCACGAAGATGCCTCGGAAGGTGCTGTTCAAGGGCGCCAAGCCCCCCGATCCGCTAACAAAGATCGCGAGATACAGCTCGCCGCGTCAAGCCAGCGAGGTAAGTTATTTTACCCTTTACGGGCTCCTTTTCCATAGATTGACTCTCGTGGGTTACGAAAACTCCCTATTCTTCGGCTGTGTCTGGCTGAAGACGTCCGGACAGATTAACTGCCCAGCTCCTTTGCCGAAGACCAGCGGACGCCTCGATTGACGGGCTGCTGGCTCCGCACCCCATGTGGTGTCGGAGAAGAAGGCTAAGAAGGAGGCTACGGAACTCAAGGAGCACCCGACGCCAGTGCTGCCGGATTTCAAGCAGATTCTTCTCCAAGACGAGGAGGAAGAAGAAGAAGCTTCTCCCCAGCAGGGAGGAGAGGAAAAGGAAGGCCGCCTAACCGGGAGGCCGGAGGGTCCAAGAAGGAAGAACCCTTCCTCCGGACTTCACCACCAACGTCGGCGACGACGAGGGGATCGCCCACGAGGGCCAAGCCTGGCGAGATCGTAAGTGTCCGAGCACCCAATAACCTCAAGGTTTTGTTTTCGCCACATAACGCCTTTCTAATGCCGCATACAACCCTCCAGTCCGCCCAAGGATGATCTTCCGCTTGCCGAAGGGTCCTTGGGTGCGTCGGATATGGATTCCTTCCGACCGCCTCCACCCCCGTGCAGCGGACGACACCGTGGTGGGATCCCGAAAAGGACCCACCAGAGGGGAGGCCCGGAGGTGTCGCAGACACCTCCGGACTATGCACGGACTCAGCCCCGAGGCCGCAGTGGCTCGGAGTCCGTGGGCGACCCTTCGTAAGAAGGGCAATACCGAGACGCCGGCTGCCTCCGCCCAACCGGAGGTGCCGGATAATTTCTTGGAGGCGCCAATGGTGCCTCCATCGAAGAGGAACAACGACCGTTATGAGTGCGGTGATTCGAAGGTTCAACTCGCCAAGAGCGGGCTGACCGAAGCTCGCAATAGCCTTCTAACGGGCTTTGAGGTAAGAATTTCAATATATGTAAATGGTACCGCATAGAGAAGAGCCCCGATGCTCGGTTCGGTGTTGGAAAGAAAAGCGGATGAGGATCTTTAGAAAGATAAACGCAGGAGCCATAAAAATATGTCAATATGGGATTGCAGGCTGTGCTGCTGACCTCCGCCGCACTGACTGCGGAGGTCAATACTTTGAAGAAAAACCTCGAGCGGTCCGAGAACGAGCTCGCCATGCCAAGAGGCAGCTCGAGGAAAAGAAGGTGAGTAATACCTTATGAAAATTGTACCTTGTGAAAAGGATTTGGTTGCAAGAAAATGACAAGGATAATGTGGGTATTGTAGGGGCCGCTAACGAAGTGGCGACTCGAAGGGAGGCGGTGGGCTGCGAGCGAACGCGACGCGGAATGCACCGAGCGAGAGAAGCAGGAGACGCGGGTGGCGGAGGTACAACAAGAGCTCCAGGATCTCGTGAAAAAACATGAGAACTTGGAGCGTGACTCGAAGAATCAAGAGTCTGAGCTTGCAACGGCTCTTGAGAGTGCCAAAACCGCTAAGGCCGAAGCCTACAAGGCCCTCCGGAGATTGAGGCGGTGAAGAAAATAGCAGCGGTAAGGCATTTTCATGCAGAGTAAGCATGTGAGTGTTAATTACCTGTTGCTTACCCGAATTCGGAGCTCTCCAGGGGCGTTCGCAGAGCTTCCTCGCAGCGTGTCCGATGCTGCCGTATTCTACCGGGCCGAGGAGGGGAGCTCAACGGAGAAGGTCTTCTGGTCTCAAGATCTTCGAGGCCGGACATCCGGTGTTTTTAGCGACCAGTGAAGCAGCTGGTCGAGCTCCACAAGGTGGCCGAACAGGCCATGAAGGGCCTCATAGTTCGGCTGTGGCCTAAGGAAGCCATGCACAGGAGCTACTTCGCCTGGTGCGGCGGCTGGTGGATGCGTGCCCGTGGGTTGAAGTTATCAAGCATTCCGCTTGTATCGAGGGTGCCTGTCGGGCCTTGCCCGCAAAAGGTGCACTGGGCAAGATGGATGCCTGAAGCTCGTGGACGGACCCGCCACCGGAGGGCAAGGAGCATCGCACGCCCAAGATGTATTATAAGAGTGTGTCAAGGGCGCCCAGACTATTGCGGGTGAGTGCTCCAAAGATGTAATATTTGAGTAGACTCGCATTTTGTTATCCTGTGCGCTGAAAACTTAGTTCATATGCGCTAAGCAACGCTTGTTAATTTAAAATATTACCTTCATGCGGCTGTTTATCAAATCGAGAGATGGCAAGTCGTCGGCTTCAGCCCCCATGCCACGAGTCTTTGGGGTGTTGGGATAAACTTGAGCGCTCTTGTTCCCATTTTTGGTCCATCTAGGAGGCGCCAACACAACGAACAAGGCAACCGGACTTATAATGCTTGAACACTCTCACTTAGCCATAGAATTCTATAATTTTAAATTTCGTGAAGCCCCTAGTCTTTGAAGGTCAATTTGGGCGCTATCCACCCCTTGGCGGACAGTATCCGCTCCTCGCTCTAAGCGGCATAAGTCTTTAAGGACTCATGAAAACCTCTCGAACAGCGATCGGTCTCTCGCCTCATCATGACGGTCGGTTTCAGCTTTCTCCATCGAGGCGTTAACCCAGCCCGAATCGGGCAGAATCGCAGATGGTTCTCCGGTGCTACCTTAGCCGATATAACGGAACGTAAGGTACCAAACACGGAGCCGGGCAAACCCAACTATTGACCCAAGACATGATTCGAGCCGATGCATATAGTGCTATAAGTTCGGGTGCCGCACTTGTGAAAGTGTTGGACTCATCACACCATAACGCTGGAAGCATAAGCCCTCGGTGTATATTAGCCGCACCAAAGTGTACGGATGCAACATGTCGTGAATGAACATATGTATGAAAAAGAAATGCAATTATAAGCAAAAAGGTGCTGCATTGTTTTATTTAATAAGTGCTGCTACGAATGCAGAACGATACAAATAGTGCGATAAGCAAGGTAGGAGACTGTTAAACATGTCCCCTTCCAGGGGTAGGCTGCAGATTGGTGTATGAAAATGCTCGTAATGGATACCACCTGTATATTCGTTGTAGCCTTTATCCTTCCCTGGCTGTTGCATCGTGAGTTCGGCAGGTCTGCTGCCGGACAGGCTTCGACAAACGGAGTCCTGTGTTTAAAAAGTAAAGGTAAAAAGAAAAGAAAAGGAACGACACACTTGAGAGCCCCTTGTGTGGTTGAGCCGATCTGGTGTATTGTGGTCGTGCCCCCTCCCCATGCCCATGGTATCTTCAGAGCGTAATGGTGTACGCGAAGGACCTGCTTTGACGTTCGCAGAGCTGGGTTAGCCGCATCGCACGCTGCGTGCTCGGAACGTGCGGGTGGTCTTGTTGTAAGTTACTCCGGGCGTGCTTGGCTGTGTTCGGCCGCTTAACGGCCGGATTCAATAATTGCCTTAAGAGGCTGCATTGCACTTCTGCCGCGAGAGCCGCTGTATGTTCCTCCGTGCGGAGGGAACGTTCAGTGTTTCCGTTGACCGTAATGACTCCTCGAGGGCCTGGCATCTTGAGCTTTAGGTGTGCGAAAGTGCGGCACGCGCTGAACTTTGGAACGCGGTATGTCCGAAAGCAAGGCATGATAGCCGCCATGAACGGGACTATGTCAAGATTAACTCCTCGCTCGAAGTTATCCAGGATCCGAAGACCACTTCCAAAGTAATTGAGCCTGCATAATTGGCTTCTACACCTGGTATGACGCCTTTAAAGGTCGTGTTGGTAGGTTTAATCCTTGAGGGTCTATGCCCATTTTGCGACCGTATCCTGGTAAAGCAGGTTCAGTTGCCGCCGCCGCCCATCGGGACTCGGTTAGGTGAAATCCATCGACGATTGGGTCTAGGACCGGTCGCGGCGAATCCGCCGTGGCGGATCTTTGGTGGGGTGGTCCTTCGGTCAAAAGTGATCGGGCAGGAGGACCATGGATTGAACTGGGCAACTGGCTCCATCGCGTAGACATCCTCGAGTGCACGCTTCCGCTCCCTTTTGGGTATGTGCGTTGCGTATATCATGTTCACCGTCCGCTTTTGTGGGGGAAACCTTCATCCTCTATTGTTCGGGCGGTTGGGTCTCGTCCTCGCCATTGCTATGCAGCCCTTGTCATTTTTTTCGCAATTAACTTGCCTGCTTTGCTTGAATACCCAACAATCCCTGTTGGTGTGGTTAGTTGGCTTTTCGGGGGTGCCGTGTATCTCGCACAAGCGGTCGAGTATTCGGTCCAAACTGGACGGACCCGGAGAAGTTCGCTTGAATGGCTTTTTCCGCTAACCGGTTTAGAGCCTTTGAATCCGGCATTGACCGCCAGATCCTCAATATTGTCGCCGTTAGTGCGGCGTTTGTTTTGTTACGACGCGGCTGCCGCTTTGGTCCTTGAAGTCCGGACTGCGAATTTTTGCCGAGGTTGTTGCTGCGTGCTAGCTAGCTGTCCTCACCCGCAGAAGCGGGTCATGAGTGATGTGAGGGCTGCCATGGATTTCGCTTTTCCTGTCCTAGGTGCCGGGCAAGCCACTCGTCGCAGATGTTATGCTTGAAGGTCGCGAGGGCTTCCAGATCCCGGACAATCGATTTACGATGGCGGCGCTGGGGTCTTCTGGGTATTCCGGGAATACCCAAGATTTAGGCCCAAAAAATATCAATATACACATCTAATCTGGCCCAGCCCAAACAGAGGACATCACGCAGCGAACAAGACGCCCAGACGCGTCGGCAGACGCTGCTGAAGCGAAGCGAGGAACCCATCGACAGCGACCAGTTTGATCTCCCTTCCCTCCCCGATTCCTCCCAAACCTAGCGCCTAGCGGCGGCGCCCATGGCGGCAGCGGCCAGCGGCGGATCCAGTCCGGCCGCCCTCTCCTTCCCTCCCCTCCGCGGATCCAAATCCAATACTGCCACTCCGCCTCTCCCCTCCCCAAACTGTCTCCTACTCTCCTTCTCCTCCGCCTCCCAGTCCGAGATCCGCCGGCCTCCAGTGTTTTCTCGACGGCTCCACTGCTGGCCGCCTCGGCGTCTCCTCCAGCCAGACCAGCACTGCAAAGACAGCTCCAATTCTCCACCAAGGTATTTTTTGGCTTTTTGTCCTCTGTTTTTTTAAGAAATCTGAAGATTTGTTTGTAAACTGAAATTGAACTAAATAAACATTGGAGTTTGAAGAAGAAGGTTGTTTATGTGATGGATTTGATGCCACAGTGCCACTGCCACTGATTTCTACTTTGTTTACGTGATTGTGATGTAGACGAAGAAGAAAGATGTTAGCTTGTTTGAATTGTGGGACAAATCTTCAAAGGCAAGGAAAAAAAATAAGTTCTGCATCCACACCAACTGCTTTTTCCGTTGAGGTTGAGAGCAACCTACAACTAGCACTACTGCTTTTCTGTGTTGTTTGGTTCATATGCCTCATTTAGAGCAAAACTTTTTTTAAATGAATACCCAGCCTTCATTTCCTAGCGCCGCCACTGGTCGACGATTTGGTTTTTCTTGGTTAAGAACCGTGTCCAGAATTGTCTGGCCGATTCGTCTGGCTGCTGAATTATGTGGCTTAGGTCATCGGCGTCGGTGGTCGCACATAAGTGCCCGGAAGTTATAGAGGAATGCGGCTTTGTGTCCTCCCAGCTCCCAATTGACTCTGGCGGCAAGCTGTTGAGCCAATGCCGGCTGGTCCTTTTAAGCTTGAGGGGAGGTATTTGATGGCGTGAAGATCGTCACGCGGGCCATGTGGATGTGAAGGAGATAGTCTTGATCCAAACCACGGGTCTGTTGTGCCATCATAGGATTCAATATTGACAGGTTAAAACCCTTCGGGGATTTGATGATCCATTACTTCGTCTGTGAAGCATAGTGGGTGTGCGGCACCTCTGTACTGGGCGATATCACGACGGAGCTCAAAAGAGCTTGATCTGTTTTGTTCGGCCCTACCGACTTATCGTGTCCGCGCGACGGTTGTCGCCACGCATCGTGGGCGCCACGAGATCCATAGATCGATCTTGATTGTCTTGCCTTGTCCTCCAATATATCTCGGGTCGGGAGCGCCCCTTTGGCCAAGTGCTTTTTGAGCGATGCCGGGTACGGTTCTAGTGAAGGGCCTAGAGGCCTCTCTGTCGCCGCTGCCACGGGTGGTCGGTCAGCCGTATTGTCTCCTGGTGATGCGGGTTCGTAAGCCTCCTCCTCTAATCGGGGAGCAGCTTGCATTTAGGGTAGCTTTTGAGGGGCGCTCGAGCTCATGCTCTTGACGCGAGGACTTGGTCCATCGTCGGCTAGCAGATCCCGATCAGCTCTAAGCTGTTGCTGCTTTTCTTTAGGCTGTTCGCCGTGGCTATAATCCTGCGTCTAAAACGCTCTTGTTCGACGGGATTCTCGTGCACGACGAATTCATTGTCGCCGAGGCTTGCTTCGTCTTCGAGGGAGGCATATAATCCTCTACCTCTTCTTCGCCGCCTCTCTTAAGGGCTGGCGTCTTCATCCTCCCCGCGATGGATCTTCTTTGGAGTGGATTGTCTTCGTGTTGTCCGGTGTATTGTTATCTCCGGTGCCGGAATCTTCATTCTTGCTGTGGCGGGATTTAGAGCGGCGTCACGACGCCTTGGCGCTGGGCTGCTTCTTGGAGGGTCATCCTCCGTTGTTCCATCGCTGCTCCCATCTTTTGGGATGTCCACCATATATATGTCGTGATGACGAGGTGGCCTTCCAAAGGCTCGAGGCGCTGGTCTTGGTAAATCTCCGCATCGTCGCCCATACCGCCGATGTCTTCGGAGTCGTAGTCTAGCATGTCGGTTAGATCGTCGACAGCGGCTACCAAGTGGGTGGTGGGTGGGCGTTGAATTTCTTCGTCGTCGCAAGATCTCAACCTTTCCCGTCCGTGAATCCGCCAGGCTCTCGGATAAAGAGAGAGACTTTAGTGAATTCAGGATGTCGCCAAAGGGCGAGTGCTGAAAGATGTCCATGCGATGAACTCCATATCGGGCGCCCAATTGGATTCGATTGGCAAGGGCGGAGGGTTCGAGTCCGGAGAGGAGTCCGCACCACGAGTCGGAGTCCTTGCAAACGACGGGGAAGGTGTTCGCTCGATCGTCAGAGAGATTGTAGCCCCGAGGCGGTGTCCAACCACTCGCCCTCGGTCGGGAATACGGCTCCGGATTAAGGGCCGGAGCGGATATCGTGCGCCTCTGTGGCATCGCTCGCAGCAGAGCTAGATCATGCCCATCGAGGCAAGGCGGCACGCTATTGCGGCTCGAATCCGTCGAAGATCAAGTCTCCGCGGATATCGGCCGTATAGTTTAGACTTCCAAATCTGACCGGTGGCTGGGCGTAGCTTCGATCTGCTCCAGATGGCCTGTTAATTGGCCCGAGTCTGCGCCGCCGAACACAAAGATCTGTCCGGGAGAAAAGTCTCACCCGGACCGCGTCGTTGTTGATGATCGGAGGAGCCATCGGCCTATCGGCGATTTACACGAGGAACTCTCAATGAAAGCACCAATGTCGTGTCAAACCGGCGGATCTCGGGTAGGGGGTCCCGAATGCGCCTAGGCGGATGGTAACAGGAGACAAGGGACACGATGTTTTACCCAGGTTGGGCCCTCTTGATGGAGGTAAAACCCTACGCCCCGCTAGATTAATATTGATGATGTGTGTTACAAGAGTGGATCTACCACGAGATCAAAGAGGCTAAACCCTAGAAGCTAGCCTATGGTATGATTGTTGTTCGTCCTACGGACTAAAACCCTCCAGTTTATATAGACACCGGATAGGGTTAGGGTTACACAGAGTCGGTTACAATGGTAGGAGATCTACATATCCGTATCGCCAACCTTGCCTTCCACGCCAAGGAAAGTCCCATCCGGACACGGGACGAAGTGTTCAATCTTATATCTTCATAGTCTTGGAGTCCGGCCGATGATGATAGTTCGGCTATCCGGACAGCCCCTAGTCCGGAACTCCCTCACCGATGATCTAAGTCACATTGTCCAGCAGCCCGGGGAGTCCGCCAGGAAGCTCTGAACTAGGTTCTTAGTTAAAAAGAACCAGATTGTAGACTGTCCAGACGCAGAAGCCCCGGCGGCCTTCAAACACACCGTCCGGGATGAGTGGCTCGCCCGCCACCTCGGTCAGGAAAGACCAAAATCCATGTCAGCCCTTACGGCTATGATGACCCGCTTTTGCGCGGGAGAAGATAGCTGGCTTGCTCATAGAAGCAATAGCGCCAACGACCCGGGCACTTCCGAAGTCTGGGATGGCAATGGGAAGCCACGATGCAATAAAAGCAAGCACCCCAATAACAATGAGGGAACACATGACACAGCGGTCAACGCTGGATTCAGCGGCCCCAGACCCGGCCAACGAAAAAAGCCATTCACGGCATATAGGGACGGACCATCCAATTTAGACATGATATTGGATAGGCCCTGCCAGATTCATGGCCACCCCAATAAACCAGCTAATCACACCAACAGAAGCTGTTGGGTTTTCAAACAGGACGGCAAGTTAAATGCCGAACACAAGGGGAAGAGGCTGCCCGGCGATAGCGACGGCGAAGAGACTCACCAACCGAACACCGGGGGACAGAAGCAGTTTCCTCCCGAAGTAAAAACAGTAAACACGGTATATGTCACATACCCCCCTAGAGGTGTATGCACGGAAAACTCCCCCCATACAGAGGATCATACTACGGACACCTCAGCCGAACTACAAAGTGGCCTCATCTCACTGCATACCTCATCGGCCATGGCGCCGTCGGTCTCCGGTCAACGCGACCGGTCAATGTCCATACTGGACTAGCAATTCAGCTTCCGCCGCTCGCCTAATATGCCTGCGAAGTCGGTACCACGCATACATAATTATGCACTCAAAATACCCTGGGCATCGGCGGAAAGCACAATAAGGATGGGCCTACAAGCACTCCCATAAACTCTCTTGTTTTTCTAACTATCTTCTTTTTTTACTACCCTCTCTACTAATGGATCAAAGGCTGGTCACCCACTGACTCTATCGGAGTTCGGACTCATACACTCATACAAAAGTCATTTCCATCAAGGAATACCCTAATCGAGGACAGGCGACGCAGACGTGCGACATGAGGTCCAAAATAAATTTTTGTAGACCGCACTCAGTATTTCGAGCCTGTAAAGTACCTTTATCCTCAGCCTTCCACCCTTGGCATGTAAAATAGCCAGGGTGCAGCTTTTTTATCTATATAAGCGATTGGCACATCACTCAGATCCTAGTAAAAATAATCCACTCTTTTCTAAAGAACCGAGTTTTGCCCCTATGGTTGTTTCAAACATACACCTCGGCATAACTTGCCAGGGGCTCGGTATGGGAACAAATGAGTTGCCGACAAATCCAAACAGCTCTCTAGCGTACTTCGGCGTCGCGAGTTTGGCCTTATATGCATCAGCTCCGAATCATGTCTTGGGTCAATAGTCGGGTTGCCCGGCTCCTGTGCTTGCTACCCTACGTTCTGCTCTATCTGCTAGGGTAGTAAAGGGAGAACTATCTGCGATTGTGCTTCGGTTAACCTGGTTAAGCACCTCAAGAGAGAAAGCCAAAACTGACTGTCATGATGCGGCGAGAGCTGGTCAACCACTCGATGACTTATTGGAATCTTTCGCGATTCCCTCCGTGTCATACGAAGGACCTCTTTCAGGTCAAATATGTAAACGCATCATATGAGAATAAGCCGCGTACATACCAGGGGATATATAATAGACCCACCATAAAACTCCTATGGCTAAATGAAAGTGTTAACGTCCTATAGTCCGATTGCCTGGTTCGCCGCATTGACACCTCCTTCACGGACCAAGACGCTGGGTCAAGAGTGATCAGATGCTTTTCCGAACACCCCCGTATTTCCTACGAGGGGGCTGA
Organism: Aegilops longissima; assembly: GCA_021605205.1. NCBI lineage: Eukaryota > Viridiplantae > Streptophyta > Magnoliopsida > Poales > Poaceae > Aegilops > Aegilops longissima. Next base: position 449,170,982 of record CM038678.1, read on the forward strand.
AGCCGACGACTGGAAAACTTTCAGATCATATACAAATGGCCGCACAGGAGGAACAAAAGCCTTTAGGCAAAACTAAAATATAGAATGATTAAAAAAATTGTCTTTTACAATTCGTACAGAGTTCACTCGAATATTATGCCTTTTGAACATTAACCCTCTATCCAGCTGGCAGCCTCTAAGACGTCCTCAAAATAATGCTCTGGGGCGTGATGGTCCTTTCCCTTGGGTGGACCCTTCGCTGCAACATCGACGGCCTTCATCTTTCCCCAGTATGTCTTGACTCGGGCAAAGGCCATCCGTTCACCTTCAATGCATGCCGACCGCTTCGCGGCGTCGATACGTGGCACCACATCAACAAGCTGCTGCACCAAGCCAAAGTAGCTATTCGGAATAGGCTCAGTCGGCCACAGCCGGAGTATGACGTTCTTCATGGCAGCGCCGGATATCCTGTGAAGCTCGGCCCATTGGGACATCTGTTCATTCAGCAGCAGAGAGCGTTTCGATGCACCAAACTATGACCAGAAAAGCTTCTCCGTTGCATATCCCTCTTGCGCTTGGTAAAACTACGACGCATCGGAAGAACTCTTCGGCAGGTCCAAAAACACGTCTAGAGAGCTCCACACTTGGCTAAGGTGAGCATAATTTGAATCGCCGAACTTAGTCTGTAATAAAAAGGGCTTACCAGCCGCAATCTCCCGAGCTTTCCGGATCTCCTCACGGGCCGCTCAAGATTCGGACCGCGCTTCTTTCGCCTCTCGCAAGGCCTTGTCAAGATCAGCCGTTTTGGCTTTATCCTCCTTCTCTAGGAATTCACAGCGGCCAATAGCATTTTTTAGTTCGAGCGCCATCGTGGATATTTTCTCCTCGTCTTGGTGCCGAGCAGCTTGTTCGGCCTTTAACTCGGCTGATGCCCGACCGCATTACTAAACCGGGCCTGCTCCTTGGCCCGAGCCAGCTCCGCCCGAAGAATCTCAATGGCGGCGACACCATCTGCAGCCATGCATATCCCAGCATGCAACTTTTAGCGTCACGCTTATATTACAAACACGTATGTGTAAGGACTGCTTTGAATACATACCTTGCGACTCGTCAGACGCCTATTGATTAACACAATGTCATCCCCTGCCACATCAAGCTTCCGCTGCAGCTTGGCAATATCCGTAGTCCGGGAAGTCGTCAGGGGAGAAACAACATGTGTTCCAATTAACCAGATTATTCCTTGAGCATTTCTTTTTGATCCTCTATTCGCCTCGCACGGGAAGCCAACCCGAGTCTCAGGGGCTACTACCTATACACAGGTGCATGTTGCAATTAAAATATAGTTGAAAATATTACCTCACAAACCTCGAAGCCTCTTAGCAAGCTCATGAAGGCTTCATTCAATCCGCTCTTCACGGATAGAATCCTCTCAACAACCGTACCCATCAAGGTACGTTGTTCCTCCGAGACAGATGCTTTTCGCAGCATATCCCTCAACATGTCCGGCGCCGCTGGGTCTTCGGAAGCCGCTGTAGGAGCACGACCATCCTTTGAAGCAACCTGTTCACTCGTCTCCAGAATCACCGCTGGTTGAAAAACGGATAGTTCGGGGCCTTCATTGTTGGCCCCCCGAATCCCGGATGATCAAAGGCTCACCTTCGGGTACTGCCTGCTTCATCCCTCGCGTCGCTTGTTGATCAAGAAAAACCCTCCGAGATGGCACTTCAGAGTCGTCCGCCTTATTGGGCGAGGAGGCCGGGGGAGGCGTCTCGCTTTCCATCATCTCTGGGAGAAGATCTCCCGAAGAAGAGCATCGCTCAAGAACACTCTGCGCCGAACTGTTAATATACACGTGAATATTATGTGTCACTTCGATAACAGGAAAGGAACGAGATGTGATTAAAGCACCCCAGATTTACTTACGATTTGGTCAAAGGTCTGTCCTCATGATGGAGCTGTTCAACGGTGTCGCCTTCTAATCTCGAGCCGCCCGACGATGGCATCTTGCCCCTCTTGGGAGTCAGTTCCTCCCAACCTTCGGAGGCGGCCCTTTTCTTCCTATGTGGAGAAGGGATGCTTGCTTCTCCTTCGCCTTTGTCTTCGGGCGAAGAAATGTCATTTCCCCGGATTCGGTGTCTAATTTACCTCCGGAACGAAGGCCATCCCTGGTGTTCCCACTCTCCACCTTGCCCTCCTCCACCGGCGCCTGATACGGTGCCGGTGCCAGCATCCTTGTTAGCACGGGGTCCGCTGAGTCTTCGGGAAGAGGGGCCGGACACCTAATCCGTTCCGCTTTCTTTATCCAGCCTTGGAAAGAGATGGTTTGCTCAGTGTCTTACCACAGGATACCTGATTAGGAGGTGTTCGGCGGACGGGTACTTACCGTGGTATCCGGATGGTTACAGTCAAGGCCGATGTCTTCGGTAGTATCCGACCACTGCTTTCGTTTCCCGAAAAATAATTTCCACATCCCTTTGTGCGTAGTGCCGAAGAAGTGTTGAAGTGTCCGCGGCCCTTCGGGATTAAACTCCCACATGCCGAGAGGTCGCCTCTGGCACGGCAAGGTCTGACGGATCAGCATTACTTGAATAACGTCGATAAGATCAATGTCCCTCTCGAGGAGACTCCTGATGCGGCTCTGAAGAGTTTGTACCTCATCAATTGATCCCAGTCCAACCCCTTATTAATCCATGATGCGAGCTGGATCGGAGGGCCAGGTCAAAACGCAGGCGCAGCCGCCCACTTGGAGCCACGGGGCTCGGTGATGTAGAACCACTCTCGTTGCCATAAGTCGGAGGGCTCGGTGAAGGATCCTTTTAGCCAAAGCGCTATTAAGCTTGATCACTGTGGCACCACCACACTCTGCCTGCTTCCCCCTATTGTCTGCGGCTTCACGTGGAAGGTCTTAAGCCACAAGCTAAAGTGTGGAGGGATTCGAAGGAAGGCCTCGCACGTGACGATAAACACCAAGATAAGCAGAACAGAGTTCGGGGCTAGATCATGAAAATCCAGCCCGTGGTAGAACATGAGCCCTCGGACAAAGGGATTGAGGGAAAAGCCTAACCCTCGGAGGAAGTGGGAGATGAACACGACCCTCTCGCCGGATCTGGGGGTAGGGATAACCTGGCCTTCGGTAGGGAGCCGATGGAGAATTTCTGTAGTCAGATATCTCGCCGCCCTAAGCTTCGCAATGTCCTCCTCTGTTATAGAAGAAACCACCCACCGACCGGGTAGGCTAGATCCGGACATGACTAAGGTTTGTGGTGGTCGAAACTTGGGTTTTAGAACTCGAGATAGCAAGGGTTGAGGAAGAAGCAAACGTGGAAGAGAGAGAGAGAGAGAGACGGGTGTGCACCCCTTTATAAAGGCCGTGAGTATCTAAATGCCTACTCCTGGGCCTTAAAGCTTGCCTATTTCCAAGGAGTTGTGCCACAGAGATGGTTGGGTTACCCACGTCTGTGTTGATAAGAATCCCTTAATAAGGGGGACACGATCTCGACTTGGATAAGATGTGCCAATAAAGCCGCGCCTTGAAACCTGGGGCTGTAGGCTAACGACGGGTTTAAAATAATGTCCCGACAGTGACGTGGCGTCGTGCTTCGAACAGTTGTCGATGGACTGGATATATAAATTATTGTGCCCTCTGTGGAAGTATACAAAACTTATGTTACAGGTCCAGACACGTTCAATATGTCTGAAGACTATCTTGGAGTTCGGAAGGAGGAACCCTCCTTGCAATGTCGAAGACAGATCTACGCGCCGGTTACCTTGTCATTGAAGCCAGGTTCAGGGGCTACTGAGGGAGTCCTGGACTATGGGGTCCTCGGGCGTACAGCCCGTTAGCCATGGGCCGGACTAATGGGCTGTGAAGATACAAAGACCGAAGACTGCACCCGTGTCTAGATGGGACTCTCCTTGGCGTGGAAGGCATTGGCAACCAAATATGTAGATTCCTTTCTTTGTAACCGACCTTGTGTAACCCTAGATCCTCCCGGTGTCTATATAAACCGGAGGACTTAGTCCGGAGGGGACATTCATTACCATAGTCATACAGGCTAGGCTTTTAGGGTTTTAGCCATTACGATCTCGTGGTAGATCAACTCTTGTAATACTCATATTCATCAAGATCAATCAATCAGGAAGTAGGGTAGTGCCTCCATAGAGAGGGCCCGAACCTGGGTAAACATCGTGTCCCCTGTCTCCTGTTACCATCGACATTAGACGCACAATTCGGGACCCCCTACCCGAGATCCGTCAGTTTTGACACCGACAACGGGGGTCCCCAGACTTGCCTGCCTGTGGCCCACGGTGTGGCTCCATCAACGGCCCCGTACGACCCATCTTCACCAGCAACACCCAAGAACCTCGCGAGGGACCAAGCCTCGCGAGGCGAATGACCCAAGACCTTCTCGGGAGCTGCCTCACGAGGAGCGGAGAGATCAAGGCAAGGGGAACCTCGCGAGGTTCCTACGACGTCAGCCGTGACGACCAAGGCCAGGCAGGCGCCAGCGTGCACAGTGTCATCGTTTCCTCTTTGGTGCTAAAGGGGCAAGCGTAGGCGAGGAGTACCGAGGCATCAGGCAAAGGTTTCCATATCGGTGCAACGAGACCAAGACCAGCAGGACGGCAGGACAGAGGTAAATGTGGAGCCCAAGATGGCGTCACCACCAGAGCCTTTGGCAGGCGAAGACCGCCTTTAGTCAGGATAGCTTGTACTAGTTGTATCCCTTCGAATTTGGCCGTTGTTGGCTCCCTTTCCACTCAATATTTGGGGAGAGGGCCAGACCTCTATAAATAGGACTAGCCACCACAGTAGGAGGGAAGGGATTCAGATCATCTTCACCCACACAAGTCTGCTAAGCACAAGAACACCTCACCTCAGGAGGCTGTTCTTCCCTTGTACTGTTCATCCTCAGCCCAAGAGGCAATCCCCCACACCACACTGGAGTAGGGTATTACACCACAACGGTGGCCCGAACCAGTATAAATCTTGTGTCTCTTGCGTTGCGGGTTCGTCGAGCTAGGCTTTGAGATCGCGGCGAAGGTGAAAGCGTGATTAGGTAGGGGGAGATCTTCGTGCGCACCCTAGTATTCTAACCTCAAGGGTTTTGCCAGAACCCGAAATCTGACATTTTGCGCGCCAGGTAGGGGTGCGCCGGAGCTTTACTTCCGCTAGTTGATCCGTTGACACTCCGCGGCTCCGATGTTCGGTGATCCGAGGACAAACACCGACCGCTCGGCAGCTTGGCTAGCCCTGGCGGCCCCGTCTGCCCAAGAAGACCTCAACCCCGCGCCCCAGGCAGCTCGCGCACCGCCAAGCACCGCGGGACGCGGGCGGCGCGCTCACACACCGTTCGCCCTTACTCCACGACACGCACGGGCAGCCGCAAGGGCCTCAAGCCACGCTGCGGCCACGGCACCGCACACCCGACGGGAACAAGCAAACATGAGGGCCGCGCTCATGGTGGCTCGGGAGCTGCTGCGACGCCGGCTGATGGAGAGCGGCCAGGATGCGTTGCTGGAGTGCGTCGCCGAGCTCCTGGATGTCGCGGCCTCGGGGGCACCACTTTTCTGCTCCCTGCTTATGCCACAGGCCGCGGCCAGATCGCATGGCGGGCCTCGCCGCGCCCGCGTGCCCCCGGGCGCACCCAGAGGCTTCATCGACACCGGCGCGACCAGCAGCACCGGACGCCCAATCGCACCCGCGCCACCTCTGATGAGCGCGGGCATGAGCGTCGCCACCTACGGCCTCGGCGGGAATCCGCACTACCATCCTCAGGGCGGTGCGCTGGGCCGGGCAACATGGAGCGTGGGGCACTTCAGCGAGGTCTTTGAGGCGACGGCCTCAGAGGCCTACGTGCACTGCATGGTGGACCAGGAGTACCCGATGGAAGACGACCCTGGCTCGTTCCTCGTGCCAGGCTGCGAGGAGGAGGCGCTAGAAGTTGAAGCCTTCTAGGAGCCTCCTGGGAACCTCACCGACCGTGCCGGTGACAACATCTAGAGGGTACCGCTAATCTCTTAGGAGCAAGCTTATGCTAACCATGGGTCGCAGGAGGATCAGGTCACAGCGGGGGATGGAGGCCCCAGCTCGACGGCCTCCCTTCCGCCAGGAGGAGCGCACTGGGGGGCTGCAGGGGAGGAGCCGGGAGCAAGGCCACTCCCTGCGCCGCACGGAGCAGGGCGCCCCCCGGAGGTAGGCCCTCTGCCGGGGAGGCGCTGGTGAGCCTTCCCCCGGTAGAGGACCCATGGTCGGCGAGGGCGCCGCTGGCGTCCCCTTTGCCCCTTGGCGTCATCCTAGTTTTCGGACGCCTCCAATGGTGGTCGAGGGTGGCGCAAGGCAGGCCCCTCGTCTGGCGATATGAAGTAAGGCTCGCACCTGTGAAGGTCTGCACTCGTGACACTCTCACATAATAATGAGTGGGGCTGTACACGCCCCGGAGTCCCAGGAGTGCCGCCCTCAGGCCTCGGGGGCTCCCTCCCACGTCCTAGTGGCAGCATTTAGTTCCACGTGGCCATTTGCTTTTAACCTCTTTCGGTAGCCCTGCTTTCTTGCTTTGGATTTAAGTTTGAAGTTGAATTTTCATTGGTGTGCGCGAGGGGCGCCTTTTCTCGCTCGTGCGATTTCTTGCAATGTGGTTCCTTACCTTGATTTGGAGTTCGCACCCGCTGCCTCCCCCTCGCGAGCGGGGGCTGGGTATAGCGCGCGCCGCACTCATGCCCTGCCACCGCCGGTGTTCGCTTCTCGCGAGGCCCTCTCGGACGGGTCGACAGGTTCCTCAGAAACTCCCAACCTCACGAGCCAGTTCGGGACCTGTCCTGACTAAGGTAAACCACAGCAGCAAACTCACAGCAGGGCTCACGGGCTCATGAAGACACATATCCAGCTTGGCCTAAAGAATAGAGGCAGTAATCTGTTTACATGAGGGGCTTCCCCTCCCAAAATGCTCTTACAACCTCCAGGGCCGTGCCCGAGTTTTCGCATGCAGGATAAACAACAGGGGTGTACGGGTTCAATCGGACATGTTGCTCACGGCGTCCCCCGGGTCGCCTTCAAACGCGTCACTAGCATCGCTGTCGCCGTCGCTGGTGTCACCATCACCATCACCGGCGCCACCCTCGCCGTCGTCGACCACGTCGCCTTCATCCGCCGCGACCACCACCGCATCATCATCTGAAGTGAAGGCCCTGACCAGCGCATCCACATTCTCTTCCACCCATCACGCTAGGTCACCCCGGATGTCCTCGGGTACGGGGGCAATGGCGGCGTCAAAATCGAAGTTGGGGCAGGTGTTCTGGAGGTGGCTGAAGACGCGAGAGAACGCGCGCCCTAGCAGGCCGCGACTCCTCTCTTCAACAAGCTCGCGAGCCCTCTCAGATCGGTTCTCCAGACGCGTCACCACGTCGGTGAAGAAGCGGAGGTGACTGGCGTAATCGTTCGCGTGGGGATGAGGGGCATTTTCGTCGCAGATGTTGCCCAGCGCCGTGTTGGCCCTGTTCCTGAGGTCTTGGAGCATGGGGGCATGCACGCGCACCAGCATCCGCCGTTGAAGCACTTCCTCCCTGCTGTGCTGCGTGAAGGACTCGACGTTGGCGACTCGTTGCTGAAGAGAAAGCAACTCAGCGCGGGCGGAGGCCAGCTCAGCTTGCGCCGAGACCAGGGTGGCTGCAGCAGCCTTCTCGCGCTGCTCCACCACAGCCAACTCTGTCCTAAGGGCGGTAGTCCGGCCCACGGCTTCGGCTTCCACAAGCTCCAGCTTCAGGTCGTACCTGCCAACGAGATCCGCGTGCACCTTGGCCACCCTGCTGTCGACCTCCTTGTGGATCCTTGCCTCGCACATGTTAACGGCATCCTCCGCTTGGGAAACCTAGTGCTCCCTCGTCTCCAACCTCTCAAGCTCCAAGCTGTGCTCCATGGCTTCCAGCGCTAGCATTTCCTCGCGCTTCAAGATCTCTTCCTCCTCAGCAGGCGTCCCCCTCATCGATGCCAGGGCGGCCTTGCGCGTTTCCACCTGCTGCTCCAAGGAGGCGCTCCAGGCTTGGAGCTCCCACGCGCGTTTCTCTGCGACCTCGCGGCGACGGTCGGCTTCCCGGGCCTCTTCCAGGGCCCGAGTGCAGGCCTCACACGAGGCCGCAAGAGACACCTCGGCCTTCGCATTATCAAGCTCGCACTGGTGGCGCCTAAGGTTGATGGCCACCTTCAGCTTATGCCACTCCTCCATCAGCCGAAGACCCTCGGCCTTGAGGCGCGCGTCTACATCCACGAGTTCTCCGCCGAGCCGTTTCATCGCGCCCATTGCCTCTCGAAGAAGCTCGTGGCGGACGACACTCTGTTGTTGTGCAAGCTCAAGCGCGCGACCGATCCCGTCCTCTGTGGCGGGTATTGCAGACGGGACCCGAAGCAGCTCACCCCCTTTCAGCAGGGGGCTGGGGGCTGGCGCCCCTCCCCCCCGATCGCCGACTGGGCTTCAACGGGAGCGTGATTGGGGCGAGGCTCGCTACTCTAAGAGGGAGCCAGGACTGAAGCCATCCAGCCGCCGTCCACAACCAGCGGAGGAGCCCTTGGCACTCTCGCCGCACCTCCGGCGAGGCCACGAAGAAGAGACGGCAGGAGCGAGGGTTCGAGACGCCAAGCCAGCATGTCTGTCTCTCCGGCCGACCTCGCGCCAGGGGCGGCATGCTGGCTCGGGACGCTCAAGGCCAGCGGGAGACTTGAGGCAGGAGGAGGCTGCTCCCTGAGAGGCTTCATGACTTTAGCGGGAGGGATCCTGAAAAGCCATCGTCAGGAAGGGAAGCGGCAATCAATGGATCATGAAGATGAGGTACTTACTCATCTATGGCGATGTACTTCCTCTGTTTCAGTGGCCGTAGGGCACCACCGCTGCAGCTTGGGAACCCCTTCCTCTTGTTGTCACAGCCCTAGAATTGTTTGACATTAGTTGCATTAAGGCATTCATGTCATCATGTTTAATTTCCATGAAAATTGAAATGGGGAGGACCAAGCCCTAGCACTAAAACAATTCAAATAGGTTCAACTTCAAAATATCTTCAAAGAACCCAAAGTGGTTTGCAAAAGTGTTCATGATTTTGATAAAGGTGAAAACCTCTGCCAAAAATGATGAGCATAATTGTTGGCCATTTTGTGGATTTTTGAGTTAAACCATATTGTATTTGATTTGGGGCCTTTGAATTCTATAAATATTTTGAATGCTCCAAAAATTCTGGTTTCAATTGTGGGCTTTTGGAATAATCCAAATAATGCCCCCAATTTATCTCAGGAGTTATAAAAATGATTTAGTGTCTAAAACTAAATCAAAACAAACTACAGAAAATAGAAAAACAGAGTTAAATAGAAATAAGAGAGAGGAGAGTAGCTCACCCGCAGCCCAGCCAGCTCACTTACAGCCCACGAACCGCCCAGCCTTTCTTTCTCCCCCTCCTCGCTGGCCCGGTTGGTGGCCCAGCCCACCAACCGCCGCTCGTCGCCTACCTCTGCCAAGATGGCGAGAGGAGGGGACGGCGATCGCGCCGAGCGCGCCACCTCCTGCTTCCCCGGCCACCTCCTGCTTCCCCGGCCCCTCCTAGACGACGCCACGGAGAGCCACGCAGCCCCTGGCTCTCTCTCACTCTCTCCCGACCCCTCCCTCTCCTCTGCTCCCTCCCTCTCGCCCGGACCGAGCGGCCTCGTCGCCACCGTCGCCGTTCGCCGCGGCCACCGCCTCCCCCTTACCTCCCCGACATGCCCCCAAGCCCCGCCACTCCATCCTCGCCCTCCTCACCGAGCCTCCCGACGCCGGAGCGCCCCGAGGCGCCGCCCCGCCATTTTTCCCCTTCTCGGACCCGCCGGACCTCATCGGCGAATTCGTCGCCCTCCGGTCGTCCCCGAGCCAGCCGAGCTTGCCGCCGACCTCCCAGTGAGCTCCGCTGCATTTCCCCTCTGTTCCCGCATCTTCCCCGTCCTCTAGCCGTCGCCTTCATCGAAGCCGAGAACCATCCGCCGCCCGAGCTTGTCGCCGGCGTCGCTCCGGCGACCATATGGTCATCCCGTGCTAACCAACATGACCGCCGCATGGCGTAGTGCCTCGCTAGCACCTCAGCTTCTGCGTTTGCACGCCGCAACCCCAACCCGCGACATGGCGAACTCCGCGGCCGCCAACCTCGTCGCCGGCGCCGATCCCGCCACCCGACCCAGCTAACCCCACCAAGAGCTTGGCTCCTCCCGGCTTCTCCTAGGTGCCCTCGCGACCCATTTGGTGGCCGAATGGCAATTGCACTTGCGCCGCTGTCGGGCTCGCTGGCGGCTAAACGCCGGGCGCCCCCGACTACGACCGGCGTGGGTTGACCCACTGCCCGGTTTGACCTCCCCCTCTCCCTCACTGACATGCGGGCCCCGCCCGGCTAATTAAGTTAGATTAGTATTAACTAAGTTAGGTTAGTTAGTTAGACACTGACCAGTGGGTCCCAGCGTCAGAGTTGACCTGGACAGCGACCCAGTTGTCTTGCTGACGTCACATCGACGTCAGGCTGACGCAATAACTAGTTTCTGGATTTAATTTAATTCAGGAAATTCCAGAAAAATACTCTAAACTTCTAAAAATCATATAAATTCAACCGTAACTCAGATTGAAATAATTTATATATGAAAAATGATCAGAAAAATATGAAGAATCTGGTTATGCCATGATCATGCATGTTTGAACAAGTTAACCTCACTGAATAGATGAATCATGATTAGGGTAACTTATGAAATAGCATTTGGAGTTGGAATTCAACCTTGTTTGAATTCCACTTCAACTAACTTGGATTATTATTGCATTAGGTGAATTCAGTACCTTAACATGATCATGCATCATATATGTGCATTGCATTGATTGTGTTCTCTCTTGTTTGCCGGTAATTGTCCCTCTCGGTGAGCGATGTACCGACGATGAGTTCGATGACACCGATGAAGAACTATATTATCTTCAGAAGTGCCAGGCAAGCAAAACCCCCTTGTTCATCCCGATATAATCCCACTCTCTCGCTCCTGCTCTATTTTACTGCATTAGGACAACAACGACTCATGTGTTACTTGCTGCGCTAGCTGAACCCCTTGATCCTTTGCATGACCTGTCATTCCACAAGAATTAGATGAAACCCACTAGCATGAGTAGGAATTGTTTGAGCCATGTTGTGCCTACTCATTTATGCTTGTTTGTCATGCCTGCTCTCGCTTAGAGTTGAGTCGGGTCTGATTCATCGGGAATGAATTGGAATTGTTATGAACATGTCCTATTGTGTGTGAGCTAAGTGTGTGAACACGATTTGGTAAAGGTAGCGGTGAGAGGCCATGTAGGAGTACATGGTGGGTTGTCTCATTGAAACCGTCCTCGAGAACTGAGTTCTGTATTTGTGATCCATGAAACAGTTACTACCACGCATTGGGATCCTTAATTGACCCTCTCGGCTTCTTAACCACCCTTGTCCTCGGTCAGGGAGTTGCAAGTAGTTTCGTGTTTGTAGCATCTTTGGGGGCCGCACACAACGCTGACCTTAGGGGTGGGTTGTGTTGCGGTAGGCACCGTGGTGTTGTACCGAAAGTGCCCGTTTGGTATCTCGGGAACCTGCACACATCGTTCGGGCTGTATGGGAAACCTCGGCGGACTCCTGCGGATGGAACCCGAATAGGCGATAAACACGGACTAGGGACTTGAGTGTTTAGGTAGGCCGTGGCCGACACCCACGTTGGGCTTCCGCTTGAAGGTTGCCGAGTACATGTCGTGTAAACGGCGGTAAGTGGTGAGAGCGTGTGTGAAGAAGTACACCCCTGCAGGGTTAATATGATCTATTCGAATAGCCGTGTCCACGGAGAAGGACTTCTGGGTTGCCTATATCAGTTCATAGACAAGTGAAAGTGGATACTCTAAAATGCGCAAGATAAGCGTGAGTGCTATGGATGGCGTTCTCGTAGGGAGACGGGAGCGGGTCCATAGTGGTGTATTGTCATGGTGAATATGTGGACTCGTAGCGCCACCTCAAAAAAGTTACTTGCAATGTAGTTCGGGATAGCCACCGGTCAAAGCTGGCTTGCTGCGGTCAAACTCCACCACCCCTTTTGATAATGATGCATATGTAGTTAGTTCGATGTAAGTCTTGCTGAGTACAATTGTACTCACGTTTGCCTATTCTATGTTTTTGCAGAGAGGCGTCGGTCTCGCTAGTAGTTCCACGTGGACTTGACGTTTAGCTTGTTACCTCAGCTACGATCTTGTGCCTCGGCAGATCTGGTAGATAGTCGCTTCTCAGCCTTTTTCATTTATAGTTGTGCGTACTCGGACATGTTTAGCTTCCGCTTGTGCTTTGACTTGTATGTTTCGAGTGTTGGGTCATGAGACCCATGTTTGTACTATCTCGCTCTTGAGCCTAATGATTAATATTTTGAGTCGAGAGTTATGTTGTGATGCCATGTTGTATCTACACATATTGAGCATATTGTGTGTATGTTTGAAATGCTTGGTATGTGTGGGATCCGACAAACTAGTTGTTTATCCTTGGCAGCCTCTCATATGGGGAAATGTAGTCTTGTGCTTCCGAGCGATAGTAGTCCGCTTCTGCCCGGTTCACCGGAGTCCTGCTAGCCCAAAGACTACTGCTTGGACACTTGACTGCCGGCATGTGTTTCACTTCGTTCCTATGTCCGTCCCTTCGGGAAATGTCACGCGGTGTTATTCGAGTCCTGCCTAGCCTGCTACAGCCCGGGATACCGGAGTCCTCATAGCCAGTGCTACAGCCCGAATACATACGTTGATGACCGACATGCTCGATGTGATTCATGTATGCCTGTCCCCATGGGTTAGTGCCGCTTTGGGTTCACGACTAGCCATGTCGGCCGGGTTCTTTGTCATATGGATGCTAGCGACACTATCATATACGTGAGCCAAAAGACATAAACGGTTCGGGCCATGGTAAGGCGACACCGTGGGAATACCGTGCGTGAGGCCGCAAGTGATATGATGTGTTACATGCTAGATCGGTGTGACTTAGGATCGGGTCCCGACAGCGTTGGTATCGAGCTCGACTGCTCAGAGGATTACCAAGCCAAACTGGTGAAGTTGTGTCTAGAAATGCTTTAGTTATGTAAGGGAATTGATTGTGGAAGGAACGAAGGCTCTTTTTACTCCTTATACCTCATGGCCTCTGATCTGAGTCATCCTCTTCTCTTCTACGGGGTTTAAGAACTAGGCCCCTCATCTATCTATTAGGATGACGTGTTACTAATCCATAGACTTATAAGATTGTTGGTTTTAATCCCCAGCTCAGTTCCTACTATTCCTGTGTGATAACTGTTGATCTCAGAATCTTGTTATGATGTTGTTGAGTGGTTATGCCACCATTTTTCCAGGATGTCTCAAATCTTTTTGAGCATTTACAGCCGTTATGCTGTCCGAGTCATCCCAGGTCTCTAAATAGTCTGATGCATTTGCAAATTCTTTCCTTCCGTTCCCGATGACCTTTTGGTCAGAATAAGCACACTAATCGGTAAGTTGAGGTACTCTGTTGCCTCGACACATATGTTGGAACTATTATTATGACCCTAGGTGCTTAGGAAGTCACCTAGCAATTTAGCAATGCTTTTGTATCCCCAGTGTGATGATTCTGGCCATCACTTTCGAAAGCATCCCGTGATGCCATTTAGTGGTAGGCATTCTACTCCTGAGTTTCTGAATCCGAGATTCACCCTACTTACCTCCTGTTGATAGTGTTGTTAGTTCCTTTAGGATATTAGTAACCTTGCGATAGTCCTCAAGGTCCGTGGTATTTCCTTCTTCCAAATACTACGAACCGCTTATGGCAGAAGTTCTTTTGAGCCAAAACATCACAATAAGAGTACTCTTGAGGAGTTCTCCATTCATAATTGTGAATCTGCCAATTCTACCTTTCTGCATGGGTTATCCGGAAGAAATGTTGAGCTTGCTCGACATACTAATCTGTGCATCCACAACTCAGAAAATTATATGTTCCTTTGAGTTGCTCTCTTAGTTGCCTTCTGACCTTTATCTATCAATTGATAGCCAAGGGTATGTGTGCATTTGTGTTCATCGATGCATTTTATCCTTGCGGTCCGTCAAGCCATTCTAATCCGGAATGACTAGGAGAAACAAACTCCAGTACCTCATCCATTTCTAGGATTGGGTCAAAGTAGTTGTATCCCGCAGATCAGAATGCCAATTCAGCTTTTGTTCTGTTCTACCTTGGAGTGTTACCATCTTTATGTCAAGAATGTCATGAGGATTGCACTAACTCTCATGAATTTTTGACGTAGTGATACTTCTCACCATTATCATTCATTCCTCGGTCCCGTATTATTGTACCCGGAATGCCGACAAGTGAATTGTGATGTGTGAAATCAATACCCCGAGCAACTTGTTGCTTGGTAGTGAATGGACAATACCCTCATTCTTAGCGTGTTGGTTATTGAATCATCGTCCTAAGATTGATCGTGCTATCTAGTCCTCATTTCTGGTGCACACTTCGATTGATGAGTTAGGATTGTGTCAAGTCCTCACTCATTTGATCAAGTCGTCTTGCCCTGAAAAGCAAGATCGCTCTCGAGCTTAGTAACATACCAGTGGTTCGTGACTTTCCAAATATCTTCTTGGAAGTGTTACCGGGTTGTTTTCCTGACTGTTATGTTGAGCTCGTGATCAAGTTGGTTTCTTGTGAACCACCCTTTCTCCAAGAATCTGTGTTGGATATCCCTAAGCTAGTTGGTTAAGCTAGACAACAACTTGGAGAGTTGGAAGATAAAAGCTTGCCTAACTTAGTTCGTTCCGAAGGGATATTTTTGTGTAGTGTGTGTTGAAGAAAGATGATATCTTCATCGATTGGTCCTCGTGATCAGTTGTTGGATCTATTGTCCTACCAATTCTTTGACTTGAGTATGGGCCATTGTCGAGTCAAATCAGAACCAACGATACTCGTAATGTTGTCTTACTCATGGTTGATCCCGCGAGCATACACCATTACATCTTTGGTCTGACCAATGCTATCAACGTGTTCACATGATGGTGGAAGTCCGGTGATATGGGAATTCGATAAGTTCTTTGTTGAGCCCATCAAGAGCATTTGTCTCCCCATGAGTCATGTTGAACATCAACCTAGTGTTGGAAACTTGTGTAAGCATTTCTTCGTGTTTCGTTCATGAAGCATATGTTTGGATGAAAGTAGTGACTTTCTCTAGTTCATGTGCATTTGGTGTAAGTTGCCGCCATGAAAATGAGAAAGGTTTGTTTTGCCTCCTCTGGAATCATCCCAAGTCAGTCATGCATGTGCAAAGTATTCTATGGCATGATAGACTGATCATCTTCATTTCATATGAATTCCATAGCACACCAAGCCACTGATTGACTTGTTCTAGGAAAAGGAGTTAAGTGCTAATCCATGGTAATGCACAAGACTTCGATATCCTCGATTATGGTTCCCAACCTGAACTCGGTAGTGTTTTATTATAAGACTACCATGTGGTCATACTTGTCTGGGACAATGTGTTCACAGGTTTGTAGCAGAACCAGCTCATGTTTTGGAGCTTGCTATCGTAGTTCATATCCCGAGAATCTCGCGACGCCTTCTCGTCGAATTGTGTTGCAACCCTTCCTTTTCAGACATGATGAGTCTGAAATATCCTAACACCAACCAGATCTGAATCGCAGGCAGATATGATGGTTGGAACATTCGAACAGTTGCATTTCGTACCCAGCTTGCACCGTCCTTGTGCCATTTCACTATGGGCTGCCTCCTTAGTAGTTTCTGTTCAAGATCATCCTCAAAAGTGGACTTACCATGGGCCCCCCCCCCCACCTTCGATGATAAGCAAAATCATCCATTGCGTTGTCTTCAACAAGGTAGTCCACATCATCCATTCTAGTCCGGGTGTACCATTCCTTTGCCTTCCACCACATGATCGCTTGCGATTGCCTTAGGCTGGTATGGAGAGTCTCAATGATCTCTAATTCAAAAGTAATTCTTTTTGCCACTTAAGGGAATAGTTCTTGCGTCACCTTTCTCGAGGTGCCCCGTTACGGGATCATGGTAACTATTTCCTCGCCACCTTGACACCATCCACCGTCTCCCTAAGCGTGGGATTGTTGCCACCAATCAAACCCCGTTGTTGTTCTTCCATCCCTCTCGATGCATTCTATGTCTCAACTCAAGATGTGTCACCGTCTCAGTCCGTGAGTTGATCATGTTTACTTGATCTTCGTGAAGGTCGAATCATGTAGGGTTTTCCCCTTCTTTCTGTTGTCGTGTCGGGTGAAGATCTCGAAGACGTCAAGACCAAGAAGATGGAGTGAACCAACATCTTCGAGAAGGCAATTGGATCATGGAGATTGTGATAGTTTGTGGCTTCCCTTTTTCCTCTTACCTCACGTCTTGAATCTCGGGGCGAGATTCTTGTTTAGTGGGGGTGAGTTGTCACAGCCCTAGAATTGTTTGACATTAGTTGCATTAAGGCATTCATGTCATCATGTTTAATTTCCATGAAAATTGAAATGGGGAGGACCAAGCCCTAGCACTAAAACAATTCAAATAGGTTCAACTTCAAAATATCTTCAAAGAACCCAAAGTGGTTTGCAAAAGTGTTCATGATTTTGATAAAGGTGAAAACCTCTGCCAAAAATGATGAGCATAATTGTTGGCCATTTTGTGGATTTTTGAGTTAAACCATATTGTATTTGATTTGGGGCCTTTGAATTCTATAAATATTTTGAATGCTCCAAAAATTCTGGTTTCAATTGTGGGCTTTTGGAATAATCCAAATAATGCCCCCAATTTATCTCAGGAGTTATAAAAATGATTTAGTGTCTAAAACTAAATCAAAACAAACTACAGAAAATAGAAAAACAGAGTTAAATAGAAATAAGAGAGAGGGAGAGTAGCTCACCTGGCAGCCCAGCCAGCTCACTTACCTGGCCCACGAACCGGCCCAGCCTTTCTTTCTCCCCCTCCCCTCGCTGGCCCAGTTGGTGGCCCAGCCCACCAACCGCCGCTCGTCGCCTACCTCTGCCAGTAGGCAGAGGAGGGACACGGCGACCGCGCCGAGCGCGCCACCTCCTGCTTCCCCGGCCACCTCCTGCTTCCCCGGCCCCTCCTAGACGACGCCACGGAGAGCCACGCAGCCCCTGGCTCTCTCTCACTCTCTCCCGACCCCTCCCTCTCCTCTGCTCCCTCCTCTCGCCTGGGACCGAGCGGCCTGCCGCCACCGTCGCTGCTCGCTGCCACCGCCTCCCTTACCTCCCCGACATGCCCCCAAGCCCGCCACTCCATCCTCGCCTCCTCACCTGAGCCTCCCGACGCCGGAGTGCCCGAGGCGCCGCCCCGCCATTTTTCCCCTTCTCGGACCCGCCGGACCTCATCGGCGAATTCGTCGCCCTCCGGTCGTCCCAGAGCCAGCCGAGCTTGCCGCCGACCTCCCAGTGAGCTCCGCTGCATTTCCCCTCTGTTCCCGCATCTTCCCCGTCCTCTAGCCATCGCCTTCATCGAAGCCGAGAACCATCCGCCGCCCGAGCTTGTCGCCGGCGTCGCTCCGGCGACCATATGGTCATCCCGTGCTAACCAACATGACCGCCGCATGGCGTAGTGCCTCGCTAGCACCTCAGCTTCTGCGTTTGCACGCCGCAACCCCAACCCCGCACATGGCCGAACTCCGGCGGCCGCCAACCTCGTCGCCGGCGTCGATCCCGGCCACCCCGACCCCGGCTAACCCCACCAAGAGCTTCGGCTCCTCCCCAGCTACTCCTAGGTGCCCTCCGCGACCCATTTGGTGGCCGGAATGGCAAATTGCACTTGCGCCGCCGCGTCGGGCTCGCCGGCGGCTAAACGCCGGCGCCCGCTGACCCGCTGACCGGCGTGGGTTGACCCACTGCCCGGTTTGACCTCCCCCTCTCCCTCACTGACATGCGGGCCCCGCCCGGCTAATTAAGTTAGATTAGTATTAACTAAGTTAGGTTAGTTAGTTAGACACGACCGATGGGTCCCAGCGTCGAGTTGACCTGGACAGCGACCAGTTGTCTCACTGACGTCACATCGACGTCAGCTGCGCATAATAACTAGTTTCGGATTTAATTTAATTCAGGAAATTCGAAAAATACTCTAAACTTCTAAAATCATATAAATTCAACCGTAACTCGGATTGAAATAATTTATATATGAAAAATGATCAGAAAAATATGAAGAATCTGGTTATGCCATGATCATGCATGTTTGAACAAGTTAACCTCACTGAATAGGATGAATCATGATTAGGGTAACTTATGAAATAGCATTTGGAGTTGGAATTCAACCTTGTTTGAATTCCACTTCAACTAACTTGGATTATTATTGCATTAGGTGAATTCAGTACCTTAACATGATCATGCATCATATATGTGCATTGCATTGATTGTGTTCTCTCTTGTTTGCCGGTAATTGTCCCCTCTCGGTAGACGATGTACCGACGATGAGTTCGATGACACCGATGAAGAACTATATTATCTTCAGAAGTGCCAGGCAAGCAAAACCCCTTGTTCATCCCGATATAATCCCACTCTCTCGCCTGCTCTATTTTACTGCATTAGGACAACAACGACTCATGTGTTACTTGCTGCGGTAGCTAACCCCTTGATCCTTTGCATGACTGTCATTCCACAAGAATTAGATGAAACCCACTAGCATGAGTAGGAATTGTTTGAGCCATGTTGTGCCTACTCATTTATGCTTGTTTGTCATGCCTGCTATTGCTTAGAGTTGAGTCGGGTCTGATTCATCGGGAATGAATTGGAATTGTTATGAACATGTCCTATTGTGTGTGAGCTAAGTGTGTGAACACGATTTGGTAAAGGTAGCGGTGAGAGGCCATGTAGGAGTACATGGTGGGTTGTCTCATTGAAACCGCCCTCGAGAACTGAGTTCTGTATTTGTGATCCATGAAACAGTTACTACCACGCATTGGGATCCTTAATCGACCCTCTCGGCTTCTTAACCACCCTTGTCCTCGGTCAGGGAGTTGCAAGTAGTTTCGTGTTTGTAGCATGTTGGGGCCGCACGCAACGCTGACCTTAGGGGTGGGTTGTGTTGCGGTAGGCACCGTGGGTCGTGTACCGAAAGTGCCCGTTTGGTATCTCGGGAACCCTGCACACATCGCTCGGGGCTGTATGGGAAACCTCGGCGGACTCCTGCGGATGGAACCCGAATAGGCGATAAACCTGGACTAGGGACTTGAGTGTTTAGGTAGGCCGTGGCCGACACCCACGTTGGGCTTCCGCTTGAAGGTTGCCGAGTACATGTCGTGTAAACGGCGGTAAGTGGTGAGAGCGTGTGAAGAAGTACACCCTGCAGGGTTAATATGATCTATTGAATAGCCGTGTCCACGGAGAAGGACTTCGGGTTGCCTATATCAGTTCATAGACAAGTGAAAGTGGATACTCTAAAATGCGCAAGATAAGCGTGAGTGCTATGGATGGCGTTCTCGAGGGAGACGGGAGCGGGTCCATAGTGGTGTATTGTCATGGTGAATATGTGGACTCGTGCGCCACCTCAAAAAGTTACTTGCAAATCGTAGTTCGGGATAGCCACCGGTCAAAGCTGGCTTGCTGCGGTCAAACTCCACCACCCCTTTTGATAATGATGCATATGTAGTTAGTTCTGATGTAAGTCTTGCTGAGTACAATTGTACTCACGTTTGCCTATTCTATGTTTTTGCAGAGAGACGTCAGTCTCGCTAGTAGTTCCACGTGGACTTCGACGTTTAGCTTGTTACCTCAGCTACGATCTTGTGCCTCGGCAGGATCTGGTAGATAGTCAGGCTTCTCAGCCTTTTTCATTTATAGTTGTCTATACTCAGACATGTTTAGCTTCCGCTTGTGCTTTGACTTGTATGCTCTGAGTGTTGGGTCATGAGACCCATGTTTGTACTATCTCGCTCTTCGGAGCCTAATGATTAATATTTTGAGTCGTAGAGTTATGTTGTGATGCCATGTTGTATCTACACATATCGAGCATATTGTGTGCATGTTTGAAATGCTTGGTATGTGTGGGATCCGACAAACTAGTTGTTTATCCTTGGCAGCCTCTCATATGGGGAAATGTAGTCTTGTGCTTCCGAGCGATAGTAGTCCGCTACAGCCCGGTTCACCGGAGTCCTGCTAGCCCAGCACTACTGCTTGGACACTTGACTGGCCGGCATGTGTTTCACTTCGTTCCTATGTCTGTCCTTCGGGAAATGTCACGCGGTGTTATTCGGAGTCCTGCCTAGCCTGCTACAGCCCGGGATACCGGAGTCCTGTTAGCCCAGTGCTACAGCCCGAATACATACGTTGATGACCGACATGCTCGATGTGATTCATGTATGCCTGTCCCCATGGGTTAGTGCCGCTTTGGGTTCACGACTAGCCATGTCGGCCCGGGTTCTTTGTCATATGGATGCTAGCGACACTATCATATACGTGAGCCAAAAGACGCAAACGGTTCCGGGCCATGGTAAGGCGACACCCGTGGGAATACCGTGCGTGAGGCCGCAAGTGATACGATGTGTTACATGCTAGATCGGTGTGACTTAGGATCGGGGTCCTGACACTTGTGGAGAGCTTCGAAGTCCACGCGGAGCCTGCCGAAGCACTGGACATGGCGACCAGCACAGGGCGCGATCGGAGAAGCGCCCAAGGAGGCGACCTCAGGGACGCCGAGCTGGGGAGAGCTGTCTGGCTCCGCCTCGTGAAGGCTCGCGGAGGCCTCGGGAACTGCAGCCTCAGGAGCAGCGGGTTGCATCACCCATTCAACTGCCGTCCCAGGGCGGTGGTCACGGGTTCCCGAGGACGGCGCCTCGGGAGCCTCGGCACCCGCGCACCTGACCTCCAGCGGTACTTGCCCCCCTGCGTCCACTCTTGGGGCAAGTTCGGCGCCGGCGACAAGGAGAGGAACCACGGTGACGGGGTTCTCATGAGGCCCCACAAGGCTGACTGGACGTAGACCCCATTCGTCGAAGGAGGGCATCTTCCCAGCAAACTCCACCCGGTTCGAACAGCTGTACAAGAGACAACCCTCCTGCGGCAAATCTCCTGGCGAGGGGTCACCGGCCAAGACTTCGAGCACCGTTCTTCGTGCCTCGGCCTGGAGCCCCGACTCCTGAAGCCTCATGTGATCCTGGTCGCCGGTCAAGGCCCACATTGGTTGGGAATGGCGCTGGAGTGGGGAGATGCGGTGTCGGAGGAACTCCTTCATCACCTGGGGCGCGGTCACACCAAGGTCTCTCAGCCTCCTCAACCGGAGCCAGACGAAGGCAAGACGGAAGCTCACGAGCTCCTCGTGGCCCCAGCCGGAGCTGGGGATGGTGGGTGACGACAGAGGCGAGAGCAAGGGGCTGAGCACTCCTACATCAACATACACCCACCGCGTCCTGAACTCGCTTGTAGATGGCGGGAGATCAAAGTCGACCCCCGAGCCGGAAGTCGCCGCCACAGCCTGGAAGCTCAGGCACCCTGAGCACTACTGGGGGTCGGTCAAATGCAACGAGAAGAAATGGCGAAGGAGGGCCACGGAAGGGGCAATGCCCACCATGGCCTCACAAACAAAGGCGAAGACAGCGAGAAGGACAACGGATTGGGGGTCAAGGTGCAGCATATGGATCTGATAATGGGAAAGCACGGCGTTGAAGAACTGGACCTCAGTGGCTGTCCTATCGATGGTAGCTTGGGACGCAGGCTAGGCCATCGTCCCTCCCCATTCATTGAAGCTGGTAGCGAGCGCAGGGCGGAACTTATCCATGGCCTCCTGGTTGAGCACCCGTGATCGGCCGACGGCTGGAGGTGGGCTGGCTAAGGACCGGGCCTTCTTCCCTTTCTCCGTTCGGTTCGGCGCCATGGCGATCGAGAGGACTGAGCTCAGGTCGGATTGGAGGAGGAAGCAGAGGTATGAGGAAGCGAAGAAGTTGGGGAGTGCGTGGCCAACAATGGGGAAATAACTGTGTAGGATGCCGTGGCCGCCTAGCTAGGCGGATTTCAAGGCTGCGTGGGGAAGCAGGGCCGCCCACATCCCGTCAATCGCCACGCGTCGAGCGGCGCCCGCGGCGCTCTGCACTTGCCCTTTGGTTTCACCTCGAAGCCAAGTCCGAGCGCGCCTTGGGCCCGGGGGCTACTGTCGGCGTCCTAGGAATGGGGGTCCCCAGACTTGCCTGCATGTGGCCCACGGCGTGGCTCCATCAACGGCCGCGTATGGCCCATCTTCACCAGCAACACCCAAGACCCTCGCGAAGCGAACGACACAAGACCTCCTCGGGAGCTTCCTCGCCAGGCTGGCTCACGAGGAGCAGAGAGAACAAGGCAAGGGGAACCTCGTGAGGTTCCTACGATGTCAGCCGTGACGACCAAGGCCAGCCAGGTGCCAGGCGGGCGCCAGCGTGCACAATGTCCTTGTGTCCTCTTTGGTGCTAAAGGGGCAAGCGCAGGCGAGGAGTCCCGAGGCATCAGGCAAGGTTTCCATATCAGTGCAACGAGACCAAGACCAGCAGGACGGCAGGACGGAGGTCACCGTGGAGCCCAAGACGGCGCCACCACCAGAGCCTTTGGTAGGCGAAGACCGCCTTTAGTCAGGATAGCTTGTACTAGTTGTCTCCCTTCGAATTTGGCCGTTGTTGGCTCCCTTCCCGCTCAATATTTGGGGAGAGGGCCAGGCCTCTATAAATAGGACTAGCCACCATAGTAGGAGGGAAGGGATTCAGATCATCCTCACCCACATAAGTCCACCAAGCACAAGAACACCTCACCTCAGGAGGCTGTTCTTCCATTGTACTATTCATCCTCAGCCCAAGAGGCAATCCACCACACCACACTGAAGTATGGTATTACACCACAACGGTGGCCCGAACCAATATAAATCTTGTGTCTCTTGAGTTGCGGGTTCATCGAGCTAGGCTTTGAGATCGCGGCGAAGCTGAAGGCGTGATTAGGTAGGGGGAAATCTTCGTGCGCACCCCAGTGTTCAAACCTCAAGGGTTTTGCCGAAACCCGAAATCCGACACATGTCATTACGTATGAGTACAACACCTAGCTTCACATCAAGTGATCTATTGTAATATGATAATCTTTTGACCCTCTTTTGTGTATCTAGTGGTTTCGTGTGATATGATGCTCTTTTGACCCACTTTTGTGTATCGTCTTGAAATAAGTGTACACCATCATCCGTATTGGAGGCCCTAGCAGAAGGCGTAGTGATGCGGTTTGAACTACGTCGGTATTTCCCCAAAGAGGAAGGAATGATGCAGCACAACTACGATAGGTATTTCCCTCAGTGATGAGACCAAGGTTATCAAACTAGTAGGAGAACCACGCAACACTACGTGAACGGTACTTGCACACAAAGAACAAATACTTGAAACCCGACGTAAAAGAGGGGTTGTCAATCCCTCCCGGGTAAAAAGATAGATAAAATTGTAGTAGATTGGATAAATAGATCTTACGGAAATGCGAGATAAAATAGATAACAATAAATTGCAGCAAGGTATTTTTTTGTTTTTGGATTAATAGATCTGAAAATAAAAGCAAATAAAAATAGATCTCGAAGGCAAATATGATAAAGAAGAGACCCGAGGGCCGTAAATTTCACTAGTGGCTTCTCTCAAGAAAAATAGCATACGGTGGGTAAAGAAATTACCGTTGGGCAATTGATAGAACTTCAAATAATTATGATGATATCCAGGCAATGATCATTATATAGGCATCAAGTCCAAGATTAGTAGACCGACTCCTGCCTGCATCTACTACTATTACTCCACACATCGACCGCTATCCAGCATGTATCAAGTGTATTATGTTCATGGAGAAACAGAGTAATGCAATAAGAACGATGGAATGATATAGACATGATCTATTCATGTAGGAATAGACCCCATCTTGTTATCCTTAATAGCAATGATACATACGTGTCATTTCCCCTTCTGTCACTGGGATCGAGCACCGTAAGATTGAACCCATCACAAAGCACCTCTTCCCATGGCAAGAAAAATCGATCTAGTCGACCTAACTAAACCAAAGATTCAAAGAAGAAATACGAGGCTATAAGCAATCATGCATGTAAGAGATCAAAGAACTCAAATAACTTTCATGGATAAAAATATAGATGTGATCATAAACTCAAAGTTCATCGAATCCCAACAAACACAGCGCAAAAAGAGTTACATCAAATAGATATCCAAGAGACCACTGTAGTGAGAATCAAAAGAGAGAGAGAGGAATCCATCTAGCTACTAACTACAGACCCATAGGTCTACAATGAACTACTCACGCATCATCGGAAAGGCACCAATGAGGATGATGAACTCCTTCGTGATGGTGTCTAGATTGGATCTGTGGTTTCTGGAACTTGCGGCGGCTGGAATTGTGTTTCGTTGACTCCCCTAGGGTTTTTTGAATATTGGGGTATTTATAGAGCAAAGAGGCGGTGCGGGAGGCCGTCGAGGTGGGTACAACCCACCAGGGGCGCCTGGGCCCCATGTGCACCCAGGTGGGTTGTGCCCCCTCGGGGCACCCCTCTGGTACTTCTTTGGCCCATCCTGTGTCTTCTGGCCCAGAAAAATTCTCCAAAAAGTTTTGCTGCGTTTGGACTCTGTTTGGTATTGATTTATGCGAAGTAAAAAAAGCAAAAAATAGCAACTGGCACTGGGCACTATGTCAATAGGTTAGTCCCAAAAAATGATATAAAGTTGCTATAAAATGATTGTAAAACATCAAAGAATGATAATATAATAGCATGGAACAATAAAAAATTATAGGTACGTTGGAGATGTATCAGCATCCCCAAGCTTAATTCCTGCTCGTCCTCGAGTAGGTAAATGATAAAAACAGAATTTTTGATGTGGAATGTTGCCTAACATGTTCATCACATATTCTTTTCTTTTGTAGCATGGACATTTGGACTTTTATATGATTCGAAGTAATAGTCTAGTTTTAGCATGAAGATTTCAATACTCAAGCATATCAACAAGCAACCATGTCTTTCAAAATATCAACACTAAAGCAAGTTATCCCTAACCCATTATGCTCAATAATTGATCCATTCATGAAACACACTGGCATATTAGCTACACCCAATGCTCAAGTACAATCAAAGTGTCCTTAGTTGGTGCTTTACAAGAAAAGATGGAGACTCAAAATAAAAATTGCGTAAAGTAAAAGAACGGCCCTTCGTAGAGGGGAGTAGGGATTTGTAGAGGTGCCAGAGATCAAAGCGAAAAAGATAGAGATAAAACATTTTGGGTGGCATGCTTTTCCTGTCAACGAAACTGATCGAGTAGTACCCAATACTTTCCATGCTAGATATATCATAGGCGGTTCCCAAACAGAAAATAAAGTTTATTACCTTTTCCACCATACTTTCACATTCCACGGCTAACCGAATCCACGGGTGCCGTCCATACCAACACTTTCTGTCATGGAATTGTCACGGCAGATGTCCTCGTGAAAGGACTTAGTCGCAGGGCCATCGTACGGGTTAACTTAGAGGGGTTAAAGCGGACACAAAGACACGAGAGTTATACTAGTTCGGCCCCTTCGATGAAGGTAAAAGCCTACGCCTAGTTTGTGATGGGATTGATGTGATTTCGCGACTAGGGAGCAATAGCTTCGCCTAAGCCTCAATTGTTCGTCCCTAAACCGCCGCCGGTCGCCCCTTATATACACGGGTTGACGCTTGGCGGTCTCTGAGTCCCGAGGCCGCTCATACAAGTGTCCGCTCGGTCTCTTCTTTCTCTTATCTTACAAAGACAAGTTACATGACTAAGGCGGTTTACATTTATGGACCCTAATCCGCCTCTGGGCTCCGGGCCTCATGCCTTCGTGGGCCCTAATTATGGACGAGGGTAAACCGGCCCCTTCAGGGCGGTTTATATTCAGCAGTTATATCCCCAACATTAGGCCCCAGATTGACTTGAACCGGTTCATGTTAATCTTCAACATCTTTGGAAACTCTGAATCTCCCTTCATATTTCGTAAACCGCCATCTGCTTGAACCGCCGTGACGTCATCCTCCGACCACAAAGAACGGGCGCCTTTGACGTCATCTTTAATAAAGAAACCCAAACAAGAAGATCCCTTCATTTAATACTATCCCGAAATCGAGGCGACGCGCTGCGCCGTCGCCGCTTTTAACTCCTCGATTCTCGTGACTTGTCAATTACTCCGTTTTTTATAAATAGACCGGCGGGCCCTTTCTCTTCTTTCTTCTTCGCGCTTCTTCTTCCCGCGACGCCCAGCTCTGAAGCTCGCCGTCGCCTCCGACCTTCGAACGCAGCGTCCGCCAGCCGCAGATCAACCTGATTGTACCAGAGGCTCTCGGCGCTCCTCCGTTGTTCTCGCGATCGGTAAGACCCTCTTCAAGCCCTAGATCCGCATCTGAAGGTTCCTGTTCATCTCGTAGTTCATAGGCGCTCATCCTAGTTTCTCATACCTGCTCGCCATGGCCGTATTATTCAACCGTAGTATACATCTGCGGCGCGATCGCTCCGCCGTCGGTTTAATTCTTTGTACGCCTTTCTTTTTGTTCGACCCTCTTGTTTAGAACGCATACTAACCTTCCTGCCCTTTATAAGGCTTGCATAGGTCGCAGATTTTTTTTTTCATCAATCTTGGTAGATCCAAATTACCTCCATTCGCATGTGAAACCTGTTTCGTCCACACTTAGCAGATTTTCCAGTTCTGTCTCTTTGGGCGGTTTGACTTTTGATAGCTAATCCGCTATACTCCATTAGTCCTCGCTAAACCGAATTGGAAACTGCTGCCAATTGCCGGTTTAACATTGTATAATGTGTCGAACTGCTAACGGTGAATCGCTTTTCACCTTTCCTTTCGCAGTTTAGTCTTCGGAATGGCCAAACAATTCTCAGCTTGCAATTGGGTCCGGTCCAAGATCACTGAGACGCAACTCAACGGATGCGTCACCACTGGCGCTTTAGCTTCCAAAAATGTCCTCCACTGGCGGGTTCCGGATGCCGAATGCCCTCCCGATCCGCAAGAAGGAGAAGTAATTGTGTTTATGCAGCACTTAGACCGGGGATTCTGCCCGCCCGGATCAAAATTCTTTCGGGATGTCCTTGCAAGTTTTCAACTCCATCCATAGGATATTGGTCCGAACTCGTGTCAAATATATGCAATTTCCAAGTTTTCTCGTGAAGTCTATCTTCAAGAAGAACCATCTGTGGAGCTGTTCCGGATTTCTTTCACTTGAACCGCCGACAGAATTTTCGGATGGTCCTAACACGGAGCTGGGCGGCGCTTCAATCCGTAAAAGGAAGGAAGTAGACTTTCCTCACGCCAAACACCATAGCCATCCGAAAGATTGGAACCAAACCTGGTTCTACTGCCGAAATACTGCTCCTAACAACGAGAATCCTTTGGCGGGTTACCGCCCTCACCGGCTTAGCAACCATCACCCATTGCCTTCACGCTTGACTGCCGCAGAACGGAAGAATTTTGTGCCTCAAATTATCAAACTCCGGGCTCTAATGGCCAATGGCTTAACTGGTGTGGACCTTGTGCGATGTTGGGTTTCTTGGGGCATCTTGCCATTAGGCCGCCCGGATTGATGCACGAATACACCGCAGCGCCCAAGACCCTCAAAGACGCCACGAGCTACCAATAATCGAGCTTGAAGTCACAGAGGCGGTGAAGAGGATGCTTGATGAACCGATCTCGCTCGCAGCCAAACCGGTTGGCCCCATTCGTGTTGCCAACAAACCGCCTGTGGTAAGGCTCGCCACCGCTTTTCGACATTAATGCCTTATTGATATATATATTAATCCTTGTTACCTCTCAAGCTAACAGCTCATTCGAAGCGGACCAAACCGGCCCGGCTCGCGTGTAAAGTCCAAGACCACCAAGAAGGCTGGCAAGAGGAAAACAGCCGAGTCTTCGATCCGCCGGAAGACGAAGATTCGAAGTTGAGGTAAAGCTTGATTTATCTTGTCCCTTTTATTCTTCCTTTTATCGACAATTTTAACTCCTGTGATGATGTGAAGCCACCATGCCGACTTCTGTTGAGGTAATCTTTCTTTCTTCCGAATCCGATCTCGTGCGGTTAAAAGAATTCGCCGACAGTCCGGAAAGTGAAAAATCTCATTCCTGTGCTCATTTGAATCCAAACCTTTCCTTGAAGACACAAGAGGCTGAAGAGCGCCTGCATTTGACCCGCACACGATGGTCAACAAATTACATCGTCCGTTTACAGATACACCAACCCGAAGCGCCGCCCGAGGTGATTTGTTCTCTAAAAGCGTTATCCTTTGAAAGGTTTCTTCCGATGTCCTCTCAATCCGTCGACCAATTATCGGGCCTCTTCCAACTCATCCGGCGGTTCATCAACCACTCAACCGCCTCCGCTTAAAGTTGCTGCGGGTAAGCACCATACTTCGCCAAGCCAATTCGGTTTATATTTGCGTTGGTCGGTTTATCTTACTCTAATTCTGAACATTGCAGCACCAAGGCTCGCTTGAGTAAAAAAGCGAAAACCCTTGATCCTACTGCGGATGTTGATCCGGAGAAGATCCCAGAGCAGCATGGCGAAAATCCTGAAGTCGCTAAAAACAGCTCTGCCGGGTTGAACCAAGACGACAACGCTGATCCGCCAGAAATTGAGCCAGATGCCCAAGTGGAAACCTCACATCCTGCTCCACCGAGTCCGGCCACAGAGTGGGTCGTAATTGTTGAACCGCCGAGCCCAAAGAAGACCGCCAATCTGGCCAGCCCGGCCAAAAATGATGACGTTATAGTGACGGCGCGGCTACACCACCCTAGCCAACCGGTCGCTTTAGCAAAACACAGCACCAAGGAAGAGTCTACTACCATGAGTAAAGAGAAGGGGAAAACTGATCTGTCAGCTTATGACAACCTCTCTGCCCAAGAACTTCACTCCGGCTTTCTGAACCGACTCTACACAAGTCGTGACTTCGAAGCCGGTCTGGTAAATCGTATGAAGGAACGCTATGAGGTAAGGAGTTATGCCTCTCTTGTACTTTTGCTGTGTAGTAGCCCCCAAGGGTCGGTTCAACTTAGCATAATTAAACCGGCACTTATCTTTGTATAGAACCCATACGCTTTAAATTTCAGTGCTGTAGCCCGCAAGGGCCGGTTCAACTTAGCATAGTTAAACCGGCACTTAACTTTGTATAGAACCCATACGCCTTAAACTTCAAAGGTCAGAGTTTCAAGGGCCGGTTCAACTTAGCATAGTTAAACCGGCACTTAATTTTTGTATCCCCATAGCAAACTGAGATCAACTAGCCATTAGCCCCCAAGTGCCAAGTTGAATATTTGTATTGAGCTTGGGACTTTATAATGAAACAACTAACGTGCTCCATTTGTTATCAGAGTGAGATATACCAGCAAACCGTACAACTCAAGGACCTTCGTGCCAATCTGAAGACTCAACAAGCAGAAACCACCAAGGCCAAGGATGAATTGAAAACCGCCTTGGCCACTATGGAACAGCTCAAGGAGTTGTATAAACCGAGCAGGCCAATGGGACATCGAGAAGGCCGGTTTGAAAAACGGGCGGAAGATGCTCAAACGCTCTTAAACCGTGATGTAAGAGCTTACCGCACTAAAGCGCCAGATTAACGCCATGACCTCTCGCCATCTTTGGTAAGAGATTTGCACCGATTACCACTGTTTTAATATTTCCGCGGTTTAACTCGAGCTGTGCGAAACCGCACAGGAAGCGTATTGCTCATCCGGCTCGATGTGCGGAAGAAGCTCAAGGCCGCTTACACGCTGATTGAGCAGCTATATACCGCGCCCAGCGAGTCATATGTGCCACATCGCACGACAACACAGCTCCGCCCTGATCAAAGATACTTTGGACCGCTATCCATGATTCCGGCAGCTTGAAGAGTTGAAACGATCCGCGCCCGGCTGGCACCTTATCGTTTCTAACTCGCGCTTAAGGCGTGGATAGCGGACCTTGATCCGCCGACATAGCCAAGGGTTTCCCAGCGCTCAAGAGAACGGCGAAGTTTTGATAATGACGCCCTGAAACGAATAACAAAGGAGATGCGTCCATTGGCGAGTCAACTGGCAGCAGAAGCTAACCTGGCGGTTCACCGCTCTTTCTACGATGCGAACAACAAGCGGGTGGAGTTTGTCATTCCAGAAGTGCAGAGCCTTGTTCCTCCAATCCGTAAGCACACTTATGCCCCGACGCTGATCCGCTGAGCTTATAAGTGAAGAGGCTGTCTTCGTGCCTTAAACCGGATTGACTGGTCTACCAATGACTTCCGCCTTTGGGTGATGAAGAGGAAGAAGTTGAACCGACGCCAGACGCCTCTTCCTCACGCCAACCCGACGAGGAAGCTTAATCCGCTGCCGGGTGATGCATCGAAGTTGCTAGTCATAACGCCATGCGAAATCCCGGCCTTGGAAGGCTTTGTAATAGAATAGCCAGCACTTTGTTTTTGAACATGCCTTTATGCCCTCACCAGAACCTTCGCGGCGGAGGTGCTGATATTTTGATTGAAGAATTGAAACCTTCAATTTATTTTGCCCGCAATCACAAATTTTAAACTGCCACGGCGGCTTGTGTCGCCAGCCGGCTTGTGACGCTTATATACTTATATAAGAAAATATTGATATATGATCAAAACTTTGTGATACAAAAATACCGCTAGCGTCGGGCATGCAGTTATTGAGCCAACCCTTGAAGCGGAGGTTGCATAAACCATTACCGCCCAAGGAGAAAACAGCTCCTAGCTTTAGAATGCCGGTTTACTGTAAACCATGCCGGTCATGTTAAGCCCCTGTTACTCCATAATGGGATGTTTAACAGAAAAAACAAACCGAAAAGTTATCACCGGATTAAACAATAAACCAAATTCGCCAATGGACTGGTTGAACCGATTTAAATGACAGTTATAAGAGCAATAGAGGAGCATAGGCAACGATAAAATGTTTGCCAAAAGAGGCTTCATCGAGCCGATCGGATGGCGTTACCATGGTCGGACACCACCAAGCTCCCAATAAGGTGTAGCTATGGTTCAAGTCAGCCAGGTCCCCAACCAAACCGTGGCATTATGCCGATCAAGTGGCGTGGCAATGGTTGGGTTCACCAAGCCCCAAGTGACTCTATGACCTTAGGCCGACCAAGAGGCGGATGACTGGTTCAGATGTGACCATGTCCCCAAGTGATCTGGTGGCTTTTACCATCGAAAGGTGTTGCATTGGTTCGGACACGACCAAGCCCCCAAATGACATAAAAACTTCAAAAGCAAGATCAAGGATAAACCGGAGGCTGCTTTGAGACAACAACTCCATGTACTCAAACCGATTTTTACGTAACGGATACCCGGTTTAGCCGAGGCTCCGGTTTATTGCTTTTATTCATAATATATACATTGTCATAATATGTACATAAGTAGAGTCGATGGCTCGTATAATAAGGTCAAGATGAGCTATGTTCCATGGCTGTTGGTCTCCTCTTCGACGTGTGTGAGTCTTTACGCCTCGAACATCAATCGATAGTATGACCCGTTGTGCAGATTCTTGCTGACCACAAAAGGCCCTTCCCAAGGTGGGGATAGCTTGTGCATATCTGTGCGGTCTTGGATGAGCCAAGCACCAAGTCTCCTTCCCGAAAGGTTCTGGTTCGACCACCGATCGTGATACCGACGAAGATCCTGCTGGTAAATCGCCGAACGAGCAGCCGCCATATCTCGCTCTTCATCCGGCCGATCCAAAGCGCCCTGCCGTGCAGCCTCGTTATCTGCCTCAACATAGGCTGCCACGCGAGGTGAGTCATGACGGATATCGCTGGAAGGACCGCCCGCCCATAGACCATAAAGAACGTGTGTATCCAAAGTGGATCTGTTACGGGTAGTATTTATACTCCATATCACGATGGTAGCTCTTCTACCCAACAGCCCGGCGTCCTCGTAAAGGGACCATAAGCCGGGTTTGATACCTCTCAAGATCTCCCGATTAGCTCGCTCGCTTGACCATTGACTGTGGGTGGGCCATCAAGAAACGCTGCCGGATGTGCTCACGCTCACAAAACTCCTTCATGGCACCCTTGGACAAATTGGTGCCATTATCCGTGATGATACCTTGTGTGGAAATCCAAACCGAAGATCACCCTTTTATGAACTGAACCGCCGTGGGCGCATCACACTTGCTAATGTGCTCGCCTCGACCCACTTTGTAAATTTGTCAACTGCTACCAGCAAGTGTGTTTTCTTGTCCTTGGACCTTTTAAAAGGCCCCACCATGTCCAGCCCCCAAGTCGCAAACGGCCAAGTAATTGGAATCATCCTCAATTCCTGGGCCGGTATGTGAGCACGTCTAGAAAACTTCTGGCAACCATCACATCGCCTGACCAGATCCTCCGTGATCAAGATGGGCAGTCAACCAATAAAAACCATGGCGGAACGCTTTGGCCACCAAGGATTTTGAACCGGCATGGTGACCACAGTCCCCTTCATGGATCTCACGCAATATCTCACAGCCTTCCTCAGGGGACACACAACGCTGAAACGCCCCTGACACACTGCAATGATGCAACTCGCCATTAACAATGGTCATAGACTTAGACCGCCGAACTACCTGTCGGGCCAACGTCTCATCTTCTGGTAACTCGCCCCGGGTCATGTATGCCAAATAAGGGAGCGTCCAATCTGGAATGACATGCAAGGCTGCCACCAACTGAGCCTCCGGATCAGGAATAGCCAAATCTACTTCATCAGGAAGCTTGACTGACGGATTGTGCAGTACATCAAGTAAGACATTGGGCAGGACCGGTTTGCGTTGAGAGCCCAGCCGGCTTAAAGCATCCGCCGCTTCGTTCTTCCGACAATCCACATGGTCCACCTGATATCCTTTAAAGTGACCTGCAACAATATCCACCTCCCGACGATATGCAGCCATGAGTGGATCTTTGGAATCCCAAGTACCTGATACTTGCTGGGCCACCAAGTCCGAGTCACCAAAGCACTTAACCCGCTTAGATTCATCTCCTTAGCCATCCGGAGACCATGGAGCAAAGCTTCATACTCAGCTGCATTGTTAGTACAAGGAACATTAAGCGGAGGACGAATAAAACTTTTCACCTCGTGGGAAGTCAACACAACTCCAGCCCCGAGCCCTCCAATTGCTCGGACCCGTCAAAGTGGATGGTCCAATAGGTATGATCCGCTTTTCTTCAGCGCTTGCAACTCCGTCCAATCATTAATGAAATCCACAAGTGCTCGATTTTACCGCCGTCCGAGGTACATATCAGAAACCGTGGCGGCCCAAGTTCTATGGCCCACTTAGTAATCCGCCCAGATTGCTTCTCGGTTCAGATGATATCGCCCAAGGGAGCTGAATCGACCACCGTGATGGGATGCCCTTGAAAATATTGCTTCAGCTTCCGCTTGCCATAAAACCTCCATATACCAGCTTCGCCAATGCGATATCTCGCTAGACTCAATGAGCACCTCGCTGATGTAATAAACCGCCGCTGAACCGGATATTCTTTCGTGCCTCCTTCCGCTCTACCACAATGGCTACGCTTAACTGCCCCGGCA
Source organism: Aegilops longissima (assembly GCA_021605205.1). NCBI lineage: Eukaryota > Viridiplantae > Streptophyta > Magnoliopsida > Poales > Poaceae > Aegilops > Aegilops longissima. Next base: position 449,204,511 of record CM038678.1, read on the forward strand.
TTAGCAGCAACATATAGCGTAAGCTCTTTGTCAATGGGAGTGGGCGAGAAAAGCGGGTTGGCTAATCGGCGCTTTAAATCCTCCAATGCTTCATCGGCGGCTGAACTCTGCATAAACCGATCCGTCTTCTTCAAAGATCTCGGTACAAAGGAATGGCCTTCTCTCCAAGGCGGCTGATAAACCGGCTTAGCGCGGCAATCCGACCCGCCAAATGCTGGACATCATTGATGCACTTTGGCTTAGCCAAGGAGGTGATAGCCGTAATTTTCTCCGGATTAGCTTCAATCCTCGTTGGACACAAGAAAACCCAATAACTTGCTCGCGGAACACCAAGACACATTTGGCGGGTTAAGCATCATCTTGTACACCCGCAAGTTGCCAAAAGTTTCTTTTAGATCCTCAATCAACGCCTCCTTCTTCCTTGACTTAACCACAATATCATCCACATAAGCATGCACGTTACGGCCGATCTGTTCGCAAGCAATTTCAGACGTTAACGCCGATAAGTTGCTTGGGCGCCTTGAGCCCAAAATGCATAGATACATAGCGAAGGCTCCAAAAGAGTGATAAACGCCGCCTTCTCCTGGTCCTTAACCGCCATCTTAATCTGATGATATCCGAATACGCATCCAAAAGCTCAACGCCACAACCCGCCGTAGCATCAATAATCTGATCAATGCGGGGGCGAAGGATCTGTTGGACAAGCCTTGTTAAGATCTGTGTAATCCACACACATGCGCCAAGTGCCATTCTTCTTAAGGACCAACACCGGATTAGCAAGCCACTCGATGGAAAACTTCAACGATAAACCCTGCTGCTAAGAGCCTCGAAACCTCCTCTCCAATGGCCTTGCGCTTTTCCTCGTTAAACCGCGAAGAAACCGCTTTACCGGTCTGTATTTGGGATCAACATTAAGAGTGTGTTTCACGAGTTCCTCGGTACACCCGGCATGTCAAGGCTTCCATGCAAAATGTCCCGATTCTCACGGATGAACTCGATGAGCGCGCTTCCTATTTAGGATCCAAGTTAGCACCGATGGTGAACTGCTTGGACGAATCGCCGCACAAAATCAACAAGTTTAGTCTCACCACCGATTTAAACTTCAAACCCGATCGTGCTCAGTAGTTGGCTTCTTCAACGGGTCATATCCGCCGGATCAACATTGTCTTTATAATACTTTAGCTCTTGATGGCACAAACCGACTCTGCGAAGCCGCATCACCTTCCTCAGACTCCAAAGCGATCCTGCGGCTCCCATGAACCGTTATCGCCCCTTTGTGACCCGCATTTTTAGCTGCAAATAGACATAACAAGGCCGTGCCATAAACTTAGCATAAGCCGCCGCCCAAATAGGGACGTGGTAAGGGCTTTGAATTTTCACCACTTCAAACGCCAATGTTTCGATCCGAGTCATGTTCATCCCCAAAGGCCACCTCCGAGCTATCTTACCGACCGGTATGCTGACTTGCTGTGCACCACGCCGTGAAACACCGTCTTTGGACGGCCCGAGATGCTTATCCGCTAACCCCATACGCCGGAAGGTCTCGTAGTACGTGATGTTGATGCTGCTTCCTCCATCCATAAGCACCTTGGTAAACTTGTATCCTCCCACCGAGGTGCCACCACTAGGGCTAGCTGACCCGGATTGTAAACCCGGGAGGATGATCCTCTCGCCCATACAATAGGCTGCTCGACCAGCATAGGTAATGCGGTGCGGCCGGTTCAACAACATTGACTGCCCGCTTCAAGTTTTCGGTCTCGCTTGTCCAAGCTGGTGGTAAAGACATGGTATCGTCCACCGCTCAACCGCTTCGGATTATTTTGATAACCCGATCGCTGTTGTTGTTGATTGTAACCACCTTGGTTACGATTGTTCGATTGTTTCGATTGTTACGCCTGCCGGATTACCACCAACCTCGGGCCGAATTTCCTCCATCAGAACCCGGGCGGACCTCGAACCGCCGCCGGGCCCTTGATCATACCGAAAGCATTAGAACTTTTGAACTCCTGCATAATGTAACAATCCTTCCAGAGGTGGTTTGTTGGTGCCTCCTTCGTCCCATGCTTCGGACAGGTTGATTCAATAGATAATTCAAACGACCGGATTGTGATTTGGCGCACCGCCCGGTTTGATTGCTTACCCTTGCGCTGTTGACCCTTGTCCTGCGGCGCTGGTGTTGGCTACGGCCCATGTTACCGCTTTTCCTTACGCTTGTTTCCTCCATTACCGCCGATCGATGTCTGCTGTCCTCGGAGTTGCTGTTCTGTTTTCCTTCCCTATTTCGTCATCCTCCTCGCACTCGGGATCCTTGGTACTATCGTAATCAGCATACTTTACTAAAACGCCCATGAGAGTGCCCATGTCATTGCAAAACGCTTCATGCACCCAGCTTCAACTTTAACGGTTTGAACCGCAGTTGCCTTCTAGGGTTAAGATCGCGGAATCAGGTTGATCCGTCTCAAGAATGTAAACTTCAAACGCGCGCACCCAATGGGTTGTGGATTCTCCTTCGCTTCAGACACAAGCCGCCAAATCCACCACGTACATGGGCTGTTTACAGGTGTCTTTGAAATTTTGAATGAACCGGTCCGCAATCGGGTCCATGAACCGATGGAGTTAGGCGGCAAGTTCTTCAACCAAGCACGGCCGCACCTTCTAACATCATGGTGAAATACTTCGCACACGCAGCTTCATCCACATCCAGATCTCCATGGCCATCTCATAGCTTTCTATCCACGCTTCGAGCCAAATCGGCGGTATAATTGGGCACCTTGCGTGGCCCTTTGAAGTCCTTGGGCAACGTACATTGCGCAAAGCGGGACGAGGCAAGGCACCCCAAAGAGCCAGACGTGACCCCAGGTTCAAGATGGTCGGTCGAACCGGCGCGAGCTGATGATCCTCATGTTGTGCCGCTAACTCGCCTCCCTCACGCGCCTCGCCCGGTCCACCACCACTTGAGTTTTGAAGCCACCCGCCGGGTTGTTGCCGCGAGGCGGACGCGCTGCGCATTGCTTGATACGGCGGTTTCTGCGTGCGGCTATAACTCCGGCTTAGGCGGGGTGGAGTGGATCCGATCCCGATCGTATGAATACGCTCTGCTGAGCGGGGCCGCCCCGAGGAGCTCTTTTGCCCGGCGTGTTTCTACCGCCCGCGGTGAATCGCCGATTGAATCGCCGAACCGCGCCGCAGCCGCAACAAGGTTATCCATCGGGTTGGAGTAGTGACCGGAGGTGTTCAGACAGCCTGAAGCGCGCCGGCATGATGGCGAGGCAGATCTATCACACGGGTTGAATCGGCGCGCCCGTCCAGTGCTTCCGGCCGGTTCACCACCGGCGGCGGATTATCGGGTCCCTCCCCGGGTATTGAAGAGGTCTCTTCCTCGAAACCAAGGCAAACGGGATCTGTACTTTCTTTTCATGACTTCATGTGACGCGCTCGATCCAAAGATGAGCCTATAAGCTCACAGATCCAAAGCGCCTGCTCGCCGCCATCCTCACGCCCGCTGCTGCGATCCGCTTTAGCCTTAGTGATTTGTTCCTTCACCTTTGCAATCTCCGCCAGTAGGTCTTGATCCGCCGGATTAGCTCTCGCCATGAGCACAGCCAACGCGTCAATAGCTCGATAAAACTTGAGCCGGCGGGCGACAGGCCTCCTTCCCGGCTGCCATCACCGCTGTTGAACCGGCGACCATGGGCGCCATGTCAAGAGTGAATCGCCGCCAGTGTACCGCCATGAAGATTCCAACCCGTTGGGCAGATCAAAGGGTCCGAATACTCTCACCGTCGGAACAGCCCCGATCCGCCATCTTGCAGTTGGTACAGAGACTCGGTTTCTCCGGTCAATGACTCGTCATGAGATAGACAACGGTTTCGCCGCCAGATGCTGATCCGCCCTCACAGTCTCCTCCGTGGATGACTCCCACGAAAGCACGCTTGACAGCCGGTTTAGCCAGGGCAGGATTCTTCTTCGCCCATTGAGCCGTCCTCGACGAGGTCGGTGCAGATGTCCGCCCAGCCCTGGCTCACCGATCTTGCCGATGAACACGCAGTATGCCACCAAAGGGGACCCGCACCAGACTCAATCGAGCCGCCTCGGGGCCCCATCAGATCGTCGATGTAGAGCTTGCCGCGACGACTCTTAGTCATCCGCCCACAAGATAGCCTTCGAGTCCTTCGAACTTGCCTCTAAGATCATCAAACCATCGCGGCGATAGCCCCACGGTGGGCGCCAACCGTCGTGGAATTGTCACGGCGGATGTCCTCGTGAAAGGACTTAGTCGCAGGCCATCGTGACGGGTTAACTTAGAGGGTTAAAGCGACACAAAGACACGAGAGTTATACTAGTTCGCCCCTTTGATGAAGGTAAAGCCTCACGCCTAGTTTGTGATGGGATTGATGTGATTTGGCGACTCGGGAGCAATAGCTTCGCTTAAGCCTCGAATTGCCTGTCCTTAAACGCCGCCGGTCGCCCCTTATATACACGGGTTGACGCCTTGGCCGGTCTACAGAGTCCCGAGGCCGCTCATACAAGTGTCCGGCTCGGTCTCTTCGTTCTCTTATCTTACAGCACAAGTTACATGACTAAGGCGGTTTACATTTATGGACCCTAATCCGCCTCTGGGCTCCGGGCCTCATGCCTTCGTGGGCCCTAATTATGGACGAGGGTAAACCGGCCCCTTCAGGGCGGTTTATATTCAGTAGTTATATCCCCAACACTTTCCAAGGAATTTATTATTTGACATCATAAAGTAAATTCATTTTTCATTTCGAGACTGGGCATCCCTAATACCTTTGTTGTACTCTCGTGCAATGACAAGTGAATAAACACTCATCTTGAGAATAACACATCTAGCATGGAAATATATCAGCCACCCCCTACCATTTCATGAGCGGTACGAGCACACAAAAAGGAAATTTATTTTGAAGATTAGAGATGGCACATACAAATTACTTAGAATGGCAAGAGAATACTTCATATAGGTAGGTATAGTGGACTGATATGGCAAAACTGGCTCTAAGGATTTTGGATGCACAAGTAGTGATCATACTTAGTGCAAGTGAAGGCTAGCAAAAGATTGAGAAGCATCCAACCAAGAAACAAAAAATCTCATAAGCGAGCATTAAGCATAACTAACACCGAATAATGCACCACAAGTAGGATGTAATTTCATTGCATAACTATTGACTTTTGTGCTTGCATAGGGAATCACAAACCTTAACATCAATATTCTCACTAAAGCATAATTACTCATCAACATGACTCACATATTATATCATCATATCGCAAAACTATTACAAAGAATCAAGTTTATTTTGTTCAATGAACTTAATGAAAGTTTTTATTATATCCCTCTTGAATATCTATCACTTTGGGACTAATTTCATATATTGCTTTTGATAGCTCAAACGAATCTAAGTGAAGAACATGAGTATAAAATTTTTCTTCTCACAAAATAATTTAAGTGAAGCATGAGAGAATTTCTATTTTTTACTAACTCTCAAATAAATCTAAGTGAAGCATGAGAGCATTTCTTTAAAAATAATAAAGCACATCATGCTCAAAAAGATATAAGTGAAGCACTAGAGCAATTCCATAGCTGAAAAAGATTTAAGTGAAGCATAGAGGGCAATTCTAACAATTCATAGCATGATTTGGCTCTCTCAGATAGGTGTATCCAGCAAGGATAGATGACCCAAAATAAAAAGAAAAACAAGCAAAGACTCATATCATACAAGATGCTCCAAGCAAAACTCATGATATGTGATGAATAAAAATATAGTTCCAAGTAAAATACCGATGGTCGTTACAAGAAAGAGGGGATGCCACTCAGGCATCCCCAAGCTTAGTTGCTTGCTTCTATTTCTGATAATAGCTTGGGATGCCATGGGGCATCCCCAAGCTTAGGCTCTTCTAACTCCTTATTCCCTCATCCATCATGATCTCACCCAAAACTTGAAAACTTGAATCACACAAAACTCAACAAAACCTTCGTGAGATCTGTATAACAAACCAAATTACTACTCTAAGTGTTGTTCCAAACCCATTCATATTTTATTCTTGCATTATATTTACTGTATACTAGCATCATGTGTGTTTCAGGCTGCCAACAAGAGCGTGAGCGAGAGCGAGCGCCCCCGCCGACCCCGATCGCCATGCGCCACACGACGCCAAGGCCCACAAGGCCAGGCCACTCGCCGCTCCGCCACCCCTTCTTCCTCTCTGGTCCCGTCTTCCTCGCTGGCTCTGTTGCTTGCCGCTGCCATGACCTCCAGCCCCAGATCTATTCATCCACGGTCAGGTCGGAGGGTGAGAGGCTGATCGTTTCCGGGTTGGGGCTCTTGGAGGGCTCGGCAGAGTCTAACTTCCAGCCGGCGGTGGAGTCTGTGTCGTGCCCGGAGGCCCCTGCTGCAGCGTGGCAGCAGCCGTCTCTGTCCAAGAACGAGCTCTGGTGGCTTCGCCACGGTCAGGGGAACCAGGCGGGTCCTTCTAAGGCCGGGCATGGAGGCCCGCCACCGCTGCGTGTGGAGGTGATCCCGGAGTTGAGGGACAAGTGCTTCAAGTGCCTTGAAAAAGGCCACTACCGGCATGACTTCACTAACCAGGAGGTTTGTTTCCGGTGCGGGCTGCCCGGCCATGGCTCCCGTGATTCCAAGCGACCCAGGAGCCCTTCCTCTGCCCACGAGCTCATGCGTGAGGCTATCGCCAAGGTGGCTTGCCGCACCTCCCCGCGGGTGAGCCTGGATCGCCCGGTGGCCCGCGTGTCCGCCCCACCGCGGCACTCCTCCTTGCTGCCGCGGGCGACCGAGGTGGCGTGGCCGCAGCTTGCGCCCCCCAAGCTCCAGGTCGCCATGGAGGCTGATGAAGGCGAGTCTGAAATCTGCGTGGTTCGGCGCTCGCAGTCCACGACGGAGCTGGAGCGTCGGTCGCACTTCGCCATGGTCGCCTACGTGGGCGGTGCTCGGAGGAGGCTGGCACTGCAGCGTGTGCTCGAGATTCTGGCGGGCAAGCTCGACATCACAGATGATCAAGTCTCGGTGCACCCGTATAGGTCGGAGGATTTCTTGGTGGTTTTTACCTCGGCGGAGATCAGAAACAGAGTCGCGGCGTGTCCGGCGGTGGAGTTTCAGGGAGACAGGCTGTTCTTCAGGCCTTGTAACCGGCAGTCGCAGGCGGTGCACTCGATCTTGGGCTTCAAGGTTTGGATCGTCATGGAGGGGATCCCGCCCCATGCTTGGGAGAGGGAGACAGCGGAGGACCTGCTGGGTACGGCGTGCAAGGTGGACATGGTGGCGCCGGAAACTAGCTCCAGGGCTGATCTTTCCGCCTTGAGGCTAACGGCGTGGACTGCTAATGCAGCGGCGATCCCTTCCCTTCGCTGGCTCGCCATTCTGGAGCCTGGATCGGAGATCCCTCCGCTGCTGCTGCAGTACAAGGTTCTCATCCACGTCGACGCAGTGGCGGACTTCAGGGAGGCAGGGGAGCCTTGGTTCTTGGGCGGCTCCTTTGATAGTGTCCAGAGCGGACTGCCAGGCTCGCCGGACGAGTTCAGTGATGGTAGAGGTGGTTCCAGGCCGCGACATCTAGTTTGGCAGTTCGGGGTGCGAGATGTGCGCGGCGGCGAGCTTGGGCGCGAGGCTAGCGGCGGTGGCCATGGCGGCACGACGAGGAGCCCGGCAGGGCCAGACTGGCACCTGCCTCCGATGGCCCCCACTCATGTCGCCCCACATGGTGGGCCTTCGATGAGGTTGCAGGATAGGGTGGCGGCCAGGAAGTCGGCTTTTGATCGCCTTTCAGGTCAGCAGTTGGGTGGGGATGCAAGAGAGAAGGTTCCCGAGATAAGTCTGAACAGTGGTGGCGCGATTTCGACTAGACAGGTGGCTGTAGCGCAAGTGTTACCGTTGGGAGAAGGCGTGGTGACCCTGGTTGATGAGGGTGCGGATCCCCAGGCCGACAGAATCGCGGAGACGGGATAGCTACCACTCCTGGCCCCGTCTCCGGACCGCGTGATGATGGTTGCGTCGGGGTAGGCGCGCAGGCCCTGCGAGCCAATGGCGATCCCTCTGCTATGCTCAAGGGAGGACGAGGTTGACCCCACGGGTACTGGGAGACAGGACCCACCGGAGATTCTCGCTGATGGTTCGGTGCAGGGAGACATACTGCAGCTGGTGGGACCCGCTGGGCCACCCACGATGGGCATGGAAGGCAGGAGAGGCAAGCAGCAGGATAAGGCTCTGGCCTCGGGTAGGGAGCCATTGAAGGAGGGCCATGTAGTGGCCACTGAGGGTGGGGACAATGACGAAAATCATGCACATGCAACATGCATGGAGGCATGCACGTACGGCGTCACTGATAGCAGCAACAAGGAAGTGGAGGGCGATCACGCTGGGGAGTTGGATGGGATCAGGCGGCGGTGCGATCATCTAGCCATTGTTTCCGTCGAGCCTGATGTGCACAGGAAAATGGGAGCTGCTAGTCACGGGTTGTGCTTGCCTGAGGGGCATCCTAGCAACGAGACGGAAGGCATGACGACGCAAGAGGCCCAAGCTTATGGCAAACTCAAGAGTTTCTGCTCCAACATCATCAAAAAAACTTGCTCCTCCCCTGCTGAAAGAGGTGCAGACAGCATAGCTGCGTCCAGAAGCAGAGCCATTCACGCCCAAGAGAGCTACTCGATCATCGAAGAAGGCTGCGGGGCCAAGAAGATCCAAGGAGAGTCCGGCGAAGAACGTGCTGCTTCATGCCCTTGGCATGGTACCGGAGGACTTGGTGGTCAACGATGGGGTGGTCCATGAGCTCAAGGCTCTGTTTGACTCCCCACCGCGGGAGCAGCATGTGAGGATCATAGCTGCTCTCTTTGGCAAGACAATCCCATCGGCGGAGGAATTGGAGGCAAGCAACTCGGTGATGATCTCCGTCAACTAGGAGGCAAGAGGTGGGGCTGGTGGCAGGCCTTTCTATGGATCTACACCCCCAAGTGTTGTGCTGGAATGTTCGTGGCCTGAACAATCCGGCGAAGCACAAGGCAGTGAGAGAATTCGTGAGCTCGGTGAAGTGTAACTTGGTTTGTTTCCAGGAAACCAAGACGGATGTAATGGACCATTTCATTGCTATGCAATGTCTAGGGCCATCATTTGATGGCTTCGCTTACTTACCGTCCCAAGAGACTAGGTGTGGCACCTTATTGGCATGGGATAGCTCGGTGCTGACGGTGGACACATTCCAGTATAAGGCCAATTTCATTACGGGCTTGGTACACACGAAGATAGGAGACCCTTGGTGGATCTCGGTGGTTAATGGGCCACAAAGTGACGAAGAGAGGAGCCAGTTCTTGCTGGACCTAGACGCGAGGCATGCGGGCTGCCTGGGGTCGTGGATGCTGCTGGGAGACTTTAACATGATCCTACGTGCCGCGGAGAAGAGCAATAACAACCTCAACAGAACTACGATGAATAAACTCCAGCAGTTTGTCGATGACCAAGAGCTCAAGGAGATGTACATGCACGGCCAAAAATTTACATGGTCAAACGAGCGGACGGTGCCGACCCTCACCAAGATTGACCGTGTGCTCATTTCGGTTGACTGGGAGCTGGAGAATCCATCCTACCTACTTCAGGCGCTCTCCACTGGAGTTTCGGATCACGCCCCTTTGCACTTGTCCACGATTGCTAATTTTTGCCCCAAGAAGAGGTTCCGCTTCGAGCTATTCTGGACTAGAATGGAAGGCTTTGAGGATGCAGTGAGAGAAGCCTGGGTATGTGATGCTACCATTGTCAATCCCTACAAGAGGCTGGATGCTTTGATGCGCAACACCGCTAACCACCTGCAAGTGTGGGGCCAAAGGAAGTTGGGAAATGTGAAGATGCTCATGCGGGTGGCCACTTGGGTCATTCATAAGCTGGATGCAGCCCAGGAGAACAGAATTCTGCAAAGGGAAGAGACGTGGCTGCGAAGAACACTGAAACACTTGCTCCTAGGTTTGGCTGCGCTTGAGAGGACGATTGACCGGCAGAGGTCGAGGCTCAAGTGGATCAAAGAGGGCTACGCCAACACCAAGCTATTCCAAGCAGTTGCAAACGACAGAAGGACCAAGAACTACATCCCGCATATCAAGCATGGCGGCGAGAGCATTACAGACCAGGAGAGAATGGTGGACACATTCACGGATGTGTATAAGCAACTGTTGGGCACGACACAGGCCAGGGAGCATACTCTAAACTTGCAATTCCTATAGATGGAGCCAAAAGAGCTGAGCACACTTGAGGAGATCATTACAGAGGAAGAAGTATGGAAGTAATCAAGGAAATGGCCCCGGATCATGCACCGGGACCAGATGGCTTCATCGCGGCATTCTACCAATGAGCCTGGCAGATTATAAAACAGGACATCATGGCCATGATGCTGAAGATTTATCTGGGGGACACTAGAGGTTTTGCGAAGCTCAACAAGGCCCACATAATCCTCATTCCAAAAAAACCAGATGCGGAGGAGATAGGAGATTACCGGCCGATCAGTCTAATCCATAGCTTTCCCAAGCTCTTTGCCAAGGTACTTGCCAACCGGTTGCGCAGCCAAATGTCGGAGATTGTGGCCACGAACCAGTCAGCGTTTATTAAAGGAAGGCATCTGCATGATAATTTTTTGTTGGTTCGTCAAGTGGCGCGGAAGATTCATGCAAGAACAGTCCCGGGGGTGTTCATCAAGTTGGATATTTCCAAAGCTTTTGATTCACTATCATGGCCGTTTCTGTTTGAAGTCTTGCGGGCAAAGGGTTTTGGGTAGAGGTGGATGACTTGGATAATGACGATCTTGCACTCTGCTAGCACCAAGGTGGTGGTACATGGTGTTCCCAGAGGAAGTTTCTTACACGCCTGTGGTTTGCGCCAAGGCGACCCAATTTCGCCAATGCTCTTTGTCATCACCATGGATGCACTAACGACGCTAATCAACAAAGCCACTGATTTGGGAGTGCTCAGCTCGTATACCAGAGTATCAGCGCTGCAAAGATTATCAATTTACACGGATGATGTAGCGTTGTTCGTCAAACCTTTGCGGCAAGACCTGTCGGCAGTTCGTGAGATGCTGGACGTGTTTGGGGAGGCCTCGTGGCTGAAAGTTAACTACCGCAAATCTTCGGTGATTTTGATCCGTGGTGATCAGGAGGACAAATAACGGGTGGCCGGATTAATGCATTGTGGGCTTGCCAAATTTCCATGCAACTACCTCGGCCTACAACTTGCAATCAGAAGCTTAACCCGGGCTGAATGGATGCCCATGCTGGACGAAGTTCGGAAAGTGATCCCTGCTTGGCAACGAGGCCTTATACAGCAACCCGGTCGGCTCGTTTTGGCTCAGTCCGTCGTCGCAGCTAGGCCGGTGCACCACCTGATGATTACGGAAGAGCCAGATTGGGTTTTCAAGGAGATGAATAAATGGATGAGGTCATTGTTCTGGGCTGGGAAGGAGAAAAGCAATGGAGGGCAATGCCTAGTGGCATGGAATCAAGTTTGCACACCAAAACAGTTTGGAGGCTTAGGGATTTAGTAATGAAAGCCCAGGCTCTGGCCCTGAGAGTGAGGTGGGAGTGGCTAAGGAGAACTGACCCCCGCAGACCATGGCAAGGTTTACCTATGGCCTAGGACTACAATGCACGAGCTATATTCGACGTCATGGTCAGGATTGTGGTTGGGAGGGGCGACATCGTCCTGTTCTGGAGAGAAAAGTGGATACACGAGTTCGGCGTGTAAGACATCGTGTCGCGCTTGATGGAGACGGTGCCAACAAGAATCATTAACAACCGGGCTGTCCTTCAAGCACTCGTGGAGGACAGGTGGTACGAGGACTGTGACGTCATTGCTTCCTTCACTTGGCAACTGCAGTGCATGCAACTTTGCCACGTGTTGGCATCGGTGCACAAAGATGCAAATGAACAGGACCAATTCTGTTGGCCGGCGATGACTACGGCGAGCCACACGGCCAAATCGGACTATGTCTACCTTTGCTCAGGCCTCCAGAGATCCCCGACGGCGGCATGCACTTGGAGAAGCTGGGCGATGCTTAAGTGCAAGCTGTTTATCTGGTTGGTGTTACAATACAGATTGTGGACATTGGACAGACGAGCACGTCACGGTCTTCAGGACCAACCGTCGCCCTGCTTCACGTGCTTACAAGCGGAGGACAATGTCGACCACATACTGGCCAAGTGCACCTTTGCACAGGAGGTGTGGCACTGAGTGTTTGACCTGCTCGGCCTCAATGCATTAGGAACAACTCAATATGACACCTTCTCCGACTGGTGGATGAGGGAAAGGAAGAAGTTTAGGGGAGCAGACAGGAGAGGCTTCGACACTCTGGTGACGGCGGTGGCTTGGATACTTTGGAAGCAAAGAAACGCAAGGGTCTTCAACAGACAGGACCAACAGAAGCCGGCACACCTCATTCCTAACCTAGTGTTTGATGAAATTACGGTATGGCATACGGCAGGGCTTGGAACGGGATGTCTACAACGTTTTGTGAGGAGTTAGCTTAGAGGGTACCGAGTTGGAGTAGGTGTGTGTTTCCCGTCCCGGATTGTTCGCATCGGGGATGGGCCTCTTGTAATTAACTCTCTTTTCGTCTATAAAAATATGGCACGCCATTGGCATACTCTCGAAAAAAAACTTTGCTATGGCTCATACCCCCCGATAGAGTCCATAGATTCATCAAAATAAGCACGCAACGCAAAGAAAACAAAATTTGTCAAAAACAGAACATTCTGTAGCAATCAAAAAACTTCGAATACTTCTTTAACTCCAAAAATTCTGAAAAACTAGGACAATGTAGGCAATTTATATATCAATCTTGTGTAAAAAATTCAGAAGTTTATCGCTATTCTGTGATTCTTAATAATTTTGGTACTGGCGCACAAAGGTTTTGTTTTCCAACAAGATCAAAGCAACTATCACCCAACATGATCCCAAAGGCTTTGCTTGGCACAAACACTAATTAAAACATAAAAACACAATCATAACAGTAGCATAATTGTGTAAACACTCAAGAATAGAAAGAAAAAGGAAAAAATAAATTTTATTCATTGGGTTGCCTCCCAACAAGGCTATCTTTTTACACCCCTAGCTAGGCATAATGCAAAGATCTAAGTGTTGTTATCTTTATTTTCCAACTCCTCAATAAAACACTTAGTATTCTTCAAGGATTTAGCATACAAGTTTCCAATAACAATACTCCTAGGGAAAAGTTTGAAGAATTCATTCTTGCGCGTAGGGTCTCTTATAATTTCAGCAAAATCCGGGTGAATACTAATCATCTTAAGATATTATTTGTTACTATTGGAAGTTGCACTGTTGTTTTTCTTGACTTGAGTAATCTTGCCTATTTTTACCGGGGTTTTTCAACAGTTTTAGCGGAGGAAAAAGCCATGCTTAGATTACTAAAAATTTCTTCTAACTTATCAATTCTAGCGGGGCTTTCCTCTATTCTTGCGTTGAATGCAGGTTCTTTTCTTTAAGTACTTTAAGAGTGTCTCCCGCTTTTGACCCAATTCTATTAGCAAGATTGTGCATCCTTTTATCTAATTTTTCAATATTTTCTTCAATGAGCATTTTCTTTTCAATAGCATCTAGCCTTTCCATAACATGCTCGAGAGTTAAAGTTGTTTCATTAATCATAAGAGGTGGTGAACCCACTAGATTCCCCATGGCATTAAAAGCATCTAAAGAAGGACACACCATGAAATTTCCACTGGTAATTGTATCAAGGACGAATCTATACCAAGTGGTGATGCCCACATAAAAATAGCGAAGAAGAACAACGGTAGATTGCTTACGAATAAATCTATTATGAGCATTGCAAATCCTATATCAAGCATCTTTTAAATTTTCCCCTCCCCTTTGTTTAAAGTTAAGAACCTCGTTCTCGGGAGTGCACGCAATAGAGGAAGAACTATCCATAACGAAAAAAGGTGATAAATAAAATTGCCCACGAAAAACAGATCTGATTAGAAAACGGTGAACGAAAAAGAAGGCGAATAAAACGGCAAATTTTTGTGAAGTGGGGGAGATGAAAACGAGAGGCAAATGGCAAATAATGTAAATTGCAAGGGGATGAGATTTGTGATTAGGAACCTGGTGGATGTTGATGATGTCTCCCTGGCACCGGCGCCAGAAATTCCTTTTGATGCGGCTTGAACTACGTCAGTATTTCCACAAAGAGCAAGGGATTATGCAGCACAGCTATGGTAGGTATTTCCCTTATTGATGAGACCAAGGTTATTGAACCAGTAGGAGAACCACGCAACAATAAGTGAATGGTACCTGCACACAAAGAACAATTACTTGCAACCCGACGTAAAATAGGAGTTGTCAATCCCTCCTGGGTAAAAAGATAGATAAAATTGTAGTAGGTTGGATAAATAGATCTCACAAGAACGCGAGATAAAATAAATAACAATAAATTGCAGAAAGTTATTTTGTGTTTTTAGATTAATAGATCTTAAAATAAAAGAAAATAAAAATAGATCTCGAAGGCAAATATGATAAATAAGAGACCCGGGGCCGTAGATTTCACTAGTGGATTCTCTCGAGAAAAACAGCATACAATGGGTAAACAAATTACTGATGGGCAATTGATAGAACTTCAAATGATTATGACGATATCCAGGCAACGATCATTATATAGGCATCACGTCCAACATTAGTAGACCGACTCCTGCCTGCATCTACTACTATTACTCCACACGTCGACCGCTATCCAGCATGCATCTAGTGTATTAAGTTCATGGAGAAATGGAGTAATGCAATAAGAACTATGACATGATGTAGACTGATACGTCTCCAACGTATCTATAATTTTTTATTGTTCCATGCTATTATATTATCTGTTTTGGATGTATTATATGCATTAATATGCTATTTTATATTATTTTTGGGACTAACTTATGAACCTAGAGCCCAGTGCCAGTTTCTGTTTTTCCTTGTTTCTGAGTTCCGTAGAAAATGAATACCAACCGGAGTCCAAACGGAATAAAACCTTCGCGATGATTTTTCTTGGACCAGAAGACACCCAAGAGACTTGGAGATCAAGTCTGAAGAGCCACGAGGTGGCCACAAGGGGGGAGGGCGCGCCCCCGCCTTGTGTGCCCCTCGTGACTCTCCTGACCTAATTCTTCGTCCTATATATTCACATATATTCCCAAACCACCAGAGGCATGCACAAAAACACTTTTCCACCGTTGCAACCTTCTGTTCCCGTGATATCCCATCTTGGGGCCTTTTCCGGCATCCTGCCAGAGGGGGATTTGATCATGGAGGGCTTCTACATCAACCCTATTGCCTTTCCGATGAAGCGTCAGTAGTTTACCTCTCTTTGATTCTCAGTACCATGTTCTCCTCGATGTTCTTGGAGATCTATCTGATGTAATCTTATGTTGCGGTGTGTTTGTCGAGATCCGTTGAAATGTGGATTTATGATCAGCTTATTGATGAATATTATCTGAATCTTCCCTGAATTCTTATATGCATGATTTGATATCTTTGTAATTCTCTTCGAACTATCGGTTTGGTTTGGCCAACTAGATTGGTTTTTCTTGCAATGGGAGAAGTGCTTAGCTTTGGGTTCAATCTTGCGGTGTCCTTTCCCGGTGACAGTACGGTCAGCAAGGCACGTATTGTATTATTGCCATCGAGGATAAAAAATGGGGTTTACATCATATTGCTTGAGTTTATTCCTATACATCATGTCATCTTACTTAATGCGTTACTCTGTTCTTCATGAACTTAATACTCTAGATGCAGGCAGGAGTCGGACGATGTGTGGAGTAATAGTAGTAGATGCAGAATCATTTTGGTCTACTTGACATGGACATGGTGCCTATATTTCATAATCATTGCCTTAGATATCATCATAACTTTGCACTTTTCTATCAATTGCTCGACTGCAATTTGTTCACCCACCGTATTATTTGCTATCTTGAGAGAAACCTCTTGTGAAACCTATGGCCCCCGGGTCTATTTTCCATCATATAAGTTTCTGATCTACAATTTTTCAATCTATTACTTTCCGATCTATAAACCAAAAAACCCAAAATATTTACTTTATCGTTTGTTTAGTTTCATCTATCTCTATCAGATCTCACTTTTGCAAGTAATCATGAAGGGATTGACAACCCCTTTTATCGCGTTGGGTGCAAGTTGTTTGATTATTTGTGCAGGTATTGGTGATTTGTGTGTTTTCTCCTACTAGATTGATACCTTGGTTCTCTAACTGAGGGAAATACTTATCTCTACTTTGCTGCATCACCCTTTCCTCTTTAAGGAAAAAACCAACGCAAGCTCATGAAGTAGCACAAACAAGCTCTATTCATGTGGGAATAGACCCCATATTGTTATCCTTAATAGCAACGATACATATGTGTCATTTCCCCTTCTATCACTGGCATTGAGCACTGTAAGATCGAACCCATCACAAAGAACCTCTTCCCATGGCAAGAAATATCGACCTAGTCGGCCTAACTAAACCAAAGATTCGAAGAAGACATACGAGGCTATAAGCAATCATGCATATAAGAGACCAAAGAACTCAAATAAATTTCATGGATAAAAATATAGATCTAATCATAAACTCAAAGTTCATCGGATCCCAACAAACACACCGTAAAAAGAGTTACATCCAATAGATCTTCAAGAGACCATTGTATTGAGAATCAAAAGAGAGAGAGAGGAAGCCATCTAGCTACTAACTACGGACTCGTAGGTCTACAATGAACTACTCACGCATCATTGGAGAGGCACCAATGAGGATGATTGTAGCGACCTGACCCAAAATCGGTCAAATCTCTGTGTCTGTACCATCCCAAGATCATGCTGGTACTCACAGTACATCGATAAAATAATCAAAGTTCAATCACACCTGAATTTATTACACGGTTCTCATATAGAGTCTTTATTACAATAGAATAAATTCGCCAAAGGCCAACTCATGAGAAATAAACTACTAATGCTGCGGAGCGCGAAGCGAAAATAGCGAGTCCATCCGACTCAAAGGGCAATCGCCAAGCGCGAGCGTAGCCTCACTCCCGATCGAATAAATCTCGCAACATAAGACGTTGCAGCCGTGTAGGTCAGCTTTTGAATAAGCTGGCAAGTCATGAAGAGAATAACAATAATAAAATTACTAACACTATATGCATTTTGGCTGTGGAGCTCTAAGTTTCATCATTTTTAAAAGCAAATTTTTCCCTACTACAAAGGACTTGCTTGCAAAATTACTACAATTATTGGTAGTTATTGAGATGGTTCCGCCAACCAATATCTCATTCCCAAATTATTAAGTCATAAACCCTCAAATTAATTCATTAGTTTTAGTGTTGAGATTTCGAATACTTCCAAGTTCCAGAGGCTCAAATTGTCCGTGAATCGGGACACGGCTAATCGATTAGATCTTTAACTCGCAGAGGGTTGCGACTTTCCCGCAAGAATCATTCCTCCTTTAAAGTCTTCGACTTCATGGTGTTTGAAGACGGACGAATGAAATAGGGTCTTCCAAAGAGTTCTTCCGCTACTGCCGTACCCATCCAATCCTACCGTTCTTCTACATCTCGTAGTACCGCCCAGCCAGCGTCACTACTAAGGTTAACCCAGCCAGAGCCCATAATGGCTTGCGGCTGCACAGGTAAGCTTCCGGTCATGGGGCATCCATCCTTCTCTTCGTGGCTGGGTGAAGCTTTCCACAAGATGTCATGGCACTTCTCCATGCATCCCGCCAACCACTGGGTTCTCCAGGTGCCCACAACCGCCCTCCACCCAAGAGTGAATTTCAAGTCCATCTTGATTCTTGTAGTTAATGGGGTTGTCATCATCATTGACTCTCACATCTTTCTTATGAATTTCACTCAACCCAAAACCCGCTCACGAGCATAGCAAAGTAAACTACTTCGTCCCGGGGTCATGGTAACAAGGGGATTGGTTCATCCTACCACATGATACTACTCAAGATTAATAACTTTAAAATTTCAACTACTGCATGCATGGTGGGGTGGTGACAAATTCTAATGCACAAAAACATAGGTATAGAAAATAACATGATCAAAACTTGCCTTGCTGATGATCCTCGTAAGCTAAAGATTCGTAGTAGCAAGCTTCGCACTCCGGAAACTCTACCGAGACAAACAATGATCACAATAAGCATATAGCATATGATCACATAACACAATAGCATAACAAAAGTAACACACCAAAACCAACAAAGCAAAATCCAAAGGGAAAAACTCAAAGAAAACCAACTCAAGTCTTTCCTACTTCAAACAACAACTAAAAGTAGTTTTATATAATAAAATTTTCTCAACATAACCTAATCATGGTTTTATGTTAACTTAACAGAAATGATTTCATTAAGCAACTAGGAGCAAAAAGAATTAATTTAAAATCTATTATAAAACTCCTTTTAGGCCTAATCCAATTTCTATTAAGAAAAATAAAATAAAACTTTTATTAATTATAAAAAAGTTCATCCTATAAAGTGACAGAAACTATCCTAGAATAATCAATCACATGTTAAAAATAAATTTATTTACTAATTAAAATAATAGGAAAACAGTAGCTAGTTAATTAATTAGGATTAACAAGATTGTGCCTAAAACTATTCTTTTATTAATCCTAAAATACCCAAATTAACTTCTATGGTTTGGCAATGTCAAAATAAAGTTGGGACAAAAAGAATCATCCAAAATAATTTTTCTAACTCAAGTTATAGCAGATTTACTATTCTGTCTAAAACTAAATTAAAGCAATTTTAATTAATTTTAACATAGCTAAATATATATTCTACAGAAACTTTAGAAAATATGCAAACCAACAAAAAAGAATCACTCAAAAATATTAAACAGAATAAAAGATATGAATTTTTCAAAACAGAAACTATTCTGTTAAAACAGAAAACAAAAATAAAAGAAAAAGGGCCTAATGGGCCTAAACGTGTAATCGGGCGTAATATAACCTAAAAGGGCCTCGGGTTAAACTAAAACGGGCGGGCTAATAAATAAAACCCTAACTAAATAAATCAGAACTAAACCGCCGAACCGGGCGGTTTTTATAAAGAAATACCCTTCGGGTTCTAATCTACACCGCTCATCACGATCGGACGGGGAGGGGTCTCTGCCGAGAGAGAGGAGGGGGTGGAGCGAGCGGCGATCGCGCCAAGGGTTTTCAGCGAGGGGCGAGTGAGGCCTGGCTCGGATCGGCGCTGGCTGGCCTCTGGGCCGCTCGGTGGGCAGTGGTGGGGTTTTTTTTTGCTGGGTGGGCAGAGGGTTCGGCTGGCGCCATGGGTTTTCTTTTATTGAAATTTATTTTTTTTAAATAAAACAAAACAGAGTATATATTTTAAAATACAAATATTTTATATAGGGTATATATATACCAAAATGATCAGGGGAATATTCCCTATCATTTGAACATTTATCCAAAGGCAAAATCCAAACTTTATAAAAATCCATTTTTTTTCAAATTCAAATAAAATTCAGATTTGAATCCAAATCTTTTGGCAATGTTTTCCTCTGATATTTTTGGAGTGTCATGTTTACTCCTCTCATACTTTTGATCAAGTATTTATCAGGCTTAGTTTTTGAAATGATTCCCCCTAGCTAAAGTTTGAAATTCAAATTCAAAACTCAAAATTCTCTGAAACTTCAAATGGCATTCAAATTCAAACAGGATGCATAGGATGCTTAGCTATAATTGTAAAACATTCCAAATAGGAAATTTTGGGATGTTACAAACCTACCCACCTTAAGATGAATCTCGCCCTCGAGATTCGGGTTGGCTAGCAAATAGGTGCGGGTGGTCTCAAGAAGGTCTTCTTGGCGCCCTGTGTGGCTTCTTCCTCGGTGTGGTGACTCCACAAGACCTTGCAAAATTTGATGACCTTGCTGCGGGTGACTCGCTTGCAGCCTCGAGAATTCGGACGGTTTCTCCTTGTAAGTCGATCACCGCTGCTGTATGGCCTCTAGGGGCACTGTGTCTCTCAACGGAACATCGGCCATGTCGGCATGACACTTCTTCACCGAGAAACATGGAAGACATCATGAACTCCGGACAATCCTTCCGCAATTCCAACTTAGGCAACCTCTCCACGACGCTCGAGGATTTTGTAGGGCTAATGAATCGGGTGCTAACTTTCCTTGACACCAAACCTCTTGATTCCACGAAGGAGACACACGAAGGTATGCTCGATCTCCCACTTCGTAAGTCACTTCCTTGCGCTTACTGTCGGCATAACTCTTCTGTCTTGACTGTGCTATCTTGAGCCTGTCTCGAATCAGCTTGACTTTCTCTTCGGAATCCCTGATAAGATCGGAACTGAAAAGCGATCGATCTCCAACACTATCCCACAGCAATGGTGTTCTGCACCTCCTTCCGTATAGAGCTTCGAAAGGGGCCATCTTCAGACTGGGTTGATAACAGTTGTTGTATGAGAATTCTGCGTACGGCAAATTATCATCCCAACTAGACCCATAGTCTAGCACACAAGCTCTCAACATGTCCTCCAGAATCTGGTTGACTCTCTCGGTCACCCATCTGCTCATGGATGAAAAGCTGATCAATTCCAGCCTCGCACTCCAAAGTTTCATGCAATCGCTTCCAAAACTTTGAGGTAAACTGTGTTCCTCTGTCTCGACACGATTTTCCTCGAACTCCATGCAGACATACGATCCTGGTCATGTATATCTTGGCCAACTTAGCACTGGTATAGGTAGTCTTCACGGAATGAAGTGAGCTACCTTGGTCAAATGATCAACCACTACCCAGATAGAATCATAACCTGAACGGGTCCCGGTAATCCGTGATGAAGTCCATACCAAGTTTCTCCCATTTCCAATCGGGAATCGGCAAAGGTTGAAGTAACCCAGCTGGCTTCGATGTTCGCCTTAACACGTTGACAAACATCGACATCGCTACGTACTCGGCAATATCCTTCTTCATACCGTCCACCGTAAACTTTCCTTCAAATCCAGGTACATCTTGGTGTTACCAGGGTGAATCGAGTACGGTGAATCATGAGCCTCCTGAAGAATTAGCTTCCTGAGTTCGGGATCATTGGGCACATAAATACGATCCTCGAACCATATAGTTCCGTGTTCATCCTTACGGAATCCTTTAGCTTTTCCTTCATCCATCTTTTGCTTTATCTCATCAATTTCCTTGTCCGACTTCTGGGCCTCACGAATCCTTTCGGCCAAAGTGGACTGTACTTCCAGAGTTGCAACAAATCCTCTCGAACTATCTCCAGTCGGAGATCTCTCGAGGTCATCGACTAACTCCGGGTAATCCTCCTGCCGTCGAGTATTCACATAACTCTTACGGCTCAAAGCATCGGCTACAACATTTGCCTTACAGGTGGTAATGCAATCTCATGTCATAGTCCTTTATCAACTCTAGCCATCTCCTCCGCTCGAGGTTCAATTCCTTCGCGTGAAAATATACTTCAAGCTCTTGTGATCGTGTAAACACCGCAACGGTTTCCGATGAGGAAATGTCTCTGTGTCTTGAGTGCATGCACTACGGCTGCTAACTCCAAATCATGCGTGGCATAATTCATCTCGTGAGGTCGAGCTGTCCGGAGGCATAAGCTACAACTTTACCTTCCTGCATTAGTACTCCTCCAAGTCCTTGACGAGAAGCGCCACAATAAACCTGGTATTCCTTGTGTATGTCCGCAAAATCAATACTGGGCTGTAACCAAACGTTTCTTCAATTCCTGAAAACTGGCTTCACATTCCTCGTCCAAACATACTTGGCTTCCTTCTTCAACAGCTCACCATGGGCTTGGCAATCTTCGAGAAGTTCTCAATGAACCTCCGATAATATCCTACGAGTCCGAGAAAACTGCGGATCTCCTTGATCGAGGTGGGTGATCGCCAATCGGTGATCGATTCAACCTTGGCGGGATCAACGCTATTCCTTCTCCTGAAATAACATGTCCGAGGAATCCAACTTCCTTCAGCCAAAATTCACATTTGCTGAACTTGGCATACAATCGATGTTCTCAAGTTTCTCCGTAACTAGACGCAAATGTTCCTTATGCTCTTCCTCGCTCTTGGAGAAAATCAATATATCATCGATGAACACCACGACAAACTTGTCCAGATATTCCATGAACACCTTGTTCATCAAATTCATGAAGTATGCGGAGCATTAGTCAATCCAAATGACATGACGGTATACTCATATAAACCATACCGGTAGTGAATGCTGTTTTGGGTATATCCTTTTCACGGATCTTCAATCGATGATACCCGATCAAGATCGATCTTAGAGAATACCTTGGCTCCAACTAGCTGATCAAACAGATCATTAATCATCGGCAGAGGGTACTTGTTCTTGATGGTTACTTCGCTCAACGCACGATAATCCACAACCATCCTCAAGCTTCCATCCTTCTTCTCTACCAAAAGAACTGGGCTCCCAAGGTGATGAGCTTGGTCGAATATATCCTTTCTCCAATAACTCATTAATTTGATCCTTGATCTCTTTCAACTCATTCGTGGCATCCGATAAGGTCTCTTGGATATTGGGGCTGTGCCGGCAATAACTCGATCGAAACTCAATGTCCCCGTCCGGTGGCATTCCCTGGTAATTCCTCCGAAACACATCGGAAAATCTTGCACCACGGCACTTCCTCTGAACAACTCCCGTGAGGGAATGCACTGATTCTTCATCCGGCTGTGCTGGCTACATACTTGATCCTCTTCGCCCGGTGGTGAGCAGAATAGACTTCTGGGCATAGTCTATGTTTCCTTCAACTTTGTCAACTAATCCATGCCTAGGATTACATCCAAGGTCCGGGTTTCCAACACTATGAGGTCCGGGAAATTTATGGTTCCCGATGTTGAGGGTTGCATGACAGCCTAGGCCTGCCATCATTTCTCCTCCTGCGAACCGACGCGAAGGGGCTTCTAAGGGTTTTAGTGGGCAACCCGCATTTTTCCACAACTACCCTTGATATGAATGAATGCGTTGCACCGTAATCAAAGAGAACCAAAACTGAACGTGAATTCAATAAAACTTACCAACCACCGTGGTTCCGGCTGATCATAGACGCCCTCCACGCCGATGTGGTTCACCCGAGCACGAGGGAACGGATTGGGCTTCTTCGCTGAGCCTCCATTGCCGCTTTCCATTCTCCGCTTGGCCTCCGGCAGTCGGTGGCGTAGTGCCTGTCTTCCGGCACTTGAAGCGGTGATGTGGCTCAGATCCTTCGAGCCGGGCAGAACGATGCTGATTGCCATTACCATTTCCATTGCCATTGCCATGGCCCGACTTGTTGTCCTGGCTGCGGTTGTTCCCATTTCCTCCATGGTTATGGCCTCCATGGTTATGATGGGTGTGCCCTCCCGAGTATGGTGCATAACGGGCTTCGATGAGCTCCCGAGTTGTGCTTCCCTTGGCTGTACTTCCGCTATGCTTCGATCTGCTGCTGCTTGCCTTCAAGTATGGTGGCCTTGTCTACCAGCTCCCGGTAGTTGTTGAAGGTAGCCACAATAAGCTGCATGCTCAGTTCATCATTGAGTCCCTCAAGGAACTTCTCCCGCTTATGCATCTGTGGCCACATCATCCGGGGCATAGCGAGCGAGCTTGTTGATTCATCCACGTCATCGTGCCACAAGACGGTTCCCCGGGCGAAGTTGCGGAACTCACGCTTCTTCGCACTCATGGCTCCAAATGAGACATGAGCAAAGGCGGAAGGCCTTCGAATTGATCCCATGTGATGGCACCAATGGGATAAGTGGCGTGTAGTTCTCCCACCAAGAACCTGCAGGTCCATCAAGTTGATGCGTGGCAAAGCGCACCTTCTCTCGCATCAGTGCATCCAACGGTGATTAGCTCTCTTCCGACTTTGCGGAGCCAATCATCACCACAATCGGCTCGGTGCTACTAGAGAACACGGCGGATTCAACCTCGTGAATCGAGTCAAGTTGTCCATAGGGGTGGTGGCGGTGGATTGTTGGTGTTGTTGTTCGATTCGGATGAGGAGCTGCATAAGGGCATTCTGCTGTTGAGCAGCAGTGGGTGAGCTCGGCGGAAAACCAAAGGTCACGTCTCGGAGGCATCCGTGTTTTGGAGTGGATGAGAAAATTAGAATAGAACAATGGTCTATGAGAAATAACACTACCCATATGAATGCACAATCATAACACACCAATCATTTATTCATTCCACTCAAACATGGTTCAAACTCGATTACAAAAGCTCATGACTAATCGAAGGAAAATATCGGTCTAACTGATCGATGAAAAGGGAAAAATAACATGGTGGTCGACTAAAAAAATCTTCATCAATAATCCTTGCGTCCTCTGTTGTGACGCCTCCTCTTGTGACTTCCTTCAGTGGAACTCCCTTCAAAATCCTGATCATTTCTCACGAGGGGTCCTTCATCTCCACTCGGAAAAAGGTCCTCTCCCAAGTCCATCTTTTCCTCTATCGCGGCAAGCTTCATCTTCAGGTCGTCGACTGTCTCCATGAAGTCCGCGACTTCTTCCTCGTGATTAAGGAAGTCTGCGCGTGCCTTCTCCTCCAGTTCCAGTTCGCGGAACAAAAGCTTCCGGTGTGTCTTCGAGTTACGGCGAGTCTGAATCTCCCGTTTCCTGAGAAGACACTCCAAGTCCTGAATGTAAGAGAGAGTGGAGTCGTCATCAACGGTACGGATGATATCTCCATTCCTTGCCCTGCGTGAAACCATGGCGAGGTCTGAGGGATCGAGCTCGGCCTCAGACTCCTCTCGGAGATGTCCAAGTGCTCGATAGATCGCCACGTCCCTTCCGATGATCCAGTTGAACTCGGTGAACTCAAAGTCTATAGGCTCCATGTGTCCTCCGAAGGTTCTCCCTGGGATATGCACTTCAATCCTGTAGCGTGTATCCGTCGGAAGTGCATTGGTTGGCTTCCCGGTGATTGAGGGTAGAGCAATCTTCAGCTCCTTCACCATCTGGACCAGCTTCCTGCCGAAGGGCATCGTCTCATCGGGCTGGCAAAACTCCGGTAGCAAAACTGGGGTGAACTTGACGGCCATCTAGAATGTTGAAAATCGGAGAGGAGTTAGAAATGAACAGGGGAGAATTACGGAATGATAAGAATAAAGTAAATGGTCTCTTCCTATGGCTTTCCGATCCTAGGGGTTACGATCCTACGGTCAGCGTGTGCTCTGATACCATCTCTGTAGCGACCTGACCCAAAATCGGTCAAATCTCTGTGTGTGTACCATCCCAAGATCATGCTGGTACTCATAGTACATCGATAAAATAATCAAAGTTCAATCACACCTGAATTTATTACACGGTTCTCATATAGAGTCTTTATTACAATAGAATAAATTCGGCCAAAGGCCAACTCATGAGAAATAAACTACTAATGCTGCGGAAGCGTAGACGAAAATAGCGAGTCCATCCGACTCCAAAGGGCAATCGCCAAGCGCGGAGCGTAGCCTCACCCCGATCGAATAAATCTCGCAACATAAGACGTTGCAGCCGTGTAGGTCAGCTTTTTGAATAAGCTGGCAAGTCATGAAGAGAATAACAATAATAAAAATTACTAACACTATATGCATTTTGGCTGTGGAGCTCTAAGTTTCATCATTTTGCGAAAAGCAAATTTTTCCCTACTACAGTGGACTTGCTTGCAAAATTACTACAATTATTGGTAGTTATTGAGATGGTTCCGCCAACCAATATCTCATTCCCAAATTATTAAGTCATAAAACCCCTCAAATTAATTCATTAGTTTTAGTGTTGAGATTTCCGAATACTTCCAAGTTCCAGAGGCTCAAATTGTCCGTGAATCGGGACACGGCTAATCGATTAGATCTTTAACTCTGCAGAGGGTTGCGACTTTCCCGCAAGAATCATTCCTCCTTTAAAGTCTTCGCACTTCATGGTGTTTGAAGACGGACGAATGAAACAGGTCTTCCAAAGAGTTCTTCTGCTACCGCCGTACCCATCCAATCCTACCGTTCTTCTACATCTCGTAGTACCGCCCAGCCAGCGTCACTACTAAGGTTAACCCAGCCAGAGCCCATAATGGCTTGCGGCTGCATGCTTAAGCTTCCGGTCATGGGGCATCCATCCTTCTCTTCGTGGCTGGGTGAAGCTTTCCGCAAGATGTCATGGCACTTCTCCATGCATCCCGCCAACCACTGGGTTCTCCAGGTGCCCACAACCGTCCTCCACCCAAGAGTGAATTTCAAGTCCATCTTGATTCTTGTAGTTCATGGGGTTGTCATCATCATTGACTCTCACATCTTTCTTATGAATTTCACTCAACCCAAAACCCGTCACGAGCATAGCAAAGTAAACTACTTATCCCGGGTCATGGTAACAAGGGATTGGTTCATCCTACCACATGATACTACTCAAGATTAATAACTTCAAAATTTCAACTACTGCATGCATGGTGGGTGGTGACAAATTCTAATGCACAAAAACATAGGCATAGAAAATAACATGATCAAAACGTGCCTTGTTGATGATCCTCGTAAGCTAAAGATTCAGAGTAGCAAGCTTCAGACCGAAACTCTACCAAGACAAACAATGATCACAATAAGCATATAGCATATGATCACATAACACAATAGCATAACAAAAGTAACACACCAAAACCAACAAAGCAAAATCCAAAGGGAAAAACTCAAAGAAAACCAACTCAAGTCTTTCCTACTTCAAACAACAACTAAAAGTAGTTTTATATAATAAATTTTCTCAACATAAGCTAATCATGGTTTTATGTTAACTTAACAGAAATGATTTCATTAAGCAACTAGGAGCAAAAAGAATTAATTTAAAATCTATTATAAAACTCCTTTTAGGCCTAATCCAATTTCTATTAAGAAAAATAAAATAAAACTTTTATTAATTATAAAAAAAGTTCATCCTATAAAGTGACAGAAACTATCCTAGAATAATCAATCACATGTTAAAAATAAATTTATTTACTAATTAAAATAATAGGAAAACAGTAGCTAGTTAATTAATTAGGATTAACAAGATTCTGCCTAAAATTGTTTTTTATTAATCCTAAAATACCCAAATTAATTTCTATGGTTTGGCAATGTCAAAATAAAGTTGGGACAAAAGAATCATCCAAAAATAATTTTTCTAACTCAAGTTATAGCAGATTTACTATTCTGTCTAAAACGAAATTAAAGCAATTTTAATTAATTTTAACATAGCTAAATATATATTCTACAGAAACTTTAGAAAATTTGCAAACCAACAAAAAAAGAATCACTCAAAAATATTAAACAGAATAAAAGATATGAATTTTTCAAAACAGAAAACAAAAATAAAAGAAAAAGGGCCTAATGGGCCTAAACGGTGCACTGGGCGTAATATAACCTAAAAGGGCCTCGGGTTAAACTAAAACGGGCCGGGCTAATAAATAAAAACCCTAACTAAATAAACCGTAAACTAAACCGGCCGAACCAAGGCGGTTTTATAAAGAAATACCCTTCGGGTTCTAATCTACACCGCTCATCACGACCGGACGGGAGGGGTCTGTTGTCGAGAGAGAGGGAGGGGTGGAGCGAGCGGGCGACCGGCGCCAAGGGTTTTCGGGCGAGGGGGCGAGTGAGGCCGGCTCGGTCGGCGCTGGGCTGGCCTCTGGGCCGCTCGGTGGGCCGGCTGGTGGGGGTTTCGGCGCTGGCTGGGCCAGGGGGCCTGGCTGGCGCCTGGGGGGTTTTCTTTTATTGAAATTTATTTTTTAAAATAAAACAAAACAGAGTATATCTTTTAAAATATAAATATTTTATATAGGGTATATATATACCAAAATGATCAGGGGAATATTCCCTATCATTTGAACATTTTTCCAAAGGCAAAATCCAAACTTTATAAAAATCCATTTTTTTCAAATTCAAATAAAATTCAGATTTGAATCCAAATCTTTTGGCAATGTTTTCCTCTGATATTTTTGGAGTGTCATGTTTACTCCTCTCATACTTTTGATCAAGTATTTATCAGGCTTAGTTTTTGAAATGATTCCCCCTTGCCAAAGTTTGAAATTCAAATTCAAAACTCAAAATTCTCTGAAACTTCAAATGGCATTCAAATTCAAACAGGATGCATAGGATGCTTAGCTATAATTGTAAAACATTCCAAATAGGAAATTTTGGGATGTTACAATGATGAACCCCTTCGTGATGGTGTCTAGATTGGATGTGTGGTTTCTGGAACTTGCAGCGGCTGGAATTGTGTTTCGCCGACTCCCCTAGGGTTTTTGGAATATTGGGGTATTTTTAGAGCAAAGAGGCGATGCGGGAGGCCACCGAGGTGGGCACAACCCACCAGGGCGCGCTTGGGCCCCAGGCGTGTCCAGGTGGGTGGTGCCCCCCCTCGGGGCACCCCTCTGGTACTTCTTTGGCCCATCCCGTGTCTTCTGGCCCAGGAAAATTCTCCAAAAAGTTTCACTACGTTTGGACTTCGTTTGGTATTGATTTTCTGCGAAGTAAAAAAAACAAGCAACTGGCACTGGGCACTATGTCAATAGGTTAGTCCCAAAAATTGATATAAAGTTGCTATAAAATGATTGTAAAACATCCAAGAATGGTAATATAACAACATGGAACAATAAAAAATCATAGATACGTTGGAGACGTATCAAGGATGAGCATATATGTTTTCAGGATTGAGAGTCAAAAATTATCTATTCAAAATGATTATTAGACAAGTAGCGTGCTCAGTTTTGAGCGATTTTATCATATACCATGTAATCATATTTCTGGACAAGCACAAGTAGTGTATATGACTTGAGAAATTTTTAGCACAAAGAGGCCGAAGGTTATTGTTTGTCTCAGTACAATAGGAAGAGGAAGACTGACTAATTGACGTCCTTACTTATTTGATTCCTTCATACATGTCATTGTCAATAATCTAGCCTAAAAGCCATGAAGATTTGCATTACCAGATTTGCTCTATCGAGCTGTTGCGCCATGACGTGGTGTCGTTCAGGACATGGTGTCCGCGTGGTTTGAGGCTGTGGCGTCTTGTCCATGAAGTTCCAGGCCATGGCGTCATACCTCAGATCCAGGCCGCCCTGGCTGCTGCGCCTCCCAGTGCTGGAACAAGGCGGCACCCGGGTGAGGGGATCAAGCTGGCACCAGTACGAGGGGAGGCGTCGGCGTCAGGGTGAGGGCCAGGAAATTGCAGGCAATGGTGTGAGCTGTGCATGGGCGACCGCGGTTAGCCGAGGATTCATGGTCGAGGCACGGCATCATGTAGTGCATGGCGTCATCGGCAAGGGTGAGTGAAGGCTTGGGTGGCCTCGAGCTGGTTGAGGGCGACGGGGTGAGAGGCGACGCTAAGTTTTGCTGGAATGAGGAACCTATGGAAGGGGCCGCGTGCGGTGCGGGCTGAAAAGCTCATGAATAGGAAAGAGATTAGTAAAAACCAATAGAACGGGGGCTTACCTAAGGAAAAAAATCGGCGGGTGGTTTTTCCCATCGATCGAATCGGTGGAGGCGGGATACTAATGAAAGAAACGACGTACGTACTGAGACATTAGGAGTAGAGACTAGGACTCCCCTTTTTCCCCTTCCCTGGCTACATGGGCTTTTGAGGAATTTCTGCGCCTAGCCCAATAAGTCCAGGGTGCC
The DNA here is from genome assembly GCA_021605205.1 of Aegilops longissima. NCBI lineage: Eukaryota > Viridiplantae > Streptophyta > Magnoliopsida > Poales > Poaceae > Aegilops > Aegilops longissima. The sequence continues at coordinate 449,234,136 of CM038678.1, forward strand.
TCCCCTCAGCCCATGCCAGCCCTTGGGTCATGGTGGACCCACTTGTGGACTTGTGGACCCCTCTAGAATCCTTCGGAACCTTCTAGAAGCTTCACGGAACAATGCCGAAAAAACTGCATTTTTTTCTGAAACCCAAAATATGACTTCCCATATATAAATCTTTGCCTCTCGACCATCAGAATCCTCGTGACATCCAGGATCTCATCCGAGACTCCGAACAACATTCGTTTACCAATCATCAAATATCCCAATACTACTCTAGCGTCAATGAATTTTAAGAGTGCGACCTTGCGAGTTCGGAAATCATGTAGTCATGACCATGACACCTCTCCGGTCAATAACCAATAACGGGACATGGATGCCCATATTGATTCCTACATATTCCACGAAGATATTTTGTCGGTTCAACCACGATGTCAAGGATTCGGTTAATCCCGTATGCAATTCCCTTTGTCCAACAATATGTTACTTTCCCGAGATTTGATCGTTGGTATCTCCAACCTAGTTCAATGTTGTTACCGGCAGGTGATGTCACTTGAAGCTATGTTGGTATTTCCCCAAAGAGGAAGGGATGATGAAACACATCGGTGGTAGGTATTTACCTCAGAAATGAAACCAAGGTTATCGAACTAGTAGGAGAACCAAGCAACACAACGTAAACAGCCCCTGCTCACAAATAACAACACCTCGCAACCCGACGTGTTAAAGGGGTTGTCAATCCTTATCGGGTAACAGCGCCAGAAATTGCGTGTTGACGGGAGGAAGTTGTAATAGATTGAATAAATAGATCACAATAAAATAAAGTCCAACAAAATATTTTTTATTTTTGGTTTAATAGATCTGAATAAAAAGTGCAAATAAAATAGATCGCAAAGCAAATATATGAGAAAGAAGACCCGGGGTGCCGTAGATTTCACTAGTGGCTTCTCTCGAGAAAGATAGCAAACGGTGGGTAAACAAATTACTGTTGGGCAATTGATAGAACCTCAAATAATTATGACGATATCCAGGCAATGATCATTACGTAGGCATCACGTCCAAGATTAGTAGACCGACTCCTGCCTGCATCTACTACTATTACTCCACACATCGACCGCTATCCAGCATGCATCTAGTGTATTAAGTTCATGGAAAACCGGAGTAATGCAATAAGAACGATGACATGATGTAGACAAGATCTATCTATGTAGAGATAGACCCCATCGTTTTATCCTTAGTAGCAACGATACGTACGTGTCGCTTCCCTTTCTGTCACTAGGATCAAGCACCGTAAGATCGAACCCACTACCGAGCACCTCTTCCCATTGCAAGATAAATAGATCAAGTTGGCCAAACAAAACCCAAATATCGGAGAAGAAATACGAGGCTATAAGAGATCATGCATATAAGAGATCAAAGAAACTCAAATAACTTTTGGGATATAAAAAGATATGACTGATCATAAACTCAAAGTTCATGAGATCCCAACAAACACACCGCAAAAAGAGTTACATTATATGGATCTCCAGGAGACCATTGTATTAAGAATTCAGCGAGAGAGAGAAAGCCATCTAGCTACTAACTAAGGACCTGAAGGTCTACAAAGAACTACTCACGCATCATCGGAGAGGCACCAATGGAGGTGGTGAACCCCATCCGAGATGGTGTCTAGATTAGATCTGGTGGTTCTGGACTCTGCGGCGGCTGGATGAATATTTCGTCAACTCCCCTAGGGTTTCTGTAATATTGGGGTCTTTATAGAGCAAAGAGGCGGTCCGAGGGGCACCCGAGGTGGGCACAACCCACCAGGGCGCGCCTGGGCCTCCTGGCGCGCCCTGGTGGGTTGTCCCCTCCTCGGGACTCCCCCAGGTGCAACCAGGGCCCGTTGTGTTCCTTCTGGCCCATAAAAATTCTCCGTAAAGTTTCGGGGCATTTGGACTCCGTTTGATATTGATTTCCTGCGATGTAAAAAACATGTAAAAAATAGCAACTTGCACTTGTCACTATGTCAATAGGTTAGTACAAAAAAATGATATAAAATGACTATAAGATGATTATAAAACATCCAAGATTGATAATAAAACAACATGGAACAATAAAAAATAACAGATACGTTGGAGACGTATCAGCATCCCCAAGCTTAACTCCTGCTCGTGCTCGAGTAGGTAAGTGATAAACACAGATTTTTTGATGTGGAGTGTTGTTTATCATGTCATGTCATGTCATATTCTTTTCTATAAGGCATGGACTTTTGGACTTTTATGTGATTCAAAGCAATAGTCTAGTTTTGACATAATAATTTAGATACTCAAGCATATGACAAGCAACCATGTCTTTCAAAATATCAACGCTAAAATAAGTTATCCCTATCCCATCATGCTCAAACATTGATCCATTCATGAAACACACTTGAATATTAGCTACACCCAATACTTAAGCATGATCATATTGCCTCTTAGTTGGTACTTTTGTAAGAGAAGATGGAGACTCAAATTCAAAAAATAAAAATTGCATAAAGTAAAAGAAAGGCCCTTTGTAGAGGGAAGTAGGGATTTATAGAGGTGCCAGAGCTCAAAGCAAAAAATTAGAGGTAAAAACATTTTGGGAGGTGTATCCATCCCACCAACGAAAACGACTTAGAGTTCCGAACACTTTCCATGCTAGATATGCCATAGGCGGTTCCCAAACAGAAAATAAAGTTTATTGCTTTTTCCACCATTCTTTCACTTTGCATGGCTAGCCGTATCCACGAGTGCCTTCCATACCAACACTTTCCAAGGAATTTATTATTTGACCACATAAAGTAAATTCATTTTTGCATTTTGGGACTGGGCATCCCTAAAACATTTGCCTTACTCTCGTGCAATGACAAGTGAATAAACACTCATCGTGAGAATAACACATCCAGCATGGAAAATATTAGCCACCCATGCATTATCGTTCCGCGAGCGAAACAAACACACAAAAGAGATGTTTATTTTGAAAATTAGAGATGGCACATGCAAATTTGCTTAGAACGGCAAAAGAATACGACATATAGGTAGATATAGTGGGCTCATGTGGCAAAACTGGTTTAAAGGATTTTGGATGCACAATTAGAGATCATACTTGGTGCAAAATGAAGGCTAGCAAAAAGATTGAGAAGCAACCAACCAAGAAACGAATAATCTCATAAGCAAGCATTAAGCATAATTAACACCGAATAATGCACCACAAGTATGATATAATTTCATTGCATGACTATTGACTTTCATGCATGCATAGGGAATCACAAACCTTAACACCAATATTCTTACTAAAGCATAATTACTCATCAACATAACTCACATATCACATCATCATATCTCAAAACTATTACTAAGAATCAAGTTAATTTTGTCCAATGATCTTCATGAATTTTTTTAGTTTATCCTTCTTGGATATCTATCACTTTGGGGCTAAGTTTCATGTGTTGCTTTTCATAAGCTCAAATAAATATAAGTCAAGATCATGAGCATACAATTTTTTATTTCTCTCAAAATAATTTAAGTGAAGCAAGAGAGAATTTCTTCAAAATTTACTAACTCTCAAATAAATCTAGGTGAAGCAAGATAGCATTTATTCAAAAATGCTAAGCACACCGTGCTCAAAAAGATATAAGTGAAGTACTAGGGCAAGTCCTGGCTCATAAAAGATATAAGTGAAGTACTAGGGCAAGTCCTGGCTCATAAAAGATTTAAGTGAAGCACAGAGAGCAATGCTACCTCTTGAGCACTGCGTTGGATTTCCTTGAAGAGGAAAGGACGATGCAGTAAAGTAGCATAAGTATTTCCCTCAGTTTTTGAGAACCAAGGTATCAATCCAGTAGGAGGCTACGTGTGAGTCCCTCGTACCTACACAAAGCAAATAACTCCTCGCAACCAACGCGATTAGGGGTTGTCAATCCCTTCACGGTCACTTACGAGAGTGAGATCTGATAGATATGATAGATAATATTTTTGGTATTTTTATGATAAAGATGCGAAGTAAAATAAAAGAAAAGTAAAAGGCAAAGGCAATAAATAAAGTGATGGGAGATTAATATGATAGAGATAGACCCGGGGGCCATAGGTTTCACTAGTGGCTTCTCTCAAGAGCATAAGTATTTTACGGTGGGTGAACGAATTACTGTTGAGCAATTGACAGAATTGAGCATAGTTATGAGAATATCTAGGTATGATCATGTATATAGGCATCACATCCGAGACAAGTAGACCGACTCCTGCCTGCATCTACTACTATTACTCCACTCATCGACCGCTATCTAGCATGCATCTAGAGTATTAAGTTAAAGAAAACAGAGTAATGCCATAAACAAGATGACATGATGTAGAGGGATAAATTCATGCAATATGATAAAAAAACCCCATCTTGTTATCCTCGATGGCAACAATACAATACGTGCCTTGCTGCCCCTACTGTCACTGGGAAAGGACATCGCAAGATTGAACCCAAAGCTAAGCACTTCTCCCATTGCAAGAAAACCCAATCTAGTAGGCCAAACCAAACTGATAATTCGAAGAGACTTGCAAAGATAACCAATCATACATAAAAGAATTCAGAGAAGATTCAAATATTGTTCATAGATAATCTTGATCATAAACCCACAATTCATTGGTCCTAACAAACACGCCGCAAGAAGAAGATTACATCGAATAGATCTCCACGAGAATTGAGCACAGTTATGAGAATATCTAGGTATGATCATGTATATAGGCATCACGTCCGAAACAAGTAGACCGACTCCTGCCTGCATCTAGTACTATTACTCCACACATCGACTGCTATCCAGCATGCATCTAGAGTATTAAGTTCATAAGAACAGAGTAACGCTTTAAGCAAGATGTCATGATGTAGAGGGATAAACTCATGCAATATGGTATAAATCCCATCTTGTTATCCTCGATGGCAACAATACAATACGTGCCTTGCTGCCCCTACTATCACTGGGAAAGGACACCGCAAGATTGAACCCAAAGCTAAGCACTTCTCCCATTGCAAGAAAGATAAATCTAGTAGGCCAACCCAAACTGATAATACGAACAGACTTGCAAATATAACCAATCATACATACAAGAATTCAGAAGGTTCAAATATTGTTCATAGATAAACTTGATCATAAACCCACAATTCATCGGTCTCAACAAACACACCGCAAAAGAAGATTACATCAAATAGATCTCCACGAGAGAGGGGGAGAACATTGTATTGAGATCCAAAAAGAGAGAAGAAGCAATCTAGCTACTAACTATGGACCCGAAGGTCTGAAGTAAACTACTCACACTTCATCGGAAGGGCTATGGTGATGATGTAGAAGCCCTCCATGGTGGATGCCCCTCCCGTGAACTCGAACAGGCCCCAAGATGGGATCTTGTGGGTACAGAAGGTTGCGGCGGTGGAATTAGGTTTTGGCTCCGTGTCGATCGCTTGGGGTGCGAGGTATATATAGGAGGAAGAAGTACGTCGGTGGAGCAACGTGGGGCCCACGAGGGTGGAGGGCGCGCCCTGGGGGGGGGGGGGTGGGCGCGCCCCTACCTCTTGCCCTCCTCCAAGCTTCCTTGACTTAGGGTCCAAGTCTCCTGGATCACGTTCGCTGAGAAAATGACGTTCCCGAAGGTTTCATTCCATTTGGACTCCGTTTGATATTCCGTTTCTTCGGAACTCTGAAATAGGCAAAAAAACGGCAATTCTGGGCTGGGCCTTCGGTTAATAGGTTAGTCCCAAAAATAATATAAAAGTGGAAAATAAAGCCCAATATTGTCCAAAACAGTAGATAATATAGCATGGAGCAATCAAAAATTATATATACGTTGGAGACGTATCAGGCATCCCCAAGCTTAATTCCTGCTCGTCCTCGAGTAGGTAAATGATAAAAGCAGAATTTTTGATGCGGAGTGCTACTTGGCATAATTTCAATGTAATTCTTCTTAATTGTGGTATGAATATTCATATCCGGAAGATTAAAGACAAAAGTTTAATATTGACATAAAAATAATAATACTTCAAGCATACTAACAAAGCAATCATGTCTTCTCAAAATAACATGGCCAAAGAAAGTTATCCCTACAAAATCATATAGTCTGGCTATGCTCTATCTTTACCACACAAAGTATTTAAATCATGCACAACCCCGATGACAAGCCAAGCAATTGTTTCATACTTTTGACATTCTCAAAACTTTTTCGATCTTCACGCAATACATGAGCGTGAGCCATGGATATAACACTATATGTGGAATAGAATGGTGGTTGTGGAGAAGACAAAAAGGGAGAAGATAGTCTCACATCAACTAGGCGTATCAACGGGCTATGGAGATGCCCATCAATAGATATCAATGTGAGTGAGTAGGGATTGCCATGCAACGGATGCACTAGAGCTATAAGTATATGAAAGCTCAAGAAAAGAAACTAAGTGGCTGTGCATCCAAGTCGCTTGCTCACGAAGACCTAGGGCCTTTTGAGGAAGCCCATCATTGGAATATACAAGCCAAGTTCTATAATGAGAAATTCCCACTAGTATATGAAAGTGACAAAATGAGAGACTTTCTATCATGAAGATCATGGTGCTACTTTGAAGCACAAGTGTGGTAAAAGGATAGTAACATTGTCCCTTCTCTCTTTTTCTCTCATTTTTATGGCCTCATTTTTTCGTTCGGAGTCTCATCTCGACCTGTGGGGGAATCATAGTCTCCATCATCCTTTTCCTCATTTGGGACAATGCTCTGATAATGATGATCATCACACTTTTATTTACTTACAACTCATGAATTACAACTCGATACTAGAACAAAGTATGACTCTATATGAATGCCTCCGGCGGTGTACCGGGATATGCAATGAATCAAGAGTGACATGTATGAAAGAATTATGAATGGTGGCTTTGCCACAAATACAATGTCAACTACATGATCATGCAAAGCAATATGACAACGATGGAGTGTGTCATAATAAACAGAACGGTGGAAAGTTGCATGGCAATATATCTCGGAATGGCTATGGAAATGTCATGATAGGTAGGTATGGTGGCTGTTTTGAGGAAGGTATATGGTGGGTGTATGATACCGGCGAAAAGTGTGCGGTATTAGAGAGGCTAGCAATGGTGGGAGAAAGAAAAGTGTGCATAATCCATGGACTCAACGTTAGTCATGAAGAACTCATATACTTATTGCAAAAATCTACAAGTTATCAAAGCAAAGTATTACGCGCATGCTCCTAGGGGGATAGATTGGTAGGAAAAGACCATCGCTCGTCCCCGACCGCCACTCATAAGGAAGACAATCAATAAATAAATCATGCTCCAACTTCATCACATAACGGTTCACCATATGTGCATGCTACAGGAATCACAAACTTTAACACAAGTATTTCTCAAATTCACAACTACTCACCTAGCATGACTCTAATATCACCATCTTCATGTCTGAAAACAATTATCAAGCATCAAACTTTTCTTAGTATTCATCACACTCAAAAGAAAGTTTTACAAATCTTGAATACCAAGCATATTAGGATTATTTAAGCAAATTACCATGCTATTTAAGACTCTCAAAATAATCTAAGTGAAGCATGAGAGATCAATAGTTTCTATAAAACAAATCCACCACCGTGCTCTAAAAGATATAAGTGAAGCACTAGAGCAAAACTATATAACTCAAAAGATATAAGTGAAGCACAAAGAGTATTCTAACAAATTCCAAATCATGTATGGCTCTCTCAAAAGGTGTGTACAGAAAGGATGATTGTGGTAAACAAAAAAGAAAAGACTCAAATCATACAAGACGCTCCAAGCAAAACACATATCATCTGGTGAATAAAAATATAGCTCCAAGTAAAGTTACCGATGGAAGTAGACGAAAGAGGGGATGCCTACCGGGGCATCCCCAAGCTTTGACTTTTTGGTTTCCTTAGATTATCTTGGTGGTGCCATGGGCATACCCAAGCTTTGGCTCTTGCCACTCCTTGTTCCAAAATCCATCAAAAGATTTCACCCAAAACTTGAAAACTTCACAACACAAAACTCAACAGAAATCTCGTGAGCTCCGTTAGCGAAAGAAAACAAAAGACCACTTCAAGGTACTGTAATGAACTCATTCTTTATTTATATTGGTGTTAAACCTACTGTATTCCAACTTCTCTATGGTTTATAAACTATTTTACTAGCCATAGATTCATCAAAATAAGCAAACAACACACGAAGAACAGAAACTGTCAAAAACAGAACAGTCTGTAGTAATCTGTAACTAACGCAAACTTCTGGAACTCCACAAATTCAGCCAAAATAGGACGACCTAGGAAATTTGTTTATTGATCAGCATCAATTGGAATCAGTATTTTATCGCGTACTGGTGATTTTTAAAAATTGTTTTCGTGAACAAAGAGTTTCTGAAATTACAGCAAGATCAAATAACTATCATCCAAGAAGATCCTATAGGTTTAACTTGGCACAAACACTAATTAAAACATAAAAGCACATCTAACCAGAGGCTAGAACAAAGATTTATTTCTAAATAGAAGCAAAAAGCAAAAAACTAAAAATAAAATTGGGTTGCCTCCCAACAAGCGCTATCATTTAACGCCCCTAGCTAGGCATAAAAGCAATGATAGATCTAGGTATTCCCATCTTTGTTAGGCAATCCATAAGTGGCTCCCATGATAGATTCATAAGGTAATTTTATTTTATTCATAGGGAAGTTTTTCATGCCTTTCTTTAATGGAAATTGGAATCTAATATTCCCTTCCTTCATATCAATAATTGCACCAATCGTTCTAAGAAAAGGTCTACCAAGAATAATAGGACATGAAGGATTGAAATCTATATCAAGAACGATAAAATCTACGGGCACATAATTCCTATTTGCAACAATAAGAACATCATTAATTCTTCCCATAGATTTCTTAATAGTGGAATCCGCAAGGTCCAAGTTTAGAGAGCAATCATCAAAATCACGGAAATCTAGCAAATCGCACAAAGTTTTGGGAATAGTGGAAACACTCGCACCCAAATCACATAAAGCATAAAATTCATGATCCTTAATCTTAATTTTAATAGTTGGTTCCCACTCATCATAAAGTTTTCTAGGGATAGAAACTTCCAACTCAAGTTTTTCTTCATAAGATTGCATCAAGGCATCAACGATATGTTGAGTAAACGCTTTATTTTGATTATAAGCGTGAGGAGAATTTAGCATGGATTGTAACAAGGAAATACAATCAATCAAATAGCATCTTTCATAATTAAATTCCTTGAAATCCAAAATAGTGGATTTAGCAACATCTAGGGTTTTGATTTCTTCAATCCCACTTTTATCAATTTTAGCATCAAGATCTAAAAACTCTGAATTTTTTGAACGCCTTCTAGGTAATGGTGGATCATATTAAGTCCCATCATTATCAAGATTCATATTGCAAAACAAAGATTTAATAGGGGACACATCAATAACTTTTAGATCTTCATCTTTATTTTCATAGGAACTGGAAGAACACGCTTTAATAAAGTATCTTTCGTAGCACGCATCCTAGCGGTTCTTGTCGGATTTCGGGTTCCGGCAGACCCTCTAGGTTCGAACACTGGGGTGCACGCGGAGATTTCACCCTCTACCTTCCTGCGCCTCACCGCCTCGCTAAGATCTAAGCTATGAAAGGAACAACACAAGAGACACAGGGTTTATACTAGTTCGGGCCACCATTGTGGTGTAATACCCTACTCTAGTTTGTGGTGTGGTGGATTGCCTCTTGGGCTGACGATGATGGACAATACAAAGAAGAACAACCTCGCGAGGGTCTGTTATTGGCTGGTGCGATGAACTGCTAGGAGGAGTTCAGTCGCTCTCTCTCTGCTGATCCCAGATGCCGGATCCTCTCTCTAGATTTCTCGATGCCTCTACCTTGTGGGTGGCTAGTCCTATTTATAGGCAAAGGCCCTGGGCCTCTCCCCAAATATTGAGCGGGAAGGGCGCCAACAATTGGCCATTTTGAAGGGGAACATCTAGTACACTTATCCTGACTAAAGTTGGTCCTCGCATGTCAAAGGCTCTGGTGGTGACGCCGGCTTGGGCTCCACAATGACTTCCTTCCTGCCGTTGCGACGGTCTTGGTCTTGTTGCACCAAAACGGATGCCTTTGCTTGATACTCTTGCCTGCGCTTGCTCCCTTTGCACCAAAGAGGAATGGAGGACACTGCGCGGGCTGGCGCCCACTGGCGCGCCTTGGTCGTCATGGCTTGCGCCATGGGCACCTCATGAGGTACCCGCCTTGATCTCTCCGCCTCCTCATGAGCCAGCCTGACGAGGCCATGCCTGAGGAAGCTCCCTGTCGTCCGCCCCACGAGGCTTGGCCCCTCACGAGGGTCTTGAGCTTGTGCTTGATGAAGATGGGCCTTGATGGGCCACCCTTGAGCCACGCCCGCAGCGCAGCAGAGCAAGTCTGGGACCCCTTCCCGAGCACGCCGACAGTTCTTTCTTTGCACTCATCAATGGAAATTCTCATGGCTTTGAGAGACTCATTGATATCATCGTTAGGAGGAATAGATCTAAGCTTTAAAGAATCAACATCAAGAGAAATTCTATCAACGTTCCTAGCCAATTCATCAACTTTAAGCAATTTCTCTTCAAGCAAAGCATTAAAATTCTTTTGCGAATTCATTAACTCTTTAATACTAGTCTCAAATTCAGAGGGCATCTTATTAAAATTTCCATAAGAGTTGTTGTAGGAATTTCCATAATTATTAGAGGAATTACTAGGATAAGGCCTAGGATTAAAGTTTCCTCTATATGTGTTGTTACCAAAATTATTCCTACCAACAAAATTCACATCCATATATTCATTATTATTCTCAATCAAAGTAGACAAAGGCATATCATTAGGATCAAAATAAACACTCTTAATAGCAAATAATTTCATAAGTTCATCCATCTTTCCACTCAAAACATTATTTTCTTCTATCGCATGCACTTTTATATTAGTAGATCTTTTAGTGTGCCATTGAGAATAATTAACCATAATATTATCTAGGAGTTTAGTAGCTTCTCCTAAAGTGATTTCCATAAAAGTGCCTCCCGCGGCCGAATCTAAAAGATTTCTAGAAGCAAAATTCGATCCGGCATAAATTTTTTGTATAATCATCCACAAATTCAAACCATGAGTAGGGCAATTACGTATCATTAACTTCATTCTCTCCCAAGCTTGTGCAACATGTTCATGATCAAGTTGCTTAAAACTCATAATATCGTTTCTAAGAGAGATGATCTTAGCGGGAGGAAAATACTTAGAGATAAAAGCATCTTTGCACTTGTTCCAAGAATCAATACTATTTTTAGGCAAAGACGAAAACCAAGCTTTAGCACGATCTCTGCTTAAAAAGGAAATAGCTTCAATTTAACAATATCATTATCAACATCTTTATTCTTTTCATATCACACAAATCAACGGCTATTTAGATGAGTAGCGGCATCTTCACTAGGAAGGCCGTGAATTGATCTTTCATGACAAAATTCAACAAAGCAGCATTGATTTCACAAGATTCGGTATTGGTAAGAGGAGCAATCAGAGTGCTAAGGAAATCATTATTGTTGGTATTGGTAAAGTCACACAATTTGGTATTATCTTGAGCCATTGTGACAAACAAGCAATCCAACACACGAGCAAACAAAAAGCAAGCGAAAAATAGGCAAACGGAAAAGAGAGGGCGAATAAAACGGCAAGGGTGAAGTGGGGGAGAGGAAAATGAGAGTAAAATGGCAAATAATGTAATGCGGTAGATAAGGGATTGTGATAGGTACTTGGTATGTTGACTTTTGCGTAGACTCCCCGGCAACGGCGCCATAAATTCTTCTTGCTACCTCTTGAGCACTGCGTTGGATTTCCTTGAAGAGGTAAGGATGATGCAGCAAAGTAGCGTAAGTATTTCCCTCAGTTTTTGAGAACCAAGGTATCAATCCAGTAGGAGGCTACGCGCGAGTCCCTCGTACCTACACAAACAAATAACTCCTCACAACCAACGCGATTAGGGGTTGTCAATCCCTTCACGGTCACTTACGAGATCGAGATCTGATAGAGATGATAGATAATATTTTTGGTATTTTTATGATAAAGATGCAAAGTAAAATAAAAGAAAAGTAAAAGCAAAGGCAATAAATAAAGTGATGGGAGATTAATATGATAGAGATAGACCCGGGGCCATAGGTTTCACTAGTGGCTTCTCTCAAGAGCATAAGTATTTTACGTTGGGTGAATGAATTAGTGTTGAGCAATTGACAGAATTGATCATAGTTATGAGAATATCTAGGTATAATCATGTATATAGGCATCATGTCCGAGACAAGTAAACCGACTCCTGCCTGCATCTACTACTATTACTCCACTCATCGACCGCTATCCAGCGTCATGTAGAGTATTAAGTTCAAGAAAACAGAGTAACGCCTTAAGCAAGATGAAATGATGTAGATGGATAAATTCATGCAATATGATAAAACCCCATCTTGTTATCCTTGATGGCAACAATACAATACGTGCCTTGCTGCCCCTGCTGTCACTGGGAAAGGACACCGCAAGGTTGAACCCAAAGCTAAGCACTTCTCCCATTGCAAGAAAACCCAATCTAGTTGGCCAAACCAAACTGATAATTCGAAGAGACTTGCAAAGATAACTAATCATACATAAAAGAATTCAGAGAAGATTCAAATATCGTTCATAGATAATACTTATCATAAACCCACAATTCATCGGTCTCAACAAACACACCGCAAAAAGAAGATTACATTGAATAGATCTCCACGAGAGAGGGGGAGAACATTGTATTGAGATCCAAAAAGAGAGAAGAAGCCATCTAGCTACTAACTATGGACCCAAAGGTCTGAAGTAAACTACTCACACTTCATCGGAAGGGCTATGGTGATGATGTAGAAGCCCTCCATGGTGGATGCCCCCTCCGGCGGAGCTCCGGAACAAGCCCCAAGATGGGATCTTGTGGGTATAGAAGGTTGCGGCGGTGGAATTAGGTTTTTGGCTCCGTATCTGATCGTTTGGGGGTACGTAGGTATATATAGGAGGAAGAAGTACGTCGGTGGAGCAAGTTGGGCCCACAAGGGTGGAGGGCGCGCCCCTACCTCGTGCCCTCCTTGAAGCTTCTTTGACTTAGGGTCCAAGTCTCATGGATCACGTTCGGTGAGAAAATCACGTTCCCGAAGGTTTCATCCCGTTTGGACTCCGTTTGATATTCCGTTTCTTCAAAACTCTGAAATAGGCAAAAAGCAGCAATTCTGGGCTGGGCCTCCGGTTAATAGGTTAGTTCCAAAAATAATATAAAAGTGGAAAATAAAGCCCAATATTGTCCAAAACAGTAGATAATATAGCATGGAGCAATCAAAAATTATAGATACATTGGAGACGTATCAAGCAATTCTAACAAGTCATGAAATAATTTTGGCTCTCTCAAAAAGGTGTGTCCAGCAAGGATCGATAACTTAAAACCCAAAATAAAACAAGCAAAGACTCATATCATACAAGACGCTCCAAGCAAAACACATATCATGTGACGAATAAAAATATAGCATCGAGTAAAATACCGATAGTTGTTAGAAGAAAGCGGGGATGCCACTCAGGGGCATCCCCAAGCTTAGTTGGTTACTCATTTTTGGATAATAGCTTGGGATGCTGAGGCATCCCCAAGCTTAGGCTCTTCTATCCTTCTTCATCCATCGTAAGATAACCCAAAACTTGAAAAATTCAATCACACAAAACTCAACAAAACCTTCGTGAGATCTGTTATTATAAGAAAGCAAACCACTACTATAAATATTGTATCAAACCAATTCATATTTTGTTTTTGTATTATATCTACTGTATTCCAACTTTTCTATGGCAAAAACTCATCAAAGAAAACCATAGAGCCATCAAAATAAGCACACAACACAAAGAAAATAGAATATGTCAAAACAGAACAGTCTGTAGCAATCTGACTATTTTGAATACTTCTGTAACTCCAATTTTTTTTGAAACGATAGGACGACCAGGATAATTTGTATATTGATCTTCTACAAAAAGAATTGGTATTTTATCTCATTCTGGTGATTTTTAACAATTTTTTTCGTGACTGCATAAGTTTCTGTTTTTTAGCAAGATGAAACAACTATCACCCAAGAAAATCCTATAGGCTTTGCTTGGCACAAACACTAATTAAAACAAAAAAAAACACAATCGTACCAGTAGCATAATTTTGCAAACTCTTAAGAACAGAAAGCTAAAAGCAAAAATAAATTTTATTCATTGGTTGCCTCCCAACAAGCTCTATAGTTTCACGCCCCTAGCTAGGCATAGGATTCTATCGATGCTCACATATTTAAGTCTGACATACTTACTATGCATAGGAATTTTATAGGAAAACAAATTATCAAGACAAGCAAAAACTAGCATATGCAAGGAAGAAGAATAAATCATTGACAATATCAACATGAAGAGAGGTAATTTAATAACATGAAAATTTCTACAACCATATTATCCTCTCTCATAATAATTATATGTAGTATCATAATGAAAGTCAACAATATAACCATCACATAACATATTCTCTTCATGATCCATATGCATGCAAAGTTGACACTCTTCCAAAATAGTGGGATTAACATCAACTAAAGCCATGACCTCTCCAAACCCACTTTTGTCAAAATTTGCATAAGATTGAACACTCTTCGAGTATGTGGGATTCTTATTTCCTAAAGCTGACACTCTTCCAAACCCACTTTCAATATTATTGCAAACATTATTATCAATAGCATATTCATCATGAGGCATAAATAAATTTTCAAGATCATAAGAATCATTATGATTGCAATAAGTAGTGGACATAGCAAAATTAGCATCCCCAAGCTTGGGGTTTTGCATATTATTAGCACAATTGACATTAATAGAATTTATAGTAAAATCATTGCAATCATGCTTTTCATCCAAGGAGCTATCATGGATCACTTCATAAATTTCTTCATCACAATTTTCAGATTCACGAATCTCAAGCAAAACTTCATAAAGATAATCTAGTGCACTGAACTCACTAGCAATTGGTTCATCATGATTGGATCTTTTAAAAAGATTAGCAAGTGGATGGGGATCCATATCACTAGATTCTTAGCAAGCGAAGATGCAAGCAAATAGAAGGCACATGGCAACACAAGCAAACATGAGATTAGATGAGAAAACAACGAATAAAAGAGGGCGAATAAAATGGCAAATTTTTGTGAAGTGGGGGAGAGGAAAATGAGAGGCAAATGGCAAATAATGTAAATTGCAGGAGATGAGATTTGTGATTAGGAACCTGGTATATGTTGAAGATCCTCCCCGGCAACGGCGCCAGAAATTCCTTTTGATGTCGCTTGAAACTACGCCGGTATTTCCCCAAAGAGGAAGGGATGATGCAGCACATCGGCGGTAGGATTTCCCTCAGAAATGAAACCAAGGTTATCATACCAGTAGGAGAACCAAGCAATACAACGTAAACAGCCCCTGCACACAAATAACAACACCTCGCAACCCGACGTGTTAAAGGGGTTGTCAATCCCTTTCGGGTAACGGTGCCAGAAATTGCGTGTTGACGGGAGAAAGTTGTAATAGATTGAATAAATGGATCGTAAATAAAATAAAGTACAACAAAGTATTTTTTATTTTTGTTTTAATAGATCTGAATAAAAAGTGCAACTAAAATAGATCGCAAAGCAAATATATGAGAAAGAAGACCCGGGGTGCCGTAGATTTCACTAGTGGCTTCTCTCGAGAAAGATAGCAAACGGTGGGTAAACAAATTACTGTTGGGCAATTGATAGAACCTCAAATAATTATGATGATATCCAGGCAATGATCATTATGTAGGCATCACGTCCAAGATTAGTAGACCGACTCCTGCCTGCATCTACTACTATTACTCCACACATCGACCGCTATCCAACATGCATCTAGTGTATTAAGTTCATGGAAAAACGGAGTAATGCAATAAGAACGATGACATGATGTAGACAAGATCTACCTATGTAGAGATAGACCCCATCGTTTTATCCTTAGTAGCAACGATACATACGTGTCGTTTCCCTTTCTGTCACAGGGATCTAAGAATGAACCCACTACCGGGCACCTCTTCCCATTGCAAGATAAATAGATCAAGTTGGCCAAACAAAACCCAAATATCGGAGAAGAAATACGAGGCTATAAGAGATCATGCATATAAGAGATCAAAGAAACTCAAATAACTTTCATGGATATAAGAAGATATGAGTGATCATAAACTCAAATCTCATCAGATCCCAACAAACACACCACAAAAAGAGTTACATCATATGGATCTCCAAGAGATCATTGTATTGAGAATTTAGCGAGACCGAGAAAGCCATCTAGCTACTAACTACGGACCTGAAGGTCTACAAAGAACTACTCACGCATCATCGAAGAGGCACCAATGGAGGTGGTGAACCCCATCCGAGATGGTGTCTAGATTGGATCTGGTGATTCTGGACTCTGCAGCGGCTAGATGAATATTTAAATCGACTCCCTAGGGTTTCGGAATATTGGGGTATTTATAGAGCAAAGAGGCGGTCCGGGGGCACCGAGGTGGGCACAACCCACCAGGGCGCGCCTTGGTGGGTTTTCCCCTCCTCGGGACTCCCCCCAGGTGCAACTAGGGCCCGTTGTGTTTCTTCTGGCCCATAAAAATTCTCCGTAAAGTTTCGGGACATTTGGACTCTGTCTGATATAGATTTCCTGCGATGTAAAGAACATGAAAAAAACAACAACTGGCACTTGGCACTATGTCAATAGGTTAGTATGAAAAAATGATATAAAATGATGTTAAAACATCCAAGATTGATAATAAAACAACATGGAACAATACAAAATTATAGATACATTGGAGACGTATCAACAAGTATCTTTACTCGTTCCGTAATACAAGATCCTATGACTAACTAATTAGTCACATTGCATGCAAGCTCTTTAAGATGTTGTATTATCGAGAGGGCCTAGAGATATCTCTCCGTCATATGGAGTGACAAATCCCAGTCTTGGTCCATGCCAACCCAACAGATGCCTTTGGAGATACTTGTAGAGCACCTTTACGATCACCCAGTTACGAAGTGATGTTTGGATACACACTAAGTATTCCTCCGATGTCAGGGAGTTACACGATCTCATGGTCTAAGGAACAGATACTTGACATGAAGAAAGCAATAGCAAATAAACTAAACAATCTGATTTATGCGTGATTGGGTCTTGTCCATCACATAATCCTCGTAATGATGTGATCCTGTTATCAAATGACAAATCATGTCTATGGTTAGGAAACCTTAACCATCTTTGATCAACGAGCTAGTCTAGTAGAGGCTCACTAGGGAAACTGTGTTGTCTATGTATTCACACATGTATTTAAGTTTCCAGTAAATACAATTCTAGCATGAATAATAAACATTTATCATGAACAAGGAAATATGATATTAACCAATTTATAATTGCCTCCGGGGCATATTTCCAACAGACTCCCACTTGCACTAGAGTCAATAATCTAGTTTTCATAGTTATGAATCTAGCACCCATGGAGTCTTGTTGCTGATCATGTTTTCCTCGCGGAAGAGGTTTAGTCAACTGGTATGCCACGTTCAGATCCTTATGTACTTTGCAAAGTTCTATGTCTCCATCCTTAACATAATTACGAATGGAGTTGAAGCGGTGCTTAATGTGCTTGGTTCTCTTGTGAAACCCGGGCTCCTTGGCAATGGCAATAGCTCCGGTGTTGTCACAAAAGATAGTCATTGGATTCAATGCACTAAGTATTACACCCAGATCAGATATGAACACTACAAAAAAAGACACTTCCGTGAAGATACGTGTTTGTCACAGTAGGTCACGTTTTCTTTCATGCATGTACATCCATGACAAATTTTTGACAGAATCAAGATAGTCATACCTGTGCTGTTGTAGAAGTGTTCCATGACATTACGAAAATTATCATCACGGAAGTGTCCACTTCCATGACGATAAATAGCGCGTCGTAGAAGTGCTTTCGTCAAGGGTGACCGACACGTGGCATCCACCTTAACGGGATACCGTTAAGCTATCGGGTCCGGTTTTGGATCCGATAACCCGCTAACAGCCCGGACCAATGAGGATTTTCCACGTGTAAAATTCTCATTGGCCGGAGGAAACACGTGTTGGCTCACCGTTTGGACAAATGTCACCATTCATTGGATAGGAGGCGCCTATGATACGTCGACACGTGGCATGGCCCAACAGAGGCCCATCCCGGTGAAAAGGCCGACCCGTTTGACTTGGTCAAACGGTAACGGGCCAGCCAACGGAAAGCCTGCTAACGGCTTGTTCGTATATAGCCCATTTACGTCTCGCTAACTCACGACCCGTTACGGCCTACCGGAATTAAGCCCAGTATCTTCATCTGGGCCGTCCAATATGATTCCAGCCTGTTGTTACTTCCGGCCCATGTATGGCCCATGATGTCTTTCGGCCCATACGAGGCCATTTGTAACTCTTGGCCCATTAAAGGCCCGTGGTGAATCTGGCCCGCAATGAACAGTGTACCGCTTTATACCCATTAACGGCCCATTATTCCATTGGGCCGTTTCCAACCTGTGTTATGTTTCGGCCTTCTCAGGGCCCATTTATTCTTGGGCTTAGTTCCAGCATTCGGTTACTTACGGCCCGTTGCTGGCCTTTTCTATTTGTGGGCCAAATTCAGCCCGTGGTTACAATTGGCCCGTTTGCGGCCCGTCAATCCGTTGGGCCGTTTTCGTAGCGTCATCAAATGCGGCAGATTAAAGATGGCCCGTTATGGTCGGCCCATGAACGGACAATTCCAAATATAGCCCGTTTACGGCCCATATTGTCACATCCTAGTTAGTCCATGCATTAGAGTGTTGCATCATGTTTACCTTTCATCAGAAATTTGAAATGGGGAAGACAGAACCCCCAGAACCCTCTCGAATCCAACTAGGGTATACTAAAATATTTCAATGAACTGAAATGCCCTCTAAAATGTTCATCACCTTTGCCTTGGTCCTAAACCACCGTCAAGTGATGCACAAATTTCTAGGTCACTCTAAGGTCCTTTGGATTAAATCTTTAGCTATTTGAATTTGGGCATTTAAATTATATAAAATATTTCAAATGCTCAAATAACCCCAAACTAAAATGTTCCATGCTGGATATATTCCAACTAGGGACCATGAGAAGTTTGGTGATTTTTGGAGTTGCCTAGGTATTTTTAGAAATGCAACAAACCTACAGAAATAATTAAAAAACAGAAATAAATGGGAAAACCTCTTACCTGGCCGAACCCAAGCCCCGGCCCACCTGGCGGCCCAGCACTATGCTGGCCCATGCCAGCCAGCTACTTCTTCTTCTTCGCCACGCAGTACAGAGTCGGCGCTTGGCGAAGCTTGAGCTCGCCACGGCGCCAAGCAGCTTGCCGCCGCCAGCGCTACCGACGCTGGTCAGGCTCCACGTCGCCGCCCCGACCCTGTGGACATCTCGTTTCTTCCCCTGCCTCTCTCTCTCGCTCTCCCTCCGCCCTGGCCAACGCTGCCGCGCCCGCGCCACCGTGAAACCGCGTCCACCGTCGTCCTCTTACCGAGCCACCGTGTCCAACCACTCCGCCGTCGTCGACTCCGTCGAGCAGCCCGAGCCCCGAGCGCTCGCGAGCCCTGCTTCGTCTTCCTCGAGCTCGTCTTCACCGAGCACCGCCGCAGATCCCCCTCGCCATCGCCGCTGCATCACCTCATCCCCGACCTCGCCGACTGCTTCGCCGCACTCGCTGTGAGCCCAGCTACCTTCCCATCCTTCTCGTTCACGCTCTCGAGCCCCGCACCGACTGCACCGAGCTCGGGCCGCACCCACCGCCGCCACCGCACGTCGCCGTCGTGGCCACAGCCACGTTGGCTCGACTCCGAGCACACCATCGCACTCACCACACTCCCAGGAGCCCAACGCACCTCACCCCGTTCCTTGCCGTGCCCCGTAGCCACGGTTTCATCCTCACCCGACTCCGGCGACCGCCAAGCTCGTCGCCGGCGACGTTTCCGGCCACCCCGAGCTCACCCACCGCCACCAAACGCCGCGGCTTGCTCCCGGCTACACGTAGATGGCCTCCGCCGCCCGTTTGGTCGCCGGAATGCACAAACGCACTCTCGCCGCCGCGTCTGGCTTCGCCGGCGGCTAAACGTCGGTGGGTTTGACCCCGTTGACGGAGTTGACTAGTGGGGCCCCCTCTGCTAATTAACCTAGTTTAGGTTTAATTAAAATTAGTTAGTTTAATTAGCTACTGACATGCGGGACCCACTGGTCAGGTTGACCTGTACGCCCCCTTTGACCCCTGACGCACCGCTAACGCAATAATTAATTTCTGGATTTATTTGTATTCAGGAAATTCCAGAAATTGTTGCAAACTTCAAAAAATCATAAAAATTAATCTGTAACTCCAAATGCAAAGTTTTATATATGAATTTTGATCAGAAAAATTCAATATATCCATTGGTAATGGTTTCATGGATGACAGAACAAGTTAACCTTGCTGTTTAAGCAGAATAAGTTAATGCACCATTATGGCTATGTTAAATGAGCTAACATTTGAATCTTTGATTCAAATGAGTTCATCCTTTCATTCTAGCTTGCATTAGGCCAACACACATTCATATTGCCATGTCATAGCATGCATCATATTGTTGCATATTGTCATGTGTTGTTTATGTTCGGTGTGTCTTTCGTGATAGGTTACGCCTCGAGGATAACCCGAATATCCGTGCGAAGGGCGTATCCTACTACCACTACATCAGGCAAGCAACCCATTGATCATTCTGATACAAACCCATGTTCTCGCTTCTGCTCTTGTTTACTGCATTAAGACAACGTGATTCAAACTGTTGTGTGCTGCGGTAGTTGAACCCACTTCCTTTGCATGACCTGTCATTGCCAAAGTAACTAGATAAAACCCACTAGCATGTGTAGGAGTTGGTTGAGCCATGTTTGTGAATCCTACCATGATATGCTTGCTATGCTTGCTATGCTGAGAGTTGTGTCAGCTTTGGCTCATCGGGATGATGAACTAGAGTGAAAGGTTGTGTCGGGTTCGAGAGTGAAAGTGTTGAATATGTTTTGGTAAAGGAATCGATGAGAGGCCATGTAGGAGTACATGGTGGGTTGTTTCATTGAGGGCATCCCTAAGAACTGAGATCTGTATGTGTGATTTAAGATCAGCTACTACCACACGTTGGGCCCTGAAATATGACCCTTTCGACTTATCGACCCCTCTCGTCCTCTGTCCGGGAGTTGCAAGTAGTTTCGGTGTTTGTAGTATCTTTGGGGCACGCAGCGCTGACCTTAGGGGTGGGCTGTGTTGCGGTAGGCACGTGGCACGGTGTACCGATTCGCCCGTTTGGTGTCTCGGGAACCCTGCACACATCGTTCGGGGCCGTTAGTGGAACCTCGGCCGGACTCACTGCGGATGGAACCCGAATAGGCGATAAACCTGGACTAGAGACTTGTGTGGTTGGTTAGGTTGTGGTCTACACCCACGTTGGCTTTCGCTTGAAGTCTGCCGAGCACATGTCGTGTGCAGACGCTAAGTGGTGGAAACATGTGTGACGAAGTACATCCCTGCAGGGTATAAAACTATTCGAATAGCCGCGTCCGCGGTAAAGGACTACTTGGTCGCCTATGCAGTTCATAGACAAGTAAATGGATACTACTAAAAGCTTCAAGATAAGTTTGAGTACCGCGGATGGCCCTCTCGTGGGTTGACAAGAGAGGATCCACGGTGGAGTATTGTGATGGTGATTACTGGACTCGTGTGTGACAAATGCTTTTCAAGTGGTGTCACGTAGGATAGCTTAACCAAGAGTCAAAGCTGGCTTGCTGCAATAACTCCACTACCTTCTTGAGAATGTGCATGTATAATAGGTTTTCGTTGTAAGACTTCTTTGAGTACCTCCGTACTCATGTTTGCTTAATTAATGTTTTCAGACGACAACACCGCCCCCTCCGATGGGTTTTATGTAGACCTTGACGTCAACGAGTGACTAGCCACCCAGGTGGTGTTCCAAGGCTTGTGAAGGGCCACTGTAGATAGAAGGGCTTCGTCAAGCTTTCTTTCTTTTAGTGTCTGTACTCAGACTAGTTTGCTTCTGCATGTGCTTGTATGTTTGTATGATTTGAGTGTTGGGTCATGTGACCCCTATCTGTATGACTATGTTATGTATGGCTCCTCGGAACCTCTTAAATAAAGTACTTTGAGTTGTAGAGTTTTGTTGTGATGCCATGTTGTATGTACTCATATCGGGCATATTGTGTGTATGATTGAAATGCTTGGTATGAGTGGGATCTGACAATCTAGTTGTTTATCCTTGGCAGCCTTTCATATGGGGAAATGTAGTCTAGTGCTTCCGAGCAATAGTAGTCCGCTTCTGACCAGTTCACGGAGCCACGCTAGCCCAAAGACTACTGCTTTGGACACTTGACTGGCGGCATGTGTTTCACTTCGTTCTGTGTTCGTCCCTTCGGGAAATGTCACGCGGTGACATCCGGAGTCCTGCCTAGCCTGCTACAGCCGGGTTACGGAGTCCTGTTAGCCCAGTGCTACAGCCCGGATTCATACGTTGATGACCGACATGCTCGATGAGAATCATGTATGCCTGTCCCCATGGGTTAGCGCCGCTTTGGGTTCATGACTAGCCATGTCGGCCCGGGTTCTCTGTCATCTGGATGCTAGCGACACTATCATATCGTGAGCCAAAAGGCATAAGCGTTCCGGGCCATGGTAAGGCAACACCGTGGAATACCGTCGTGAGGCCGCAAAGTGATATGAGGTGTTACCGGCTAGGTCGATGTGACTTGGAATCGGGTCCCGACAGCGTTGGCATCGAGCGGACTGCTGTAGGTTCGCTAAGCCAAACTGGTCGATGTCGAGTCTAGAAATGCTTTAGTTATATGTAGGGAATTGATTGTGGGAGGGGCGTAAGGCTTTTTACTCCTTTACCTTATGCCCTCGATCCGAGTCATCCTCTTCTCATTCTCGTGGGTATAGGACTAGGCTCTCTTCTCTCTATCAGTTCACGTGCTACTAATCTGTAGTAACTTATAGGATTGTTGGTTACCAGCCTCGGTTCAGTTTCTACTACTTTTAGTATGTTATCGTTGAACCGAACCACGATATGATGTTGTTGAGTGGTTTTGCAATCTGATTTTGAATGTCTCAAATCTGTTCTTGAGCATTTACAGATGTTATCTGTTCGATTTTCCTAGAAATTCTAATGTCTTTGCATTGTGGCTGTGCTTTCAGATGGCCACTCGTGCTCAAAACCAAGTGGTTCGTCTGACCAGGTGCATCGATGTGCCCGGTCATACGGCCATGTTAGTCCGGGTTATGATTGAGATGGGTTACCGTTGGTATCCCGAATACACCGTCGAAGAGCAATTCCGAGACTTTAATCAAAGCCAATACCTCTGCACTGTCAGGATATTTCCTTCTTATCCTGGATCGACTGAGCCTCTTCACCACTCCTATGGACTCGGGGTCACTATTGAGATGGCTGTGCAGGATGCTGCATACTCCATGATGACCATCATGCGAGTCAGGACTGGCCTGCTTCAGAACACCGACTTCCATTACATGCCAGCTTCGCTCCCAGGGGCGCATGGGTATCTTCAGGCCATCTATGCTGATTCCACTCAGGAGGACTCACTAACCCGCACCGCTGTTGAGATGCTCGAGGATAAGGACCGAGAGAATCGGGCCTTGAGAATGGAGCTTTTCAACATCCGTGCCGATCATTGGGCCACTTTGACTCGGTTTGCACCGGTTGTGCAAGCTGGATGCATGGATATGAGGGATCTGTATCATGTGAGATCTGATTTGCCAGACATGATGGATTGGCGTGATGTGGGAGGCATCACCCCACCCCGTGGTCCCGGCAGGCCACCGTTTGTTGGTCCAAGACCTCATCCTAGCCCCTATGGTCGACAAGCTCCTCAGGACCGTCTGTTTCCGGATAATCATGTTGAGCTTCCAGGCTATGGAGGTGACTTCTATGAGGACTACTACGGAGCTGTCTGAGTTAGTAGTAGTATCTCTAGTATTGTAATAGTTGTATTTCCACCGTCCTGCGTGACCTGTGGAATATGACTTAGTGTGTATCAATTCTGGAAGTGTATAAAAATAATGTAAAGGAGTTTGGAATGCTTCCGATGAGATTTAACGCCTTTCACCGTAGTTGTACTCTAGTCGGGCTTGTACTAAACTATGAATGGTGTGTATGACCGTTGGTATATATATGGCAGTTTCTATATTACCATGTCATACGGATGAACATCTCTGCATCCCGTGTTATCCATTACATTCCGCACTTCCTTGCCAAATTTTGCCATCCTTGTCTAAACCGTTGTTTTGTTTCCTAGGATGGTCAACACCCACAACAACCCTGCTGCTCCGGAGCAGGGAGTAGCCAACGCAGCTAGGAATGTAAATCTGCCTCAACCGCCTTCTCTGGCCGAAGTTATGATGGAGGCAGAACGCAACAAGCGTGAGACCAATCGCTTGCTGGAGCAGATTGAGCATAATACCGCACGCCAGCTAAGGAATGACCTGGTGTCACTCAATGACTTTGTCAAGCTGTATCCACCGAAGTTTAAACATTCCGTTGAGCCTCTCGATGCGGATGACTGGCTTCGCAGCATCACCCACAAGCTACGTTCTGCCAACGTGGCTGAAGCTGATAAGGTTATCTTTGCTGCCTATCACCTCGAAGGCCCTGCTAGCCTTTGGTGGGAGAATTTCGAGGCTATGCGGCCGGTCGGCCAAATCACTACCTAGGCTGAGTTCAGTGCGGCTTTCCGTGAGCATCAAATTCCGGAAGGTCTCATGGATTGCAAGCGGGAAGAGTTCTGCAACTTCACCCAGGGTCGACTGACTATGAATGCATACAGTCGCGAGTTTGGAAATCTAGCACGATATGCTCCTGAAGAGGTATCTACCGACGCCAAGAAGCAGGCAAGGTTCCGCAAGGGACTTAGCCCCGAGCTGCTTCGTCTGCACGAGTGCACCTCCTTCCAGAAGTTAGTCAACAAGGCTATCGGTCTTTCAAACTGGGACGGTCGACTTTGAAGCTTCATAAGCACTCCGTGACTTTGGTTCTTCATCCGCTCTGGATCTCGAAGCGCGGGTCTGGATTCCAAGCACCGCTCTGCCACCCAGATTCACTCCGAGGCCATCCTTTGAGGCGCCTCGCCCCAACCAGCAGTTTGCACCGCCCAAGGACTATGGTGGCCCCGCTGCTAATGCTGCTCCACGTCCCATGTGATAACTTGTTTCAAGTGTGGAGAGACGGGTCACTACATCCGTGAGTGTCCCCAGAACAACCCTAGTCATATCAGAAAGTCTGTTGGCCGTGGTAAGCCAGCAGGGAAGGTGCTCTACGCCAAACCAGCTGCCACTGCTCGTGGCCACGTCAACTATGTTTCAGCTGAGGAGACCCATGAGGATCCCAACGTCGTTCTCGGTACGCTCCTTGTTAATTGCCATCCGGCAACTGTCCTCTTTGATACTGGAGCATCTCATTCATTTATTTCTGAGAGCTATGCTCGATTGCACAACACCACATTTTGTGACATGCACACCTCCATGGTAATTCAAACTCCTGGATCTAAGTGGCAAACCTCTAGAATCAACCATGGAAATGAAATTCTCGTCGACAGATTAGTATTCCTTGCATCACTAATAGCTCTCAAGTCCTCGGGCATAAACATCATCTTGGGTATGGACTAGATGTCAGCCCATTATGCTAAGATTGATTGCTCTACTAGAACTGTTCAACTCACCCATCCTTCGGGCAAGACAGTCAATGTCTTGACCCGAGTGTCTGAGCGTCAGCTCTACTCTTTAAACGCCAACCCCCTTACAGACCTTGAAGATATTCCGGTAGTCCGTGATTTCCCGGATGTCTTTCCAGAAGAACTGCCAGGTGTTCCACCTGACAGGGATGTCGAGTTCGTGATAGACCAAGTTCCAGGATCCGTTCCAATCTCTAGAAGACCTTATAAGATGGCACCCTTAGAACTAGCCGAGCTTAAGAAACAACTCGACGAGTCCTTGCAAAAGGGTTTCATCCATCCTAGTTCATCTCCATGGGCTTGCCCCGTCCTCTTTGTCAAGAAGAAGGATGGAATGGATCGGATGGTTGTAGATTATCGACCTGTCAATTTGGTCACTATCAAGAACAAGTATCCGCTCCCCAGGATTAACGATCTGTATGATCAGCTCGCTGGATCCTCAGTCTTTTCCAAGATGGATTTGAGGTTGGGCTACCATCAAATCAAAATCAAGAACGGGGACATTCCTAAAACGACCTTTGTTACTCGTTATGGTCAATACGAGTACACCGTCATGTCCTTCAGTTTAACCAATGCTCCAGCCACCTTCTCTCGGTTAATGAATTCGATCTTCATGGAGTATTTGGATAAATTCGTTGTGGTATACCTCGATGATATACTCATCTACTCCAAGAATGAGGAAGAACATGCCGAACATCTAAGGCTAGTATTGATGAAACTTCGAGAGCATCACCCTTATGCCAAATTCTCTAAGTGTGAGTTTTGGTTGCCAGAAGTGACCTATCTAGGCCATGTAATCTCTGGTAAGGGCATTGCTGTCAATCCCGAGCGAGTTCAAGCCGTCCTTGACTGGACTCCACCTGAATCGGTCAAGCAAGTTCGGAGTTTCCTCGGTTTAGCGAGCTATTGCCGCCGCTTCGTCGAGAATTTCTCCAAGGTTGCTAAGCCTCTAACTGAACTCCTCAAGAAAGATAAAAAGTTCGAGTGGACCCCACAGTGCGAGTTTAGTTTTCAGGAACTGAAAAGACGCCTGACATCTGCTCCCGTACTTGTTCCACCAGATTTTTCTAAGGACTTTGTTATCTATTGTGACGCCTCGCGACAAGGACTAGGTTGCATACTCATGCAAGATCGTCATGTGATTGCCTACGCTTCCTGACAGTTGCGTCCACATGATGATAACTATCCCACACACGATCTAGAGCTTGCAGCAGTGGTCCATGCACTCAAAACCTAGTGACATTACCTTCTTGGTAATCGTTGCGAAATTTACACCGATCACCAAAGTCTGAAATACATCTTCACCCAACCGGATTTGAATCTCAAGCAAAGACGTTGGGTCGAGTTGATTACTGATTATGACTTAGGAATATCTTACACCCCAGGCAAAGCCAATGTCATGGTTGATGCACTAAGTCGTAAATCTTATTGTAACAACCTGATGTTGCAACAAAGTCAACCACTTCTCCACGAGGAATTACGTAAGCTTAACCTTCACATTGTTCCTCGAGGATTCCTTTCCACCCTGGTGGCGAAACCTAACCTTACGGATCAAATTATAGCTACCCAGAAGCGCGATAAGGGCATATCTCGGATTAAGGAGAACATCGCTAGCGGAGTTGCTAAATGTTTTTCCATGGATGAACGAGGTGTAGTCTTCTTCGAGAACCGTTTGGTGCTTCCCAAGAAACAACATCTACGACATTTGATCCTTAAGGAAGCTCATGAATCTCCTCTCACCATTCATCCCGGTAGTACTAAAATTTATCAAGACCTACGCCAGAGATTTTGGTGGACTAGGATGAAGAGCGAAATTGCTCAATACATTGCTAATTGCGACGTCTGTCGTCGAGTTAAAGCAGAGCATCAACGGCTTGCTGGCACCCTTCAACCTTTGGCTATTCCTGAATGGAAATGGGATAAAATCGGTATGGATTTCATTACCGGGTTTCCCAGGACCAAGAGAGGGAATAATGCTATCTTTGTTGTCGTCGATCGTCTTTCCAAAGTAGCCCACTTCCTACCCGTTCGTGAGAGTATAACCGCTAGCCAGCTAGCTAAATTTTACATCTCTTGAATAGTGTCTCTTCATGGTGTTCCATTGGAGATTAACTCAGATCGTGGAAGTCTCTTCACCTCTCGATTTTGGGAAATTTTCCAAAATGCTATGGGAACTCGTCTCTCTTTTAGCACCGCCTTCCATCCTCAATCAAGTAGTCAAGTAGAACGAGTCAACCAAATTCTGGAGGATATGCTTCGAGCTTCTGTCATCTCTTTCGGCATGAATTGGGAGAAATGCCTTCCATTCGCCGAGTTCGCTTATAACAATAGTTATCAAGCTAGCTTGGGCAAAGCTCCTTTCGAAGTTCTCTATGGACGGAAATGTGAACGCCTCTTAAGCGGTCGAAAGCGGGAAAGACAACTCTTTGGCGGATATGATCCAGAAGCGTAAGAAAGCGAGTTCGCGTTATTCGTGAGAAATTGAAAACAGCCCAATCTCGCCAAAAGAGCCAATATGACCGCAAGCATAAGCCTATGGCTTATGAATTTGGCGAGAAGGCTTACCTTCGGGTTACTCCTTTGAAGGGAACCCATCGATTCAGTATCAAAGGCAAATTGGCTCCTCGTTACATTGGACCCTTTCGCATTCTTGCCAAACGAGGAGAAGTTGCCTACCAATTGGAACTACCTCTGCATCTTTCCAGAGTCCATGATGTCTTCCACGTTTCTCAACTCAGGCGTTGCTTCTCGGATCCTATCCGTGGGGTGGACCACGAAACGCTTGATCTCCAAGATAAACTCACCTATCAAGAATATCCCGTTCGTATCCTTGATCAAGCCGAGCGTACCACTCGACGCCAAAATATCAAGTTTCTCAAAGTTCAATGGTCAAACCATTCCGAGCAAGAAGCAACTTGGGAAAGGGAGGATCGTCTTCGACTTGAGTACCCCACCTTCTTTCCGACGGATCCAAAATCTCGGGACGAGATTCTTTTGAGTGGGGGTGAGTTGTCACATCCTAGTTAGTCCATGCATTAGAGTGTTGCATCATGTTTACCTTTCATCAGAAATTTGAAATGGGGAAGACAGAACCCCCAGAACCCCTCTGAATCCAACTAGGGTTTACTAAAATTATTTCAATGAACCTGAAATGCCCTCTAAAAATGTTCATCACATTTGCCTTGGTCCTAAACCACTGTTAGAAGTGACGCACAAATTTCTAGGTCACTCTAAGGTCACTGGATTAAATCTTTAGCTATTTGAATTTGGGCATTTAAATTATATAAAATATTTCAAATGCTCAAATAACCCCAAACTAAAATGTTCCATGCTGGATATATTCCAACTAGGGACCATGAGCAGTTTGGTGATTTTTGGAGTTGCCTAGGTATTTTTAGAAATGCAAGAAACCTACAGAAATAATTAAAAAACAGAAATAAATGGGAAAACCTCTTACCTGGCCGAACCCAAGCCCCGGCCCACCTGGCGGCCCAGCTCTGTGCTGGCACATGCCAGCCAGCTGCTTCTTCTTCGCCACGTAGGCACAGAGCTGATGCCGGCGACCGCGAGCTCGCCACGACGCCAGCAGCTTGCAGCTTCGCGCGCCTAGACGCTGGTCAGGCTCCACGTCGCTGCCCCGACCCCGTGGACATCTCGTTTCTTCCCCTTCCTCTCTCTCTCGCTCTCCCTCCGCCATGGCCGACGCTGCCGCGCCCGCGCCACCGTGAAACAGCGTCCACCGTCGTCCTCGTACCGAGCCACCGTGTCCAACCACTCCGCCATCGTCCACTCCGTCGAGCAGCCTGAGCCCCGAGCGCTCGCGAGCCCTGCTTCGTCTTCCTCGAGCTCGTCTTCACCGAGCACCACCGCAGATCCCCCTCGCCGTCGCCGCCGCATCACCTCGTCCCCGACCTCACCGACTGCTTCGCCGCACTCGCCGTGAGCCCAGCTACCTTCCCATCCTTCTCGTTCACGCTCTCGAGCCCCGCGACCGATCGCACCGAAGCTCGCCGCACGCCGCCGCCACCACACGTCGCTGTCGTGGCCACAGCCACGTTGGCTCGACTCCGAGCACACCATCGCACTCATGCACTCCCAGGAGCCCAACGCACCTCACCCCGTGCCTTGCCGTGAACTGTAGCCATGGGTTCATCCTCACCCGACTCCGGCGACCGCCAAGCTCGTCGTCGGCGACGTTTCCGGCCACCCCGAGCTCACCCACCGCCACCAAACGCCGCGGCTTGCTCCGGCTACGTGATGGCCTCCGCCGCCCATTTGGTCGCGGAATGCACAACGCGACTCTCGCCGCCCGTCGGCCAGCCGGCGGCTAAACGTCGACGGGTTTGACCCCGTTGACGGAGTTGACTAGTGGGGCCCCCTCTGCTAATTAACCTAGTTTAGGTTTAATTAAAATTAGTTAGTTTAATTAGCTACTGACATGCGGGACCCACTGGTCAGGTTGACCTGGACGCCCCCGTTGACCCCTGACGCACTGCTAACGCAATAATTAATTTCTGGATTTATTTGTATTCAGGAAATTCCAGAAATTGTTGCAAACTTCAAAAAATCATAGAAATTAATCTGTAACTTCAAATGCAAAGTTTTATATATGAATTTTGATCAGAAAAATTCAATCTATCCATTGGTAATGGTTTCATGCATGACAGAACAAGTTAACCTTGCTGTTTAAGCAGAATAAGATAATGCACCATTATGGCTATGTTAAATGAGCTAACATTTGAATCTTTGATTCAAATGAGTTCATCCCTTTTTGTTCTAGCTTGCATTAGGCCAACACACATTCATATTGCCATGTCATAGCATGCATCATATTGTTGCATATTGTCATGTGTTGTTTATGTTCGGTGTGTCTTTCGTGATAGGTTACGCCTCGAGGATAACCCGAATATCCGTCGAAGGCGGTATCCTACTACCACTACATCGGGCAAGCAACCCATTGATCATTCCGATACAAACCCATGTTCTCGCTTCTGCTCTTGTTTACTGCATTAAGACAACGCGATTCAACTGTTGTGTGCTGCGGTAGTTGAACCCACTTCCTTTGCATGACCTGTCATTGCCACAGTAACTAGATGAAACCCACTAGCATGTGTAGGAGTTGGTTGAGCCATGTTTGTGAATCCTACCATGCTATGCTTGCTATGCTTAGAGTTGTGTCAGGTCTGGCTCATCAGGATGATGAACTAGAGTGAAAGGTTGTGTCGGGTTCGAGAGTGAAAGTGTTGAATATGTTTTGGTAAAGGAATCGATGAGAGGCCATGTAGGAGTACATGGTGGGTTGTTTCATTGAGGCGCCCCTAGGCTGAGATCTGTATGTGTGATTTAAGATCAGCTACTACCACACGTTGTGCCTGAAATATGACCCGCTCGACTTACGAGCCCTCTCGTCCTCTGTCCGGGAGTTGCAAGTAGTTTCGGTGTTTGTAGTATCTTTGGGGCTGCACATATGCGCTGACCTTAGGGGTGGGCTGTGTTGCGGTAGGCACGTGGCACGGTGTACCGATTCGCCCTTTTGGTGTCTGGGAACCTGCACACATCATTCGGGCCGTTAGTGGAACCTCGGCGGACTCTCACGGATGGAACCCGAATAGGCGATAAACCTGGACTAGAGACTTGTGTGGTTGGTTAGGTCGTGGTCTACACCCGTCGGCTTTCGCTTGAAGTCTGCCGAGCACATGTCGTGTGCGGGCGCTAAGTGGTGGAAACATGTGTGAAGTACATCCCTGCAGGGTATAAATCTATTGAATAGCGCGTCATGATAAAGGACTACTTGGTCGCCTATGCAGTTCATAGACAAGTAAATGGATACTACTAAAAGCCTCAAGATAAGTGTGAGTACATGGATGGCCCTCTCGTGGGTTGTGAGAGAGGATCCACAGTGGAGTATTGTGATGGTGATTAGTGGAATCGTGTGTGACAAATGCTTTTCAAGTGGTGTCACGTGGGATAGCTTAGCCAAGAGTCAAAGCTGGCTTGCTGCAATAACTCCACTACCTTCTTGAGAATGTGCATGTATAATAGGTTTACATTGTAAGACTTCTTTGAGTACCTCCGTACTCATGTTTGTAATTAGTGTTTTCAGACGACAACACCGCCCCCTCCGATGAGTTTTATGTAGACCTTGACGTCGACGAGTGACTAGTCACCCAGGTGGTGTTCCAAGGCTTGTGAAGGGCCACTGTAGATAGAAGGGCTTCGTCAAGCTTTCTTTCTTTTAGTGTCTGTACTCAGACTAGTTTGCTTCCGCATGTGCTTGTATGTTTGTATGATTTGAGTGTTGGGTCATGTGACCCCTATCTGTATGACTATGTTATGTATGGCTCCTCAGAGCCTCTTAAATAAAGTACTTTGAGTTGTAGAGTTTTGTTGTGATGCCATGTTGTATGTACTCATATCGGGCATATTGTGTGTATGATTGAAATGCTTGGTATGAGTGGGATCTGACAATCTAGTTGTTTATCCTTGGCAGCCTTTCATATGGGGAAATGTAGTCTAGTGCTTCTGAGCGATAGTAGTCCGCTTCTGCCCGGTTCACGGAGTCCTGCTAGCCCAGCACTCTTGCTTTGGACACTTGACCGGCCAGCATGTGTTTCACCGTTCTGGTACGTCCCTTCGGGAAATGTCAGCGGTGACATCCGAGTCCTGCCTAGCCTGCTACAGCCGGGTTGCGGAGTCCTGTTAGCCAGTGCTACAGCTTCGGTTCATACGTTGATGACCGTCATGCTCGATGAGAATCATGTATGCTGTCCCCATGGGTTAGCGCCGCTTTGGGTTCACGACTAGCCATGTCGGCCGGGTTCTCTGTCATGTGGATGCTAGCGACACTATCATATCGTGAGCCAAAAGGCGCAAACGGTCCCGGGCCATGGTAAGGCGACACCCGTGGGAATACCATGCGTGAGGCCGCAAAGTGATATGAGGTGTTACCGGCTAGGTCGATGTGACTTGGAATCGGGGTCCTGACACATATTGCGGCTTGTTATTGGCCCATGTTTGGCCGATCGATCATATGGCCCATAGAAGGCCCATGGATTCTACGGCCCGTAGAAGGCCCATCGTTTCTACGGCCCTTAGAAGGCCCATTGTTTCTACGGCCCGTAGGAGGCCCATGGTAACTACAGTAAATATGGAGCCCATGGTTATTGTGGACTAGTTTTAAAAAATAGGTTATTACGACCACTAGCAAACCGCGGAAAAAGAACTGCACTGACCACAAGCAAACAAATAAACAAGACAACAAGGAAATAAATAAGAAAGCAACTTACGCTAGGCTATCACGGCTATTACACAAATTACATCCACTGGGCATCAAAGTTCGCCACCAGTGCAAATATAGGGAACAAAGCCGCATATCATATACACTGGTTGTCAAACTTGGCGACCAGTGCAAATAAACGCCGCAACAAAGCAAGTCCAGAACTGAAACCACTTCAGAAGAGCTCACTAAACAATATCCTGGGTACCCATAATGCTGGCAATATGCTTAGAAAGATTATTAACTTTCTCTTGTTTGGAGCTTAAATCCTCCAGCACTTGCTGTTGCACAAGAAAGTATGCATCTGAATTCTGCAGGGACTTCCTCAGCCCTTCGGCTTCTTGCCGCAGCACAACTGACTGATGCCTTTCAGCTCGTAGCTGAGACTGAAGAAGCCGAAGTGATTCAGGCAACGACTTTGAAGAGCTTGTGCCAGTGGTACTGGCCAGTAACTCGAACACTACATCAACGCAGGACTGTGGGGTTTTCTCACTGTCTACAAGATCGTTTTTACCACCTTTCTTGGAGACCAACAGTGTTGTCTCACTATCTTGAACCTTATCTGCATTACTTCCTCTACCATTGCATAGTGGGGCGCTCTTCTCCAATATTCTGTTCGCACACTACAAGAGAAAACAAGCAGACACATCACAGGTTTAGCATGTAGTATACGAAACTCATTTTGGTAAACCGGTTCAATAGTAAGGTGGACAGGATAACAATATGAAACAAACATATATCTATGTACTATGGTCACTTTATTGTCCATATCATTCTAGTTTATGTTGCCTAATCGAGATAGAGACACAGTTCAACTCATATATTTTTAAGACACAACAGCATAGACAGAATATAAGTGTGAGAAACTACACAGCATTGGCAACACTTGTAATGTGCATCACATGAGAACATTACTGTTTATACAACTGAAACTGAAATCAACATAGAGCAAGAAGTTATAACAATAATCCAGTTAAAGAAATAGGTTTAAAACATACATGTTGCGCCATTGGAGTTTCAGTTGGATCCTTCAAATTCAAAAGTAGTTGGTATGAGTAAATACAGTGATGCAACAACAAAGGAGTATGGACCATAGCTACGGAATCTGACCTGAGAACAGTTGCTCTTCTGCTTTAAACATGGAGTTTGGGTTCACCGTGGTGGTCTTCATGCTTTGGGCACTGCAGTTGCTTTACAAACGGCTCGTATGGGGGTACTCTATGGTGGACATGGTGCTTTGTCAACTAGAAGTGGGTTATACTATCCTCTGGGTAGGGGTTAGATGGGTTGTAGCTGGTTCTCTGCCCAACGGTGTAAGTGTGCAATCTGGAAGAGTCTCGATTATGTGTGGTGGGGCTAGTTTGTGGGCCAGTACAACCATGGTACAATCTGGAAGAACGTGTTTTTGCTCCCTTGGATACTGCCATCACCCCCTCCAATTCAAATGGCTGATAAACAAGAAAAGAAATTGAACGTACAGACACTGTATGATAGACAGATGTGGTAATTCACATATATGTTGTCTAACCAAACAGGACAGCATGACACAATTTCACATATATGATGCCTAACTAAGCAGGATATCATGACACAGTTTCAGATATATGATGGATAACTTAACAGGATATAATGGCATAATTCAACATATGATGGGTATCTAAACAGGATGACACGACAAAACTATATGATGTCTTTCTCAAATAGGTTGGGATGAAATAATTCACATACATGTTGTCTAAGTATACAGGATGGCATGATACAATTGACATAATTGATTCATATACTAAGCAGCTGGCACTCGCATGTATGGTCTCTAAACTAAGCAGATGGAATTCAATATTGTGCATATGATATCTAAACTAAGCAATGCAAGACACCATATGCATGATATGATAAATATAAACATTGCAACTTAGAGCATACACCTCAGGTGGGATATAGGACTGGTCATTTGTCTGTGAATCCTCCTCTGAGGAGCTCCCTGTAACCATCGAGATATATGCTTCAACATGTACCATTGCCTGCTCTGAAGACCTTGTTTTTACTCCTGATTTTTCCATAACCGGCTCAAATGGCTGATACACATGAAGAGTTGTTCAATATACACAGATTGTCGACAAATGGAATACGTAATGAAAAAAAGATGGCATGAGATAATTCACATATATGATGCCTGGCTACATGGTGGTGCATAATTCACATATATGATAACTGGTTGAAAAACATGGCATTGCATAATTCACATATCTGATATAGAAAGCAAACATGAGGCATTCACACAAAGCATGTCTAATCTAAGCAGATGGCATGGCAATGCAAGACACCATATGCATGATATGAGAAATATAACCCTGCCAAGTTAGAGCATGCACCTCAGGGGGGGGGGATACGACTGGTCATCTGTCGCTGAATTGTTCTCTGAGGAGCTATCTGTAACCAGCAAGAAATCTGCATCGACAGGTAGCACTGACCGCTCAGAAGACCCTGTTTTCACTCCAGATTTTCCCATGACCGATTCAAATGGCTGATGCACAGGAAGAGTAGATGAATGTATAAACATTGTTGACAAATGGAATACATTATGAAGAAAATATGGCATGATACAATTCACATATACGATGACTGGCTAAACAGGATGACATTGCATGATTCATGTATATGATGCCTGGCTAAAGAAGATGGCATTGCATAATTCCCATATACTCCCTCCGTTCCTAAATATTTGTATTTTTAGAGATTTCAAATGGACTACGACATACAGATGTATA
Source organism: Aegilops longissima (assembly GCA_021605205.1). Lineage (NCBI taxonomy): Eukaryota > Viridiplantae > Streptophyta > Magnoliopsida > Poales > Poaceae > Aegilops > Aegilops longissima. Next base: position 449,270,036 of record CM038678.1, read on the forward strand.
TAGACATATTTTAGAGTGTAGATTCACTCATTTTGCTCCGTATGTAGTCACTTGTTGAAATCTGTAAAAAGACAAATATTTAGAAACGGTGGGAGTATGATATAGAAACCAAACAGGTGGCATTCAAACAAAGCAAATCTAAACTAAGCTGATGACATATAATATGTATAATGTAAGAAATGCGAGGCGCCATATGCATGATATGACCAACGTCAACATGTCAGGTTAGAGAAAACACCTCAGGTGGTAAATAGGAGTGGTCGTCTCCCTCTGAATCCCCATCTGAATAGTTATCTTCCTTTGGAATACAATCTGGAATGGCGGGAGGGGGGCACTTCTCCCACCATGGAGCAGCGTCTATAGGACATTATATTCCCACGCAACGGTCTTCTCTTTTTCTCTACATGTTCAGTATGATTGTGTACAGTAACTAACATGTATAATAATAAAAATAGTTAGATTTTGTAAGGCATATGGGGTGCATGCAGAAATCAAGACTGATGGTAGCAAACGAGTGGATAGATCCAAAACTAATGATAGCAGGTAGATTATAGCTTCAGTTTTAAAAAGATAGAGAATGGATCATCTACTTTTTGTTGCCCACCCAACTCCTGTAGCTGCCGAAGGTCGTGCAGCAGCAGCAGCGTGAGCGAGAGCAAGAGCAGAGCAGCAGCATGAATGAGAGCAAGAGCGAAGCAGCAGCGCGGCCGACAGCAATAGCAGAGAAGAGCAGCAGCACGAACGAAAGCAAGAGCAGTGCAGCAGCGTGACCGACAGCAACAAAAGAGCCGCAACGCGAGCGAGAGCCGGAGCAGCAGCAGCAGCGCGAGCGATAGCCAGAGCAGCTGTAGCTAGTGCCCGTGTGGAAGTCGCCACCGAGGAAGCAACAACATGGGGGGGAGACGTAGTGGTTGAAGTGGCCGGCGAAGGCGCCATCGATGGAGACCCGCCATGGCTGCTCGGTATCGAGCACCGACAGCCCCATGAGATCAAATAAAAGATAAAATGCGGCGGTGGGTGCAGAACCTCCTTGGTGGCGCCGAGTGGGCCTCGGCTTCATAGAAGGAATTGGTAAGGGTGTTGCGGTTCCGGTGGGGCAAGTCAAGACGGTGCTGTGGGGATGGGTGGTGCGATAGACGAGGTGAATGTCGGGGCAGCTCCTTGGAGGTGGAGGACGGGGCGGCTGATCCGGCGGGACGATGAGATCGACGACGGATCCTCATCCGGTGTGGTGGATGAGGGACGGCGAGATGTTGCGGTGGACGATGTCATCAGGGAAGAGTCTCCGGCTGGGTGGAGGTCGGGAGGCCGACGGAGGAGCATGGGTGTCGGTGTCAAAACCGGCGGATCTTGGGTAGGGGGTCCCGAACTATGCGTCTAAGGTCGATGGTAACAGGAGACAGGGGACACGATGTTTACCCAGGTTCGGGCCCTCTCTATGGAGGTAATACCCTACTTCCTGCTTGATTGATCATGATGAATATGAATATTACAAGAGTTGATCTACCACGAGATCGTAATGGCTAAACCCTAGAAGTCTAGCCTATATGACTATGGTAATGAGTCTATCTCTATCCGGACTAAGTCCTTCGGTTTATATAGTCACCGGGTGGATCTAGGGTTTACACAAGGTCGGTTACAAAGAAGGGAATCTACATATTTGGTCGCCAAGCTTGCCTTCCATGCCTAGGAGAGTCCCATCCGGATGCGGGTGCAGTCTTCGGTCTTCGTGTGTTCACAGCCCATCAGTCCGGCCCATGGCTAATAGGCCGGACGCCCGAGGACTTATAGTCCAGACTCCTCGGTAGCTCTGAACTGGCTTCAATGACGAGGAGTCCGTGGCAGATTTGTCTTCGGCATTGCAAGGTGGGTTCCCCCCTTTCCGAATGCTTCACGATGGTCTTCGGACGATCGAGTTCGGCTTTGCAACACAAGTAGCATATACCGCCACAGAGGGCATAATAATTTACAAGTCCAATCCTCTGGCAACTTTTTACAGCATGACATCAGATCAGTCCGGTCATTATTTTGAACCGCTTTTTCGCCTGCTGCCCCACATTCCGAGACGCGGGTGTCATTGGCACGTCTTATCCAAGCAAAGATCGTGTCCCCTTATTAAGGGATTCTTTATCAACACGGACGTGGGTAACCCAACTGCCTTTAGGGTACAACTCCTTGGGAAGCTTTAAGGCCCAGGAGGAGGCGTTCGATATTCACGGTCTTTATAAAGGGGTACAGACCCATCTTTCTTCTTCACGCTTACTTCTTCCTCGTCCCTTACTACCTCGAGTTCCAACACCCAGGTTTCAACCACCGCAAGCCTCAGTCATGTCCGAATCCAGCCGTCGAGGCCGGTGGGTGGCTTCTTTTGTCACAGAGGAGGATAAAGCGAAGCTTCGGGCGGCAAGATATCTGACCTCAGAAATCCTCCATCGGCTTCCCACGGAAGGGCAGGTTATCCCCGCCCCCAGATCCGGCGAGAGGGCCGTGTTTGTTTCCCACTTCCTCCGAGGATTAGGGTTTGCCCTTAATCCCTTCGTCCGTGGGCTCATGTTCTATTATGGACTGGATTTTCACGATCTCGCCCCGAACTCTGTTCTTCTCATCTCGTCGTTTATCGTCACGTGCGAAGCCTTCCTCCGAACTCCTCCACACTTCGGCTTGTGGCTCAAGACCTCTAATGTGAAGTCGCAAGTGATGGAGAGCAGGCAGAGTGTGGTGGAGCCTCAGTGAGCAAGCTTACCCGCGTTGTTTGGCTAAAAGGATCCTTCGCAGAATCTTCCGACTTATGGCAGCAGGAGTGGTTCTATATCACCGAGCCCCGTGGTTCCAAGTGGGCAGCTGCGCCTGCGTTCTGATCCAGCCCCCAATTTAGCTTGCATCATGGATTTCTAAGGGGTTGGATTGGGGACCCGTTGACGAAGTGCGGACTCTGCAGAGCCGCATCCGAAGCCTCATTGAGAAGGATATCGATCTTAGCAGCGTTATTCTGGTAATGCTAGTCTGCCAGACCCTGCCGTGCAAGCGACGGCCTCTCCACATGTGGGAGTTCAACCCATAAGGGCCACAGACTCTTCGACACTTCTTCGGTACTATGCACGAAGGTATGTGGAAATTATTCTTCGGGAAACAAAAATAGTGGCCAGATGCTACCGAAGACATCGGCCTTGACTGTAACCATCCGGACACCACGGTAAGTATCCGTCCGCCGAACACCTCCTAATCAGGTATCCTGTGGTAAGACACTAAGCAAACCATCGTTTTCCAGGGTTGGATAAAGAAAGTGGAACGGATTAGGTGTCCGGCCCCTCTTCCCAAAGACTCAGCGGCCCTTGTGTTAACAAGGATGCTGGTACCGGCACCGTACCAGGCGCCGGTAGAGGAGGGTAAGGTGGAAAGTGGGAACGACCCAGGATGACCTTCGTTCTGGAGGTAAATTAGATACCGCGTCTGGAGAAATCGATGTTTCTTCGCCCGAAGACAAAGGCGAAGGGGAAGCAAGTATCCCTTCCCCATTCAGGAAGAAAAGGGCCACCTCCGAAGGCTGGGAGGGGCGGCCTCCCAAGAGGGGCAAGATGCCACCGTCAGGCGGCTCGGGATTGGAAGGCAACGCCGTTGAATAGCTCTGTCGTGAGGACAAGCCTTTGACCAAATCGTAAGTGAATTCGGGGTGCTTTGCTCGCATCCCGTTCCTTTCCTGCTATCGAGGAGACATGTAACGTGCCTGTGTATTTTTATAGTTCGGCACAGAGTTTTCCTGGGCAATCCTCTTCTTCGGGGGATCTCCCCCGACCTACTTGCCCAATAAGGCAGACGACTCCGAAGTGTCATCTCGGAGGGTTTTTCTTGATCAACAAGCGGCGTGGGGGATGAAAGAGGCAGTACCCGAAGGTGGACCTCCGGTCGTCTAGGATTCGGGGGCCAACAATGAAGGCCGTGGACTATCCGGTTTTCAGCCAACGATGATTCTGGAGACGGGTGAACGGGTTCCTTCAAAGGATGGTCGTGCTCCTACAGCAGCTTCCGGAGACCCGGCGGCGCCGGATATGTTAAGGGATATGCTGCGAAAAGCATCTATCTTAGAGGGACAGTGTACCTTGATGGGTACAGTGGTTGAGAAGATTCTGTCTGCGAAGAGCGGATTGAATGAAGCCTTCATGAGCCTGCTAAGAGGCTTCGAGGTTTGTGATGTAATATTTTCTACTACATTTTACTTGCAAAAGTGCACCTGTGAATAGGTAGTAGCCCCTGAGACTCAGGTTGGCTTCCCATGGGAGGCGAATGGAGGATCAAGAAGAAACACTCAAGGACTAATCTTGTTAAGTGGAACACAGGCTGCTTCTCTCCTGGCAACTTCCCAGACTACGGATATTGCCGAACTGCAGCGGAAGCTTGATGTGGTAGGGGATGACATTACGTTAATCAATATGCGTCTTGATGAGTCGCAAGGTTTGTATTCAGAGTAGTCCTTACACATACATGTTTGTAATATAAGCATGACGCTGAAAGCTGCATACTGGGATATGCATGGCTGCAGATGGTGCCGCCGCCATTGAGATTCTTCGAGCAGAGCTGGCCTGAGCCAAGGAGCTGGCCCGGTTTAGTAATGCGGCTGCCGAAAAGGCATCGACTGAGTTAAAGGCCGAACAAGCTGCTCGGCGCCAAGATGAGGAGAAAATATCCATGATGGCACTCGAACTTAAAAATGCTACTAGCCGCTGTGAATTTCTTGAGAAGGAGAATAAAGCCAAAACGGCTGAACTTGACAAGGCCTTACGAGAGGCGAGAGAAGCGCGGTCTAAATCCAGAGCAGCCCATGAGGAGATCCGGCAAGCTGGGGAGGTTGCGGCCGGTAAGCCCTTTTTGCTACAGACTAAGTTCGGCGATCCGAACTATGCTCAGCTTAACCAAGTGTGGAGTTCTCCGGACGAGTTTTTAGACTTACCGAAGAGTTCTTCCGATACGGCACAGTTTTACCAAGCGCGAGAGGGGTATGCAACGGAGAGGCTTTTCTGGTCACAATTTGGCACATCAAAGCGCCCTCTGTTGCTGAATGAACAGATGTCCCAATGGGCCGAGCTTCATAGGATATCCAGCGCTGCCATGAAGAACGTCATAATCCGGTTATGGCCGACTGAGCCTGTTCCGAATAGCTACTTCGTCTTGGTGCAGCGGCTTGTTGATGCGGTGCCATGTATCGACGCTGTGATGCGGTCGGTGTGCATTGAGGGTGCATGGATGGCCTTTGCCCGTGTCAAGACATACTGGGGGAAGATGAAGGCCATCGATGTTGCAGCGAAGAGTCCACCCAAGCGCAAGGACGATCATGCACCGGAGCATTATTTTGAAGACGTCTTAGAGGCTGCCCGCTTGATAGAGGGTCAGTGCTCGAAAGACATAGTATTCGAGTGAGGTGTAAGGGAATTGTAAAAGAAAATTTTATATTTAATTTATTTTTATGTTTTGCTCGAAAGCTTTTTGTTCGTCCTGTGCGACCGTTTTTATATAACCTAAAAGTTTCCAGTCGTTGGCTTCAACCCCCACGTAGGAAGTACGGGGGTGTTCGGAAAAGCATTTGATCACTCTTGACCCAACATCTTGGTCCATGAAGGAGGTGATAATGCGGCGAACCAGGCAATCAGACTATAGGGCGTTAACACTTTCACTTAGCCATAGGATTTTTATGGTGGGTCTACGATATAGCCCCTGGTAAGTACGCGGCTTATTTTTAATACGATGCGCTGTACAGATGATCTGAAAAATATCCTTCGTATAACACAGAGAGAATGGCTAAAGATTCCGATAAGTCGTCGAGTGGTTGAACAGCTCTCGCCGCATCATGACGGTCAGTTTTCGGCTTTCTCTACTGAGGTGCTTGACTAGATGAACCGGAAGCACAATCGCAGTAGTTCTCCCTTTAATACCCTAGCCGATAGAGCGGAACGTAGGGTAGCAAGCACAGGAGCCGGGCAACCCAACTATTGACCCAAGACATGATTCAGAGCTGATGCATATAAAGCCAAACTCGCGACACCGAAGTACGCTATAAAGCTGTTCGGACTTGCCGGCAACTCATTTGTTCCCATACCGAGCCCCTGGCGAGTTATGCCGAGGTGTGTGTGTAAAACAACCACAGGAGCAAAAATTCGGGTCGACTAGGAAAAAGTCGATCTTTGGACATCCGATTACGATGTCTTTGGGAGCTGAGTGATAGGCCAATTATTATATAGATAACAAAGCCGCAACCCTGGCTATTTGACATGCTGGAGGTCGAAGGCTGAGGAAAAAGGCACTTTACAGGCTCGGAATAGAGAGCTCGGTCTACAAAAAGTTATTTTGGACCTCCTGTCGCATGTCTGCGCCGCCTGTTCTCGGCTAAGGGATTCCTTGACAGGAATAACCCTTGGATGATTGTACAAACCTGAACCCTGGTGGAGTCCTTGGGGTGACCGAACCTTGAGCTACCTGTGAAGGGGATAATAAAAGGGAAAAATGGAAGTTAGAAAAGTAGGGGGGTTGTAGGCACACCCGTATTGTGCTTCCGCCGGTGTGTCGGTGTTCTGGGAACGCGGATCCCCAGACTTGCCTGCCTGCGGCGTGGCTCGAAGGAGGCCCAGCACGGCCCATATTCATCAACGCAAGCTCAAGACCCTCGCGAGGGGCCAAGCCTCGAGGGGCGGGCGACAAGGAGCTTCTCGGTAGCGGCCTCGTCGAGCTGGCTCATGAGGAGGCGGAGAGTTCAAGGCAGGGTACCTCGCGAGGTGCCCATGACGCAAGCCATGCGACCAAGGGCGCCGGTCGAGCGCCAGCCAGTGATGTCCTCCTTTCCTCTTTGGTGCAAAGGGAGCAAGCGCAGCGAGAGCATCAAGCAAAGGCATCCGTTTGATTGCAACAAGACCAAGACCAGCCCAACGGTGGAAGGAGTCATTGTGGAGCCCAAAGCGGCGTCATCACGAGCCTTTGGCGGTGAGGACCAACTTTAGTCAGGATAAGCGTGCCTACTGTTCCCCTTCAAAATGGCTAATTGTTGGCGCCCTTCCCGCTCAATATTTGGGAAGAGGCCCAGGGCCTTCGCCTATAAATAGGAGTAGCCACACCCAGAGCAAGAGGCATCTCGAAGAGGAGAGAGGAGAGATCCGGAATCCTCATCAAGAAACCAGTAGCTAGAGCGACTGAACACCACTTAGCAGTTCATCGCACCCGCCAAGAACAGACCCTCGCGAGGCTGTTCTCCCTTGTATTGTTCCTCATCAGCCCAAGAGGCAATCCACCACACCACACCTTTGGAGTAGGGTATTACACCACAATGGTGGCTGAACCGAAGATAAATCTCGTGTCTCTTGTGCTGTTCGTTTAGTAGTTTAGGTCCCAGCGATTGGCGAGGTGCGAGGCGGTGGAAGATTGGATCTCCGACGCACCCCGGTGTTCGAACCTCAAGGGTCTGCGGAACCCGAAATCCGACATTTGGCGTGCTGTAGGTGCACCGAATCTGCCTTTCGTCGCCTCGTTCTTCCCGACCACCGCAACCATGTTCGACGCCTGCCGGGCCCGCGCGGCCGAGCCGCCTCGCCTCCCATGTCGCCCAGACAGCTCCCGTCGGTGGCGCCCTCGTCGTTCCCTTCACCTGCCGTCAACACCGCCACCGTCCGGCGGGGAACGAGCAGCAAGCATCAGCCCAGCACCCGTCCATGAGGCGGGACGGCCGCACCGCCACGCCTTCGCTCACCCCCGCTGGTTCTTCGCCACGCGCGCTTCGCTGCCATGGAGGCCTTGAGCTGCACTCATCGCGCAAACGAAGCTCTGCGCTACCGCCCGCCGACGACGTTCACGAAGAATGGCTCGACCGAAGTCGCCGAAGCTCGTCCGCGCTGCAGAGGCGCCCGCACCGTCTGTCTCGCTGCACCGCACCCGCTTCGCTGGCGATCGGGCGCCTCGCGCCTCCTCCTCAAGAAGGCGCCTTGGCCCAAAGCGCGCGCCCGGGCGGAACCCGCCCGCCCAGCGCCGGTCTGGCAAAGCAGAGCTGTCGAAGTTCTCGCCCACGAGAAGCTGCCCGAGCGCTCCCGCTCTAGCACGCCAGACCCGCTGCCCCCAGCCGCGCGCGCAGGAGGCCCGCAAGACCAAGCTCTCTGTCATCCGAGGGCCCCGCGGCCACGGCGGGCTGCCGTGCCTTCACCTCCGAGCTGCGCAGCGTCGCATGGCCCACCAAGTTCAAGCGGACCTGCCTCCTCGCCACGACGGCACAGCTGACCCTACGGAGTTCCTCCAGCTCTACGAGCTGGGCATCGAGGCTGCCAACGGGATGAAAAGGTCATGGCGAACTGGTTTCCCCACGGCGCTCAGGGACGGAGCCCGCACTGCTCCTAAATCTGGCCCCGTGCACGATCTCTTCTGGGCTGAGATGAGCACCCGCTTCATCGCCAACTTCAGGTACTCGCGACCGGCCACCCGCCGTGGCGACATCGCGCCGAATCAAGCGGCAGCTGGGAAACCCGCAAAGTACATCCAGCGCTTCAACAACGCGACGCCTCAAGATCCCGTGGTAGCGGAGGAGGCCATCATCTCTGCCTTCTCCGACGGCGCGCGCGACGTCAAGATGAAGGAGGAGCTGGCGATGCATGAAGATATGTGCACCTCCTTGAGCTGTTCAACTTGGCGACCAAGTGCGCGCGAGGCTGAGGAGGGCACCTCTCCTCCTCGAGCTGCCTGCCGCGGATCCCAAGAAAAGAAGTCCAAGGCCAAGGACGTGAAGCGCAAGGGGCTGCCGTGCTCGCGGCCGAACCGGACCAAGCGAAGCGAGATCAGCCCGAGTCCTCCAAGGGCAGTCGATACTGCGTGTACCACGACCTCCACACCCACAACACCAATGAATGCCAAGAGCTCCGGGTCAGACGCGAAGGAAGGGTCGGCAGACGCCTCAGCGCAGCGACCGGCTACGGCCGAGGAGGAGGAAGGAATGGGGACGCTGGAAGATCGCGGCCCGCGCCAAGGTGGCGCGACCAACCGCGACGACATCAAGGCAAGACCCAATGAGAGGAGGTGGAGGATCAGCCTCGCGAGGATCGCCCGCGGGAACACATGCCTCCCTCCTGCCGCCGCAGCCAAGGAGAATTGAGGACCGTCTTCAGACGAGGGGCTGGGGCTTCCAGAACTGCGCGGCGATCGCTGCGTCTCGGGCGGCTCAAGCCCCAGCCTCTCAACAAGATCTTCAAGCGGTTCGCCGCGAAGTGAATGCAGTCCTCCCCAAGCTCGAGGCGCGCCTCTCGGGTGGTCGGCGGCGCCATCACGCTCACTCGGCGGATCAGTTCAAGTCGCGCGTACACAGCGGAGTTCTCCCGATGCTTTGTTCCCCAATCATCAGCAACGTGCTGGTCACCAAGACCCTCATCGACGGCGGGGCAGGACTCAACGTCCTGTCCGTGGAAACATTCAACAATCTTCAAGTGCCTTACAGTCAGCTTCAGCCAACCAGGCCTTCCTCCGGAGTCACCGACGGCTCCACGGTCCTGATCGGGCAGGTCCGCCTTCCTGTCACCTTCGGGGCTCACGACAACTACCACACCGAGCTCATCGACTTCGATGTCGCCCACATTCGCCTGCCGTACAACGCCATCCTCGGGTACCGGCGCTGGCCAAATTCATGGCAGAACTCCACCACGGCTATAACGTCCTCAAGATGCCAGAAGCGGCGGGGTCATCACGGTGCCACTGTGAGAGAGAGAGATGCAGTGTGCTCCTCGGAGCGAGCCTTTCAGTCAGTCGCTAGAAGACCTGCACCACAAGAGCAGGAGGCCTCCCGAGGCCGCACCCAAGAAGAAGAAGACATCGACCGGCCCGGCTCCTCAAGAGGCAGGCCCCTCAGGGCCCGCACCGGGCCAGGGGGAGCCTCCTTCCATCGCATAGGAAAGCGTGCCCGGCGCCCTCCTCAGGCCGGGCTCGGGGGCTCTCCCCTGGAGGGCCGCCAACCTCGCCAAGGTCACGAGGGAGGCGCTTGGGCACCACGTGGAGGCGTGCTTCGAAGCACGTTTTCCGCAAGCAGGAGCAAGGCAAGGAGGGCCGAACCCTCAAGAGTTCGTCAGCAAGGCCATTCAGGAGCTACAGGAGTCAAGGGTCATGAGGGCAGCCGCCTACTACCTGTGGCCCCCCATCCAGCGAGGATGGTGGGCTGCGTTCTGCATCGACATACCAGGGGCTCAACCGAGCCGCTGTCTCAAGAGTGCCTCTGGCCCTCATGAGTGGGGCGTTCGGGCCCGCCCCCAACTATGTGCGCATGCCTCACGGCTGCCAAAGCGCGGTTGCTTTGCGCACCAAAGCATCTCATGAGGGCCATCCGGAGGCACGAGAGGTCGCACGCCGCAGCCCTGGCGGAGATGGAGATGGCCCCGAGGAGCCGCCCGGTGCCTTGGATCCTCCCGAGGCCCCGGGCCAGGGGCTCGTGAGATCGGCTCCCAGCCCACCGAGTCTGCTACACCAACACCCTTCGTCCCCAACATCACTAGGTGACATCTTTAAGTTTTATTTCGGTGGGAGCGCCTTGAGGTCGCATTATTCCCGGGCGCGTGGGTCCGTCCTGCGGCATGTATCCTTTATTTCATGTCATTAGCCTATCTTCTTTGGGCGCCCTCGGCTGCATCATCCCCAAGCCGCGGGTCTGTCTCCCAGCGGCATGTATCCTTCTTACGTTTTCCTTAGGATTATGCTCTCGTTCCACCATGCTTGTTATTTGGTGCCTTTTCCTTGGTGACGAGAATCTTGCACGTTAAAGGGGTGCTCGAGCATCGCGACTCAGGCTCCCACCGGCTCTCCGCCCTCACCCTCTGGTCTTGTCCATGGCATCGCGACCTGGCTTGCCGGCCGACGGTGAGACCAGCCCGAGAGCCGGACCCAAGACGTAAACACCGGCATCTGGCCAAATTTGCAGGATCACACTTGAAGATAAGGCCCAGAGCCAGGCGCAACCCGCCTTGAGGTAGGGCCCCGTGAGCCCTGCGCTGGCTCACGGGTACCCCAACACACCTCGCGAGACCTCTCACGCCTCTCCCAAGCAACTAATGGCAGAACTAACGATCGCCACGGCGAGCTCTTATTCCTTTTGTGGTGAACCTGCAGGGTCCCTCCAAGGAGCGCGAAATGACCTCGCCACGCAATCTCTCGCCGGCCAAGGCACGGACCTAGCGCCGCACCAGGAAGCTCAGTGCCTGTGAAGCTCATCCTTTTTGGAAAAGGCCCAGTGCCTGTGAAGAAGGCGAATGCCTGTGAAGCTCATCCTTTTGGGAAAAGGCCCAGTGCCTGTGAAGAAGGTGAATGCCTGTGAAGCTCATCCTTTTGGGAAAAGGCCCAGTGCCTGTAAAGAAGGCGAATGCCTGTGAAGCTCATCCTTTTTGGAAAAGGCCCAGTGCCTGTGAAGAAGGCGAAATGCCTGTGAAGCTCATCTTTTTCAAGAAAGGCCCAGAGCCTGTGAAGAAGGCGAACGCCTGTGAAGCTGTCGCGTTCTTGAAAGGGCCCGAAGCCTGTGAAGAGGGCCAACACCCGTGAAGCTTGCTTCCCAGAAGAAATGCCCGGAGCCTGTGAAGAGGGCCAATGCCTGTGAAGCTCGCCGCCCGTGACACTCTCACGTAATAATGAGTTGGGGCTGTACCGCCCTGAGTCTCAGGAGTGCGGCCTCGGGCCTGGGGCTCCCTCCCACGCCAGCTGGCAGCACTTAGCTCCATGTTGGTGAGAAGGCGTCGAAGACTAGACTAGGTGCGGACGCGGCTTTTTCATTGCTACGCAATTGACTAGTTATTCCCATTTGGAGTTTTTATCGAAGCTATCGCCATCTTTTGGTCCGTGGTTCTTCGATCTTTTTCGCTCTCCTGCCTCGATTTCTCTTGCGTGGGGACTCGTGAGGCAGAAGCCTCGAGAGCCCTCGCGAGCGTTCCTACCCCTATCGCTCAAGTTTTCCACGGCCCTGGTCCACTGGTGGAGCACCCTCCCGACCATGCCTCACGGGCAGCTGCAACGCGAACAGGGGCTGGATCGGTCGCCCTGCTGCCACGGCTGGAGATTCACTTGCGAATGGGCGTACTGTGAAAGGAACAATATCGGGATAACAAAGCGATTACAATAATTAACGCGTTAACCAGCGCACCCAGGGCCACACATTGTTGTCTTTTTGCGGGAGAAAAGAAAGGAAAAGGATAAAAGCAGGTGAAGCACGCCCGTGCGGCCCTCTTGGAAGGCTCGAGCCGTCTCGGTGCTCAGGCAGACTCCTCTCGGCTTCACCGGGCGCGGCGGCGGCGGACCGTTGCCACCCCCAAGCAAGCGCGCGCGGTGGGGCTGGCATGACGCTCTTTGGAAGAACCACCACCAAGAAGAGCTAGTGAAGCTTGAGGAGTCACGCAGGCATCGCCCAACCGCCGCTGCGCTGCCCTCTCCATCCACGTGGGGCTGAGTCCTCGGCCGTGGTCGTCAAATCTTCGAGGGCAGCACCCCATCGGTGTTGTCTTCCCGAACACCCTCACGTGAGGGTGGCGTCGCCGTCGTGCCAAAGTGCAGGAGCACCGGCCGCGAAGACCACCCTGTGCGGCGAATCTGCCCGGCCCATGGTCGAGCAGGTTCCTCAGAGCGAGACCTCGAGAGAAGCCACGAAGCCCGACTACAGCAGCCATCACTTTGGGCAGAGGCCGCCCAGGGTGCCTGCTGGGAGCTCACCCAGGAGGAAGCGCGGGAGCTGAAGCCGGACGCCGGACGGCTCCTCCGCCCACACCATGAACTCCGGCAGTGCTTCAGCAGCATGGAGGCGCGGCCTCGGGGGCCAGCGGCTGCAGGCGCGCTCCGACCATGGCCGGCCGCTCGTCGCCATGCTAAGAGCCTCCTCCACGGCAGCGGGGGACCGCCCGTGGAGGCCACGAGATGCTTCTTGAGGCGGCGTCGACCACGCTTAGGCGGAGGAGGAAGACTCGACCGGCTGACCCTTCCCTTCTCTCGGCCGAGAACTTCCTTGGTGGAGCCATGGAGAAGAAGGAGAGACAAGAAAGGATAGGCTGGAAGGGCGCGCCGTTCGTGCCTTATGGCCGGCGAAGGCCAACCGTCGGCCTCCACGATCGCGGTAATCATGACCGACTCGCATGCGGGACTTGTCGAATCCGGGTGGTTACCGAGGCATCGTGGGGAGCAAGCGTCTTAGCGTCAATCAACGCCATCGGCGCCCAAGTCATGAGCTGTTAGAACCCAGCGACGCCGCGCTTGCCCTTCGCCTCTTTGCTCGGCCAAGTTCAGGCGCGCCATGGGCCCAGGGCTCTGTCGGCGTTACAGGGCAGGGGTCCCAGACTTGCTGTGCTGGCCTGGCGTGGCTCGAAGGAGGCCCAAGACGCCCATCTTCATCAATGCAAGCTCAAGACCCTCGCGAGGGCCAAGCCTCATGAGGCGGGCGACAAGGAGCTTCCTCAAGTGCGGCCTCGTCGGCTGGCTCATGAGGAGGCGGAGAGTTCAAAGCAGGGTAACTCGCGAGGTGCCCATGGCGCAAGCCATGAGCGACCAAGGGCGCCCGGTCGGCGCCGCCCGCAAGATGTCCTCCTTTCCTCTTTGGTGCAAAGGAGCAAGCGCGGCGAGAGCATCAAGCAAAGGCATCCGTTTTGGTGCAACAAGACCAAGACCAGCCCAGCGGTGGAAGGGAGTCATTGTGGAGCCCAAGCGGGTCATCACGAGCCTTTGGCAGGCGAGGACCAACTTTAGTCGGGATAAGCATACCCGCTGTTCCCCTTCAAAATGGCCAATTGTTGGCGCCCTTCCGCTCAATATTTGGGAAAGGCCCAGGCCTTCGCCTATAAATAGGAGTACCCACACCCGAGCAAGAGGCATACGGAAGAGGGAGAGAGGAGAGATCACGGAATCCTCATCAAGAAACCAATAGCTAAAGCGTGAACACCACTTAGCAGTTCATCGCACCCGCCAAGAACAGACCCTGCGAGGCTGTTCTCCCTTGTATCGTTCCTCATCAGCCCAAGAGGCAATCCACCACACCACACCTTTGGGTAGGGTATTACACCACAATGGTGGCACGAACGATATAAATCTCGTGTCTCTTGTGTTGTTCCGTTTAGTAGTTTAGGTCCCAGCGATTGGCGAGGTGCGAGGCGGTGGAAGGTTGGATCTTGCGCGCACCCCGGTGTTGAACCTCAAGGGTTCGCGAAACCTGAAATCCAACACGGTGCAGGGTATTTCAAGTGCATAATTATGTATCATGCGGTACCCACTTCGAAGTCATATTAGGCGAGCGGAAGAGAATTGCTAGTCCAATATGGACATTGATCGGTCATGTTGAATGGAGACCGGCGGCGTGATGGCCGGCGTGGTATCTTGGCGTGATAAGGTCGCTGTAGTTAATTTGAGGTGGCAGAGTATGATCTCTGCACGGAGGAGTATTTCGTGCGCTCACCTCTATGGGTGTGTGTCACGTATACCATGTTTACTGTTTTTGCTTCGGGGGGTGATTGCTTCTGACCCTCGGTATTTGGTTGGTGGATCTCTTCATCGTCCCTACCGTCGGGCGGCCTCCTCTCCTTGTGTTCGGCGTTGAGCTTGCCGGCCTGCTTGAAGACCCAACAGCTTCTGTTGGTATGATTAGCTGGTTTATCGGGGTGGCCGTGAATCTGGCAGGGTCGATCCAGTATCCTGTCTAGATTGGATGGTCCGTCTTTGATCGCTTTGAATGGCTTTTTCCGTTGACCGGATTGGGGACTGCTGAATCCGGTGTTGACCGCTGTGTCGCGTGATCTTTCATTATCATTGCGACTTTTGTGTTTGCTGCGTCGTGGCTTGCCATTGCCGTCTCGGATTTCGGAAGTGCCCGGGTCGCGGGCGCTCTTGCTTCTACGAGCGAGCCAGCTGTCTTCTCTTGTGCAAAAGCGGGTCATTAGAGCGGTAAGGGCTGTCATGGATTTAGGTCTTTCTTGGCCGAGGTGGCGGGCAAGCCATTCATCCCGGACGCTGTGTTTGAAGGCCGCAAGGGAACTCAAGGCGTCGAAAGCGATCGACGCGATTTGGTTCTATTTAACTAAGAACCTAGTCGAGAGCTTCCTGGCTGAGTCTCTGGGCTGCTGGACAATGTGGCTTAAGTCATCGGCATCCGGTGGCCGGACATATGTATCACGCCCAATAT
Organism: Aegilops longissima; assembly: GCA_021605205.1. Lineage (NCBI taxonomy): Eukaryota > Viridiplantae > Streptophyta > Magnoliopsida > Poales > Poaceae > Aegilops > Aegilops longissima. The sequence goes on from CM038678.1 coordinate 449,285,175, forward strand.
GCGACCCTATCCAAAAGGAACTCGAAGGTCCCACCAAGGATAGACCCGCATATTGAAACGCTTTTGCAAGGTGGATATCATTACATCAACATTACATAATAGATGGGGATACATACATAAGGCATACAATGCCACAAGAATACATCAACAACATACATGAGGACAACATCCGACTACGGATGAAACATAAACAGAAACTCAAACGACATCCACCCTGCTAGCCTAGGCTGCCGACCTGGAACCTAACCCCTGATCGAAGAAGCAGAAGAAGAACTCCAAAACAGTAACACCGCTCTCGCGTCATGATCATCGCAAAACCTGTACCTGCAACTGGTGGTGTAGTAATCTGTGAGCCACGAGGACTCAGCAATCCCATTACCATGGGTATCAAGACTAGCAAAGCTTAATGGGTAAGGAAGGAGTAAAGTGGTGAGGTTGCAGCAGCGGCTAAGCATATATGGTGGCTAACATACGCAAATGAGAGCGAGAAGAGAAACAAAGGAACGATGCGTCAACTAGTAATGATCAAGAAGTGATCCTGAACTCCTACTTACGCCGACATAACCCGAAACCGTGTTCTCCTCTCGATCAACCCCAAAAGAGACACTCACGTTACGCACGGTTGGTGTATTTTAGAAGAGTTTGCTTCAAGTTTACTACAACGGATATTAACAAATTCCCATCTGCCACATAACCGCGGGCACGGCTTCGAAAGTTCAAACCCTGCAGGGTGTCCCAACTTAGCCCATGATAAGCTCTCGCGATCAACGAAGGATATTCCTTCTCCCGGGAAGACCCGATCAGTCTGGAATCCGGCTACAAGACATTTCGACAGCAATAAAACAAGAGCAGCAAAGCCGCCCGGATGTGCCGACAAATCCCGATAGGAGCTGCACATATCTCGTTCTCGGGGCACACCGGATAAGTCAAGCTACGAGTAAAACCAACCCTCGAGTTGCCCCGTGGTGGCCCCGCAGGCTGCTCGGTTCGGACCAACACTCGAAGGAGCACTGGCCCAGGGGGGGGGGGCTAAAATAAAGATGACCCTTGGGCTCCGGAAACCCAATGGAAAAAGGGTATAGGTGAGGCAAATGGTAAAACCAATGTTGGGCCTTCTTTGGAGGAGTCTTATTCAAAGCGAACTGTCAAGGGGTCCCATAAATCACCCGACAGCGTTAGGGACGCAAAATCCGGGAACATAATACCGATATAGCGGAAACTATGGCGGCAAGAGTGGAACAAAACACCAGGCATAAGGCCGAGCCTTCCACCCTTTACCAAGTATATAGATGCATTAATTAAATAAGATATATTGTGATATCCCAACAAGTAAACATGTTCCAACAAGGAACAACATCTCCATGTTCCAACAAGGAACAAACTTCATCTTCACCTGCAACTAACAACGCTATAAGAGGGGCTGAGCAAAGCGGTAACATAGCCAAACAACAGTTTGCTAGGAAGGGGAAAAAGGTTAGAGGCTGACATGGCAAATTGGGAAGGCTTGAAGAGCAAATGATAGGTAGCGCAGCATAGCGATAGAACGAAACAACTAGCATGGCAATGATAGTAATGAGATCAAGGTGGCGGTCATCTTGCCTGAAATCCATAAGGAAGAAGAACGAGTCCATGAAGAAGATGAGCGGATGAAGCCGAACCAAGCGTGACGAACGAATCCTCACGATCGAAGCGAAAGCGGAACTAACAAGAAGAAGCACACAACATAGTAAACACACCACACATGAACAAGGCATGATGCACAACAAGCATGATGCATGACAAAGCTACATGAAGCTACTCATGGCAAGAGACAATGCAAACAAGAGCAACACATCAAAACAAGTTTAAATGAGGCCGGAAACAACATATAACAATTCCGGTAAGTCCTCACATGCAAATTTCGAAATTGGTCCAGATCTGAATAAACCTTAAGTTCAAGTTGTTAAACAGAAAGTTAAGATGCACCACGATGATCTACACGAAATTCTAGTCAAGTTACATATAAAGTTCATTAGATTCGGAGCTACGGCCTAGAAGATATGAGCAAAGCAAGATAAACATGGCATTGATGCAAAATGCATACAAACATCAAGCACACACCTCAAAACAAGGATGCAACATGATACTATGAAACTACATGCAAAATCAAGCAAGTTTCATATAGAGCACACTCAAAACGGAGCAACGGTTCAACACATACACACAATACAAGTCATAACAACAATCTGTCCATAACAGCAACTAGGCATATTGCAAGCACCAAAACAACATGCTACAGCATCTCAACGTAATAACAAAAGGAATGGGCATGAAGTACAGGTAAAGAATGACAAAACATGAACACTGAGCTATCTCCAGAAATCACTAGAACATGCTCAAAAACACATGGCAAGATTGCAAATAATAATAGTTTCAGACTTATCAGGAAATAATATCAGGTTGCAATGTTTAGAGCTATCAAACAACATGCTACAGGAACTTATCATGGAAAACAAAGGCATGGCATGAATCTACTAATTGCATATAACAAATGTCCCTTACTGAGCATGAGTCAAAAAGGATCAGAAGATATGATGGCACCCATGTAAACATGGCAAGTTATATTACAGATTCATGCATGGCAGGAACAACAATAAGTAGGCATGTTGGTGAGCTTGAACCACTCACCACAGAGCAAAACATGGCATGGCAAGGTAACTCACAGTAAGAAGACATGGCATAGAAGCTAAGCATGGCAATAGAAAGTTCATAGGATACACGGATCAACTACAACAACCTTGGCAAAATTGAATAACATGTAAACAACCTGCCAGGAAACATTTTATAGCAAAAGTAGAGCTCGATTGACTCAAGCTATGGCACTCCATAATTGCAAACAAGGGCATGGATGGATAGAGAATAACCATATGTTAAAAACATCCTTACTGAAGTATCTCAAAATAAGCATGGATCTCTCTGTAGCATCAAGTTTACATGGCATAAAAATATCAGCAGAGCAGGGCTGAAATCAGCAACATCATGAAGCCTAGTTTGCATGCTTGTGCTAGTCACCACAGAGATCAAAAAATACATGGCATACACCCCTGTAAAGATGGCATGGCATATTACAAAACACATGTAGGACTCAAGTTCATAGGGTGCACATCAATCATGGCAAAAATGACAAAAGTGCATGTTCTGATAAGAATCTGAAACTAACATCACATAGCCCTCTTCTAACAGCATTTCGGGCATCCAGATGAGCTCAAATGAAAATTATGCAATGAGATGAAATGATGTACTCGTCGAGGCGAACAATTTGACATATTACACGCACGAAACGGAGCAATATGCAGAGAGTTATGGCATGATGAATATGGCAATATAATGTCAAAAACGGGACTTAGGAAATATCGGGTCAACCTCGGGTCTACCGAGATCTGGATCCGGAGCGCCTCCCGTGGCGCCTTGACTTCTGCCGGAGCTGGGCGGCGCCCAGCGACGAGGAGGATGCCGGAGAGGGCGCAAGTGGGTCGGGTCGCCGGAGGAGGCGGGCGAGAGGGCGGCGGGATGCGGCGACCGGGCGTGGCGGTGGCGGTCGGGCGGCGGGTCGGTGCCGGTGGCTTGGCGAAGGAGCAGGGGGCGGGCAAGCAGCCGGATGGGCCCTACGGGCAGCGGGCAGCGGGGCGGCGGCAGCGCTGTGGTGCCACGTGGCAGAGCCACGATTAGGCGTGGGTAGCGGCGCTGATTTTCCGTCCGGCGGCGGTGTCCGTCCCAAGTGCGGAGGAAAACGAGGCTAGGGTTTCATTGCGAATTCATCCGTGAATTTTTGGGAGGCATATATATAGGTAGAGGAGCTAGGAGACTCCAAATGAGGTGCGGTTTTGACGCGATCGTGATCGAACGACCCGAGCATGGAGGGAGTTGCTGGGTTTTGGGCCACTTTGGAGAGGTGTTGGGCTGCAAAGAGAAGGAGGCTTTACGGTTACCGGTTAACCGTTGGAGTATAACGACCTCCAAATGGCACGAAACTTGACGAGCGGTCTACCGGTGCTATACCAAGGCCGCTTGGCAAACCTCGGGCCATTCCGAGAACGTTTAATACCCGCACAAAAGAAGAGGCAAAAAGGGGGCGCCGGGAGACATAGGAGTGCCGGATTGCAAAACGGACAACGGGGAAAAAGCTCGGATGCATGAGGCGAACATGTATGCAAAAAGAAATGCACATGATGACATGATATGAAATGCATATGTTGACATGGCAAAGTGCAACACGCAAGCAAATGACATGGCAACGACGGCGAATAACTGAAGGACACCTGGCGCATCGAATCCGGGGTGTTACAATATGTTCCTTGGAAGTTGTTGTGAAAGGCGTCTTCCAAATCTTCCCAGCTGCCAATAGAATTTTCTGGCAGACTGTTTAACCAGTAACGAGCTGGTCCTTTGAGTTTTAGTGGTAGGTTTGACTGCATGAAGGTTATCTCTGCGGGCCATGTGGATATGGAGGAGGAAGTCCTCGATCCATACCGTGGGATCTGTTGTTCCATCGTATGATTCGATATTCATGGGTTTAAACCCGTCTGGGAATTCATGCTCCATTACTTTGTCTGTGAAGCAATGAGGGTGTGCGGCGCCTCTATACTGGGCCACACTGTGACATACCTCCGATGGAGTTTGTTTACAGTTTTCAGCCCGGGCGTGGCTAGGTTTGTCACGTCCGAAAGGTAGCCGTCGTCGCGTGTCGAGGCACGTCCTCGCGATCCATAGATCGATCTTGTGTGTCCTGCTCTACTGTCCAAGTCCTGTCGATGGTCGTATGCACAACCCCGAGCTGTTTTATTCTTGCCTTTACGGCGAGGTGGGGCGGTCCGGTGTTCGGCTTGAGTTGCCACTTTATCCTGACCGCGTGGTGGTCGGTCGGCCTCGTTGTGCGATGATGGTACGGGCTCCAGTGCCTCATCATCGAACTGAGGTAACAATTTGCGCTTGGGGTAATTTTTGGCTGGGCCGTTGAGGCCGTATTCTTCGGCGGCTAGGACTTCGGTCCATCTATCATTGAGTAGGTCCTGGTCAGCTTGAAGCTGCAGCTGCTTCTTTTTCAGGCTCCTTGCAGTGGCTATTAGCCGGCGTTTAAAGCGCTCCTGCTCGAGAGGTTCTTCAGGCACGATGAATTCCTCGTTGCCGAGGCTCTCCTCTTCCTCGGAGAGCGGAAGATAATTACTATCCTCTGAGTCTTCATGTATGGCCTGTTCATCAGGGCTAACGTGCCCGCCCTCCCATTCATCCTATCTGGAGATTGCCCCGACAGGGTCTTCATTGTCTTCGGCTTCGTCTGAAGTATTATTTTCTCTCGTGCCGATGTTGTTCTCTTTTGTACAACATGACTTAGACCGGTGCCGCTGACGCTGGTGCCGGGGCTGTGTCTCAGGAGGTTTGTCCTTAACTGGATCCTCTTTGTCATCATTGTTAGTTCCTTTAGGTGTATCCACCATGTATACGTCATATGAAGAAGTGGTTGTCCAGCGTCTGGTAAGCGGCGGGTTTTGGCCCAACTCCTCGTCGGCATCGTCGTCCATACCGTCGATGTCGTCAGATCTGTAATCAAGCACGTCGGTTAAGTCTTCGACAGTGGCTATGAAGTGGGTGGAGGGTGGGAAGCTGAATTTTCCCCCATCATCAGCCTCCAGCTGGAACCGGACATAATTCGGCTGTGAGTCCCCCGCTAGGAACAGATTCTTTAATGATTTTAGCACATCGCCGAAGGGCGAGTGTTGGAAGATGTATGCGGCGCTAAACTCAAAGATCGATAAGCGATCAAGTTCGGCGTCCGCGGATGCACATGGCTCGGAATTTATGACCAGAGACGAGTCCGGAGTTCCGGTGACAAAGATGTCATGTGACTTTAGGTCTATGTTCGGCTCCAACGCCGTGGAATCTGTGGCTGCCGCGATGGGGTTGAGCCTCCCGTCCTTGGATGGCGCAATATTCTCCGGATCTACGGCCAGAGCAGTTACAGGAGCAATCTCCTGGATGTGGTCCGATGACAGATTTAGGTCATGTTCATCGGGGTGACCAGGAGCGATCGCCCCAGTCTCAAATCCAGCGAAGATCAAGTCTCCACGGACGTCCGCGACGTAGTTCAAGCTCCTGAATCTGACCTGATGGCCAGGGGCGTAGCTGTCGATCTGCTCCAGACGGCCAAGCGAGTTGGCCCGTAGTGCGAGGCCGCCGAATATGAAGACTTGTCCAGGGAGGAAGGTTTCTCCTTAGACAGCATCGTCGTTGACGATTGAAGGGGCCATCAAACCTTTTGGGGACGGCACAGTGGAACTCTCAATGAAAGCACCAATGTCGGTGTCAAAACCGGCGATCTCGGGTAGGGGGTCCCAAACTGTGCGTCTAAGGTCGATGGTAACAGGAGACAGGGGACACGATGTTTACCCAGGTTCGGGCCCTCTCTATGGAGGTAATACCCTACTTCCTGCTTGATTGATATTGATGAATATGAGTATTACAAGAGTTGATCTACCACGAGATCGTAATGGCTAAACCCTAGAAGTCTAGCCTGTATGACTATGGTAATGAGTCTATCTCTACCCGGACTAAGTCCTCCGGTTTATATAGACACCGGGTGGATCTAGGGTTTACACAAGGTCGGTTACAAAGAAGGGAATCTACATATTTGGTCTCCAAGCTTGCATTCCACGCCAAGGAGAGTCCCATCTAGACATGGGCGCAGTCTTCGGTCTTCGTGTCTTCATAGCCCATCAGGCCGGCCCATGGCTAATAGGCCGGACGCCCGAGGACCCCTTAGTCCAGGACTCCCTCAATGGGGTTTCGCGGGTTTTGGCGGCCTCGGTGTACGAATGGGGGGACGAATGGCAAGGTAGGGGTGAGCCATGGCTAGGGGACGCGCTTGTCCAAAATGCAGGGTAAGTTACCAGCGTACCCCCACCGGTTTTGACACTGCGACGTCGAGCCGACATTTCATTTGAGGGTAGAAGGGGATTTCGGCGATATGTCAGGCTGCGGGACCGATTTCGGATGAGGAGGGAATTTTCGCGCACGTCGAAATTTTGGGATAACAAGGCACTGAGCGGGTTGAAGAGGCGAGAGTTTCAAAGAAGATGAGACAAAAGATACTAGAGCTTGAAAATTTCAGGATAACAAGGTGCGGTTTCCTATTTCGGCAGAACAAACTTAACATGTACAAAAAAACAATTCATACAAGACACAAGAGAGTCATGTCCCCTTTTACTATATTGCTATAGATGTCATTGAAAAAACTACAAGAAAAATGTAAAACAAATCGGGAGAACAAGATTACCCTCTACAGTACCAAATCGATTTGCACTTCCCTCAGAAACAACAAAAACAAATCAATTCCCACCAAAAGAAAGAGTAATTTCCCTTTTTATATGATTACAGATGCCAGGATCTCGAATTTCAATTTTTGAATCCACGTTATGTTGAATTCGAATATATCGTTAGGTGACCTTGCGGTTTATAATGGATGTAGTCCTACATTTTGATCTTCCATCATATATGAACATTTTACTCCACCCTATGAACATATATATTGTCGTCTACCATATGGACTAAATTTGAATCAATTTTTCTTATTTGAATACGATTGTTGTCAAGTTATACAATCATTTAAATATTATATTGATAACAAAAAAACATGCATATAGCAGTAATCATATTTCATTATGAACTACATGTACCATACGATCTCCAATTCAAATATTTGTATTCATTTTATGTTGAATTCAAATAAGAGTACATTGGTCTAGGTAGCGAGATGTTTGGGATAATCTAAACCCTGTTTTCATATGTATATTTTTTGGCTGAATTGGGACAAGTTTTGGTATAAGCTTCTTGCAAAACCGGAGATTCTCTCAGCAAGCCTCGTGGTTCCGAGAGGGAACGTGTCACCTTTGTGTGTGAAACGATATACGCTGCCTCCCCCGTGATTTTCTTTACAGAGGCAACATAGAACTATATCAGTGCCCTGTTAAATTTTGGAATTATTACGGGTTCGTTTGGCCTTTTTATACATTAATTGAGTTTTTGGACATTTAATGTGCATAATCCAAATTTGAACTGCAAGCACATGTTCCGGTGCACCAAAGTTGGTTGAAAAATCACATGTGTGTCCTTGGGTGAATTTCTAGGTCCCATGCAAGAAATTGGAATCAAATTCAAACATCTTGGCATCATGACTCGGCCGAGAACATCGAGAAACTTGGTTTTAAAATTCATGTAAATCCAAAACTCACCTGGAAATCATAAAACTTGGCATGGTGTCATGTCATGGCACTAACATGTTGTGGTAAAAAATTGTACGATTTGGAACAAGTTTTGGTATAAGCTTCTTGCAAACCAGAGCTTCTCTCGAGAAGGCTCGTGGTTCTGAGAGGGAACGTGTCACCTTTGAGTGTGAAATGATATACGCTGCCCCCCCTTGAGTTTCTTTACAGAGGCAACATAGAACTACATGAGTGCCCTATTAAATTTTGGAATTATTCCGGGTTCGTTTGGCCTTTTTATACATTAATTGAGTTTCTGGTCATTTAATGTGCATAATTCAAATTTGAACTACAAGCACATGGTCCCAGGCACCAAAGTTGTTTGAAAAATCACATGTGTGTACTTGGGTGAATTTCTAGGTCCCATGCGAGAAATGGGAATTAAATTCAAACATCTAGGCATCGTGGCTCGGACGAGAACATTGAGAAACATGGTTTTAAAATTCTTGTAAATCTAAAACATGCCTAAAAATCATAAAACTTGGCATGGTGTCATGTCATGGTACTACCAAGCTGTGGTAAAAAAAAGGCCGAACGGGAACAAGTTTTGGTGTAAGCCTCTTGCAAACCGGAGCTTCTCTCAAGAAGGCTCGTGGTTGTGAGAGGGAACGTGTCACCTTTGTGTGCGGAGCGATATACGCTTCCCCCCTTGAGTTTCTTTACAGAGGCAACATAGAGCTACATGAGTGCCCTGTTAAATTTTGGAATTATTCCGGGTTCGTTTGGCCTTTTTATACATTAATTGAGTTTCTGGTCATTTAATGTGCATAATTCAAATTTGAACTACAAGCACATGCTCCCGTGCACCAAAGTTGGTTGAAAAATCACACGTGAGTCCTCGGGTGAATTTCTAGGTCCCATGCAAGAAATGGGAATGAATTCCAAACATCTTGGCATCGTGGCTCGGCCGAGAACATTGACAAACTTGGTTTTAAAATTCTTGTAAATCCAAAACACGCTTGGAAATCATGAAACTCAGCATGGTGTCATGTCATGGTACTACCATGTTGTGGTAAATTTTTTTGGCCGAATAGGAACAAGTTTTGGTATAAGCTTCTTACAAACCGGAGCTTCTCTCAAGAAGGCTCGTGGTTCTGAGAGGGAACGTGTCACCTTTGTGTGCATAATTAAAATTTGAAATACAAGCACATGCTCCAGTGCACCAAAGTTGGTTGAAAAATCACATGTGTGTCCTCGGGTAAATTTCTAGGTCCCATGCATGCAAGAAATGGGAATGAAATTCAAACATCTAGGCATCGTGGCTCGGCTGGAAACATTGAGAAACTTGGTTTTTTAATTCCTGTAAATCCAAAACACACATGAAAATCATGAAACTTGGCTTGGTCTCATGACATGGCACCAACATGTTGTGGTAATTTTGCTGCCCGATTTGCGAAGGAGCACACATTAACAATCAACAAAGTCATTTTGGAACAAGTGTTGTCACGTTACAATCGGAAACACAAGTATTATTGAAACCGTGGGCGTTCTATTTGTTGGGGAACGTAGTAATTTCAAAAAATTTCCTACGCACACGCAAGACCATGGTGATGGCATAGCAACGAGAGGGAAGAGTGTCTGTCCACGTACCCTCGTAGACCGAAAGCGGAAGCGTTATAACAACGCGGTTGATGTAGTCGTACATCGTCACGATCCGACCGATCCAAGTACCGAACGTACGGCACCTCCGAGTTCTGCACACGTTCAGCTCGATGACGATCCCCGGACTCCGATCCAGCAAAGTGTCGGGGATGAGTTCCGTCAGCACGACGGCGTGGTGACGATGATGATGCTTCACCGGCGCAGGGCTTCTCCTAAGCTCCGCGATGATATGACCGAGGTGGAATATGGTGGAGGGGGGCACCGCACACGGCTAAGGAACGACCACGTAGATCAACTTGTGTGTCCATGGGGTGCCCTCTGCCCCCGTATATAAAGGAGTGGAGGAGGGAGGGCGGCCCTCTCTATGGCGCGCCCTAGAGTCCTACTCCCCAGGGAGTAGGATCCCCTTTCCTAGTCCAACTAGGAACCCTTCCATGTAGTAGGAGTAGGAGAGAAGGAAAGGGAAGAGAGAAGGAGAAGGAAGGAAGGTCGCCCCCTCCCTAGTCCAATTCGGACTAGTCCAAGGGGAGAGTGCGGCCACTCTTTGGCCCTTTCTCTCCTTTCCGTATGGCCCAACGAGGCCCAATACGAATTCCGTAACTCTCGGTACTCCCAAAAATACCCGAATCACTCGGAACCTTTCCGAACTCGAATATAGTCGTCCAATAAATCGATCTTTACGTCTCGACCATTTCGAGACTCCTCGTCATGTCCCGATCTCATCCGGGACTCCGAACTCCTTGGTACATCAAAACTCATAAACTCATAATAAAACTGTCATCATAAAGTTAAGCGTGCGGACCCTACGGGTTTGAGAACTATGTAGACATGACCTAGAACTATTCTCGGTCAATAACCAATAGCGGAACCTGGATGCCCATATTGGCTCCTACATATTCTACTGAAGATCTTTATCGGTCAAACTGCATAACAACATCGTTGTTCCCTTTGTCATCGGTATGTTACTTGCCGAGATTCGATCATCGGTATCAATACCTAGTTCAATCTCGTTACCGGCAAGTCTCTTTACTCGTTACGTAATGCATCATTCTGTAACTAACTCATTAGCTACATTGCTTGCAAGGCTTATAGTGATGTGCATTACCGAGAGGGCCGAGAGATACCGTCCAGACAATCAAGTGACAAAACCTAATCTCGAAATCGCCAACCCAACATGTACCTTTGGAGACACCTGTAGTACTCCTTTATAATCACCCGATTACGTTGTGACGTTTGGTAGCACCAAAGTGTTCCTCCGTGGCAGGAGTTGCATAATCTCATAGTTACGGGAACATGTATAAGTCATGAAGAAAGCGATAGCAATATACTAAACGATCAAGTGCTAGGCTAACGGAATGGGTCATGTCAATCACATCATTCTCCTAATGATGTGATCCCGTTAATCAAATGACAACACATGTCTATGGTTAGGAAACATAACCATCTCTGATTAATGAGCTAGTCAAGTAGAGGCATACTAGTGACGTTATGTTGGTCTATGTATTCACACATGTATTATGTTTCCGGTTAATACAATTCTAGCATGAATAATAGACATTTATCATGATATAAGGAAATAAATAATAACTTTATTATTGCCTCTAGGGCATATTTCCTTCAGTCTCCCACTTGCACTAGAGTCAATAATCTAGTTCACATCACCATGTGATTTAACACCAATCCACACCCATGTTCACATCGTCATGTGACCAACACCCGAAGGGTTTACTAGAGTCAATAATCTAGCTCACATCGATATGTGATTAACACCCAACGAGTACTAAGGTATGATCATGTTTTGCTCGTGAGGGAAGCTTAGTCAGCAGGTCATCAGATTTAGAGCCGTATGTATTTTGCAAATATTCTATGTCTACAATGCTCTTGCGGAGCTACTCTAGCTAATTGCTCCCACTTTCAATATGTATCCAGATTGAGACTTATAGTTATCTGGATCGGTGTAAAAGTTTGCACTGTTGTAACTCTTTACGACGGGCTCTTTTATCACCTCCATAATCGAGAAATATTTCCTTGGTCCTCACTAAGGATGTTCTTGACCAATGTCCAGTGATCTACTCCTAGATCACTATTGCACTCCCTTGCCAAGCTTAGTGGTAGGGTATGCAATAGATCTGGTACACAGCATAGCATACTTTATAGAAACTATGACTGAGGCATAGAGAATGACTTTTCATTCTTCTTTCTATTTTCTGCCGTGGTCGGGCTTTGAGTCTTACTCAATTTCACACCTTTGCAACACAGGCAAGAACTTTTCTTTGACTGTTCCATTTTGAACTACTTCAAAATCTTGACAAGGTATGTACTTATTGAAAAAACTTATCAAGCGTCTTGATCTATCTCAATAGATCTTGATGCTCAATTTGTAAGTAGCTTTACCGAGGTCCTTTGAAAAACTCCTTTCAAATACTCCTTTATGCTTTGCAGAATAATTCTACATTATTTCCGATCAACAATATGTCATTCATATATACTTATCAGAAATGCTGTAGTGCTCCCACTCACTTTCTTGTAAATACAGGCTTCACCGCAAGTCTGTATAAAACTATATGCTTTGATCAACTTATCAAAGCGTATATTCCAACTCCGAGATGCTTGCACCAGTCCATAGATGGATTGCTGGAGCTTGCATAGTTTGTTAGCAGCTTTAGGATTGACAAAACCTTCTGGTTGCATCATATACAACTCTTCTTTAAGAAAACCATTAAGGAATGCAGTTTTGACATCCATTTGCCAGATTTCATAAATTGTGGCAATTGCTAACATGATTCGGACAGACTTAAGCATCGCTACAATTGAGAAATTCTCATTGTAGTCAACACCTTGAACTTGTCAAAAACCTTTTGCAACAAGTCGAACTTTGTAGATAGTAACACTACTATCAGTGTCCGTCTTCCTCTTGAAGATCCATTTATTTAACTTGACTTGCTGATCATCGAGCAGGTCAACCAAAGTCCCCACTTTGTTCTTATATATGGATCCTATCTCAGATTTTATGGCCTCAAGCCATTTCGCGGAATCTGGGCTCATCATCGCTTCCTCATAGTTCGTAGGTTTATCATGGTCTAGTAACATGACTTCCAGAATAGGATTACCATACCACTCTGGTGCGGATCTCACTCTGGTTTACCTACGAGGTTCGGTAGTAACTTGATCTGAAGTTACATGATCATCATCATTAGCTTCCTCACTAATTGGTGCAGTTGTCACAGGAATCGGTTCTTGTGATGAACTACTTTCCAATAAGGGAGCAGATACAGTTATCTCATCAAGTTCTACTTTCCTCCCACTCACTTCTTTCGAGAGAAACTTCTTCTCTAGAAAGGATCCATCTTAGCAACGAAAAACTTGCCTTCGGATCTGTGATAGAATGTGTACCCAATAGTTACCTTTGGGTATTCTATGAAGACGCACTTCTCCGATTTGGGTTCGAGCTTATCAGGTGAAAACTTTTTCACATAAGCATCGTAGCCCCAAACTTTAAGAAACGACAACTTGGGTTTCTTGCTAAACCACAGTTCATATAGTGTCGTCTCAGCAGTTTAGATGGTGCCCTTTTAACGTGAATGCAGCTGTCTCTAATGCATAACCCCAAAGCGATAATGGTAAATTAATAAGAGACATCATAGATCGCACCATATCCAATAAAGTGCGGTTCTGACGTTCGGACACACCATTACATTGTGGTGTTCAGTGGCGTGAGTTGTGAAACTATTTCACATTGTTTTAAATGAAGACCAAACTTGTAACTCAAATATTCGTCTCCATGATCAGATCGTAGAAACTTTATATTTCTTGTTACGATGATTTTCCACTTCACTCTGAAATTCTTTGAACTTTTCAAGCGTTTCAGACTTATGTTTCATCAAGTAGATATACCCATATCTGCTCAAATCATCTGTGAAGGTCAAAAATAACGATACCGCCATGAGCCTTAATACTTATTGGTCGCATACATCGAATGTATTATTTCCAACAAGTTTGTTGCTCATTCCATTGTTAGAAGAACGGAGTTTTAGTCATCTCGCCCAAAGGCACGGTTCGCAAGCATCAAATGATTCATAACCAAGTGATTCGAAAATCCATCTTTATGGAATTTCTTCATCGCTTTACACGATATGACCCAAGCGGCGATTGCCACAAATAAGTTGCACTATCATTATTAACTTTGTATCTTTTGGCATCAATATTATGAATATGTGTATCACTACGATCGAGATCCAACAAACTATTTTCATTGGGTGTATGATCATCGAAGGTCTTATTCATGTAAACAGAACAACAATTATTCTCTAACTTACATGAATAACCGTATTGCAATAAACATGATCAAATCATATTCATGCTCAATGCAAACGCCAAATAACATTTATTTAGGTTTAACACTAATCCCGAAAGTATAGGGAGTGTGCGATGATGATCATATCAATTTTGGAACCACTTCCAACACACATCATTATTTCACCCTCAACTAGTCTCTGTTTATTCTGTAACTCCTGTTTCGAGTTACTAATCTTAGCAACCGAACAAGTATCAAATACTCAGGGGCTACTATAAACACTAGTAAAGTACACATCAATAACATGTATATCAAATATACCTTTGTTCACTTTGCCATCCTTCTTATCCGCCAAATACTTGGGGCAGTTCCGCTTCCAGTGACCAGTTCCTTTGCAGTAGAAGCACTCAGTCTCAGGCTTAGGTCCAGACTTGGGCTTCTTCACTTGAGCAGCAACTTGCTTGCCGTTCTTATTGAAGTTCCCCTTCTTCCCTTTGCCCTTTTCTTGAAACTAGTGGTCTTGTTAACTATCAACACTTGATGTTTTTCTTGATTTCTACCTTCGTTGATTTCAGCATCACGAAGAGCTTAGGAATCACTTTCGTCATCCCTTGCATATTATAGTTCATCACGAAGTTCTACTAACTTGGTGATGGTGACTAGAGAATTCTGTCAATCACTATTTTATCGGAAGATTAACTCCCACTTGATTCAAGCGATTGTAGTACCGGACAATCTGAGCACATGCTCACTAGTTGAGCGATTCTCTCCATCTTTTAGCTATAGAACTTGTTGGAGACTTCATATCTCTCAACTCGGTATTTGCTTGAAATATTAACTTCAATTCCTGGATCATCTCATATGGTCCATGGCGTTCAAAACGTCTTTGAAGTCCCGATTCTAAGCCGTTAAGCATGGTGCACTAAACTATCAAGTAGTCATCATATTGAGCTAGCCAAGCGTTCATAACGTGCGCATCTGCTCCTGCAATAGGTCTGTTACCTAGCGGTGCATTAAGGACATAATTCTTCTGTGCAGCAATGAGGATAAACCTCAGATCACGGATCCAATCCGCATCATTGCTACTAACATCTTTCAACACAGTTTTCTATAGGAACATATTAAAATAAACATATGAAAGCAACAACGCGAGCTATTGATCTACAACATAATTTGCAAAATACTACCAGGACTAAGTTCATGATAAATTAAAGTTCAATTAATCATATTGCTTAAGAACTCCCACTTAGATAGACATCCCTCTAATCTTCTAAGTGATCACGTGATCCATATCAACTAAACCATGTCCGATCATCACGTGAGATGGAGTAGTTTCAACGGTGAACATCACTATGTTGATCATATCTACTATATGATTCACGCTCGACCTTTCGGTCTCCGTGTTCCGAGGCCATATCTGTATATGCTAGGCTCGTCAAGTTTGACCTGAGTATTCCGTGTGTGCAACTGTTTTGCACCCGTTGTATTTGAACGTAGAGCCTATCACACCCGATCATCACGTGGTGTCTCGGCACGAAGAACTTTATAGCGGTGCATACTCGGGAGAACACTTCTTGATATTTAATGAGAGATCATCTTATAATGCTACCGTCAATCAAAGCAAGATAAGATGCATAAAGGATAAACATCACATGCAATCAATATAAGTGATATGATATGGCCATCATCATCTTGTGCTTGTGATCTCCATCTCGAAGCTAATCATCGTGATCACCATCGTCACCGGTAGCGACACCTTGATCTCCATCGTAGCATCGTTGTCGTCTCGCCAACTATTGCTTCTCGACTATCGCTACCGCTTAGTGATAAAGTAAAGCAATTACATGGCGTTGCATTTCATACAATAAGCGACAACCATATGGCTCCTGCCGATTGCCGATAACTTCGGTTACAAAACATGATCATCTCATACAATAAAATATAGCATCACGTCTTGACCATATCACATCACAACATGCCTGCAAAAACAAGTTAGGCGTCCTCTACTTTGTTGTTGCAAGTTTTACGTGGCTGCTACGGGCTGAGCAAGAATCATTCTTACCTCGCATCAAAACCACAGCGATAGTTTGTCAAGTTGATGCCGTTTTAACCTTCGCAAGGACGGGCGTAGCCACACTTTCAGTTCAACTAAAGTGAGAGAGCAGACACCGCGGTCACCTTTAAGCAGCGAGTGCTCGAGCGGTGAAACCAGTCTCGCGTAAGCGTCTGGCGTAATGTCGGTCCGGGCCGCTTCATCTCACAATACCGCTAAACCAAAGTATGACATCTTTGGTAAGCGGTATGACTTATATCGCCCACAACTCACTTGTGTTCTACTCGTGCATATGACATCAGCGCATAAAACCAGGCTCGATACCCTTGTTGGGGAGCGTAGTAATTTCAAATTTTTCCCACGCACACGCAAGACCATGGTGATGGCATAGCAACGAGAGGGAAGAGTGTCGTCCATGTACCCTCGAGACCGAAAGCGAAGCGTTATAACAACGCGGTTGATGTAGTCGTCGTCTTCACGATCCGACCGATCCAAGTACCGAGCGTCACGGCACCTCCGAGTTCTGCACACGTTCAGCTCGATGGCGATCCCGGACTCGATCTAGCAAAGTGTCGAGGATGAGTTCCGTCGGCCGACGGCGTGGTGGCGATGATGATGCTTCACCGGCGAGGGCTTCGCCTAAGCTCATGACGATATGACCGAGGTGGAATATGGTGGAGGGGGCACACTGCAGCTGAGGAGCGATCACGTAGATCAACTTGTGTGTCCATGGGGTGCCCCTGCCCCGTATATAAAGGAGTGGAGGAGGGAGGGCGGCCCTCTCTATGGCGCGCCCTAGGGGAGTCATACTCCCACGGGGAGTAGGATTCCCCTTTCCTAGTCAACTAGGAACCCTTCCATGTAGTAGGAGTAGGAGAGAAGGAAAGGGAAGAGAGAAGGAGAAGGAAGGAAGGTCGCCCCCTCCCTAGTCCAATTCGGACTAGTCCAAGGGAGGGTGCGGCCACTCTTTGGCCCTTTCTCTCCTTTCCCGTATGGCCCAAAGAGGCCCATACGAATTCCGTAACTCTCGGTACTCCCAAAATACCGAATCACTCGGAACCTTTCCGAACTCGAATATAGTCGTCCAATAAATCGATCTTTACGTCTCAACCATTTCGAGACTCCTCGTCATGTCCCGATCTCATCCGGGACTCGAACTCCTTCGGTACATCAAAACTCATAAACTCATAATAAAACTGTCATCGTAATGTTAAGCGTGCGGACCCTACGGGTTCGAGAACTATGTAGACATGACCTAGAACTATTCTCGGTCAATAACCAATAGCGGAACCTGGATGCCCATATTGGCTCCTACATATTCTCACGAAGATCTTTATCGGTCAAACCGCATAACAACATCGTTGTTCCCTTTGTCATCGGTATGTTACTTGCCCGAGATTCGATCGTCGGTATCCAATACCTAGTTCAATCTCGTTACCGGCAAGTCTCTTTACTCGTCGTAATGCATCATTCTGTAACTAACTCATTAGCTACATTGCTTGCAAGGCTTATAGTGATGTGCATTACCGAGAGGGCCCAGAGATACCTCTCCGACAATCGGAGTGACAAAACCTAATCTCGAAATCGCCAACCCAACATATACCTTTGGAGACACTGTAGTACTCCTTTATAATCACCCGATTACGTTGTGACGTTTGGTAGCACCAAAGTGTTCCTCCGTGGCAGGAGTTGCATAATCTCATAGTTACAGGAACATGTATAAGTCATGAAGAAAGCGATAGCAATATACTAAACGATCAAGTGCTAGGCTAACGGAATGGGTCATGTCAATCACATCATTCTCCTAATGATGTGATCCCGTTAATCAAATGACAACACATGTCTATGGTTAGGAAACATAACCATCTCTGATTAATGAGCTAGTCAAGTAGAGGCATACTAGTGACGTTATGTTGGTCTATGTATTCACACATTTATTATGTTTCCGGTTAATACAATTCTAGCATGAATAATAGACATTTATCATGATATAAGTATATAAATAATAACTTTATTATTGCCTCTAGGGCATATTTCCTTCACTATTTACCATTTACGTGTAGCCACATGTCCCCCTTTTTTATTATCTAGGAGGTGCCGTGCAGGGTAGCTATTTGAGTACGGGAGGCATGCGATCAGACCTGTCGGGGGAAACGCCACCTATGGAATCACTGGGATCCCTTCTATAGTTGGCGGGTGCGGGGTTGTGCAAAGAGCGGGTCTGGTAGTCAGCACAAAGATCATTTACCCAGGTTCGGGCCGCGAGGATGCGTAATACCCTAGTCCTACTTTGGTGTATATATGTGAGTATTCTTGAGCTCTCGAACTAGCTACGGTGCATGTCTAGTCGAAAAGATCTGAATCCTTCTCCTGTACGCCTCGGGCCTCCTTTTATAGATAAAAGGGGCTGCTACAGTGGCACACAGGAGGTGGAAAGGTATACATTGGCTAAGTTTATCCTCTGGCACCGTCAGACAAACGCATTTAATGCGCTGCCGACGTGCCCTCCTTGCTTTATCGGGGACAGCGAGGAAGCTCGTCCCAGCTGTCGCCGCCTCAACTGGCTCCGAAGCGCGTCCGAGCTGATGAGGTGTAGTAGTGCCACTTTGGCTGGCTACTGGGCTGGTATGGTGGTGGAGTCTTCACGAAGATCTGCATGCCACCTCACATGTGCTTGCTGAGTTGGCATGGAGACCGTGTGTCGCCATGTAGGTGCCTGCTCAGCTGGTCGGGCTGGCAGCTGTATGGGAACGGCGGTGGAGCCTTGGCAGATGTGGGCCTGGCTATGGCCTCGCGAGTGCCCTCGGCAAGGGTCTTGCCGGGGCATCGCAGTCGTCCCCGGCAAGGGTCTTGCCAGGGGTCTTTTGGATTTCCTCGGCTAGGATCCTGCCGAGGATCGGCGTCTTCTGGTCCTCATCTGATCTTGTATGTTTATGATCTTCACAAAAATCTACATGGCACCACGGAGGTGCCTCCCGAGCCTTGGTTCCAATGGGGTAGATGGTGTTGGGGCCCTTGGGCTCAAGGGTGGTGTGCTCTGCTGGCGTTGGGCAAGTTGCCCCGGCAAGGGTCTTGCCGGGGGAGTCCACCTCGCCCTCTTGCTCTTTGTGTCTCTGTCTTGGCATTGCTTTGGTCGTCTTGTGCCTTTGTTTCCTTCCTCTGCCCTGCTTAGCGTGGCCGCGGGCGTGGCTCTGACTGCCTGTGCATAAGTAAAGGGGTAAAAAAGGAGAGCCCCTACTTTTGTGCACCGACAGGAGCCCTCGGGCCTGGGCCACACATAAGCGCAACGCATTGTTGGGCCGGGCCCAGAACAGTGCGCGGGTAGGCGGGGCAGGATTTTACCGCAGTAATTCCTTCGCTCGCTTGTGCTTCCCCACGACCCGTGTTGAACGCGCGTCATGGAAGGTCGTGTGTGACGTGGGGGGCATGTGAGGGGCGGCTTCTGCCCTCATGCGTCACATCATGGTAAATGCTAACAAAGTGGCCCGCGTCTTCCCCATAAAAAAGGACAAACTGCGGGCGCGACGCCCATTTACCCTATGTGTCTTCTCCAATCTTGGAAACACTGTCCCTTTCTTCTTCCTTCTCAAGCTCTTGCTTTCGCTTGCCGCCGCCGCCCCCATTGCCCTTGGTTCTTCGTCCCCCCTCCCACCGCCATGGCGCCAAAAACCAGCAGCGGCAAGGGAGTGGCCAAGGATGCCGAGGAGAGGGAGGCACCGGAGAGTGAGTTGGCGGCACGGCGGACGCAGCTCACCTACTTTCTGTCGACGGTCGACGTGATCCACCTCCGAGACTACTTCAAGCCCCTGTGGGGTTGCAAGACGAAGGGGCACCTTGCCACGCGCATCATCCCCGGCGGTTTCGCCGAGGCCGGCCCGAATCGGTACCCATTCTTCATTGACTACTTTTCCTGCGGGCTTTGCCCCCCTTTCTCCGATTTCTTCAATGACATCATGCACACCTATGGCTTCCACCTTCTGGATTTTACTCCGAATGCCGTGGCGTGCATGGCTCTTTTTGCCCATCTCTGCGAGGGCTTCGCCGGGGTGCATCCCAACACGGCGCTCTTCCGCCACTACTTCTTTCCTCGCATCCAAAAGGGAGGCGCCATCTCCGGCTGTGTCGCCTGGATCCCAAGGAACCAGGGGAAGGGGACATATCCGGAGGGTGCTCAGAAGGAGAGGTGGGAGGAGTGGCATGGCCGGTGGTGCTGGATTGAGGAGGAGGATCCGCAGGAATTTTGCCGGGTTCGCCAGGCGCCGCCAGTTCGCAGAGATGATTGGAGCAATGTCGACGCTGATGATGAGAAGCTCACGATCTCCACCACCAGGATTCATCGCCTCTCTGTGGCCGGGCTCGCCCTTGAGATGATTGGGGCGGATTTCATCCGTCGCCGAATTGCTCCACTGCACAACAAGGGGAGGCCGATCTAGCTCTTCACGAACGCGGCCGACATCATGAGGCTTCGCCCTGGCTTGGATCACAAACTCACGGTCAAGCTTTTAAATCAAGGCCGATATGACCGATATAAAGGCCGATATATCACTTTTGGGGCTCTACCGATATAGACATAACGTATCATTTTATAAATATCATTTTCAAACATATCACCCAATATGGACCGTAATATCAACCGATATGGCCGATATCTAGCCCGATATGTCCACCGATATAGCATGATACGTAGATAACAATAGTTCTTTATTAAATAGTAGTGAAATAAGATTATGGACTTACAACTTCAACATATATTATCCAATTCATGCACAATGTTTCATACAAATGCATACATATCTTATTGTTTTTAATCATAGAGTAAGAATTTTGCAAATCTTTCCTTAATAGTTTCTTAATCAACAAGTTAATAAACTAGGAATCTAGAAGTGTTATGTTGAAGCTTTGACATCATACATTTTGTTTTACTAAAAATACATGTTTGAACAAGAATAATGAAAAAAACTAGACATGTTTTCTCTGATATATCTACATATCGTCGGATATATCACACGATATCCGACATCCGATATGTCGAAGCCAAACCGATACGAACCAGATATCCGATATTTTGAAGCTTGCTCGCGGTGATGAGGCACACCCACTTTTGCCAAAGGCTTTTTCAGCTCGACGTGCACTACGACGGCAGGGTCGAGAGGTCCGGCAAGGCCGCGAAGGCCGGCAAGGTCGTCAAGGGGCCCCTGTTTGGGTTGCCGACGGGGGTGGTCCCGCTGAGAAATAACTCCCGCCGAACCGACATCATTGCCATGATGCTGGACTTCAACACGCACGGCCTTGACCCGAATTGGGCCGAGTAGGGGGCGGATCAAGCGCAGGAGTTCTTCGACAACCTCTCAGAGAAGTTCGTCCATGCCGAGCCGCTGGTCATCCAGGACACCTCTCAAGTGGAGCTGGATTACATTGCCGCCAGGGTGGCGGAGGTGGATCTCGTCAAAGAGGCCGGCAGCGCCTGTCGGATTTCAGGTTCCGGCAGACCCTTGAGGTTCGAACACTGGGGTGCGCGCGGAATCTCGCCCTCTACCTACCTGCACCCCGCCGCCTCGCTAGGATCTAAACTGCGAAAGGAACAACACAAGAGACACAGGGTTTATACTAGTTCGGGCCACCATTGTGGTGTAATACCCTACTCTAGTTTGTGGTGTGGTGGATTGCCTCTTGGGCTGATGGTGATGAGCAATACAAAGAAGAACAGCCTCGCGAGGGTCATTCTTGGCTGGTGCGATGAACTGCTAGGGGAGTTCGATCGCCTCTCACTATCTCTCGTTTGTTCTCTTGCTATCTTTACGAGTGTCCCTACCTGTGGGTGGCAAGTCCTATTTATAGGCGAGGCCTGGGCCTCTTCCCAAATATTAATGGGAAGAGGCGCCAACAATTGGCCATTTTGAAGGGGAACATATGGTACACTTATCCGACTAAAGTTGGTCCTCGCTTTGTCAAAGGCTCGTGGTGGTGGCCTTGGCTTGGGCCATAATAACTTCCTTCTGTCCTTGGACAGGTCTTGGTCTCGTTACCTTGAAATGGGCGCCTTTGCTTGATGCTCTCGCCTGCGCTTGCTCCCTTTGCACCAAGGAGGAAAGGAGGACCTGCAGGGCTGGCGCCCCTGGCGCCCTTGGTCGTCATGTGGCTTGCGTCACGGGCACCTCGTGAGGTACCCGCCTTGATCTCTCCGCCACCTCATGAGACAGCCTAACGAGGCCGTGCACGAGGAAGCTCCTGTCGTCCGCCCCTTGGTCTGGCCCCTCATGAAGGTCTTGAGCTCGTGTTGATGAAGATGGGCCGTGATGGCCCCCCTTTGAGCCACGCCCGGGCAGCAGGCGAGCAAGTGCAGGGACCCCCGTTCCCAGGTAACGCCGGCATAGCCCAGGCCCAAGGCACACCGGAGTTGGCCCGGCGGAGAGGCGAAGGGCAAGTCTTGGTCTGCGGGCCCCTAACAGCCTGCGGCCTTGGGCGCCGCGTGGCGGTTGATTGGACGTGGGCATCTCCACTTCCCCATGACGCCTCGGCAACTGCATGAATTGACAAGTCCCTGCATGCAGAGCAGGTCATGATTGCCTGCGATCGTGAAGGTCGGCGGTTGGCCTTCCCCGGCTATAAGTACGGGACAACACCTGTCCTTCTAGTCCATCTCCTCCTTGCTTATTCTTCTTCCCCATGGCTCCGCCGAAGAGGTTCTCGGCCGCAGAGAAGGGGAAGGCTCTCCAGGTAGGGCCTGACTCTCCCCCGCCCAAGCGCGGTCGAGGCCGCCCTCGCAAACTCCCTATGGCTCCCATGGTGGCTCCTCGCGATCGCGGAGGTGACCTCCCGCGCGGTGGCGGGCGGCAGGCCGCTGCTGGGGGGTGCGCTATGGCTGCGCGCCCCCCTAGGCCGCGCTTCCACTCGGCAGAGGAGCTGCCGGAGGTCGTGGTGTGGTCCGCGGAGCCGACTAGCACCCAGCTCCAGCTCCCTCGCTTCCTCCTAGGTGAGCTTCCAGCCGGTGCCTCGGGCAGCCTCTGGCTTCAGGCGGATGGTTCTTGCTGATCGGGCCTCTGAGGCCCATTTGGAGGTCTCTGCAGCCGGAGCCTAAGCCTGGCCCGCTGGTGGCAAGCGTTGCCTGCAGCGTCTGAGCGGCGATGCACCCTGCACTTCAAGTTCGACGGCGATGCCACCCTCGTGAGGGTGTTAGGGGAAGATGGTCGCCGCTGGGTGCTGCCACGAGGCGATGGCCCGTGGCCGCTGGTCCAGCCCGATGGCGATGAAGGCGGCAGCGGCGTGGTGGCGGCGCCCGGGGCTCGTCGAGCTTCGGCGACTCTTCTTCGGGCAGCAGCTCCTCCAGCGGTGGTCGCGACCAGCCTCCGGACGCCAGCGCCGCTGGAGGAGGTAGCGAGTCCGCCCGCCGTCTTGCCCCGATGAAGCGCGAGAGGGATTCCGCCTGAGCTCCGGAGGCAGTTCGAGTCTCCCCCGCGAGTTGGTGTTAGGCGAGTCACGCCTGTTTTGTTCTTTTTTCGTTTTCCTGTGCAAAGAAACAGTAGCGTAGGGCCCCGCGTGGGCGTGCTTGGACTATCGCTGTTAATTATCGTATTGTTTCTGCTATCTCGGTATTATGCCCTTGTGCTACATGCTCGCGTGTAGAAATTACTTAGCTCGAGGGCGCCTGTCGTGGCCCTCGTCGAACGCTTCATGTCCTGCGAAGGTTAGTCTGGAGAGGTAGCTCCCGACCTCAGCTGTGGAGGTGGACGACCCAGGTCCTGTGTTCGTGTCGCGGTGCCCATGAGGCGTGGACTGGAGGGGTGCTCCTGTAGTGGACCCGGTAGGGAAACCTCGAGCAATAAGGGCAGAGAACACTCGCGGCGGCGCCTAGGCTACCCCTCTCTCGTGACCTTGCGCGTGAGAAATCGAGGTAAGAGGGCGAAAGGTCAAAGAGCCACAAGTCAAAAACGACAACAGCTTCGATAAAACTTCAAATGAGAATGAACAAGCCAACTGCAGAAAGCAAATGAAAAAGCCGCGTCCGGCACCTAATCTAGTCTTTGGCGTCTTCTCACCAGCATGAGCTAAGTGCTGCTTTGGGCGTGGGAGGGAGCCCGGGGCTGAGGCCGGCGCTCTTGAGACTCAGGCGTGTACAGCCCCAACTCATTATTACGTGAGAGTGTCATGGGCGGCGAGCTTCACAGGCGTTGGCTTTCTTCACAGGCTCCGGGCCTTTCTTGGGGGAAGCAAGCTTCACGGGCATTGGCCCTCTTCACAGGCTCCGGGCCTTTTCCGAAAACACGACAGCTTCACAGGCGTTCGCCTTCTTCACAGGCTCTGGGCCTTTTCAAAAAGATAGCTTCACAGGCATTTGCCTTCTTCACAGGCTCTGGGCCTTTTCCAAAAAGACAGCTTCACAGGCATTTGCCTTCTTCACAGGCTCTCAGCCTTTTCCAAAAAGACAGCTTCACAGGCATTTGCCTTCTTCACAGGCTCTAGGCCTTTTCCAAAAAGACAGCTTCACGGGCATTTGCCTTCTTCCACGAGACTCTGGGCCTTTTCCAAAAGACAGCTTCACGGGCATTTGCCTTCTTCACGAGCTCTGGGCCTTTTCAAAAAAGCAGCTTCACGGGCATTTGCCTTCTTCACGAGCTTTGGGCCCTTTCAGGGTAGAACCTCTGGAGTCTTTGGATGTTCCACGCGTGCAGGTGGCACCCCCTCCGACTCTCCAAGCCGCGGGCCGGGCACAGAAACATGAACAACCTTGAGCAGGCCCTCCCATGGGAGAGAGCTTATGCAACCCTTCCTGGAGAGAACCGCTTTGAGCACGAGGTCCCTACCGAGAGTTCTGAGGCGGATGTTGCGGCAGTGGTATCGTCGCAGTGCTTGTTGGTACCTTGCTGCTCGCAACGCAGCTTCTCGACGGCGCTCCTCCCCCAGCACGAGATCCGTCCCCCGCATGGCGTCCTGCTGCGCCTCGTCGAACGCCAGGACCCGTGCGGAACAACGTCTGACCTCGTGAGGAAGGACCGCTTCGGCTCCATAGACCAGGAAGAACAGGGTCTCTCCAGTTGGCTTGGTTGTGGTCGTGCGGATGGACCACAGCACAGACTGAAGCTCGTCGTACCAACCCCTGCCGCAGGCCTCCAGTTTCTTCCTGAATGTTCTGGTTTTGAGGCCCCTCAGGACCTCTGCGTTGGCCCGCTCATCCTAGCCGTTGCTTCGGGGGTGCGCCACCGAAGCGTAGCATATCTGCGTTCCCAGGTTAGCACAATATGTTTTGAAGAATTCTTGGTGAACTGCGAACCGTTGTCGATGATGATGCGGTTCGTCACCCAATTTCCGGCTCACGAGGCCCTTAGCGAACTTGACCGCGAGAACCTGCGGGGATGGTGCGGAACGGCTTCCACTTCAGCCCACTTGGTGAACTTGTCCATGGTGACGTAGAGAAAGCGATAGCCCCCTGGCGCCCGAGGAAACAGGCCCAGGATATCCAGCCCCCAGACTGCGAATGGCCACGAGAGGGGTATAGTTTGTAGACCTCCTACCGGCTGATGGATCTGCTTGGCATTGAACTGGCGAGCCGCAAGCCTTCACTAGTTCTCTGGCGTCGTTGGCGCGATAGGCCAATAAAACCGCTCCGGAATGCCTTGCCCGACGGTCGTGATGACGAGTGATGCCCACTGATCTCCACCGTGTATATCCGCGGCAATTCTTTCCCTTGCTCCACGGAGATGCAGCACAGATGCCACATCATTTGGCGCTTCCGATAGAGCTCTCCATCCTTGATCTGATATGTCATGGCTTGCAGCGCCACAGCGCTCCGCTTCCTCCTCCTTCTCGGCGGGGTCCCTTTGCGTTAAGTAGCTCGGGGTTACGTGATCCAGCACCCCCACGAGGCTCCATCGCCAGGAAGCGGCGCTCTGAGGCAGACCCTGAGCAAGGGCTCTGAGGCAGGTATTTGGGAGCTCCTCCGAGCTGCGCCGTGTTTGATAGTGATGGCATGGCGGAGGGCTTGGCCGCTCCTCGAACACGCCCGAGGCTCTGAGGTAACCCGCTGGATGCTCGTTTGGCGATGTCGTCGGCCTCTGATTGGTGCCCAGGGGCACATCTTGCAACTCAACCCCGAACTTCTTCTCCATCCTGCGGACCTCCGCAAGGTAAACTTCCATGTGCTCATCTTTTGGCTCGTACACCTTGTTGGAGAAATTGACAAGGAGCTGCGAATCGCCCTTGATGGTAGGCGCTTCACCCCAGGGCTGCTGCGGCCTTCAAGCCGCTATTAGACCTTCATACTCCGCTCTGTTGTTGAGAACCTTTTTACCTTCTTTGGAAGCAGGCTGCACAGCGTAGTAGAGCTTGTCTGAGTGGGAGATATGAGCACCGCCCCAGCCCGGCGCCATGCAGAGAACGCCCCATCAAAGTACATGACCCAGCCTTCGGTGCCCGCTTCCCGGAGAGAGGACCGATCCTCGTCGGCCTTGAGGCCGGTGCCTCCGTCCATTCCGCCCGAAATCCGCTTGCGCCCCCTTGATGACTCGGTGGTGGTCTGAATTCAAGCTGAAATGCTTGCAGTTCAATGTTCCACTCAGCGACCCTTCCGGCTGAGTTAGGGCTCTGAGCACCCTTTCCAAGGGGTATCTTTGAGGCGACCTTGATGGGGTGAGCCTGAAAATAGTGCTGCAGCTTGCGTGAGGCCACCAATAGCATGGGGTACCGCGCCCTCGCGTCCCACTGACACCGTCTTGACAAGTATACTAGGTGCTCAACGAGGTTTGGGCGCCCGGTGCATTTGGCGCCCTCACGGACGTGGCGCCTCTGAGGCGGTGGGGCCTCCAGAGGCTGGTAGTGCCGGGAGGACCTCTTCCTCCCCGGTAGCGCTCCCTGGCGGTGACCCTTCTCAGCCGGCGGCGGTGGTTTTGTGGGTCTTCCTTGTTCTGCTTTGCCTTGACTGGGCTGCTTCTTTGTGGCTTTGATGCAGCGCTCTTCCTAACCGCCACAGCTGCCTTTGGCGGAGTATGGAGTGGCGGAGGTAGAGCACCAGGGTTCTGCAGGCGTGGGGCCACCATGACCGGAGGGCTAGTCAGTACCTCTTGAGATCTTGGAGCGCCTTTCGGCTTCTTGATCCATTGAAAAGGCCCTTTTTCTTCATTAGCTGGAAGAAAGGCAGCTCGTTCCCCAACTTGGAGATGAAGCGCCCTAAGCGATCACAGCGCCATGATGAGCTTACGCATTTCCACGAGGGTCTTTGGAGGGCTCATGTCCTCGACCGCCTTGACCTTTGCAGGTTAGCCTCGATGCCTCGGTGGGATCTGAGGAAGCCCAAGAGCTTGCCGGGGACTCAAACACACATTTCTCCGGGTTGGCCGTAGGTTCAACTGCGTCGAGGCTTCATGAAGGTTTCCTCCAGGTCTTGTATCAGGGTTTTGGCCTCCCGAGACTTCACCACAATGTCATCGACGTAAGCCTCGACATTCTTCCCGAGCTGCAGACCCAGGGTGATGTGCATCAGCCGCTGGAAGGTGGCCCCAGCGTTGCGCAACCCGAATGGCATGCACGTGTAGCAGTACACCCCGCATGGGGTCAGGAAGGTTGTCTTCTCCATGTCCTCTACCGCCATCTTGATCTGGTGGTACCCTGAGAAGGCATCCAAGAAGCACAACAGGTCGCACTCTGCGGTGGAATCGACGATCTAGTCGATGCAAGGAAGCGGGAACGGATCTTGCGGGCATGCCTTGTTGAGGTTGGTGAAGTCGACACACATGCGCTCCTTCCCTCCCTTCTTTGGTACAACAACAGGGTTGGCCAACCAATCCGGGTACCGGACCTCGCGAATGACCCCAGCGGCTTCTAGTTTGCGGGTCTCCTGGATGATGAAGGCTTGCTTTTCAGTGGACTGCCGCCTCGCTTTCTGTTTTACGGGGCGTACGTTGGGGCACACGTGGAGGTGATGCTCGATAACACCCCTAGGGATCCCCGCCAACTGATCAGGCTCCCAGGCAAATACCTTCTTGTTTGCACGCAGGAACTTGACCAGGGCCTCCTCCTGCTTGGGCTCGAGGTTGGCGCCTATGGTGAAAGTGGCGTCAGTGGACCTATCCTCGTCGACGAGTATTTGCTTGGTCTCTGCCTTGTCTTGGGTGAACAACTGTTTCTTCTTGGTTGGTGCAGCCCCCTTGGGCTCAGGGGTCTCTGCGTCGTGAGTTCTTGTTGGCGCCGCCGTCTTGAAGGCGAGCTTGAGCACTCATAGCGCATCTCCGGTGTCCCCGGCGCGGTGAGGACACCGTTGCTCCGGGCATCTTCATGAGGTTGTCGCCCGGGTGAGTCGCGCCATGAACTGGGCCAGTGCTGGGTAGCCGAGGATGGCGTTGTAATGGAGGCCGATGGGGGCGATGTCGAAATCGACCTGCTCCGTGCGGAAGTTGTCGTAGGTGCCGAAAGTTACCGGGAGCCGGATCTGTCCCAAGGAGCTGGATGACCCTCCCCCGACGCCCAAGAAAGGCCGGCTAGGCTCTGGCCGCGCCCCGGGTATCACGAGGAGGTTGAAGGCTTCGACTGAGAGCACGTTGAGGCCCGCGCCGCCATCGATGAGAGTCCTGGTGACGGCCACCTGGCAGATGGTGGGGGTGCATAGCATGGGGAGCGCACCCGAGCAGGCTGAGTTGGAGGGTGGCCTTCCGAAATGAAGGTCAGACTGGCCTTGGGCGCCGACCGGTCCTGGGGGGCTTCCTGCTGCGTGGAGACGACGCCGACCCGACGGACAAACGGCTTGACGTGGTGGCCCGAGGGCGGCGCCACAGCCGCCAGGAGGGGCCGCGACGACGGGGGTGCGGCGTGGCGTGGTGGGTGAGGAAGAGGTCAGAAGCTCTTCCCAAGAGGCCACGAGAGGCTGCCGGAAGGTGGAGCGACCACCACGCTGAGCGCCGGTGAGGGCCATAGGGAGCGATTGGCCATGACCACATCATCACGTCCAGCCGAGGACGGCCTCCTCAGACGCCAAAGCAGGTAAGCCATCGGATCGGTCGCGCCGCCAGTAGCGCAGCAGCGTCGTTAGCTTGAACTTGTCCGCCACCGCACCCGTTGCAAGGGCGGGGCAGGCTCGAGCCCCCTGTCCCCAGGGCCTTTGGCGGCGGAGGCGGGCGGCGCGCTGCTCATCACGAGGCGGGCAGCGGCGGTGGCGGAAGGAAACTCGGCGCACCCTCTACTGGCGCGCAAATGTCGGATTCGGGTTTGGCAGACCCTTGAGGTTCGAACCTTGGGTGCGCGGAATCTCGCCCTCTACCTACCGCACCCCGCCTCGCTAGGATCTAAACTGCGAAAGGAACATCACAAGAGACACAAGGTTTATACTAGTTCGGGCCACCATTGTGGTGTAATACCCTACTCTAGTTTGTGGTGTGGTGGATTGCCTCTTGGGCTGATGGTGATGACCAATACAAAGAAGAACAGCCTCATGAGGGTCATTCTTGGCTGGTCTTGATGAACTGCTAGGGGAGTTGAGTCGCCTCTCTATCTCTCTCGTTTGTTCTCTTGCTATCTTTACGAGTGTCCCTACCCTGTGGGTGGCTAGTCCTATTTATAGGCAGAGGCCCAGGCCTCTTCCCAAATATTGAGCGGAAGGCGCCAACAATTGGCCATTTTGAAGGGGAACATATGGTACACTTATCCCGACTAAAGTTGGTCCTCTTTGTCAAAGGCTCTGGTGGTGACGCCTTGGCTTGGGCTCCGCAATGACTTCCTTCCTGCCGTTGGACTGGTCTTGGTCTCGTTGCTTTGAAATGGGCGCCTTTGCTTGATGCTCTCGCTGCGCTTGCTCCTTTGCACCAAAGAGGAAAGGAGGACATCTGCTGCGGGCTGGCGCCACTGGGCGCCTTGGTCGTCATGGCTTGCGCCACGGGCACCTCGTGAGGTACCCGCCTTGATCCCTCCGCCACCTCGCGAGCCCACTGACGAGGCCGTGCCTAAGGAAGCTCCCCATCTGCCCGCCTCATGAGGCTTGGCCCCTCCCGAGGGTCTTGAGCTCGTGTTGATGAAGATGGGCCGTGATGGGCCCCCCTTTGAGCCACGCCGCAGGCCGCAGGCCGCAGGCAGGCAAGTCTGGGGACCCCCGTTCCCAGAATGCCGACAGCGCCGGCCACGTTGAGGACGAGGCCGGGGTTGCCGCAGAGGAGAAAGAGCTCGCCGGATGAGCGGGGCCTGCTGGGGAGGTCAGCAGCACCGATACCGGGGCCCCTCTCCTCGAAGATGTGGTCGAGGAGTCGACCGAGGAAGAGGCCGAGGCTGATGACCCTCCGGCCTTGGAAAAAAGGTGTGTCCTACGGCGGGCCAGCTCAGGCGAGCCGGTCCGGCCCGGCCGGATCGAGCAGCGGCAAGAAGTCCAGGGGGAGTCCGTGCGCCTGACAAGGGCCGCAACAGCAAAGAAGGTGGTGAAGGCCGTGGTGTTGAAGAGGAAAGCGACCGCCACTTCTTTGTCCAAGCGTCCTTGGACTCCACCTACTTCCCCTCCTCCCGCAGATGACGGCACGGAGGTATTCTTCGACTTCGGGTCCCTTAGCCCGAGGAGGAAGAGGAAGGAAACAGAAGAGGAAGCGGAGGATGAGTAAGTATCTTGTCTTTTGTCATCTCCGTTCCCTCAGTCTTGCTGCTTTTCTTGACTCATTTTCATCTTTGCAGGGACGTGGAGATGCTGGCCCAGAGGGTGGCGAAGAGAGCCAGGGCCTCGTCGGGCGGCCAGCCCCTGGCGGGCACCTCGAGCACGCCGCTAGTGGTTGAGAGCAGCCCGGAGAGCAGCCCCCGCTTCAGCCCCCACTGTAAGTCTATCACTCACTCCTTCATTGATGAACTTTGGGGGGTGTACCTTCGATGCCGATCTTGCCGGGTTTGCAGGAGAAGAACGGCAGTGGGAGGAGCCGCCGAGGGCTACCCCCAACATGCCGCCCCTCTCATCTACGCCACCCAGTGGGCGTCCCCTGCAAGGGCATCCACCACCGTGCCCACGCCCATGGAGGAGGAGGAGAAGAACTTGGGTGCTGGCGGCGCCACCCCGGCAACGAACGTTGGCGGGG
The DNA here is from genome assembly GCA_021605205.1 of Aegilops longissima. Taxonomy (NCBI): domain Eukaryota; kingdom Viridiplantae; phylum Streptophyta; class Magnoliopsida; order Poales; family Poaceae; genus Aegilops; species Aegilops longissima. Next base: position 449,316,444 of record CM038678.1, read on the forward strand.
AGGGCGCCACTTCTTCCCAGCCTGGTGCGGGTAAGTTTTTTTGCATTTTGTCCTTGTTCTTCTTTCTTCCATTTCCTCGGGCCTTGACCTTGGCTCCGCCTCATTGCCTTTCTTGGTTCCCAGGCTCTTCCTCGGCGGACCAGGAGGACATCGACACCGACATCCAGGATGTTGCCAGGGACGCTAAGGCCGAGGCCAGCAAGATCGCCGCCGAGGAGGCCGCCGAGACCACTGCTGAGGACGCCACCAAGGGGCCTGACACCGAGGAGGCCGGTAAGGCCGCTGCCGAGGAGGCCGGCAAGGAGCCTGCCGGGGAGGCCGGCAAGGCCACTGCTGAGGAGGGGATGGTCGATGATCAGAGCTCCTCCTCTGCTGCCTCCGGCTCGGGCAAGTACCTGAAGGTGGGCGACGATCTTTTCGTCCACCTCTCGGCGACGAGGAGCACCAGGGTGCCCATCGAGGGGGAGGTGTTCGACGACGAGGTGCTCGGCGCCGCCGGGCTTGAGGTTGTCGACAAACCGGGCGCTGGTGGCGGCGGTTCCCAAGAGGAGGAGCTCCTTCGGGGCATGAGAGCCAACTTCTAGAAGCTCTAGGTGCTTCACCATGCCCGCCTGGACAAGGCGAAGTCCAGGATGGCGGAAGTGGACAAGGCGGAGGCGGACCTTGTGGGGCGCATTGCTGAGATGCAGGCTTGGTTTCGCCAAGCCCATGAGGAGCTGAAGGTTGCCCAGGACCTGCTGGCTGAGCGCAAGCTAGAGCTTGTCATGAAGCAGGCCGACATCAAGAAGGCCCAGGAGCTGGCGAAGGAGCAGGCTGCCAAAGATGAGGCCGCTCGGCACCAGCACCAGGCCGAGCTAAACTCCCATGAGAAGGACCTTGCCGCTCGCGAGGAGAAGCTTGCCGCAACACTCCGCGGCAAGGACGAGGAGGTGGAGAAGCTTGTCATGCAGCGGACCCAGGAGCTGGAGCAGAAGCACAAGGAGGCGCTCGATGCTCAAGCTCTGGCCCATGCCGGCAAGGTGAAAGAGCTGGAGGTGGGATGAGACGGGCTAAAGGAGTAGGCCCTGAAGCTGGAGAAGGAGAAGGACATGCTCAATGGTGCTCTGGTGGAGGCGCAGGGTGCAGTCCTTGGCAAGGCTGAGGAGCTCTCCAAGGCCAACGACTCCATCAAAGACCTCAAGCTGAAGCTGGAGGGTCTCGAGGGGACGCTCTCGGAGGCCAGGGTCCGGGAGGAGACCCTGGCCAAGAATCTGGAGAAGGAGAGGTAGCTGCGGAAGAACGACGCTGCCAACCATGCGGATTTTGTGAAGGGTGAAAACCTCTGGATCAGCCTCCTCGCCGACGCAGCCGGCAGGATCACCCCGTAGCTGGCTACCATGGGGATGCCACACGTGAGGTACACCCCAGAGCCGAATGTGAGTCCCAATGCCAAACTAACCCTGTTCTTCGAGGGTGTTCTTGGAGCCCTAGAGCTGTTTCGCTCCAACAGGGCGGCCTCCCTGGCCGATGAGGCCCGGAGGCTTTACCAGGGTGCCATGACCATGGTCCTCACCAAGGTGGCATACTGGAACCCCAACCTCGACTTCGACGCCGCGCTGGAGAGCTTGCCGGAGGGCGTGGACCTTGCGGCGCTTGAGGAGCGTATTGAGCCCATCATCAGCCGCGTCGACGGAGTTCAGAGGATCGAGGGCCAGCGCCAGGACTAGGCACCCTGTTTCTTATCGCCGCTGTGAGTTCAAAACCAATACAGTTTTATCTTAAGTTAGAACCACATAGATTATTTGATGTAATATAACTCTACAGTATCCTGAAACGATGCATGTTATTTTCGCGTTTGATCTCCCTTTGTATGTCCACCCTACGTTAATCGGGTTGGCTTGCCGGGGCGTAAAGCCAGGGTGCGGCGCCTTGAGGACGGATCCCCAATGGCCTGTCGGGCGTGCTTGCCACTAGGCAAACCACCTTACTGCTCTTGACGCGGCCGCTCAAATTGTCGAGCGGACTCGAGGCAGAACGAGAGCGTTGCCAATTGCAGAAGGCCGCCCTACCGCCCTCGACGCAGCCGCTCGAACTGTTGAGCAGACTCGAAACAGAGAAAGGGCGTTGCCAATAGTGGAAGGGCCCCATTGTGTGCAGGTTTTCCATACGCGGGGCAAGATCTTCGGGGATGATAACCATACGTATATAAAAAAAGGATTGCTCAGAGTTTTGCATGAATTAGCTTTTCTGTCATTGCGTGAGCGTCCACCGCATCTGTCGATGATGCCACCCCTTTGGTCGCCTTCTTTCTTGGAGCGACGACCACGGTGAAGCCGCTTCTCCAACCAAACCAGATTTTCACAACTGCGCCCCAACCTGGCGCGCCAAAGATGTCGGGGGAAACAACACCTATGGAATCACTGGGATCCCTTGTACGTTTGGCGGGCGCGGGGTTGTGCAAAGAGCGGGTCTGGTAGTCAGCACAAAGATCATTTACCCAGGTTCGGGCCTCGAGGATGCGTAATACCCTAGTCCTCCTTTGGTGTATATATCTGAGTGTTCCTGAGCTCTCGAACTAGCTACGGTGCATGTCTAGTCCAAAAGATCTGAATCCTTCTGTTGTACGCCTCGGGCCTCCTTTTATAGATAAAAGGCGCTGCTATAGTGGCACACAGGAGGTGGAAAGGTATATAGTGGCTAAGTTTATCCTCTGGCATCGTCGGACAAACGCATTTAATGCGATGCTGACGTGCCCTCCTTGCTTTATCGGGGACGGCGAGGAAGCTCGTCCCAGCTGTCGCCGCGTCGCCTGGTTCCGACGCGCGTCCGAGCTGATGATATGTAGTAGTGCCAGGTTGGCTGGCTGCTGGGCTGGCGCAGTGGTGGAGTCTTCACGAAGATCTGCATGCCACCATGCAGGTGCTTGCTAAGTTGGCCTGGAGACCGTGCGTCGCCACACAGGTGCCTACTCAGCTGGTCGGGCTGGCAGCTGTATGGGAACGACGGTGGAGCCTTGGCAGATGTGGGCCTAACCGTGGCCTCACGAGTGCTCTCGGCAAGGGTCTTGCCGCGGCATCGCGGTTGTCCCCGGCAAGGGTCTTGCCGGGGGTCTCGTGGATTTCCTCAGCTAGGATCCCGCCGAGGATCGTTGTCTTCTTGTCCTTATCTGATCTTCTATGTTTATGATCTTCACAAAGATCTGCATGCCACCACGGGGGTGCCTCCCGAGCCTTGGTACCAATGTGGTTAATGGTGTTGGGGCCGTTGGGCTCAAGGGTGGCATGCTCTGCTGGCGTTGGGCAAGTTGCCCCGGCAAGACGCCCCGGCAAGGGTCTTGCCGGGGGAATCCACCTCGACCTCTTGCTCTTTGTGTCTCTGTCTTGGCGTTGCTTTGGCCGTCTTGTGCCTTTGCTTCCATCCTCTGCCCTGCTTAGTGTGTCCGCGGGCGTGGCTCTGACTGCCGGTGCATAAGTAAAGGGGTAAAAAAGGAGAGCCCCTACTTTTGTGCACCGACAGCCCTGCGCGTGCTTATCGGGAGGAGAGCACTTTGACCTCCATCTGCCGTCCACCTCTCTCCCAAGGTCTCCATTAATGGCGCCCAAGCCTCTGTTTAATGGCATGGCTATGTATCCCTCGACTGAGATTTAAGAGAGAGAAAATAAAATCTGAGAAGAAATTTTTGCACGGATCTTGATGTAAGATCTGACGGTCCTATATAGCATCTTCTTTGACTTATAGCAAGACTGATGAATATATAAGGACGATGACTGTGGATAATAATTGTCTTACATAATTAGGAAGATAATTAAAAAAGCCACATGCGGCTATGCCCGAAGGGCAAAAGAAGAAGGAAGACAACGATCTTTCTCGCTGATCTCTACTTTCTTGATGCGTTGTTGTAGGCCGCGGGAACTAGTCTCCGCGGCGAGCGGCGATGAGCTTTGTCGTGTCCTCAAGATGCTGCTTGAGAGCATCACAGATTCCTCCACCAGCCTTTGGCGCTCGATGCGGAGCATGTCATTCTCGTCCATAAGTTTCTTGACGATGACGCCCGTCCTCTTCAACAATGCACTGGTCTCCTCCTGCTGCTCTGCACTTCAGACGATCTTCGCCCTCAGCAAGTCGCGCTCGGCCCGGAGCCTCTCATTGTTCTCCCTTAGTTGTCGGATGACGCCGGTAGCCTGTTCAAACGTGGCTTTCATGTCATCCTGCAACCTCGCCCAGTCGGAGATCTAATCCATCTGGCTATGGACGATCACATGCATGCGCCTGTAAGAGTCGTCGCCTGCCCGGGAGACATTTTCCCATGCCGCCGCGGCACAGCGGGACATCTCTGCTGCATTCGCAGCGCAACGAGTCATCTCTGTTGCTTCCGCGGCACGGCCGAAGCAGTCTGCTGCATTGACGGTGCGGCGGGACCTCCGTGCTGCTTCGGCGGTGTGGCAGGACCTCTGTGCTGCTACTTCCGCACGGTGGGACATGTCAGCTGCTTTTGAGGCGAGGCGGGACATCTCTCGTGCTTCCGCTTCCATGCTCGCCTCTCCCTGGTGGTAATCTCTCGACCCAGAACTCACGCTGGCCATGGCAGACGCAAGGGAAGGATGCTGAATGACTTGTTTGTTTTTGTGGATGAGGAATTGAGGAGGAATGTGCAGTCATCTTGGCACAGTAGTGTTTATAACCGAGTACTAATACACTCCTAAGTGGGAAACCAAATAATCCCAAAACACTTAGGCGTGGTGCATTAACTTCTACCTCATTTCTTGTTTCTTGACATATCAACCAATAAGAGATGTGGGTGTGCATGCTTTTAATGACTTGAGACTACCAAACACGACATGCAGTGGTTAGTTCGTTGCATGCAATGCTATTAATTAGCAAATAAACATTAAGTTCTCTCATTTTCCCCTCCTCCTTGGTCATGGTGACAACGGAGGGAGTAGGTTGTGATCGGTGTGAACAGGTTTGCAGTTAAATATAACGTAGTAGTAGTAGTAATTTGGAATGTGACGAGACGCGCTCAAAATCTATTGACGGTTTAGTTTCGAAGTGCGGCACTATTCCCGGATGGGGTAATGTGGGCACGTGTTCTCGGCCATGGTGTAGCATATGCCATGGTACTAGTTATTTTTCTACTGCTGTGTACGTGCAATAACTGGCACCGTCGGATACATATCTTATGCTTATTGGGGCGTTCGACAGGAATAGCCTCGTGGCGAGCTATAGACTAGTCTTTTTTTCAGACGCATTACACCTCGCGACTTCTCGCACGCACCATCTCTAGGTCCCTAGGTCGATGCCACCCACATACACTTGTACTCTGAGATTAGTACGTTATACAGGAAGAGAAGAGGTGCACGCACGCACTCGTCCTCTCTCACACACACATCTGTAGCTACGAATTGTAGTGTTCTCAACCATCCGATTGGCTCTATCATAGGTTTCACGTTCCTCGTTGGCCTTGAGATAGTACTAGATGTCTTCATTTATTACTTTGTAGACTCATTTTGCATTGGAAAGCGCTATGTGATGGTAACATATTATGTTACTCTATTTGCCTCTCTCCTCATTAATTACTTGCCACCTCATCATTTTTTGCTTATGTGGCATCTATGTTAGTACTACCTATGTTACTCCCACTATGACCAGCCTTATGCGTAGAGAAATTAGGATCGGAGGGAGTACTACTACTAGTAGTACTACTTTCATGTGTCGCGTCAACTCGCACAAGTATGCAACACTTCCTGAACAAACAAGCATATAAGCTGTTATACTTACTTCTTATAAGCTGTTATACTTCTTACCCAAAGGATCTTTATACTATCAAACAGACACAAAATATCCGTCCGACTGTTGGAAATTACTTTAACTGCTGATCTATGTCGAAGTAATTGCTCCATCACCACCAAAGCCTACCATCTCTTAAGCTAAAGTAGACCGAGCTAACCCCTATATTAGCATATTACTAAGATAAACAGAAGGCACTATAGAATCATTTAGGACGTGAGCTTGTCAATCTGAATGTGGAGGGACACCAGCTTAGCCCCGGCCAGCAGCTTGGGCGGAACTGTGAAGAAGGTCAGCTCGTGCACGGCGACATCGCCGGGATCCTTGCTGCTTGTCACCTCCATTTCCACCTTTACGGAGTCGGTCCTGCCTTTGGGATCCCCCTGCGGGCCATTCGCCCACAGCTTGGCCACGTATTGCGGCAGTGGGGACGACCCTGCTCTGATGCAGACGACCGACACGGTGATAGGCGCGCCGATGTCGAGCACGCTGCCGACCAAGAAAAACGCGCGACCGTCCTCCTCCACGAATAGCAAGAGCCGTGGCTCCGACAGTGGCACTTGCATCTAGAGCACCTTGCCGTACTGGATCCTGTGCACAGGCATGGGATGCACGGTGCTGATGTGGTGGGAGAGCGCCGACGGTGGGCCTTCGTAGCCGCAGACGGGCACGGGGCATTTGCAGGGCGCGAGCGGACACACGCTCTGGTGATCAGCGAGCTTGTGGTAAGTGACGTAGAGCCCACAACCTTCGTGCGGGCACTCCACCCTCACCTAGGAGAGGACGGCGTCCACCGCTGTGTTCCGCACGTCAAAGCCACCACCGCGCTCGCACTTCTGGCACTGCCGCTGGTTCTCGAGGCGCTCGACGCGACACTCCACGTAGTCCAGGTGCCCTCCCTTGCACTGCACAAATCAATCGAACATCACATCAATCAAGAAACCTGCACCTTGCTCGATCAGCCGAATGGAGGAGGTGTATTCGAACCTCATACACTGGAGGCTTCAAGGGGCGGAGGCACAAGGGGTAGTGGAGCAAGGTGAGGTCCATCGAGACCATAGAGAGCTCCATCGTCGGGTCCTATTCCGTCTGCATGATCTCGCCCTCCTCGTGCACAGCCATCTCTCGCTTTATTAGGGCAGGGGCATTACGAAGCTTCACTGTCACATATTCATACTACTTCAAGGTGCATTAAATCAACACATGCAAGTATCAAAAGGAGAGTCACGGCATGCATGCATGCAGGTAACTAATGCATCGGTAAACGCAAATTATTGAAATATATCGAGTGCAGTGCTTTGATGTGTCGCGTCAACTCATACAAGACCGAGAAGTTTGATTACTACAACGCCCTCTCGTCTTAACCGTACCTACCTTTAGCTACATGACAGGTGGGCCACCCACCTGTTGGGCCCACCTGTCATGGACGCAAAGGCAGGAGCAGTAAGTCAATGAAGCTGTGTCCCTCCCTCGCCCATGAGCGTGGTGGCTGGCAGGACTAGGAGAAGCTTTCGTTCGCTACACACTCTCCCTCCCACACGCGGTGGACATGCAGCAGTTCAGTTGGTGTCAGATGGCCAGAAGCATAATGTAGTACTCCTCCACTGCAGTAGTACTCCATCATTGTTCGACTTCCCGAAGAGGCGAAGGGCCAAGCGCAGCCCGAACGCTCGTGTGGGAGTTTCATGTGTAGAGTAGTCTAGGATCATGTGTACCATGCTTGTAAGCTTAAAATCGTTGGGGTCGGCTCCATGCTTTTTCCTGATTAAAATAATCTTCTGGCCCTACCTGTCATCCTGGTGATTCTAGTTTGCACGCTCATCTGGTCAAGATAGGAATATATATTTTAATTTGTAGTGGGGTAAATGTTAGAGGTTGCAGCAAATGGAGTATTGTACACTGTGGGTCTTTCAGCCAAGTTTAGAGGCAACCATGTGGGGCCAGTGCTATGATGTGTCGCGTCAACTCGTACAACGAGGAGAAGCTTGATTTTACTACTACACACCTTCTCCCTCGCCCATGCGCCCAGTGGCTATCCCTCCCGCACGCGGTGGACGAACATGCAGCAGTGGATTCGATACTACTGTAGAAGTAGTAGTAACATCATTGTTCGTCTTCTCGAAGAGGCGAAGAGCCAAGCGCAACCCGAATGTGGCAGTTGCGAACGCTCGCGTGGCAGTCTTTGTGCAGGGGTGGGGCGTGGTGCGGAGCCTTGGAGCACGCATATAGCCAGGCTCTTGCATGAGACAAAATTGCTATTTGAGCCCACTATTGTAGTACTAGTACTTGCTAGTATAGCCCTGTAAACCTGAAAGGAGTATTTGCCTTTCTAGGGCTCATTCGGTTTGGAGGAAATCAAAACATAGGAACTAGGAGTAGTATAGGAATTTGACAGGATGGCACTTGCCATCCTAAGGAATTGACTTGCCTCGTTCCTACGTGCAAAATGAGCTCTGAGTGGATGTGTAATTTCCTCCGAAAACATAGGAAATGAGTAGTATTCCTATGAAATTCCTGTACCCATTTCCTACAAACTGAATGCATATATAGGAAATTTTCCTCCGGAATCTTTGTTCCTATGTTTTTCCTACAAAAATCCTCCAAACCGAATGAGGCCCTAGAGATTTCACCGCATGCAGTACTGGCTCAAATCTCAAATCTCATCAACCAAGGCATTTTGTGATTGGAGGAATGTATCTCGTACTTTACAAAACTACCCTAATTAAACTCATGCATTAATTACATAGTTCTCTCGTTTTCCTCTCCGCCTTGGTCGCGGTGCACAATATTGAAATTTACGAAGTCACCATAGGCACCTCGTCATCGACGGGGACGTCTCCTGACATGCGATAGATGCGAGCGGCAATCACCTCCATAGGTGCTTGAATGCCAAGGAGGGAGAGGGTAGCGGTTCCCGAGACGTTGAACGGTCAATGATGCATCCTCAAATTACATGGAGAGGGAATTAATTGGAGAAGCAGAATAGAGCCATCATGATGTGAATGCAACAGAGTTTGGATTCTCATATAAAGGCGCCCCACCACTCCAATCCATCTACTCCTAGTTCTGCGCAACACTGCTCACTCCAATCCAAGACCAAGTGACCAGAAGCCAGAAGCACCTATGGAGGCAATGGATGCGAGCGGCAGTCGGCTGTGCCAAATCATCCAAGGCGCCGACATGCGGCCCCGCATCACAAGAAGTGTTTTCAGACGGTCTTTGGCGACCGCCCGGCGTCAGAGTTCTTCTTGTCGCCGGCCGCGCCTCGCATGGATGACATGATGGTCAACTCCATGCGCAAGTTCACCACCGTCAAGAAGCGCGCGAACGACCTTGCCGTACTGCTCCAGCTCACGCGCCCAGGCTCCTCATTGCCTGCCACCCTCATCGGCCTGCATGGTGACGAGCTCTTTCAAGTCCAGGTGGCCCTGCAGGGGCCGGAGGACGCGACAAAGAATGTGCACCTCGAGGCCGCGCTCGTCACACAACGCCTCACCATGCAAGAAACCGTCGACCTTCACATCCACGTCTACGAGGAAATCGTCTACATAGGCCACTACAAGGCCAGTGAGGACAGAAAGACGTTGGCCTTCTTCCAGTGGCTGGAATCTTTGGACGCAATTGTTCATAAGCACGTCGACCTGGCCACGAAAGCCACTGCTACTTAGGCGCCGTTCGGTGGGCCGGCGCCCAGAGTCGAGGAGGTGGACGTCATCGATGGATGCATCTCTTCTTCTTGCCTCCTGTAACCAGCACTGCATCGCCTCGTGGCCTTAATGTTTTATTAGTACTAGCAAGATGCCCGTGCGTTGCACGTAACATCAAGATGCATTTGTAGTTTATCTTGTGAGAGAAAAGGATGAACGAGGGAAGGCCTTATTTGCAAATGTAGAGAGGTGTGTGGGTACCTTTTTGCAAAATTGCCATAGTTTCCTTCCTATCGTCGGATATAAATCAGAAGGCCTATGTTGCAGGATGGTAGGCACACCATCATCACCAACTCTATTTTTATAAGAGTGTAGATATGGATATTTTATAGGAGTATATGGCATTTTTATTCCAGTAGTAACGTTTTCACTATGAGGTGGGGCCGCAGTTGAGAAAACCGACCATCGGCAAATCCCTACCCCACCCACCGAGCTTCGGCTGAGTTTAGAATTAGAAGAGAGAAACGAGGGAGAAGAGCTAGCTGTAGCATGGACGTTGTTGTCAGATGGGACTCGCGTTGATAGAATAGGAGTATTGAGCACTCGTACCTCTTTTTTGTAGGGAAAAGCAATTGTATGTCTAGTACTACCACTAGTTGGGTGCGTGCGACCTATACCTGTCATCACTTAAGGTGTCCTTTTCGAAGCGCAGCTACGCTTCACCGTACATATTTTTTCAAGCATTTATCCTCCTATATGTACTCCTAGTCTATTTTCACGTGCTCTCTTTCACCGATATGTGGGACATAGAGCATCTGGGTCGTAGTGCATGCATGACTCGGAGCATATGCCGGGGTACTTTACATTTCAGACCTCACGAATTACATGCAAACCCCCCGCAGAAGAATAAATAAATAAATGAATTACTACATGAAACCGGATTATTTTCGTAGAAACTGGATCACGTTCATTAAATTTTGGACATAACACGTTTATAAAAAACTACCGGACCTAAACCAGTCTAAGGGCCTCTTTGATTCGCATGATACTTAAAACACAGAAATGGGGAAAGTATGATGGCGATGAACCGAGACGAGGATAACTCTAACTCAGTTAGAGGTTAGAGTAAGATTCTAACCCTGAACCAACTCTAAACCAAAGATGTGTATGGATGGCAGGGTTAGATTGACAATAAATGTTCTTTCTCAATCATTTGACTAGTTTGGACCCTATTTCCTGCCGGATTTGGTGTGGCTGGCTCTTTTGTGGCCTCCTCCCGCCCACAATTGACATAAACGAACCATCTTTACAAATCAAGCATGCAAAACATGATAAATTTTACTTTGTCCATACAATTGAGATATCCCACTTAAACATACAAGTCCTCAATCAAGCTTCACAAAAGCAATACACTCCATGAAACAAAGCATGAGCTAACTCATCACGGAAGTCATTCACGATAGGGAGGGAGCCCGGAGCCCCTCACGCACCCAGGGAGGAGCTCTTCATCGTCGCTCTGGAGGAAGGGTCTATAGAGCCCAAGCCCCGGGAACCGCTTCGACGCCGGCGCTTGCGAGTTGAGGTCGACACCAGCATGGGTAACAGGGCCACTTGCCAACGACTGCGAACCGAATCGTTGGGCCTCTAGAAAAATGCAAGCCTGAAACTGAAATACCTAGAAAGGTGAACTGAATCTTTGGGCCTCTAGAAATAATGCAAGTCCTAAACTGAAATACCTAGAAAGGTGAACTGAATCTTTGGGCATCTAGAAACAATGCAAGCCCGGAACTGAAATACCTAGAAAGGTGAACTGATTCTTTGGGCCTCTAGAAAGAATGCAAACCTGAAACTGAAATACCTAGAAAGGTGAACTGAATCTTTGGGCCTCTAGAAAGATTTATTACCTCCTCAAGCAGCATCAAACAATTCCATGCGTGCACCACAAATCTATACCAAGTTTAATCAGGATCTACTTTTCCAAATCAGAATTAGCACTAGAGTGATCAAGATAAATGATATGGATGTGAGACAGAGAAGGAACGAACAAACTCACCCCTCTCGCGACCTCTCTGGTAGATGCGCTGCTGCTGTGCAAAACAAAGGGAGAAAAACGACCGGTGAAGGGGGAGTGGGCGGGCTTCGAAGGCCGGAGGGAGAGGGCGACCGGAGGAGGGCGGCGGAGGCCGGAGGGAGAGGGCGGCTGGAGGAGAGAGAGGGCGAGCGGCGGATCGGCGCTTGGGCAGGCGGCCTGATGGGGAACAGAGAGGAGTCGTGCGAAGGGGTGGGGGTGGAGGGTGCGGGCAGTGGAGATTTTTTTAGTTCTCTTTTAGTGGGCCCGAGGAGAACTAACCCAATTAGAACCTCTCCACCGGGCTAGTTTTTTTAGCTGGGTTAGAGCAAACTAGCAGAAACTAACCCCTCCTGTTTGGATAATTTGAGGCTATTTGAACCCAAACTAGCTCTAACTCTGGGATCCAAACAAATAGGAGTAGTACTGTACATGCTACAGTCTGGACCGTGGCACATTGTTTTTTATGGCCATATCAGCACGTTGTTTTCTACTGCTGATTCACTGGGCGACCGTGGTTCGCACTCCTCCGACATGAGTAGTAGTACTACTACTCCCTCCGTTCCTAAATATAAGTCCTTTTAGACATTTAAAATTGACTACAACATACAGATGTATGTAGACATATTTTAGAGTGTAGATTCACTCATTTTGCTCCGTATGCAGTCACTTGTTGGAATCTCTAGAAAGACTTATACCGCATTATTCTTTGCTCCTTCTTACTACTACATACTACTTTGCCGACATGTGGGAGAGCCAGCAGCATCCTGCATCCGGGTCAACGTAATACGTGTCATACACCAGATTAGAGCGCGGAACGGAAGGGGGGCATCACCCCGATCGTACCGCCAGTAATTCATGACTATAGTGAGTAGTCATATCACAAGTCTTTCCAGCAGTAACGCGCCGTCAAAACGCACAGTCTGACCTTTCCAGCAGTAAGTAAGTTGAATCAGCTACTACCTCACCATCCTCGCCTCTTTGCCAAACCGCCTAGGCGAAAACTGCCACACGTACTGCCCGGGAAAAGCACCGCCCTCAACTTTTAACTACGCAAAAATAGTTTGAGCTTGTTAATTCTATATAAATACTAGTACTGTATGTTTATTCACCCGTGGGGTTGTTCAATGAATGGAGGGCCGGGGGGCACAAGTGAACAATACTACTACTAGTAGTAGTAGTAAGTATGAGTCGTACAATTAGTCACCTTGAATAGAGAGTTTCTTTTCTTTAATGCCACGTACACAAATTGAAACGCTTGTTGTGGAGAGAAAAAGATAATCACTCCACTATATATGTACGCAGGGGCCTGAGCGCTTGCTTTACCAGGGTTGCTCTCTTCATTCTCTCATCCTCTCTAGATATAAACAAGACAGCGGTAGCGACATTTTGTCTCTACTCACCACTGGTCACATATCCGGCCGGATCCCTTCGGCTGGTGTGTGTAGAGGACTAGTGTAACATCCCAAAATTCTAAATTTTGGAATGCTATAAACACATAGTTAGTTTTGGTTGATTGTTTGATTGATTGACTGAAAGTGAGTGAATTTGAAACTTTTTGAAAGTTAAATGAGAGGGAATAAAAGGACTTTCCCAAACTTTCATTTTGCTTTTATGATCTTGGAATTCAAATTCTTTTCATCACAAAACCCCCGAGAGAAGATGACATGACTTCTTCCATTTATTTAAATGACAAGGGTGTTGAAAATATTTGAATTTCATTTGGAAAATATTTCCAATTCTGAAACTTTATGCAACTCAATGATTTTCACGAGAGAAGATAAAATGACTTCTTCAAATTAAATGAAATATGAGTTGGGAGTTTTAAAAGAATTAAATTCAAAGTTCTTTTGAATTTATTTCCAATTTGGAGTTATTTGAGTTTTATTCAAATTATTTTCTCCAAAAACAAAATATATGGAAAATAGGGTAACATGATTCCCTACATCAGAAAATTGAGAGAAATTAATTTGAAGTCATTTTGGTATTTAAAAATGATTTTATTGGATTTTATTGGACGGTAGCACTGTGTGAATTATTAAAATTTGTGTGGATTTTATTTGACATTAGAATAATGTTCATCTTGTAGGAAATATTTTCTGCAAATTTTGATATATTATATGCCTATATAAAAGTTTTAATTATTTTGTTTTTGTTTTAGTTCTGTGAAATTTTTATATATATATATATATATATATATATATATATATATATATATATATATATATATATATATATATATATATATATATATATATATATATAGGAAAAATCCATCCTACCACCTGGGGTAGTTACCCCACATGTCTCATATACTATCTTATGGTAGTATATATCCTACTTTATCATTTTAAGTATGTTCATATACTATATATAAGATACTCCAAAGTGAGTTGCATGAAAAAATTCAAGTTGGCCCATGGTTTTATTATATTTATGAAATACGTGCATATTTGTACATAAAAGAGAGCATACTCAAAATATGATACATACTACCAAAAAATAGTGTATATACTACCTAAACATTCTTATATACTACATACTACGCGTACATACTCTCCGATTTGATAGATACTACATATTACATATAAAACTCAAGTGGTGGTAACTACCACTGGTGGTAGATAAAATTTGTCCTATATATATATATATATATATATATATATATATATATATATATATATATATATATATATATATATATACAGCTTGGGCCAAAGGCCCAAGCTGCCGACTCAGCCACTGCCAAGGCCAAGGCCAAGGCCATCGACGCACACACCTAGGGGGCCAGGAGCCAAGGTTTTTATTCTTTTACAAATCCTAGTAGGATTTGATCCCGTTCGTTATTCCGCTTATTCCATTTGTTTCTAGATCTTTTCCTCTCTGTTTCCTAATCCTAGTCTATTTCTTGTCCCTACCCCAAGCAAAGCCCTCCCTCCCTAATATAAATACCCAAGCACCCCCTCCAACACATCAAACCAACACCTCTCCTCTCCTCTCCTCTCCTCAGCAGCAGCAGTGCAAAGCACCACCGCCGCCAAGTGCCGCGCCGCCTCGACCTCTCCCGAGGTTTATATGATCTCCTCTCCACCCGTCCGTGATCTCCTTTCCTCTAGGAGCAACTGCAACATCGGATCCGATCTTCTTCCCCAACTCCTACGACTACTCCAAAGGAGATCCACGAAATCCCTTAATTCATTTTTTTCTTCGAAAATAGCAATCTTAGAAAATTCATATCTTTTAGAGTTTTTAGTATTTTGAGTGATTCCAATTGCTATGTGTCACAAATTTGCTGAAGTTTCTGTTAGTTCAATTGTATTTCATATTTGAGCAGTTTAAATTTGTGTTTAGATGAATTTTCTCAAATCACTAGATTTGAGATATTTTGAGTTAGGAATATTATTTTGACCGATTCTTTTTGCTCCTGGTCTCTAGGACCTTTGTTTATCCAGTAGTATTTAGTATTTTATTTTCAGGTTAATTTAAATTAGGATTTTAGCAAAACAGTACTGTTTTATTATTAGTTCTGTTTTAGCTTTTTCTTTATTGTTTTTATTAGTTTTAAATTATTTCTTTTTGTCACTTTTGACAAAATTAGTTGTGTTTCTGTTAGACAACAGACTAAAAATTTATTTTTATTTTAAAAATTATTTTCCTTAGTTTTGTATGAAACCTTCTATAGGTCATAGTTAGAGTTTTATAAAAGCTTTTTATTTGTTTCTTTTCGCAAATAAAATTTTATGGAAAAAATACTTTCTGTTAAATTAGTTATTTTACATTTTATTTTCTGTTAATTTATTAGTTTAGTATTTTAATTTTTGTTAAGTTTTTACTTACGGCAAAACTATATTAGATGTTTGTAGCAAAGTCATAGATCTTCGTTAGTAGTTTTTCTTTGTAATTTTATTTGAAGTTTCTTTTGATTTTGTTTGAGTTTTATTATCGATTTTCCTTGCTGTTTTGATTGTTATTTCGAGTGCTAAAATTGTTTGCTAGGATGTTTGCTTATGTGAATGCTATGTTTGACTATATAGATTTTCAAAGGAGTGACGAATAGTTCTACCAAGTCTTTATTCTGAGAGCGTTATTATCTTCATCAAGTAATACCAGGCAAGTTCACTTTGACCATGCTTTCATACCTATGTTTTATTGCATTTAGTGGCATCTTTGCAACAACCTCCAAAGAGTGATATTGAATCCTTGTAGTTGAGTAGTATGCATGAGGTAGGAACCCATCACCCATTACCAAGCCCGGACGTTATTTATTTTAATGCTACGCTATAGTAGACGGGGTTGGTATGAGTGCTCGGAGTGGTGTGAGAATGGAGGATCTACGCCAATGACGATAACTCCATGATGGAATCTGCAAGGACTGATCTTCAAGGCCTCAAGACTTCAAGACTCGAGACAAGAATTCAATACACACTCATCGGGTGAAGGACGGTTGACGGGCACCTGGAGAAACCAGTGGTTGGCGGGATGCATGGAGAAGCGCCATGACATCTTGGAAAGCTTCACCCAGACTCAAAGAGACGGAAGAATACTTCGTGTCGGAAGCTTACCCATGCAACCGCAAGTCACTATGGGCTCGCTTGGTTGACCTTAGTTGTGACTCTGGTTGGGACGGTGCTAGCAGATGTAGAACTACGGTAGGATTGGATGAGCACCGGACGGTGGTCGAGGAACTCTTCGAAGACCATGTTTCGTCGCCTTGTTCTCAAACACCCGAAGTGCGAGAACGTAAAAAGAGGGATCGAATCTTATGGGTAAAGTGTACAAACCTCTGCAGAGGGTTAAAACCTAATCAATTAGCCGTGTCCCGATTCACGGACAATTTGAGCATCTGGACTTGGATCTATCTCGAACTCTCAACACCGGATTGATAACTTAATTGTGGGCAACTTATGATGATTTTGGGCTATGAGACATCGGTTGGCGGAACCATGTCATGATAGAAAACTCCATAGTACAGACTTCAGTTATTACTTGATGTAGGTAAAATAAAACCAGCTTTTACGCAAACAAAACTCAGACACAGAGCCACAAAGCCATATTGCATATAGTATAGTTTTATCATCTGTTTTCTCATGTTGTGATCTTGCCGGTACATTCAATGTACTGACCTACACGGCTGCAACGTATCATGTTGCAGGATTTTCTTCGACGAGTAAGAGTTACGGTACAGGGTTACGGTCTACACTCAACTTGCCGATGGCGTTGATGGGACTCCACACCCGACTATTTGTTTCCGCTGTGACTTATGAGGTATATATCAGTTTTACGTTAATTGTACATGTGATTGCACTTTGATATATACATTGATGTCTTGTGTGTGCCAAAGATACCGATCCGTGGATGGCATGATATACGAGGCTTGACCGTTCGAGGTCGGGTCGCTCTGATATGGTATCGAGCACATGTTGACTGAGGACGTGACCCTAGAAACGGAAAGCCCCTAGGACAGGATGTCTCAAAAACTTTATTTTCAAAAGGATCCTTTACTTCTCATCTTTTTGATTTTATCAAGTAGTTCCTCGACCTCAAATAGTCGAATATACACCTTTCCTTTTGACCACACGGAAGGATCAACTGAAGTCACTCCAAGAATTAAAGATATCGGACAACTGATGGCCATTTCAGAGTAAAGAGGATTTCACCATGCATTAGAAGAGTTGAAGCTACACCAGTTGAAGACTCAGACGACTTGAAGAATCAGAAGAATTATTTGACCGTTAGAGGACCAAATCCATGTTATACACTTACGTTAGATGCGGCGATTTGTGAGCTGTCATTTGTTTGATGTTTTTCGACAGCCACAAAGTAAAACCCGTTTCTTCAAAAACTATTGTTTGTATTGTGTGTATCCCTCCCCACCTCTCTCATATCTCATCCCAAAACTTTTGGACCCCATAGATGATGAAAGAAGTTGGTCTGCTATTCTCTGGACCGATGACTCAGTTGGAGGCAGAGCTATGGATTCAAAACATGGAGGATCAATTTATAAAAAATTTGATTCCAAGGAAGTATGAGGTTCAATACGCTCTTGATTGTTTTATGAAAGTGCTGCAACCTGGTGGAAAATGCATCAAGCCATACAAGGATTTAATGGAGAAAGAACTTGGGAGGAATTCAAGAAGACTCTCTTGAGGTCCCGTCTTATCCGGAAGCACTACGATAACTCGAAGAAGAAACCTTGTGCTTGCAAGATTTGCGGAGAAATAGGACACACCAATGAAGAACACAAGGATGGATGCCCTTATTGTGAGGAAAATCACCCAGAGGAAGAATGCCCGACTGGGCAGGTTACTTGCTTCCTGTGTGAAGGAGTTACCCATTTCCCGGCTTAGTGCCAAATTTACCCCAAGGTACAGAAAATTACCAAGCAGCTGAAGGAAGCCATGAAAGAAGCCCTCAGGGAAAATTCAGAAGAACCTGTAATGAAGGAAGTTATTGAAGACCCTGATGGTGAAGGCCTAAACAAATTTTTCGCCCAAGCCTGCTATTCATGTGAAGAAGAAGGACATCTTTCATAGTATTGCACGAAGGAAAGCCAAAAGTATCTCAGAGACTTCCCGACGGAAGCAATAGAGTTTGATCCATGTGGAATAGAAGGTTTGATCGAACGAAGAAACCTGTGAAGAGAAAACAAAGACACCCTCAGAACAACCCAATTTCTGCAAAGAGGGACAAGAGTCATATTACCTGTTTTGAATGTAAGGATGTCGGGCATTATGCCAATCATTGTCTCGAAAGGAATTAAGGAACTCAAGGAGCAGGCACCATCTCCAAGAAGCCCAAAGGCTTATCGAAAGTTATGTGTTTTCATTGCAAGGAAGCAGGACCTCATGCTACTAAATGTCCCGACAAGATGAAAGCTGGAGTTGAGTAGTTGGAATTTTGATATTGGAAACAAGAGTAGTAGAAAACAATTTCATTTTCATGAGTTCGATGAGTTGAGTTATGTAATGAGTGCTCAGAGATTGTAATGAATTCGTGAAATCAATAAAGTTAATGTGTCATGATTTCATACGTGGATTGTTTTTTGAGTTGTTACTCGTGAACAAAGATTTTGACCATTTTCGAGGATATGAGAAATATGGTCTATGGATGGATTTGTGAATTTCATTTAAGTGTGATAGTACCCTAAGAAGAACACTAGACCAATGGAAATGGAAATGTGTCCCACAGGTTGGAGTTTGGAAAAAAATGAGTTGGAGTTTTATCTTTGATATGATGGTATGAAGAAATGAAATGTTATTGGATTTAAAGTGGTGTAATGTTGGAAAATGGAGCAATTGTAACTCCAAGGATGAGTGAAATTTGTACAAGTGTTGAAGTGGGCTCATAACCCACACGCCCAGGAATTAATAAGGGTCAAGTACCCACTGGAAGAAGAAATTTTGGGAATAGACTATGATTTGATCAACCGACGATTCTATAGGAGTTTACGCAAAACCTGAGAGTTGTTAAGGAACGATAGATGTTTGTTTAGCCTGCAGAATCAATGGATTTTCCGAACTTGGTTCGTCGACAAGAGAAATTCTGCAATGCTTGTGAGGATGACCGAGTGTTAGAATGCGGGATTCGCTAAACCATGTACAAGGTAATGATTTGGGTGCGGGATGGATTGATCACCATACCGACTTACCCTTATTATTCGCTTTGCTATATGGGATGGTAAATCTGAGTGACTTACCTATAGTAGAGAGACGACGATCAAAACCTTATTGAACCTTAGAATGGTATAAGCATTTTTCCCCCTTGTACAAGGCAGCTTTTGCCAACCGTAGGTTATACGGTGAGGTTCAACCTGCACCCGCTTTTCTGGGAGAAACCATAAATTGTTGACCACCATGAGATATCGATAGTTGTTTAGAATTGGCGCCAGACCATTCAGCTATGAAGACCCAGTCTCGGAATAACCTTACCAAGAGGAATGGACGAAGGAATTGAGGAAAAGGTTTTGCCACTACCGAAAGAGCCCAGAGAAGGATTTATCCTTACAATCTGAGAAGACCAACACTGTCAACGATAAGGATGGAGTATATGAGTTTTGATGGAACAGAACGATGCTTCTAAGGGTGGTAGCACCGAGACCCCGGAGATGATCGATGGATTTTGAAGACCCCAAACCCTAACCTATTTCTTGTTAGTTTCTCCGAATCTCGAGGACTAGATTCATTTTAAGGGCGGGTAGGTTTGTAACATCCCAAAATTCTAAATTTTGGAATGCTATAAACACATAGTTAGTTTTGGTTGATTGTTTGATTGATTGACTAAAAGTGAGTGAATTTGAAACTTTTGAAAGTTAAATGAGAGGAATAAAAGGACTTTCCCAAACTTTCATTTTGCTTTTATGATCTTCGAATTCAAATTCTTTTCATCACAAAACCCGGAGAGAAGATGACATGACTTCTTCCATTTATTTAAATGACAAGGTGTTGAAAATATTTGAATTTCATTTGGAAAATATTTCCAATTCTGAAACTTTATGCAACTCAATGATTTTCACGAGAGAAGATAAAATGACTTCTTCAAATTAAATGAAATATGAGTTGGGAGTTTTAAAAGAATTAAATTCAAAGTTCTTTTGAATTTATTTCCAATTTGGAGTTATTTGAGTTTTATTCAAATTATTTTCTCCAAAAACAAAATATATGGAAAATAGGGTAACATGATTCCCTACATCGAAAATTGGAGAGAAATTAATTTGAAGTCATTTTGGTATTTAAAAATGATTTTATTGGATTTTATTGGACCGGTAGCACTGTGTGAATTATTAAAATTTGTGTGGATTTTATTTGACATTAGAATAATGTTCATCTTGTAGGAAATATTTTCTGCAAATTTTGATATATTATATGCCTATATAAAAGTTTTAATTATTTTGTTTTGTTTTTGTTGTGAAATTTTTATATATATATATATATATATATATATATATATATATATATATATATATATATATATATATATATATATATATATATATATATATATATATATATATATATATATAGCGCTTGGGCCAAAGGCCCAAGCCGACCAGCCACTGCCAAGGCCAAGGCCAAGGCCATCGCACGCACACACCTAGGGGGCCAGGAGCCAAGGTTTTATTCTTTTACAAATCCTAGT
Organism: Aegilops longissima; assembly: GCA_021605205.1. Taxonomy (NCBI): domain Eukaryota; kingdom Viridiplantae; phylum Streptophyta; class Magnoliopsida; order Poales; family Poaceae; genus Aegilops; species Aegilops longissima. The sequence continues at coordinate 449,337,060 of CM038678.1, forward strand.
AGGATTTGATCCCGTTCGTTATTCCGCTTATTCCGATTTGTTTCTAGATCTTTTCCTCTTTGTTTCCTAATCCTAGTCTATTTCTTGTCCCTACCCCAAGCAAAGCCCTCCCTCCCCAATATAAATACCCAAGCACCCCCTCCAACACATCAAACCAACACCTCTCTCCTCTCCTCTCCTCTCCTCAGAAGCAGCAGTGCAGAAGCACCACCGCCGCCAAGTGCCGCCGCCTCGACCTCTCCCGAGGTTTATATGATCTCCTCTCCACCGTCCCGTGATCTCCTTTCCTCTAGGAGCAACCGCAACAACGGATCCGATCTTCTTCCCCAACTCCGACGACTACTCCGGTGAGATCCACGAAATCCCGTAATTCATTTTTTTTCTTCGGAAAATAGCAAACTTAGAAAATTCATATCTTTTAGAGTTTTTAGTATTTTTGAGTGATTCCAATTGCTATGTGTCACAAATTTGCTGAAGTTTCTGTTAGTTCAATTGTATTTCATATTTGAGCAGTTTAAATTTGTGTTTGTATGAATTTTAGCAAATCACTAGATTTGAGATATTTTGAGTTAGGAATATTATTTTTGACCGGTTCTTTTTGCTCCTGGTCTCTAGGACCTTTGTTGATCCAGTAGTATTTAGTATTTTATTTTCAGGTTAATTTAAATTAGGATTTTAGCAAAACAGTACTGTTTTATTATTAGTTCTGTTTTAGCTTTTTCTTTATTGTTTTTATTAGTTTTAAATTATTTCTTTTTGTCACTTTTGACAAAATTAGTTGTGTTTCTGTTAGACAACAGAGAAAATTTATTTTATTTTAAAAAATTATTTTCCTTAGTTTTGTATGAAACCTTCTATAGGTCATAGTTAGAGTTTTATAAAAGCTTTTTATTTGTTTCTTTTCGCAAATAAAATTTTATGGAAAAAATACTTTCTGTTAAATTAGTTATTTTACATTTTATTTTCTGTTAATTTATTAGTTTAGTATTTTAATTGTTGTTAAGTTTTTACTTACGGCAAAACTATATTAGATGTTTGTAGCAAAGTCATAGATCTTCGTTAGTAGTTTTTCTTTGTAATTTTATTTGAAGTTTCTTTTGATTTTGTTTGAGTTTTATTATCGATTTTCCTTGCTGTTTTGATTGTTATTTCGAGTGCTAAAATTGTTTGCTAGGATGTTTGCTTATGTGAATGCTATGTTTGACTATATAGATTTTCAAAGGAGTGACGAATAGTTCTACCAAGTCTTTATTCTGAGAGCGTTATTATCTTCATCAAGTAATACCAGGCAAATTCACTTTGACCATGCTTTCATACCTATGTTTTATTGCATTTAGTGGCATCTTTGCAACAACCCTCCAAAGAGTGATATTGAATCCTTGTAGTTGAGTAGTATGCATGAGGTAGGAACCCATCACCTGTTACCAAGCCCGGACGTTATTTATTTTAATGCTACGCTATAGTAGACGGGTTGGTATGAGTGCTCGGAGTGGTGTGAGAATGGAGGATCTACGCCAATGACGATAACTCCATGATGGAATCTGCAAGGATCTGCATCTTCAAGGCCTCAAGACTTCAAGACTCGAGACAAGAATTCAATACACACTCTTTGGGTGAAGGACGGTTGACGGGCACCCGGAGAAACCAGTGGTTGGCGGGATGCATGGAGAAGCGCCATGACATCTTGCGGAAAGCTTCACCAGACTCAAAGAGACGGAAGAATACTTCGTGTCCGGAAGCTTACTGCAACCGCAAGTCACTATGGGCTCGCTTGGTTGACCTTAGTTGTGACTCTGGTTGGGACGGTGCTAGCAGATGTAGAACTACGGTAGGATTGGATGAGCACCGACGGTGGTCGAGGAACTCTTCGAAGACCATGTTTCGATCGCCTTGTTCTCAAACACCTCGAAGTGCGAGAACGTAAAAGAGGGATCGAATCTTGCGGGTAAAGTGTACAAACCTCCGCAGAGGGTTAAAACCTAATCAATTAGCCGTGTCCCCGTTACGGACAATTTGAGCATCTGGACTTGGATCTATCTCGAACTCTCAACACCGGATTGATAACTTAATTGTGGGCAACTTATGATGATTTTGGGCTATGAGACATCGGTTGGCGGAACCATGTCATGATAGAAAACTCCATAGTACAGACTTCATTTATTACTTGATGTAGGTAAAATAAAACCAGATTTTACATAAACAAAACTCGATACGAGCCACAAAGCCATATTGCATATAGTATAGTTTTATCATCTGTTTTCTCATGTTGTGATCTTGCGGTACATTCAATGTCTTGACCTACACGGCTGCAACGTATCATGTTGCAGGATTTTCTTCGACAGTAAGAGTTACGTGACAGGGTTACGGTTCACACTCAACTTGCCGATGGCGTTGATGGGACTCCACACCGACTATTTGTTTCATTGTGACTTATGAGGTATATATCAGTTTTACGTTAATTGTACATGTGATTGCACTTTGATATATACATTGAAGTACTTGTGTGTGCCAAAGATACCGATCCGTGGATGGCACAGATACACGAGGCTTGACCGTCTCGAGGTCGGGTCGCCATGATATGGTATCGAGCACATGTTGATCAGAGGACGTGACCCTAGAAACCGGAAAGCCCCTAGGTCGATGTCTCAAAAACTTTATTTTCAAAAGGATCCTTTACTTCTCATCTTTTTTGATTTTATCAAGTAGTTCCTCTGACCTCAAATAGTCAGAATATACACCTTTCCCTTTTGACCACACGGAAGGATCAACTGAAGTCACTCCAAGAATTAAAGATATCGGACAACTGATGGCCATTTCAAAGTAAAGAGGATTTCACCATGCATTAGAAGAGTTTAAGCTACACCAGTTGAAGACTCAGACGACTTGAAGAATCAGAAGAATTATTTGACCGTTAGAGGACCAAATCCATGTTATACACTTACGTTAGATGCGGCGATTTGTGAGCTGTCATTTGTTTGATGTTTTCCGACAGCCACAAAGTAAAACCCGTTTCTTCAAAAACTATTGTTTGTATTGTGTGTATCCCTCCCCACCTCTCTCATATCTCATCCCAAAACTTTTGGACCCCATAGATGATGAAAGAAGTTGGTCTGCTATTCTCTGGACCGATGACTCAGTTGGAGGCAGAGCTATGGATTCAAAACATGGAGGATCAATTTAGAAAAAATTTGATTCCAAGGAAGTATGAGGTTCAATACGCTCTTCAAGGTTTTCTGAGAAAGTGCTGCAACCTGGTGGAAAATGCATCAAGCCATACAAGGATTTAATGGAGAAAGAACTTGGGAGGAATTCAAGAAGACTCTCTTGAGGTCCCGTCTTATCCGGAAGCACTACGATAACTCGAAGAAGAAACCTTGTGCTTGCAAGATTTGCGGAGAAATAGGACACACCAATGAAGAACACAAGGATGGATGCCCTTATTGTGAGGAAAATCACCCAGAGGAAGAATGCCCGACTGGGCAGGTTACTTGCTTCCTGTGTGAAGGAGTTACCCATTTCCCGGCTTAGTGCCAAATTTACCCCAAGGTACAGAAAATTACCAAGCAGCTGAAGGAAGCCATGAAAGAAGCCCTCAGGGAAAATTCAGAAGAACTCAGTAATGAAGGAAGTTATTGAAGACCCCGATGGTGAAGGCCTAAACAAATTTTTCGCCCAAGCTGCTATTCATGTGAAGAAGAAGGACATCTTTCATAGTATTGCACGAAGGAAAGCCAAAAGTATCTCAGAGACTTCCCGACGGAAGCAATAGAGTTTGATCCACAGGGAATAGAAGGTTTGATCGAACGAAGAAACCGTGAAGAGAAAACAAAGACACCCTCGTAACAACCCAATTTCTGCAAAGAGGGACAAGAGTCATATTACCTGTTTTGAATGTAAGGATGTCGGGCATTATGCCAATCATTGTCTCGAAGGAAGCAAGGAACTCAAGGAGCGAGCACCATCTCCAAGAAGCCCAAAGGCTTATCGAAAGTTATGTGTTTTCATTGCAAGGAAGCAGGACATCATGCTACTAAATGTCCCGACAAGATGAAAGCTGGAGTTGAGTAGTTGGAATTTTGATATTGGAAACAAGAGTAGTAGAAAACAATTTCATTTTCATGAGTTCGATGAGTTGAGTTATGTAATGAGTGCTCAGAGATTGTAATGAATTCGTGAAATCAATAAAGTTAATGTGTCATGATTTCATACGTGGATTGTTTTTTTGAGTTGTTACTCTGTGAACAAAGATTTTGACCATTTTCGAGGATATGAGAAATATGGTCTATGGATGGATTTGTGAATTTCATTTAAGGGTGATAGTACCCTAAGAAGAACACTAGACCAATGGAAATGGAAATGTGTCCCACAGGTTGGAGTTTGGAAAAAAATGAGTTGGAGTTTTATCTTTGATATGATGGTATGAAGAAATGAAATGTTATTGGATTTAAAGTGGTGTAATGTTGGAAAATGGAGCAATTGTAACTCCAAGGATGAGTGAAATTTGTACAAGTGTTGAAGTGGGCTCATAACCCACATGCCCAGGAATTAATAAGGGTCAAGTACCCTTTGGAAGAAGAAATTTTGGGAATAGACTACGATTTGATCAACCGAGCGATTCTATAGGAGTTTACATAAAACCCGAGAGTTGTTAAGGAACGATAGATGTTTGTTTGGCCTGCAAAATCAATGGATTTTCGAACTTGGTTCGCCGACAAGAGAAATTCTGCAATGCTTGTGAGGATGACCGAGTGTTAGAATGCGGATTCGCTAAACCATGTACAAGGTAATGATTTAAAAGGGATGGATTGATCACCATACCGACTTACCCTTATTATTCGCTTTGCTATATGGGATGGTAAATCTGAGTGACTTACCTATAGTAGAGAGACGACGATCAAAACCTTATTGAACCTTAGAATGGTATAAGCATTTTTTTCCCCTTGTACAAGGCAGCTTTTGCCAACCGTAGGTTATACGGTGAGGTTCAACCCAGACCCGTTTTCTGCAGGAGAAACCATAAATTGTTGACCACCATGAGATATCGATAGTTGTCTTCAATCTCCTGCCAGTGGGCAGGAGGGCGTGTGGCCGCGCCGCGCGCACACGCTCGGCCAGCTCCTGCTTGCCGCTGCCACTGGAGCCTCATACAAGCGCCACGCACCCCCCGGGCCCCTCTCTCTCTTCCACGTCCTCACCCTCTCCCCTGGATCTCTCTCTCTCTCTCTCTCGCGCCCGACCGCTGCCGTCGCCGCCGTCCATCATTCGCGCGGCCACCGGCCTCCACACGTCTCTCCGACGAGCAAAGAAGCTCCGCCGTCGACCTCTATGCCGTCTCCATCGAGCCACGCGAGCAGATGCGGCCTGCAGCAGCTTCCCCGACCTTCTTCCCCGCCCACGGCCACCGGATGCCGCCGTTCGATTCGCCATCTCCGCCGCCTCCCCGAGGCCACTGAGCTGATCAACGACCTCCCTGTGAGCTCCCGGTCACCTTCCCCCTTACCCCGTGGTCAATCTCTCTCCGTAGACGCCGATTCGAAGACGACCGAAGCTCGCCGCTGCCATGCCTCCTCGCCGTCGTGGGCTGAGTGCGACCCACCCACGCCTGTGCACTCAAACGTGCTCATGGTACCCCCAGGAGGCCAACGCATCCGCTAGCCGGCCCCCTAGTGCATCACAGCCTCGTGCCCGCATGTTCCCGAACTCCGGCCGCCGCAAAAGTTGTCGCCGCCGTCGATTTAGTCAACCCCGGCGCGAGGTGTTGCCACCGCTGGATGGGCGAGTCTCCCAGCTCGCCGTAGCCGCAAACCACAAGCGAAACGATGCTTTGCAGCACCGTCCTGAGCAGCGCCGGCGAGCCACCGCCGTGGGATGTGGTCACCGGCGGCTGAAGGCTGTTCCCTGACTTGGCGCGGGTTAGGTTAGCACTAACCACAACCCTGTGTCCCTGACAGTGGGCCCCGCATGCTAATTAAACCCGGGCAGTTTTAGTTTAGGTTTAGTTAATTGGTTTAGCCACTATGCAGCTGACATATGGGTCCCAGCCGTCAGGTTTGACTTGGCGACCTAGTTGACCTGCTGACACAGCAGTGACATAGTGCTGATGTCATTAATCATTTTCTGGATTAAAAATAATCCAGGAAATTCCAGGAATTAGCAAAGCTTCAAAAATTCATAGAAATTCAATCGTAGCTCCAAATGAAATAATTTATATATGAAAAATGATCAAAAAAATCCAATCTATCCATCTGTACCATTTTCATGCATGTTAGAACAACTTATAGCTGCTGTTTAGCACAGATCATATAAATGGCATTTTAATATCCACATATGGAGTTTGAATTAGAATCTTGGATTCAAACCAACTTCATTTAATCTGGTTGCTAGTTGCATTAGCTCAAACCACAACATATTGCCATGTCACACTCATGCATCATATTGTTGCATTGCATTGATTGTGTTCTTTCTCTGTTGCTGGTGTTTGTCCCCTCGAGAGACGTTGTCCCGCCGATGAGTTCGATGACACCGATGAAGAGCTATATTATCTTCAGAAGTGCCAGGCAAGCAAAACCCCCTTGTCCATTCCGATACAATCCCACTCTCTCGCTCCTGCTCTCTTTTACTGCATTAGGACAACAACGTTTCAACTGTTACATGCTGCGGTAGTTGAACCCCTTTCCTCTGCATGACCTGTCATTGCCACAGTAAATAGATGAAACCCACTAGCATGAGTAGGAGTTGTTTGAGCCCTGATGTGCCTACTCATTCATGCTTGTTCGTCATGCCTGCTATTGCTTAGAGTTGTGTCAGGTCTGATTCATCGGGGACGAATTGGAGGTGTGTGAACATGTCCTACTGTGTGAGAGCTAAGTGTGTGAACACGATTTGGTAAAGGTAGCGGTGAGAGGCCATGTAGGAGTACATGGTGGGTTGTCTCATTGCAGCCGTCCTCAGGAACTGAGTTCTGTGTTTGTGATCCATGAACAGTTACTACCACACATTGGGTTCCGGTAACTCGACCCCTCTCGACTTATTAATCAACTCGATCTTTGTCCAGGAGTTGCAACTAGTTTCTGGTGTTTGTAGGTAGTGTTAGTAGTCTACCAGGTGGCACCCGGTACAGGTGGGCTTGGGACAGACTAGGCACAGTGGCACGGTGTACCAAGCGTAGATCCACCCGTCGAGGTGGCCTTGGGAACCCTGCTCACATCGTTTGGTGCCGTGAATGACACCCCGGCCGGATCTCCTTGCGGATGGAACCCGAATAGGCGATAAACCTGGACGAGAGACTTGTGTGGTTAGTCAGGTCGTGGCCGACTCCCTCACCAGGCTTCCGCTTGAAGGTTGCCGAGATACACGATGTGTACATGGTGGTAAGTGGCAGAGAGCGCGTGTGAAGAAGTACACCGCAGGTTAATATCATCTATTCAAATAGCCGTGTGTTCGCGGTAAAGGACTTCGGGTTGCTCGTGACAGTTCATAGACAAGTGAAAGTGGATACTCTAAAACTCGCAAGATAAGCATGAGTGCTATGGATGGCGCTCTCGTGAGGGAGACGGAGCGATCCATAGTGGTGTATTGATATGGTGAATATGTGGACTCGTGTGCGCCACCGCAAAAGAGTTACTTGCAATCATAGTTTAGGATAGCCACTGAGTCAAAGTTGGCTTGCTGCAGTCAAACTCCACCACCCCCTTTGTTGATAATGATGCATATGTAGTTAGTTCTGATGTAAGTCTTGCTGGGTACATTTGTACTCAAGTTTGCCTATTTTATGTTTTGCAGAGAGACGTAAGTCTCGCTAGTAGTTCCGTGTGGACTTCGATGTTTAGCTTGTTACCTCAGCTACGATCTTGTGCCCTCGACAGGATCTGGTAGATAGTCAGGCTTCTAAGCCTTTTTCATTTGTAGATGTATGTACTCAAACATGTTAAGCTTCCGCATGTGCTTTGATTTGTATGCTCTGAATGTTGGGTCATGAGACCCATGCTTGTAATATCTCGCTCCTCGGAGCCTAATGAATAAATACTTGAGTCGTAGAGTTATGTTGTGATGCCATGTTGTATTTACACATATTGAGCATATTGTGTGTATGATTGAAATGCTTGGTATGTGTGGGATCCGACAACCTAGTTGTATATCCTTGGTAGCCTCTCTTATGGGGAAATGTAGTCTTGTGCTTCCATGAGCCATAGTAGTCCGCTACAGCCCGGTTCACCGGAGTCCTGTTAGCCCAACACTATCGCTCCGAACACCGACGGGCCGTCATGTGATTCACATCGTTCCTGTGTCTGTCCCTTCGGGGAAATGTCACGCGGTGACATCCGGAGTCCTGCCTAACCTGCTACAGCCCGGGTTCTCGGAGTCCTGTTAGCCTAGTGCTACAGCCCGGATTCACACGCTACTGACCGACATGCTCGATGTTGATTCATGTATGCCTGTCCCCGTAAGTTAGTGCCACTTTGGGTTCATGACTAGTCATGTCAGCCCGGGTTCTCTGTCATATGGATGCTAGCGACACTATCATATACGTGAGCCAAAAGGCGCAAACGGTCCCGGGCCATGGTAAGGCGACACCCGTGGGAATACCGTGCGTGAGGCCGCAAAGTGATATGAGGTGTTATAGGCTAGATCGGTGTGACTTAGAATCGGGTCCCGACAGCTTTGGTATCGAGCCTGATCGCTCAGAGGATTACCAAGCCAAACTGGTCGAAGTTGAGTCTAGAAATGCTTTAGTTATATAAGGGAATTGATTGTGGAAGGGAACGTAAGGCTCTTTTTACTCCTTTACCCTATGGCCTTCTGATCTGAGTCATCCTCTTCTCTTCTACGGGGATTAAGAACTAGGCTTCTCATCTTTCTATCAGGATCACGTGTTACTAATCTGTAGACTTGCAAGATTGTTGGATTTAAACCCCAGTTCAGTTTCTATTACTTCCGTATGTTCATAGCTGGCCTCGGAACCTTGATATGATGTTGTTGAGTGGTTATGCCACCATTTTGCATGATGTCTCAAATCTTTTTGAGCATTTTACAACCGTTATGCTGTCCGAGTCATCCCAGGTTTCTAAACTATCTGATGCATTTGCAAATTCTTCCTTCCTGTTCATGGTGCCCTTTTGGTCAGAATAAGCACACTAATCGTCTTTGAGGTACTCCTTTCCTTGACATATATGTTGGAACTTGTATTATGACCCTAGGCATCTTAGAGGATCACCTAGTAATATGGCCATGTTTTTGTGTTCCCAGTGTGATGATTATGGCCGTCATTCTCGAAAGCATCCCATGATGCCACTTAGTAGTAGGTATTCTACTCCTGGGTTCTTGAACCCGAGATTCACCTTATTTACCTCATGTTGATAGTGTTTGCTCGTTCCTTTAGGTTATTAGTAACCTTTGCATTAGTCATCGAGGTCCGTGGTATTTCCTTCTTCCAAATACCATGAACTGCTTATGGCGGAAGTTCTTTGAACCAAAAGATCGCAACCAGAGTACTCTTGATGAGTCCTTCATTCATAGTTGTGAATCTGCCAGTCCTTCCTCTTCGGGATGGGTTATCCGGAAGAAATGTTGAGCTTTGCTCGACATACTAATCTATGCATCCACAACTCAGAAAGTTATAAGCTCCTTTGAGTTGTCCCTCTTTAGTTGTACTCTGACCTTCATCTATCAGTTGATAGTCAAGTTTATGTCGTACATTCGTGTTCTTCGATGCGTACTGTCCTTGTGGTTCGTCAAGCCGTTCTATTTCAGAATGAATAGGAGAAACAAACTCCAGAACCTCATCCATATCTAGGATTGGGTCAAAGCAATTGTATTCTGCGGATCAAAATGCCAAACCAGCTTTTGCTCTGTTGTACCTTGGAGTGTTACCATCTTTATGTCCAGAGTGTCATGAGAATTGCACCACCTCTTATGAATTCTTGACGCAGTAATACTTCTTGCCATCATTGTTCATTCCTTGGTTCCCGTGTTATTATAACCAGAATGCCGACAAGTGTACCGTGATGTGCGAGATCAATACTCCTAGCAACTCCGTTGCTTGGTAGTTAATGGACAATACTCTTATTCTTAGCGTGCTGGTTATTGAATTATCATTCTAAGACTGATCGTGCTACCTAGTCCATTTTTCCTGGTGCACCCTTCGATCAATGAGTTAGGATTGTGCCAATCCCTCGCTTATTTGATCATATCATCTTGCCCTGAAAAGCAAGATTGTTCTCGAGTTTAGTAACATATCGGTGGTTCATGATTTTCCGAATATCTTCTCGGAAGTATCACCAGGTTGTCCCCTGACTGTTATGTTGAGCTCGTGGTCAAGTTGGTTTCTCGTAAACCACCCCTTCTCCAAGAATATGTGTTGGAAACCCTTGAGCTAGTTGGTTAAGCCAAACAACAACTTAGAGACTTGGAAGATAAAATCTTGTCCGCCTCAGTTCATTCCAAAGGGATATCCTTGTGTGTGTGTGTTGAAGAGAGATGATATCTTCATCGATTGTTCCTCGTGATCGGTTGTTGAATCTATTGTCTTGTCCAAACCTTGATTTGAGTGTGGGCTATCGTCAAATCAAGTTAGAACCAACGATATTCATAATGTTGTTTTACTCGTGGTTGATCCCTCGAGCATACACCATTACATATTTTGGTCTGACCAATACTATCACCGTGTTCACATGATGGCGGAAGTCCAGTGATATGGAAATTCCGATGAGTTGTTGTTGAGCCCATGAGCAACATTTCCTCTCCCCCATGACTCATGTTGAACATCAACCTAGTGTTGGAAACTTTTATAAGCATTATCTTCATGTCCCATTCGTGAAGAATATGTTGGATGAAAGAAGTGACTTTCTCTGATTCATGTGCATTTGGTGCAAGTTGCCGCCGTGAGTTCGAGAAAGATTGTGTTTGTTCCCCCTGGTACCATCCCAAGTCAGTCATGCATGTGCGAAGTATGCTATGGTTTGACAGGCTCGTAACCTTCATTCCATATGTATCCCTAGCACACCAAGCCACTAATTGATTTTTTCAAGGACAAGAAGTTCCTTCAAAAGAGCTAATCATGACTTATGTTAGGACTTCGTTATCCTCGATGATAGTTCCCCACCTGAACTCGGCAGTGTTTTATTTATAAGACTACTACGTGGTCATGCTTGTCTTGGACAGCGTGTTCATAGGTTTGTAGCAGAACCAGCTCATGTTTTGGAACATGCTATCGTAGTTCATTTTCCTCAGAATCTCGCAACGTCATCTCTTCGGTTTGTGTTGCAAATTTTATTTTCCAGACATGCTGTCTGAAATGTCCTGTTACCAACCAGATCTGAATCTCAGGCAGATATGATGGTTGGAACATTTCCAAGATCTATGATGTAGGTCCCGAAAAGGTTGATGTTCTGGACGACACACCTAGCCGGAAGATCTATTATTGTAGTATCTTGAATGAGCAATTCGACCATCTTCTCCATGAGGATTTGGTATGACTTATTCCACAAGTTGTTCCTTATGGATTTTTGTGCTTCCGAAGTCCGACCTTTACTTGATGGCCATGTTGATGTTTTAAGCATTGACCATGGTACCTAGTACATCAAGGAGAACATTAGAAGCGGAGTGCTAAATGTCTCTCGGTCGATCATCCAGATTTGCTTCTTTGGCATTGCTAAGGAAAAAACTGAGAAAGTGATGTCCTCCTTTGCACCGGCATCCTCCATCACCGTTCATCATGGTTGTATGATGTGTTGCCAGGATCCTTGGCGTGGATATTGGTAAAACCTTGATGAATATGGAAATGCTCAAGTTCTTGAGAGCACGCTCAGTCACTGGGTTATATTCTCGGTAACAATTGGAATGTTCCTTCCATTTGCCGATTATTCTATAACCATAGTTTGGTTTCCAAAACTGAGTATGCCATTTCTTCGAACTCCTCCAAATAATCGTTTGTGATTTGCCTTAAGCTGGTATAAAGAGTTTTAGTCATCTTTGAATCAAAGGTAATTCGTTTTGCCACTTAAGGGAATATTTCTATGAGTCACCTCTCCCAAGGTTCCGCGTTATGGAATCATAGTATTTGTTTCCTCGCTACATTGAAACCCTCATCAAATCGTTGCTTCCGTCCTTTCCAAGGTGTGTTTTGCCTCCCAGCTCAAGAGATGTTTCTACGTCTCATTCTGTGAGATGATCTTGTGATCATTATGATGATCCATCATTGTAGAGTTGTCTCTGAACTTGTGTTTTATGAAGATCTCGAAAGCAATCTCGAAAGCAGAGTTGTCAAGACCAAGATGATGCAATGAATCGACGTTCCTATGATGTGCAAGTTGGATCATGAAGATCATGCTAGTTTCGAGTCCCTTGTGTCTTCTTACCTCACGTTTTGAATCTCGGGACGAGATTCTTGTTTAGTGGGGGTGAGTTGTCACAGCCCTAGCTTAGCCCTTTCCTGACTCTGCATAAGTAGCCATGCATCATGTTTAAATTTCTGTAACTTGAATTGAGGTTAGTTGAAACCCTCTCAGTTCAAAAGTTAATCAACATTTAAATCTCATTAAATGAGTCCAAGAAAAAGTTCCTCATGTTCTCTGAAAATATTGGCAAGAGATAAAATTCAAACCAATATTTTTGGAGCCTCAGAAATATTTATTTTGGGCATTTGAGTTAATCCAATAATTATTTGCATTGGACTTATATTTGATATATGTTAAATATAACTCCAATAATTCTAAAAATTGTGAGTGGCCTTGAATATATTTTAACAGGCCACATTATAATTTTTAGAATTTATAAAAATGATTTGGTATAACATCAAATCAAAACAAATTGCAAAAATAGAAAACAGAACAATTGAAATGAACAGAACTCACCTGGTCGACTTACCTCGTGGCCTAACACGACCGGCCCAGCTAGGCCCAGCCCTCCTCTTCCTCTCTCCATCGTTTTCAATCTCCCCGCCAAGGGGGAGGGCATCTTGGCCATGGCCAAGCACACGCCGGCCAGCCTCGCCACGCTGCCGCTGGAGGCTCCTACAAGCGCCACGCACCCCCCGGGCCCCTCTCTCTCTCCCCCGTCCTCACCCTCTCCCCTGGATCTCTCTCTCTCTATCTCACGCCCGACCGCTGCCGTCGCAACCGTCCATCATTCGCGCGGCCACCGGCCTCCACACGTCTCTCCGACGAGGAAAGAAGCTCCGCCGTCGACCTCTATGCCGTCTCCGTCGAGCCACGCGAGCAGATGTGGCCTGCAGCAGCTTCCCCGACCTTCTTCCCCGCCCACGGCCACCGGATGCCGCCGTCTGATTCGCCGTCTCCGCCGCTTCCCCGAGGCCACTTAGCTGATCTACGACCTCCCAGTGAGCTCCCGGTCACCTTCCCCCTTACCCCGTGGTCTATCTCTCTCCGTAGACGCTGATTCAAAGACGACCGAAGCTCGCCGCCACCGTGCCTCCTCGCCGTCGTGGGCTGAGCGCGACCCACCCACGCCTGTGCACTCAAACATGCTCATGGTACGCCCAGGAGGCCAACGAAGCCGCTAGCCGGCCCCCTAGTGCATCGCAGCCTCGTGCCCGCATGTTCCCGAACTCCGGCCGCCGCAAAAGTTGCCGCCGCCGTCGATTTAGTCAACCCCGGCGCGTGGTGTTGCCACCGCTGGATGCGCTGAAGTCTCCTGTGTCGCCAGAGTCGCAAACCACGAGCTTAAACGATGCTCATAAAGACCGCCCCGAGCAGCGCCGGTGAGCCACCGCCGCGGGATGTGGTCACCGGCGGCTGAACGCTGTTCCCTGACTTGGCGCGGGTTAGGTTAGCACTAACCACAACCCCGTGTCACTGACAGTGGGCCCCGCATGCTAATTAAACCCGGGCAGTTTTAGTTTAGGTTTAGTTAATTGGTTTAGCCACTGTGCAGCTGACATATGGGCCCCAGCCGTCAAGTTTGACTTTGGGCGACCCAGTTGACCTGCTGACGCAGCAGTGACACAGTGCTGATGTCATTAATCATTTTCTGGATTAAAAATAATCCAGGAAATTCCAGGAATTAGCAAAGCTTCAAAAATTCATAGAAATTCAACCGTAGCTCCAAATGAAATAATTTATATATGAAAAATGATCAAAAAAATCTAATCTATCCATTTGTACCATTTTCATGCATGTTAGATGTAACATCCCAAATTTTCAATTTGGAATGTTATACATTAGGTCATCATGCATATCATATTTTCTCGCATTTTTCCGATCCTAGAAATTTCACGCAACTCAAGGACCCTCGGAGAGAGTTGGAAGTTTCATTATTTTCAGATTTGGGATTTCTCAAAATTTGAAAATAGGATCATTTGGATTTATTTATTTATCTTCAAAAGTTTTTCGATATAAAAATTTAAGAGAGGGAATACTATGACTTTCCCAACATTTAGGAAAAATGAAGATATTATAAATAAATCAAATTTTGGTTTTGAGGATTTAATTGTTTTAGGCAAAATGAGCATTAAAAAAATATGCATATCTGCCTGCTTTTAAAGTTCATTTTGTTCGACTCATTTTAGGAGTCGGGAAATTTTTTTTATTAAATTCGAGTTCGTTTGGTTTTATTTTAAATTTGTTTAGTTTTTGTTTTAAAAAAAACGCGCGCCTCACCGGGCCAAGGGCCCACCACGCCAAGACGGCCCATCTCCTCCTCGCTGGAGGAGTCGCCACAAGACGCCGCCTGGCCTGGCCGAGTCCGGCTCGGCCACGCACCCGCCCGCCTCTTCCCAAGGCAACCGACCCCCAACCTATTTATACCGCCGCCCCCTCTCCTCCTCATCCCGCCGCCACACCCGACCCGAGCCCCACTGTCGCTCGAGCCGCTCACGCCTGCCGCCTGCACACCCGAGCCTCGCCGCCGCCACTCCACTGCCTCGTCCGACCCGCCGCCACTCACGGAGGTCGAGCCTCACGGCGACCACGGAGGTAGCCGCCACTACCCCCCGGTCCGGCTTTTAGAAACCCGATCCGTTTTTTTCGTGATGTTCGTTTTTTTAAAAAACCTAGATGGTTTTATTATTTTTCTTCGGTTTTCTTATTTAATGAACGCTCACCGACCCGCTCGCTTCAATGAACGTGTTCGTTGGATTGGTTCTGCTAATCTAACGCCCACCGCTTAATCTGTTCGTCGCTTTTTCTTTTAATCGGATTTAATCCGTTATTTTTCTCAATTCGATTTCGATTCGATTTTCAAATATGTTTATTTTCTCGCCGCTTATCGGAATCAGTGATTCAAGCGCTGGAGTTTCGTTCTTAAACCGCCGTTCCGACTAACCTACTTACACAGAGTTTTGCTACTGTAAAATTTTGACCTAGTTTCAGATTGCTAAACCGAGTCGTTCTTCTCGAGTTTCGACTTTCGATGCTTTATTTGATTCGATTCTTTTGCAACTGTGGTTCTTAAGTTGAACTCTCCGTTAGATCTTTTATTCGAGATTTCCCGCATTAGATGAGTACTTATTGTATGCTTGTTGTTTGTCTGCGTTAGAACACCCGAGAGCGCCGCTTTGTTACTTCAATCTCTAGGTCTCATGGATCATCAACAAGGCAAGTAACACTTGATCATACCTTTTCTACTACCCAGTTTTTATGCATTAGATCAACCTCAAACACTTGCATGTTTAGGATCTAATTAAATTGTGGATGGAAGTAGATTGAGGTAGAACCTATTACCTGTTTTACTTATGAAACCTTGGGAGTTACTTTACGCTTGCTTATCATGCCATGCTATGCCAAGAGACGTGGATTGGGTGAGTGAATATCCATGACAGATGTGAGATTGTTAATTAATGGTTTATCTAAGGTGGCAACCTAAACACACATCCGGGTGGATTGAGGCACCTGGTTTCTATCAGACTTGCCTCAGATTTCTTCGGACCGCCACCCGTGCTCTAAGGGATCATAAGATTATTCAAACCGAAACTTCCGTGCAGCCACAAGCCAATTATGGGCTCTGGCGTAGTTGACTAAGTTGTGCGAACTCTCACGGGTAGGCTAGCTGATGTAGGGATGTAGGTTGGTACGGTCTACCCACATGTAAGGGGCTAGCGCTTCTGAAAGACTATGTCTCGGTCATCCGTTTCTCAAACACCATGTAGTGCGAGAACCAAGCGGAGGCGATCGAGTCTTGTGGGGAAAAGTGCGCAAACCTCTGCAGAGTGTATAAACTAATCATGATTAGCCGTGTCCCCGGTTATGGACATCTTGAGTATCTAGTACTTGAATATCATGTGAATCTCAACATGTTACTTCTAATAAATGTTATTGGGTTTTGATGATTACTTTTTAATTGGGATTGAGGATGCTGTCAACCATTCTCAATGTTTAACAACCACCATGATAGTTAAATAAAATTATTCCTTTGTTGTAGGGAAAAACTAGCTTTATGCAAAAATTCTAACCGTAGAGCTTTACCACCAGCCATATATGCATGTAGTATAGGCTTATTCCTTCATTGCTCTTTATGTGTTACATTGCCAGATATTCCATGTGCTGACCCGTTGCTGGCTGCAACTTTCATGTTGCAGACTTTTCGCATTTATTTAGTAAGGTGTTTTAGGTCGTGGTTCTATACTCATGATGCCGCTGGAGTTGATGGACTCACTTATCTTCCAAGTCTTCCATTGTTATCGTTATTAGATGGCCTTAAGCCATATTTATTGTAATAAGTTCCCTTGTGGACAACGATGTAATAAGTGTGTGATTGCTACTCGCTATAAATCCTTCAAGCACTGTGGTGTCAGATTATCGATCCGTGGATGACATCGAGCACGAGACTTGATCCATTCGGTCTGGTCGCCACAGAGAATGGTATCGAGCACACGTTGATCGTAGGACACGACCACTAAGATAAAGCCATAGATCACTACTCTCTTCTCATTTTCTAACTCCTCATCTTTTCTACTCTCTTAGGATGACGGACGAGAAGATCAAGTACACCCAACCAGATGAAGGCACACCTTTTGGATTTCACTTGAAAGAAGTTACCAAGTACTTGAACATTGGACTACCCAGTTTCACCGGGACTTTCAACGCCGCTCTGCCTGAAGAGGAGCGCTGGAAGATTCAAGCTCACGTTCCAGGAAGGACATTCGCCCCAATCACGAAACCTATAGATAGTGTTTTCAGTGCACCAACTTGGAGTCTGGGAAAGAGCATGGCAGCTCACATCACCATGGGACGCATTGGAGAAGTTTATCAAGAAGACCTCAAGGACACTATCTACCAGATTTGCGGACGACGAGATGACAAATGGGACATACTCAAGACCAAGAAAGATAGATCCATTGCAGCTTTCATCCAGAGTTAAGTCAAGACATTCGACACCGGAGAACCAAATGTGCAATGATATGATGGAGTTGCGAATGCAAAGGAAGGATCATCGAACCGAAGGAGAACTAAAGACTACGCGCAAGGACTACATGGACGAGATCGTAGCTCTAGCAAGACACAATAACGATCTTAAGTACGAGATCAAGAACTCAAGAAGAAATTGGCGCTAAGGAATGAAGACCAAGATGTCGGTTGCTCAAGCGACTACATCAACATCGACGACACCGATTCGGATCCAAGTGAACCCGACTTTGAAGACTAAGTCGAGCAGTACATCATGGAGTCTTCCACCGTTCAAATTAGTAGAAGTCCCCACATATTAGTAGTATTCCCTCCATGTAAACATTATAGTACACGCACTTTTGCGATAGTTAGATCGTTGTAAGCTCTTTGTTTGATTGAATGAAGTGATTTTGTGTGCATTTGCTCATGTACATTTGGGTAGTGATTTCTTAGACCTCAATCTATTCTAAATTTCGCCTCTTCTAAACCCATCGATGCCTCCGAGACGCGACCCGGATTCGCTTTTCCGCCAGAGATCACCCAACTGATTCAGCAGCGTAATACCCTGATTCAAACATTGGTGCGTAACTGTGGCAACAACAACAACAACAACCCACCGCCACCACCACCACCGCGGATCACCGACTCGCTTCTTAGACTAAATCCACGGTGTATTCCAAAGAGCACCGAGCCGATTGTGGCAGTATGATTGGCTCCGCAAGATAGGAAGGAGTTGACCAACGCAGGATGCACGGATGGAGAAAGAGTGAAGTTTGCAGACATCAGCTTGAAGGACCCGCAGCAAAGATGGTGGGAGAATTTTACAGCCACTTACCCTCAGAGACACCGCCACATGGGACCAGTTTCAGCAAGCTTTTCAGACCGCCCATGTTTCAAGCAGGAGCTATGGCTATGAAGAAGCGTGAGTTTCGCAACTTACGCCAAGGAGGAAGGACTCACACAAGACGTGGATGACTTTAGTAAATTAGCACGTTATTCCCCTGATGACGCTACTACTGATGTCGCTAAACAGAGAAGTTTCTAGAAGGACTGAATGATGAGTTCAAAGATGTCGTTGATGGTAGCAAGTTTCAACAACTACCAGGAGTTGGTAGACCGAGCCTCATGATTGAAGGAAAGCAGCAAGAATTGAGAACTGCAAGCGGAAGTATGGACAGGGAAGTATAACTCGAGCCCAGCAGAAGCCTCGTTATACCCCTAAATCAGGAATTCAGTTTCAGCATACCCATGGAGGAGGAAATTCGATAACCATAATGGAACTAAGAATGGGAACGGAATGGAGGAAGCAATGGACAGAACCGCACCAACCCGCCAACACCATCCAAGGTAGACTGAGTCATATTACTTGCTTTAAGTGCCGCAAGACGGGCATTATGCAAATGACTGTCCGTATACGAACGGAAATGGAAATGGAAGCTCGAAAGAAGCCCAACCCTTTCAACAGGGGGGATGTGAACCACATTGATGTGGAGGAGGTTGAAGATCAGCCCGATGCATTAATCGGTAAGTTTTTGGTTAAGTCATTTATCTGCAGCTTGTTCTTTTCGACATGGTGCATCGCATTCATACATATCAAGGGGATTTGTGAATAAGTACAAACTACCAACCCAAGCCCTTAGGTCACCCATGCTAGTAACCTCACCCAGAGCAGAGTACATGGCTAGTAAATGGTGTGATCGACTGCCATTAAGGATTGGACACTATGTTTTCCCTCGCACCTAATAGTTCGGAATCCCAAGGATTGGATGTGATATTAGGAATGGATTGGCTATCAAGGTATGGAGGAAACATAGATTGCTCCACTAAGTCAATTTTGCTCACCACACCAGAAGGAAGAAGGATCAAGTATGTATCACGGCATGAGCCGAGGAGAACGCAAGTAAATTGCCTATCGTGAGTGGTGCAGAAGAAGTACCAGGTGAAGGATTTTCCGATGTATTTCCTAAGAGTTTCGTGAATGCCACCGGATAGAGACATTGAATTTTTGATCGAGCTGTTGCCGTGAACAGCCCGATATCGGTTTACCATACAGATGCCAAAGACAGGATTTGGCAGAAATCAAGAAGCAGATTAAGGAACTATTGATAAAGGTTTTATTCGCCCAAGTTCTTCACCTTGGGGATCACCCGCTTTGTTAGTAGAGAAGAAGGATGGATCGTTAAGAATGGTTGTTGATTATCATGGATTGAATGAAGTCACAATCAAGAACAAGTACTCACCGCCTATGATAAATGATCTATTTGACCGCTTGCAAGGAGCTAAGGTGTTTTCCAAGATCGATTTACGATCGTGGTACCATCATTGAAGATTCGGGAGCAAGACATACCCAAGACAGCTGCTACTACTTAGATATGGATCTGTATGAGTATACCGTTATGTCATTTGGATCGACTAACGCACCAGCCTATTTCATGAACCTGATGAACAAAGTGTTTATGGAGTTTTGGATAAGTTCGTCGTGGTGTTCATTGATGACATCTTGATTTTCTCAAGAATGAAGAGGAACACAAGGAACATTTGCGATTAGTTTTGGAGAAACTAAGGAACACCAGCTTGTATGCCAAGTTCAGCAAGTGTGAGTTTTGGCTAAAGGAAGTTGGATTTCTTGACATGTTATATCCGGAGAAGGAATAGCAGTTGACCCCACAAAGGTTGAGACCAGAACCAAATGGGAAGCACCAACGACTGTTGGAGAGATTCGAGTTTCCTTTGACTCGCAGGATACTACCAAGATTCATTGAGAATTTCTCAAGGATTGCTAAGCCTATGACTGAATTGTTGAAGAAGGAAAACAAATTCATATGGACCTGAGGACTGTGAGGCAAGTTTTCAGGAGTTGAAGAAAAGATTGGTTACCTCACCAGTTTTGATATTGCCGATCGACTAAGGATTATGAGGTGTATTGCACGCTTCACGCCGAGGACTTGGAGCAAGGCTTATGCAGGAAGGAAGAGTTCTTTCAGATGCTTCATGACAACTTAAGCCCCATGAGTTGAATTATGCCACACATGATTTGGAGTTAGCAGCACAGCATGCCTTGAAGACATGGAGACATTTTCTCAATGGAAATCATTGTGAAGTATATACGGATCACAAGAGTTTGAAGTACATCTTCACACGTATGAATTGAATCTCGCATAAAGGAGATGGTTAGAGCTTATCAAGGATTATGATATGAGATTGCATTATCACCCGGAAAAGCTAATGTCGAAAGGCATTTATTGAGCCGTAAGAGCCATGTCAATACCCTAATGATGGAGGGATACCCAATGAGTTAGCCGAGGACCTTCGGAGCTATGTTTGGAAATAGTTCCGAGAGGCTATGTAGCAGCATTGAGATTCAATCGACATCGATGGACAAAATCGAGAAGCCCAAAAGGCGATAAGGAAGTTGCCTCTATAAAGGAGAAAATGAGCAAAGGAAAAGCTAAAGGATTTCGTGAGGATGAACACGATACCCTATGGTTTGAAGACCGTGTTTATGTGCCCAATAACCCGTAGATCGAAGTTGATTTTGCAAGAAGCTCATGATTCACCCTATTCGATTCACCTGTAATACCAAGATGTATCTGGATTTGAAAAATACTTTCCGTGGACCGGAATGAAGAAGGATATTGCGGAGTATGTAGCAGTTTGCACGTATGTCGAAAGTAAAAGCAGAGCATCGGTCAGCGGATTGTTGCAACCATTGCCGATACCGAATGGAAGTGGGATAAACTAGGCATGGATTTCATCACAGGTTTGCCAAAGACTCGCTCGATATGACTCGATTTGGGTCATAGTCGATCGCTTGACTAAGGTAGCTCATTTCATTCCAATAAGACTACCTATAGCAGTGCTAAATTGGCAAAGATATACATGACCAGAATTGTGTGCTTACACGAGTTCCGAGGAGCATCGACGATAGAGGAACCCAATTTACCTCAAATTTTGGAACCAGTTGTAACTAAACATTGGGAACTAGATTGAATTCAGACAGCTTTCCACCCACGTAATCGATGGATGATCGAGAGAGTCAATCAGATTTTGGAAGATATGTCGAGATCTTGTGCACTAGATTATGGATCTAGTTGGGATGATAATTTGTCCGATGCAGAATTTTCCTACAACAACAGCTACCAAACCAGCTTGAAGATGGCACCTTTGAGGCTCAGATGGAAGAAGGTGCAGGACACCGCTTTCATGGGACAAAACCGAGATCGCCATTGTTTGGACCAGATTTGATTAAGGAGTCGGAATGAAGGTTGTTGATTCGAGACAGGCTCAAGGTAGCCCAGTCCGCATAAAAGAGCTATGCCGATTCAAAGCGCAGCGATTGAGTATGAAGTTGGAGACAGAGTATATCTTAGAGTATCCCCGCTCGAGGAGTTAAGCGCTTTGGAGTTAAAGGAAACTTAGCCCCACGCTTCGTTGGACCATATAAGATTTTGCAACGCATGGGAGAAGTTGCTTATAAGTTGGAATTGCTGAAGGACTGTCAGAGTTCATGATGTATTCCACGTTTCTCGCTTGAAGAAATGTCACCCCGAGATAGCAGAGGTACTGCTAAGAGACACAGTACACGGAAGCAATTCAGTTGAAGGATGATTTAACATATGAGGAAAAACCGTTAAGATTCTCGATTATGCTAGCAGAGTTACCCGCAGCAAGGTTATTAAGTTTTGCAAAGTTCAAAGGAGCCACCACATCAAGATGAAGCCACCGGGAAAGAGAGGAAGTTTTGCTTAAGGACCACCTCACCTATTTTCTAGTTAACCCAATCTCGAGGGCTAGATTCATCTTAAGGGGTAGGTTTGTAACATCCCAAATTTTCAATTTGGAATGTTATACATTAGGTCATCATGCATATCATATTTTCTCGCATTTTTCCGATCCTAGAAATTTCACGCAACTCAAGGACCCTGAGAGAGTTGGAAGTTTCATTATTTTCAGATTTGGGATTTCTCAAATTTTGAAAATAGGATCATTTGATTTATTTATTTATCTTCAAAAGTTTTCCGATATAAAAATTTAAGAGAGGAATAATATGACTTTCCCAACATTTAGGAAAAATGAAGATATTATAAATAAATCAAATTTTGGTTTTGAGGATTTAATTGTTTTAGGCAAAATGAGCATTAAAAAATGCATATCTGCCTGCTTTTAAAGTTCATTTTGTTCGACTTATTTTTAGGAGTCGGGAAAATTTATTTTATTAAATTGGAGTTCGTTTGGTTTTATTTTAAATTGCTTAGTTTTGTTTAAAAACACGCCGCCGCCTCGCTCGGGCTAAGGGCCCACCGCCACGCCCGACCCATCTCCTCCTCGGCTGGAGGAGTCGCCACAAGACGCCGCCTTGGCTGGCCGAGTCCGCTCGGCCACGCACTCCGCCACGCCCCTTCCCAAGGCAACCGACCCCAACCTATTTATACCGCCTCTCCTCCTCATCCCGCCGCCACCCCGACCCGAGCCTCTGTCAGCCGAGTCGCCGCCGCCGCGCCGCCCGAGCCCCTCGCCTCGCCACGCCACCCCTCGCCTGACCCGCCGCCACCCCACCAAGGCCGGAGCCCTCACGGCGACTCACGGAGGTAGCCGCCACCACTACCCCCGTCCGGTTTTTTTAGAAAACCCGATCCGGTTTTTTCATGATGTTCGGTTTTTTTTAAAAAAAACCTAGATGGTTTTATTATTTTTCTTCGGTTTTCTTATTTAATGAACGCTCACCACCCGCTCGCTTCAATGAACGTGTTCGTTGGATTGGTTCTGTTAACGAACGCCCACTGCTTAATTTGTTCGACGCTTTTTCTTTTAATCGGATTTAATCCGTTATTTTCTCAATTCGATTCGATTCGATTTTCAAATATGTTTATTTTCTCGCCGCTTATCGGAATCAGTGATTCAAGCGCTCGAGTTTCATATTTAAACCGCCGCCCGACTAACCTACTTACACAGAGTTTTGCTACTGTAAAATTTTGACCTAGTTTCAGATTGCTAAACCGAGTCGTTCTCTCTCGAAGTTTCGACTTTCGATGCTTCATTTGATTCGATTCTTTTGCAACCAGGGTTCTTAAGTTGAACTCTCCGGTTAGATCTTTTATTCGAGATTTCCGCATTAGATGAGTACTTATTGTATGCTTGTTGTTTGTCTGCTAGAACACCCGTGAGTGCGCCGCCTGTTACTTCAATCTCTACGCCTCGCGGATCATCGAAGGCAAGTAACACTTGATCATACCTTTTCTACTACCCAGTTTTTATGCATTAGATCAACCTCAAACACTTGCATGTTTAGGATCTAATTAAATTGTGGGATGGGAAGTAGATTGAGGTAGAACCTATTACCTGTTTTACTTATGAAACCTTGGGAGTTACTTTACGCTTGCTTATCATGCCATGCTATGCCAAGAGACGGATTGGGTGAGTGAATATCCATGATGATGTGAGATTGTTAATTAATGGTTTATCTAAGGTGGCAACCTAAACACACATCCGGGTGGATTGAGGCACCTGGTTTCTATCAGACTTGCTCAGATTTCTTCGGACCGCCACCTGTGCTCTAAGGGATCATAAGATTATTCAAACTCGAAACTTCCGTGCAGCCACAAGCCAATTATGGGCTCTGGCGAGTTGACTAAGTTGTGCGAACTCTCACGGGTAGGCTAGCTGATTTAGGGATGTAGGTTGGTACGGTCTCACCCACATGTAAGGGGCTAGCGCTCGAAAGACTATGTCTCGGCCATCCGCTTCTCAAACACCATGTAGTGCGAGAACCAAGCGGAGGCGATCGAGTCTTGTGAGGAAAAGTGCTAAACCTCTGCAGAGTGTATAAACTAATCATGATTAGCCGTGTCCCCTGTTATGGACATCTTGAGTATCTAGTACTTGAATATCATGTGAATCTCAACATGTTACTTCTAATAAATGTTATTGGGTTTTGATGAGTACTTTTTAATTGGGATTGAGGATGTGTCAACCATTCTCAATGTTTAACAACCACCATGATAGTTAAATAAAATTATTCCTTTGTTGTAGGGAAAACTAGCTTTATGCAAAAATTGTAATCAGAGAGCTTTACCACCAGCCATATATGCATGTAGTATAGGCTTATTCCTTCATTGCTTTTTATGTGTTACATTGCCAAGATATTCCATGTGTCGACCGTTGCTGGCTGCAACTTTCATGTTGCGTGATTTTCGCATTTATTTAGTAAGGTGTTTTAGGTCGTGGTTCTATACTCAAGGATGTTACTGGAGTTGATGGACTCACTTATCTTCCAAGTCTTCCGTTGTTATCGTTATTAGATGGCCTTAAGCCATATTTATTGTAATAAGTTCCCTTGTGGACAACGATGTAATAAGTGTGTGATTGCTACTCGCTATAAATCCTTCAAGTACTCGTGGTGGTGTCAAGATTACGATCCAGGATGACACGAGCACGTAGACTTGATCCATTCGGGTCTGGTCGCTACATTAGAACAACTTATAGCTGCTGTTTAGCACAGATCATATAAATGGCATTTTAATATCCACATATGGAGTTTGAATTTGAATCTTGGATTCAAACCAACTTCATTTAATCTGGTTGCTAGTTGCATTAGCTCAAACCACAACATATTGCCATGTCACACTCATGCATCATATTGTTGCATTGCATTGATTGTGTTCTTTCTCTGTTGCTTGTGTTTGTCCCCCCTGAGTAGACGTTGTCCCGCCGATGAGTTCGATGACACCGGCGAAGAGCTATATTATCTTCGTAAGTGCTGTGCAAGCAAAACCCCTTGTCCATTCCGATATAATCCCACTCTCTCGCCTCCTCTCTTTTATCGCATTAGGACAACAACGCTTCAACTGTTACATGCTGCGGTAGTTGAACCCCTTTCCTCTGCATGACCTGTCATTGCCACAAGAATAGATGAAACCCACTAGCATGAGTAGGAGTTGTTTGAGCCCGATGTGCCTACTCATTCATGCTTGTTCGTCATGCCTGCTATTGCTTAGAGTTGTGTCATGTCCGATTCATCGGGATGAATTGGAGGTGTGTGAACATGTCCTACCGCAGTGAGAGCTAAGTGTGTGAACACGATTTGGTAAAGGTAAGGTGAGAGGCCATGTAGGAGTACATGGCGGGTTGTCTCATTGCAGCCGCCCTCAGAACTGAAGTTCTGGTTTGTGATCCATGAACAGTTACTACCACACATTGGGTTCCGAACTCGACCCTCTCGACTTATTGATCAACTCGATCTCGCCCAGAGTTGCAACTAGTTTCGGTTCCTCAGAGGTAGTGTTAGTAGTCTACTGTGGCACCCTGCATGTGGGCTTGGGACAGATTAGGCACAGTGGCACGTGTACCAAGCGTGAGATCCACCCACGAGGTGGCCTTGGGAACCCTGCTCACATCGCTTGGGGCCGTGAGCGACACCACGGCCGGATCTCCTTGCAGATGGAACCCGAATAGGCGATAAACCCGGACGAGAGACTTGTGTGGTTAGTCGTCGTGGCCGAGTCCTCACCAAAGCTTCCGCTGAAGGTTGCCGAGATACACAATGTGTACATGGTGGTAAGTGGCGAGAGCGCAGGTGAAGAAGTACACCGCAGGTTAACATCATCTATTCAAATAGCCGTGTCTCATGTGAAGGACTTCTGGGTTGCTCTGTGACAGTTCATAGACAAGTGAAAGTGGATACTCTAAAACTCGCAAGATAAGCGTGAGTGCTATGGATGGCGTTCTCGTAGGGAGACGGGAGCGGATCCATAGTGGTGTATTGATATGGTGAATAAGTGGACTCGAGTGCGCCACCTCAAAAGAGTTACTTGCATTCATAGTTTAGGATAGCCACTGAGTCAAAGCTGGCTTGCTGCAGTCAAACTCCACCACCCCCTTTGTTGATAATGATGCATATGTAGTTAGTTCTGATGTAAGTCTTGTTGGGTACATTTGTACTCACGTTTGCCTATTTTATGTTTTGCAGAGAGACGTAAGTCTCGCTAGTAGTTCCGTGTGGACTTCGATGTTTAGCTTGTTACCTCGGCTACGATCTTGTGCCCTCGGCAGGATATGGTAGATAGTCAGGCTTCTAAGCCTTTTTCATTTGTAGATGTCTGTACTCAGACATGTTAAGCTTCCGCATGTGCTTTGATTTGTATGTTTCAATGTTGGGTCATGAGACCCATGCTTGTAATATCTCGCCTCAAGCCTAATGAATAAATACTTGAGTCGAGAGTTATGTTGTGATGCCATGTTGTATTTACACATATCGAGCATATTGTGTGTATGATTGAAATACTTGGTATGTGTGGGATCCGACAAACTAGTTGTATATCCTGGTAGCCTCTTATGGGGAAATGTAGTCTTGTGCTTCCATGAGCCATAGTAGTCCGCTACATGCCCGGTTCACCGGAGTCCCGTTAGCCCAAAGACTATCGCTCCTAACACCGACCGGACGGCATGTGATTCACATCGTTTGTGTCTGTCCTTCGGGAAATGTCACGCGGTGACATCCGAGTCCCGCCTAGCCTGCTACAGCCCGGTTCTTGAGTCCTCATAGCCTAGTGCTACAGCCCGGATTCACACGTCAATCGACATGCTCGATGTTGATTCATGTATGCCTGTCCCCGTAAGTTAGTGCCACTTTGGGTTCACGACTAGTCATGTCGGCCCGGTTCTTCATCATATGGATGCTAGCGACACTATCATATACGTGGAGCCAAAAGGCTAAACGGTCCCGGTCATGGTAAGGCGACACCCGTGGGAATACCGTGCGTGAGGCCGCAAAGTGATATCAGGTGTTATAGGCTAGATCGGTGTGACGTAGAATTGGGGTCCTGACACTCCGACACAGCGCCGTCTCGGGAGGTCCTCCGAACCTTCTTCCTCCCCGCCAGACAGGGCAGATCTCGACCTGCCGCCACCGGCATCCCGACGACCCTCAGTATAAGTTCTTCGAAAGCGTTTTGTTTCATCGCCCAGCTCCCCACGTGTCTCGCAGGTGCATCTTTTTCTACTCCCATCAGCTCTTCCAAAGCCACCTAAATTTTTAGTATTATTAGAGGTAAAGCTACTTCATGCATTCAAATCTAGGACTTTGTTCAAACAACGGAGAAAGGGGGGAGAGTTGTAGCATGAATCTAGGACTTGATTCAAAGAGGAAATAATATGGTGAAAGTAGTAGAGACTGGGTACCCAACCAGTCTCTTGGTTGAAAAGGCAAATAATGGGAAAACGCAGTACAAACTGGATAAGGAACAGATCTATTATTGGTTGAAAAAAGGATAGAAAGTGGCGGCTGGTGGACAATTCAACAGAGTATGTCCAGGACTAGATTTGTTGCCCTCACATAGTACAAGGTCTCAAGGATTAGAATTGCTGCCCTCACATAGTAAAAGGTCTCGGGATTAGATTTGCTGGCCTCACATAGTAAAAGGTCTCCAAGATTAGATTTGCTGCCCTCACATAGTAAAAGGTCTCTAGGATTAGATTAGTTGCGCTCACATAGTAAAAGGTCTCCAGGATTAGATTTTCTGCCCTCACATAGTAAAAGGTCTCCAAGATTAGATTTGCTGCCCTCACATTGCATGAAAAAACTCGGCATCACCACTTTATGCCTCCTTGTAGGTACATTGTGCTGACGCGTCCACTGTCGCATGTCCTTATACCAACCTTTTGCTCTAGTTAATGTAAGGGCGCATGTAAAATGAAGCGATCACACGGTTACCTTAGGGACATGTCTAACCAGTGTTATTGTTAATCTAATGCCTCTAGTGATACGATGCAATTAAACTGTGTTACAAATGGCACTCCTGCTGTTTTCCCCAGTATGATAAGTAAGTTGCTCCTTTATGTCTTTGAGTGTCCCGTGTCCCCACGGTCCCATGCCCTTAAACCAACTCTTTAGTCATTGTTGATTTATCAGATCCGTAAACAAGTAATGACACCATTAAAGTAATCCCATCTTTGACGAATGTCATTGTTGATCGTAATGCTTCTGGTAACATGAAGCATTGCTGACGTTTTAAAATTTCTACTGTCCTTGCGTGATTGCCATGAACATAATTAAGATGCTTCTTTTCATTTCATGTATGTTTCAGATATTCTTATTGACCAGCAATCTGTTTACTTTCTATCTTTTTGTGCAGATAGGGATATCCATTTCACCTTGTTCCTATTGTGACCTTTTGGTGAACTGCACAAAACACCTTTTTTTGGAATGAGTGTCTTGTGCAGTTCAACTAAAATGTCACGTGGGCAACATCTCTCAGTTTTGGTGGAACTGCACAAAATGGTGATTGGAGTTTCCAAAATCTTTTCAAGTTCTGCAGGTAATCTCGTGCAACATTTTATTAGCCTTTGCAAGATGAGCTGTCATTGTCACCACAATGGCACTTTATTTTAGTTGAACTGCACAAAAGGATAAGCAAATTATAGTTGCACCTTACATGAGCCGGACAACTAACCTTAGTGTTTCTCAATTTTAGTGCAACTACTAAAGAAGAACCTGCCAGCTCACGAGAGCAAGTACTTCTTGCTAGCTGAATGATGCAATCTTTGCTTCATTTCAGGTGAAATGTAGAAAAAGGCACATGAATTGAATCATGGAACTCCAAGCATGCCTCATCCTAGTGAAGCTGCAGGTTGAGTACAAGGAGTGCCCCTATTATAGTAATCATGCTCTCTTGTTTGTCGTGTGCAAATAGGAATACTCAACTACAGATATTGTGACGGTAAAGAGCATTCGCCAAGTTCTTCGGTTGTATGAAATGGCTAGCCAAGATGGATTTAATCCCGATATTCACTTTATCAAAAGGCTCTAATGGGTTTGTTCTGAATATTGCAAGCTGGGAATCAATGAGATGTGTAGGCATATTTGTTGTACTTATTATTTGAATCTTATTTGTTGGTTATGAATCTTGCAAGCTGGGAATCAATGAGATGTGTAGGCATCTTTGTTGTACTTATTATTTGGATCTTATTTGTTGGTTCTGAATCTTGCAAGCTGGGAAACACGGCATGATGATGCAGAGGACAACAACCATAACATACAGTTCAAACTTGGTAGTATTATCTGTGTGAAAGTGCGACAAATGTGCTGATCGTGTGCGTCCTGAGAATAATAATTCTAATTGTTGTGCATGTTGATCCTCTGGCACTGATAGAACAAGCCAATGCATTTCTTGTTTTAAGTATAAATTTCTACTAAAGCTAATTAAATTTAAGTAAAATGACCACTAACTCTTGTTATTACAGTACCAATACAGACCCGCTTGTGAACCGACGTGTGGCTGGAGTAGGTTTCTTAATGGAGGCATTTGAATGCGCCGAGGGTGAATCTTCTGACGGGCGTGCAATGGGTGAGGGAGGGTAGTAATCGTTGTCGTCAGACACTCTCGGGCCATCGCTGAATCCAGTTCCCAAGAGCTGAAAATGAATCGCTGCCGCCGCCACCCACTCGCTCACCAAGAGACTCCAATGGCGATCCAGGTGAGCTGCTGGATATGGACTTCAGCAAGGAGTTCCCTTTGAGTTCGCTGCTCAGTCCTATGGTTGCACCAAGTTGAATGTGATGTACACCAATGATCCGGACTCGTGAAGCTCGCTTGCCGAAGTTCAAGCAAGATTCACAGACGAGAAAGCACAAGGTCGCAAGAGTAGACCTTGTGCCCATCCATTCGTCTCCTGACAAGGAACAACGGATCGCCTCGCCCAGGTTTATGTGCGGGACGAGGTTCTCATCTACCACTGATGTAGGGCCATCAGAGGTTCTGGACCATTCGCCCGCTTCATCGGCAGCACCGACTGCACCTTCGCTACGGTGGAGAGAAGGAAGAACGCGACGATTCGGCCATCTGGTGCAACAAGCTTGTCGACATCCTGAAGCAATACAAGATCGTCGGCAATGGGCAGGAGAAGGAGTCCGTGGTTGACCTCGCCGAGACCATCATCGACCCCTGATACGCCAACATGAAAGAAGACAACGATACCAAGGACCTGAACACGTGGGAGGTACCTCTGAATCTAGCATACATAACCTATGCGGCCAAGGACGCATATGCATGCTACGACATGTACAGGCGGATCTTGTATATGAGGGCGTGTCTGCTTCCCGTAACCAACGAGTACACAGACAACCGCAGCGTCATGATCAAGCATGCCACGAAGGTCTAGATGTTGTACTTTATCTGATTATAAGCACATTTATCATATGAGTGTCTCATGCATTAGCCTATGTGTAATAATTATCTATTTTGTCCAAAATGTTTCTTTTAAGAACCCATTAACCTGTTTGCTTTTTTAGTGGCTATTTGCTTATGTATTTAACTAGTTCACTTGTCCATTAAAAAAACTAGTTCACTCGGCTGTCGTGCTTTGAATCTCCTTCCTCCCAACATAATCCCTTCTCAGGTGGACCCAGTAGGTCTCGTACATAGACATATGGGACCAACCACCTATCCATTTGTATTTTTTTATTTTGTTCAATCTTTCGTCCTCTTCCTATACATCGGCTAGCCATCAGAGCCTATGGCACTGGCCAGGCCATCCCTCTACTCCCACACATTGTCCGGCGGCGGCAGCTCCACCGACCCACCTTGCACCAAAACAAGTCAACCCTCGTACTCCCCTCCGCCTGAGTCTTCCCCCGCTCTAGTTCGTTCGGTCCGAGGTCTCGACGTCGTCCTCCGCCTTGGTGCTCTCGCCGCGGCGCCACCGTCTGTCATTCCCAACACGGCGAGCAAAACAAGAGGAATTGAGAGACAACTGTTCGTCAAGAGGCTGATAGTCCTGGGCCCACCAGGTCCATGGCCTAGGTTTTGTTGTTTAACATGGGCAGCGCATGACATGTTTCAACATTTTTTGGATCCAGCAGGTATCAAGCGGCCTCTGGGCCTCCCAACCTAGCTTGTCTATAACATCAGCAGCCCAAGTTATGTTTCTTTGTTCAAGATGATGCACAGCTCAGTTCTATTTTTCTATAAGAATGCAAAACTGAACCTATGTTTTCTATAAGAATGCGAAACTGAACCTATATTTATATATTATTTTATTACACACACACACACATATATATATATATATATATAAATATATATAATAGAAACAACATAAGGTTACGTTAAACCTGTCGTTCGTCCAACCATTTTATAGACCTTCCACTTCCTTTATTTTCGTTTTCATTAATCCTATATCTGAATTTTCTCCCACTTTCTTTTTCGATGTAAACTGAGTTTTCTCCCAATACTTTTCCCTAGAACCAACTCAACTGTCCCACGTCTATCCTAAAAAATAATAATACCCCACGTACTATTAACTCATCAAATTAAAATGATATTTTATTTCGTAAGTTGAAAGTTCTTACAAAATTATAATAATAATTGTTTATATATAACTTGGCAAGTTAACTCCTATTGATTGTGTACATAAGCTTGCAAAGATTTTACTGACCAATGCTGTAATAGACGTGCAATCATGTTTTTTTGTTTTTGTAACATTTCTTCGTCCAGCCCAACATGATATTTTCACCCAGCCCAGCAAGTCCGCGGATTTCGAGAAAAATGCAAATGGGCTTTAAATTCTACCATATATATAAACGGGCTGCATAGATGCTACATCATTGTTTCACCCAACCCACCAAATGGACTAAAAACAAATGGATCGGGCTGACATGTGGGCCAAGAGGTCGAAGTTTAAGAAGGCATTGATTTACATCCAATGGCCGCATTCTTCTTCAATCTCTTGTCTTCTCCCCCATTGCCGGGACCGCTTTGCCCAGCCTCCAAGCGCCCAACAAGGCGTTGTTTTATGCTACCAAGAATCGCTACCTCACGACGGCCAAAGCCATCCCTCCACTCCAAGACCTCCCGTTATTCTCTCATCGAGTGTAGGCCTACCACGCACCAACCAGTCAATTTTTCCCACTCCTCTCCGTCTGCGACTCCACCGCCACGCCTTCCCCATCTCCGAGTCGCTCCAAATGGGCCTCGCCGTCGTCCATCGCCCAGTGAGGCCGGGCCGTGGCGTGGTCAACATATAAGAGTCATAGGAAGAGGACTATATGTGGAGAGCCTGACGGTTGGGACCCACGAGGTCCATGGTCGCACGCAAGGAAAGTTCATCTTATTAAGCTGTTTCCTCCCCCCTGACAGCTGGGACCCACCGGCTGTATCTTCGCACGGAAGGAAGTGCCTCCTTGTTATGTGAAAAAACCATTCCTCCCGATGACAGCTGGGACCCTGCAGATTTTGTGGCTGACTTGTGGGCCTACTAAGCAGACGTGTACGTAGGGCTTTGTCAACTTAATCAACAAATGATTCTAGCAGCTGGACCATTGAATGTTAATCCAACAACCGTGCTCCTTATTCAACCTCTGTTCTTGCTCTTGTCTCCGTGGGCGGCAAAGTGCTGCCAAGACCAACCACCAAGTTTCCTACTCCTCTCCATCTGTAGCTCCACTGCCGCGTCTTCCCCATCTCCGGTTCGTTCCAGTCTGGGGCCTCGCCGTCGTCCACCAGCCTTGGTGCGCTCGGCACGGTGTGGTTCGGCACGGTGTGGTCAACGTGGTCAACAACCGAGAGTCATCGGAAGATGATTTGTGACGTGAGAGGTCGATAGTGGGGACGCACCACGCCCATGGAAGCATGCATGCAATCGCATCCTTTACCCTAAAAATAATGTTTTCTCCCCGATCGCTAGGACCCACCAGCTACATCTTCGCACGCAAGGAAGTAAGGCCCATATTACGGGCAAAAAATGATTCGCTTCGACCGGCCGGGACCCACCAGCTACATCTTTGCATGCAAGGAAGTGCCTGACAGTCGGGACCCACCCGGTCGAAGCATACATAGCGTTATCATTCTGGTCACGAACGTGTACGTACATACTGGTCGATGTAGAGGCGCGCACGTGTGGTAGTAGAGACGCACACTTGTGGTAGTAGAGGCACGCACGTAGCATGTACACGTACGTACAGCGGCCAGGGTGCAAGAAAGTAAATACGGCTACGTACATACATACGGGCGGGGTCTCAAACGCCTACTCACGCATACGTACGACCAGGGCTCGTGTACATGGCTGTGGTTGGGTCGGAACGGAGAAACTGCATCGTCGTCGTGTTCATGGGGAGGCAACGGAATGCGTCGTGTTCATCGGGAGGCACGGAATGTGTGCTGTTCGTCGGGAGCCAACCGGCTTGGATGGAACAGGCGATGGAAACGAGGCCTGGCGTACCGCAGAACGGAGGAAACGGCCTTGTGTTTGACCGACCACGGTGGAAACGGGATTTTGTTCATCGGGAGGGGTCTGGCGTACCGCAAAACGGAGGAAACGGACCTCCTACTGTTGAAACGGTGTCCTGTTGATCGAGAGGGGTGTGGCGTACCGCAAAACGGAGGAAACAGACTTGTGTTGGAGCGCTACGGTCGAAACGGGGGTCCCGTTCATTGGTAGGGGTGTGGCGTACCGCAAAATGGGACTCCACGTGATATTGTTCATCTCCACCGTCAACCTCCTCCAGCCTCCATGGGCTCCTGTTCATCCACCGTCGACCTCCTCCAGCCTCCACCTGCGACTGTTCATCCACGGGCCCCTGTTCATCCTGCCTCCACCACGCGCTCCTCCACCGGCTACTGTTCAACCAGCCCTCTCCACGGGGGTCCTGTTCAACCACCCCTCCACGGGCTATTGTTCATCCAGCCCTCCATCGCCATCGCTCAACCAGCCTCCACCGCCATCGCTCAACCAGCCCTCCACGGGTCCTATTCATCCAGCCTCCACGGGTCCTATTCATCCATCGGCTCGATCGATCGGGTATCGTTCATCCAGCGGCAACGGCCTCTACTACCACGGGTTCTTGTTCATCCAACCCCCCATTGGGAACTGTTCATCCAAACCCCCAACAACGCCACTCGCTCATCCAAAGGGCAGATCGATCGGCTTCAGCTTAGCAAAGAAGCGAAGGAATCACTCGATCGGGTTCGATTAACAGCCATCGATCGACCGCCGGGTTCAAGAAGGCGAGCCTCGCAGTGTAATCGCCGGGTTTAGTTAGAGCCCAACGCCGCCGGGTTGATTAGAGCGCAATGCCTCGCACACACGCGCGCACGTACGAGAGAAACACGCATCGCTCGGCCCCCGACCACCCACCGTAACCAGGAACTCCCCGATATTTTCCTCGCCCTCGCTTCTATCACGGTTTTTTCCATCATGGATGGCGCAAAGAATGTCACGCATCTGCGTCTCCGGCCCGCCCAGGACCAAAAGCCCATTTTTTGTCATGATTTTTTTATCATAGAAGTAGGACCCCACCACATCTATGATGACACCGGGTTTTATCACAATTATTGTCATAGAAGTGTCATAAGTATGACAGAAAAAAATCGTTCGGCCCAAAATGTCATGGATGTGTCTTTTTTTTGTAGCGGAACTCCTTCATCCAGACTCTTTCTTGCGCTGCTTCCGAAGTAGCTATATACTCCGCTTCACATGTAGATCCCGCCACGACACTCTGCTTGGAACTGCACCAACTGACCGCTCCACCATTTAATATAAATACGTATCTAGTTTGAGATTTAGAGTCATCCGGATCTGTGACAAAACTAGCATCGACGTAACCCTTTATGACGAGGTCTTCGTCACCCCCATAAACGAGAAACATGTCCTTATTCCTTTTCAGTATATTCTTAACCGCTGTCCAGTGATCTACTCCTGTATCACTTTGGTACCTCCTTGCCAGACTAATGGCAAGGCACACATCTGTGAGTGCATCTAGTGCCCCATAGTGATTTTTGTGTATTGAAGACTTATAGGTTAAGGGACTAATGTGTTTATGAGTGTACACAGGTCTATAAGTCTATGAGGAGTTTGATATTTACAGAGAAAGTCGATTCTAAAATGAAGTTCTTCGATCAAGACTTTGATATTCAAGACTTTTCAAGACTTTGAAAGTGAAGAAATTGGTGTGACCTTGAAGACTTGGTATTCATTTGAGGAACATGAAGCGTGAAGAATTTTGTTTTCATAGTTTCGTTTTTCTTTCTTGAGTCATAGGAAACACCGCATCGTTAAAGGGGGTCGAGGAAATACTAAGGAAAAATTTCCATGTGATGCTCAACTCAAAATCCTACACCTACCAAGCCCTTCGAGTGAAGCCTTTGAAATCTCATACAGCTCAGTCAATTTCTTCAAAGGATGAGACGAAGTTCTTCCGTCGCCGAGGAATTTGTTCTCGACTAAGGAGTTAGGAATTCGCCATGGATTGCCTACACAAAGGAGGAACATGATAGCCCCGAGGAATTTGAGAGTCAAATTTCCGATCGTTCTGTCTGCGCGCCACCTGTCCCAAAATATCTTATCCACCTAACGGTCATATCATTGAAGGGCATTTATGTCTTATCATGTCGGGCTGCTCCTAGGCTATAAATAGCCGCCTCTACAACCACTAGCTGGTTGGCTGCTCCGAGAGAACTTGAGACTTGTCATTTGAGAGCAACCCATCCTCCGAGGACTTTGAGCGAAAATCATCGAGTGAGGAAAACCCAAAACCAAACCCCTATAAACCCAAAGTGATTGAGCATCATCAAGAGATTGATCCTGCGTGGATCCGACGCTTGTTACCTTTGAAGACCGTGCTTTTTCCAGACGGTTAGGCCATGGTCTAGAGCATCCAAGAGGAATTGTGGATCGCCGAGTGACCAAGTCTGTGAAGGTTTGGAAGTCGCTCAAGACTTACCACGAGTGATTGGACGAGGTCTCGTGACCTTAGTTCAAGGAGAATACGGTGAGGACTTGGTGTCCCGAGCTGCGTGCTCGCCGATCGGGTGTCCGGACTGTGTGTCCTCGAGTTTAAATACTCACCGCTCCAACCAGACGCATAACCGAGAGACAGCAGCTTGAACTGGTCTACCAAATGATTGTCTTCACCAACCTAACTGGTTCTATTTCCTCAACTATTTCATTTCCTCATTATGTGTTGAGTGTTCGCTCATATCTGTGTTTGAATACTTTGATCAAGACTTTCTCAATTTCCTCGTTCAATTCTTCATCTGCTTTGTCTTCATCTTATGCTATCCTCGTGTTTACGCTTTTCAGACTCTTTGATTGTCTTCATTTCATCATGATGACCATGCCCGCATTCTCTTATGCTTACTTCGAGTACTTATTCACTGCAAGTAGTTCTTCACTCAGGAATTTCTCACCGAAAATTCCTCATTGAAGAATTCATAAAATCGCCTATTCACCCCCTCTAGTCGATATAACGACTTTCAATTGGTATCGAGCAAGGTACTCCCTTGTTCTGTGATTTTGGTTTAACCACCGGAGTTTGAGTTATGTCGACCGCAGGTATGATCAAGGTCTCAGCGGGTGTCCTACCTTTGATGGGACGGACTACCCCTTATCGAAAAACAAGATGCGAATGCATCTTGAGGCAATTGACAACGATCTCGGTATGTTGTGGAAAATGGTGTTCCTCCGTCTCACCCTCACCGAACGCTGCCGATGTGAAGAGATTCAAGCAACTCGATTCTCAAGCGAAGAATATCATATGTGGCTATCTGAGCAAAGGTCAATATGGAAGAGTGAGTGCTTTGGAAATTGCTAAGCTCATCTGGGACAGGCTGTCCAAAGTAAATGAAGGAGTCTCAACTCAGCGTGACTCTCGAGTTGATGTTCTTTGAAATGTCTTCAACCACTTTAAAAGACTCGACAATGAAAATGTTCAACAAACCTTCGATCGCCTCACTGACATCTCAAATGAGCTTCAAGCGCTTGGTGCCACTGAAATCACCGACCATGAGGTGGTGAAGAAATTGTTGAGATCGCTGATTCCTCATTTGATACTCCGCATCGATGATACAAGAGCGCGTTGACTACAAGTCACTTGATCCACTGATATCCTCGAGAGGCTAAATACTCATGAGTTCCAGCTTGTCAAAAGAGAGATCTCTATGGTTCTAGCTATGGAAAATCACGTGCCTCAAGGCCAAGGCTGTGTCTCAATCTGATTGTGAAGACTCGTAGTAGCCTTGGAGATCCTCAAGAATTGAGCCAGAGCTAGCACCGCCGTGAAGAAATTCCGAAGTTCTCAAGACGTGGTCGCTGGAAAATCCTCAAGGAGCAAAGTGATTCCTCATCCAAAGGACTATAAGAGAAGACTATGCCACAAATGCAAGAAACCTGGTCACTACATTCAAGATTGTCCTCAGTGGGAAAAGGAATTAAAGAAGAAGAAATACAAGGATTACAGTTCTGATGACGCTAAGAAGAAGAAGAAATCGTCGAAATCTTCATCATTAAAATCCTCAAAGTCTTCATCTCACAAGAAGAGCAGCTCCAAGAAGGCTCGAGAATTCATTGGCAAGGAAATGGACTCTGAAGCTGAATCTGAGGAACATGAGGAAGAGGAGGCATCAGAAGAATCCGAGTCTGGTGTGGCGAGTCTAGCTCTCGCTACTTCTTTCGTCAGCAAGTCCATCTTCTACTCTGAAGAAAATGACCTCACCAACAAAGCTGATGAAGATAGTGATGACTACGCTCCCACCTATTGCTTCATGGAAAAGGGTGCCAAGGTACTCAAATATACCTCCTCTGACTCTAGTGAAAATGAATCTGATGAAGATCTCAAGCCCAGCTACTCAAAACTTTCTAAGATTGCTGTAAAACAACAAAGGGCTTTTGAAAAGGTTCAAAAATGCTAGACAAAAGTGATGATATGTTGGGTGAAGAAATGGATCGCACTAAAGCCCCGATGAAAATCTTCGAGACTTCAGCCTAGGTTTGACAGCCTTCAAGGTCATCATAACACTCTCTTGTCTCGATCATGAGAAACTTTCTTATGAATTTCTTCAAAGAAAGCAAGATCTTGAGAAGCTAAGAGTGAGTTATGAAGATCTTCGTAAGGAGCGCGATTCATTACTTGCTCAACAAATCAGCGCTTCTCAGAAGAATTTGTTCCTCCATGCTTAAAGTGCATTGAACGTGAATCGCTAATTCTTCACCGAATGTTCAAATGCTTCAATTGTTACAAATTCTTCACCTGCCTCGCTATTACTAATTCCTCATCCGAGGACATTGCTAGTATCACCGACAATGTAGGGTTGAAGGAATTGTACATGACAGCATGTACAAAAGCCTCAAAGGGCATCGACTCTTTGTGATGTGCTTAAAAGCAGATCCTCAACAGAATCCTAGGAAAGAGGGTATTGCCTTTGAGAGGAAACTCAATGCTGATGGAACATATTGAAGCCCGAGCAGACCCCAAAACCTCATGGGTTGCTGCAAAGGGACCTCCAAATTGATCCATCTAACTTATCGGCTTTACATGTGAATCTCCTCATTCTTCCGATGAGTCATTTGACTCCAACTATAAAATGTTCAAAAATCAGAATGGTGAAGTATTTGCTAGATATGTTGGCACTAATCGCAGGAACGGTTCCCTATGAAGAAAATCTGGGTTCCCAAGAAGTGCCTTGAAAGTCTTCGTGAATGTCCTCATGACACCACCGTGAAGAATAGGAACCCCAGATCAAACTCTTCATATGGACCAAATTATTCATATGGATCCAAGTCCTCATACGGACCAAATTCCTCACATGGATCAAAGTCCTCATATGATTATCATCGTATAACAACTCTGTTTCGCAGGTAGAGTTAAGGGCTATGAATATGTGCATTATTCTTCAAATCAATATGTTCATAAGTCCTCAAGAATTTCTCCGCTTATTCATATGCTTACCCTAACCCCTCTTATGTGAAACGAAATGGATTGGCCTCTATGCCACCATTCTCATATGGAGCTCAGAGTGATGAACTCTTTGCCACCCCTTCGATGTGGGTGGTGAAGAAAAGGAACTAATCACTTCTGCAGGGTCAGCCTCCAGACGTGCTTTAACGTCTCAAGAATTTGTTGGGGCCCGACAAAATGCTCGAAAGGACGCAGTTAATCATGAAGAAATGAACTTTCATTTCACACGCCCTCATATCGCTTATCTGTTATAATCGCTCGATGAAATTGATATCATATTCTTCACCGATGAAGTATATGAGATCGTAAGTTGCACTAATTCATCCGCAGGATGATCAACCCAAAGCCAATGAGTGGGTCCTCGATAGTGGATGTACAAATCACATGACTGGTGACAAGAATCTATTGATGGATGCTCCCTTATCACCGCCACATCCAAGCATATCATCTTTGCCGACAAAGGCAAAAGTCGTATTGGGTCTTGGTAAGGTTGCGATCTCTAAGGACATGCACATGGACAAAGTCATGCTTGTTGAGTCCTTAGGATACAACCTCATGTCGATCTCAATGCTTTGTGATCTTGATATGGTTGTTGTCTTTGGCAAGTATCGTTGTGTTGTGATCATGGAAGCGACAATTCCAAAGTCTTCAAGGCTTTAGGAGAGGAGACTTGTATATTGTTGATTTCTCTACAGGACCACAACTAGTCGTGTGTCTACTTGTAAAACCTTCAGAAGGCTGGCTATGGCATCGATGACTTGGTCACGCAGGCATGAGGAATTTGCACACGCCATAAGAAGAAGCATGTCATTGGCATTGAGAATGTCAAATTCCTCAAGGATCACTTGTGTGGAGCCCGTGAAGCTGGGAAAATGACCAAGGCCAAGCATCCAAATAAGACTATCATGACCACTACTCCTCCATTCGAATTGCTTCACATGGACCTCTTTGGTCCTAATCATTACTCAGCAGTCACTAATGATGCATCTCTATATGGCTTTGTTATTGTTGATGATTACTCTCGTTACACATGGGTACACATTGTTACTTACAAACATGAAGTGCATGAAGTCTTCAAACGATTTTCCTCGAGGGCTTCAACCAACTCTGGTGTGAAGATCAGGCACATCAGGAGTGACAATGGAACTGAGTTCAAGAATTCCAGTCTTGATGACTATGTTGATGAACTTGGTATTACTCATGAGTTATCTGCTCCCTATACTCCTCAGCAAAATGGCGTCGTGGAGCGCAAGAACAGAACTCTTGTTAAGATGGCTCACACTATGCTTGATGAATACAAAACGCATCGTCGTTTTTGGATTGATGCAATTGATACCGCGTGCCACATCATCAACAGGTATATCTTCACAAAATCTTCAAGAAGACTGCCTATGAACTCCTCACTGACAAGAAACCCAATGTGAGTTATTTCAAAGTCTTCGGTGCTAAATGCTGGATTAGAGATCCTCATCACAATGCTAAATTTGCACCGAAAGCACATGAAGGTTTTATGCTTGGTTATGGAAAGGACTCGCACACCTACAGAGTCTTCAACAATGTTCTTTACAAGATTGTTGAAACTGTAGATGTGAGGTTCGATGAAACTAATGGCTCGCAGAGAGAGCACCTACCTTCTGTGATAGATGAACCAGCACCTGAGGAATCTATCAAGTTCAAGGCAACTGAGGGTGTAATTCCTATTGAAGAATCTGTTGAAGAATTCATTCCAGAATGCGAAGAACGTCGAGCTGATGCACCTGAGGATAATGCTGAAGAAAATGGTGCTGAAGAAAATGCTGATCAAATTCCTCGACGACAACCAGCTCATCCTCGCATTGCAAAAGAAGTGCAAGTTGACAAGATCATCGATGACATTGAAGCCCTGTGTCCTCTCACACGCCAAAAGCTTCACATTTATCTAACTTTTGTGGGCACTATGCTTTTGTCTCTATCACAGAGCCCACTAAGGTAGATGAAGCATTTCGAGCCCGAGTGGATTCAGCAATGCAAGAAGAATTACATCAGTTCGAGCTCAACAATGATAGGGAACTGGTCAAATGTCCAGATCCTCGCAAGCATAATATCATTGGCACAAAGTGGATCTACCGCAACAAGCAAGATGAAAATGGCCTTGTGGTGAGGAATAAGGCACGACTTGTAGCTCAAGGCTACACAAAGTTGAAGGAATTGATTTCGATGAAACTTTTGCACTGTTGCTAGACTTGAGGCTATTCAGATATTACTTGCTTATGCTAACCATCATAATATCACTTTATATCAAATGGATGTGAAAAGTGCATTCATCAATGGTAAGCTTGAGGAAGAAGTATATGTTGGTCAACCCCCAGGTTTTGAAGATCCAAAGAATCCCGACAAAGTCTTTAGACCCAACAAGGCCCTCTATGGCCTCAAACAGGCCCCACGGGCGTCGTATGATACATTGAAGGAATTCTTCGTGAAGAATCGCTTCACACCCGGTTCACTCGACCCTACTCTCTTTACTAAATCATATGATGGTGAACTGTTTGTGTGCCAAATATATGTTGATGATATTATCTTTGGCTCAGATCGACCAACGTTATAGTGATGAATTTGCCTATATGATGAGTGAAGAATATCAAATGTCTATGATGGGAGAATTGAAATTCTTCTTAGGTCTTCAAATTAATCAACAACACAATGGCATATTCATATTTCAGGAGAAATACCTCAAAGATGTTCTGAAGAAATTCGGCATGCAAGACTGCAAAGGCGTCAAAATTCCTATGCCCACAAATGGCCATCTATGCACTGGTGAAAATGGTATTGACTTCGATCACAAGGTATACCGCTCCATGATTGGTTCTCTATTGTACTTATGTGCATATAGGCCAGATATAATGCTTATTGTTTGCATGTGTGCCCGATTTCAAGCTACACCGAAGGAATCACACCATAAGGCTGTGAAGCATATTCTTCGATATCTAGCTCACACACCAACACTAGGATTATGGTACCCCAAGGGCTCTACGTTTGATCTCATTGATATTCGACTCGACTATGCTGGTGATCGTGTGGACCGCAAGTCAACATCTGGTACTTGTCATTTCCTCGGACGATCTTTGGTCCGTTGGTCCTCGAAGAAACAAAACTGCGATCACCGCTTCATGCGGAAGCTGAGTACATTGCTGCTGGCTCTTGTTGTGCTCAATTGCTGTGGATGAAGCAAACTCTCAAGGACTACGGCATCAACATGAAGAATGTGCCTCTCTACTGTGACAATGAGAGTGCCATCAAGATTGCTCACAACCCAGTTCAGCACTCGAAGACAAAGCACATTCAGATTCGTCATCATTTTCTTCGTGATCATGTGTTGAAGGGCGACATCTCCATCGAGCATGTGAAGACTGAATAACAGCTAGCCGATATCTTCACAATGCCCTTGGATGAGAAGAGATTTAGCAAGTTGCGGTGTGAGCTAAATATCTTAGAATCTTCGAATGTTCTTTGAAAAGGACACACATCCTGACACTTATGCAAAATTGATGACTTAGATGTGCAACACATGAAGAAACATTTTTCTTCAATCAATGAAGAATAACACTCTAATTGTGAAGAAATTAATGAAGAATTTGATTCTCAGAACCCTACGACAATTGTACGCGGTGTCTGAAATCATCATTCTTATACGGTGGGTCACGCCACCACCAAAATTGAAAATCTTCAATTTGAGTTTTTCCTCAGTTTTGAAATTCTTCAGTTTTTCAAATTCTTCAACTTTGCAAAATCTTCACTATTTTCGTTGTCTTTCTTCATTGACTATATATATATATATATATATATATATATATATATATATATATATATATTTATATGGGTTTATGTCCTCTCACACATTCACTTATGGCTATTTCTTCAAGTTGCTTTTTTCGCTAAGTGAATGTGATCGACCTTCCCTCTATGTTATACTCAACCCAAGCT